>JABYQG010000014.1:0-600000 GCA_022606255.1 Trametes meyenii | reverse complement strand
AGAGGGACATGAGAGTGGTTGTTTCCCGTCCTCTAAGCCGCCAGGCGGACAGACGGAATGATTGTCGGTATTGATGTCTCTGTAACGGCAATTGTAGTCCGTACAGGCGACGCCTGAGACGAGACCGTGCATCTCGATCAGTATGGGTTCTGTTTGCTGGATGATGGACGGCGCAATGGATTCCGAGTGGGAGGGCGGCGCCGAGAGAGGCGGGGGCAGGCCGAACTGCGAGAAGACATGCTCAAGGGCACGCCTGTCGAGTCCGTCGATATTCTGAGTGATGATGGTGAAGGTTGATTCCGGTGCGACTGTATGTCTGATGTGGGGTACAGCAAAACGAGCGAGGGCCAGATGGGCGGCGTTCGGTTCTGCTTTGAGAGTGCTACGCAAACCCTGGGTGAGCTCAAAAAGACCGATCGTGGAGAAGCACCTACATTTCTCTGAGATAGTGATGAAACTGCCAGGAGCGAGAAGGGTTGTCGATGAACGCCGCTGGGGTCGACAATGAAAGTACGTCGCGTTTGCGCCACAAGCCACCGTTGCCGCGAAACGTCGGGATGCCTGTGGAGAAAGAATTGTAAGTTCATCCTGGTATCAGTTAGGTGGATAGCGTTGTACCGGATGCTGCAGAGAGGCCTGCACCGGCGAGCACTACGATATGCTTTGCTCTCGCTAGGATAGCGCGGAAGGCGGCGATGTCATCGTCAGAGACGGATGCGGTCACTGGCATGGATGAAGGAGTTGGAGAGTCTCCCAAAAGTGTACCGTGGTTGGCGTTGTCTGGCATCGAACGAGACTGTACGGGGCTGTTGGTCCTCGTTAGCAGGGTTTGGCACTCAAAGGCGTCGGGATAAGGGGGAAAGTCGATGAGGGAACGCGGCCTTGGCTAGGAGAATGATGGTTCGCCACCGGCGAAGTTCGAACCTGCTCTCATTGGCGCTAAGTTGTGGGAATCACGGCTGTGCTACTTGGGACAAATTCCAACTCAGCCTGATTCCATCCTGAAGGGTGCAGTTGAGCGCGGATACTGGAGTCTACCTCTGCGCACACGCTCGCGATTCAGCGCCACGTTGGGACAGTCAAGACATCCTACCACTTCCGCCTGTTCTTCGAGCTTCAGGCATCCACCCCGAAGGCTATGTATCGAGCTCCACGTCCAGCTCCTTAGCTTCACCGGTGGGTCTGTAAGGGTCATCGCCATAAGCCGCCCGTATGCGGTGACCAACCGAAATGTTCTCCAGGAGCACATTGTGCAGCCGAGGGTGGTGATGACCATGACACAGGTGTACGACTTGGTATTCCGAACCAACTCTCGCCACCGCTACAAGTTCGATGTCCCTTCCGGAAAGGGATGCGGCTTCTGGGCGATTACGGTGATCGAAGATCTCGAACGCGCAGGGTTCCTTCACCCGGGTTCCGCTTGGGCTTGTTACAGTGCCTATGGGAACTGGTCCAGGGGAACTGGTCCAGGAGCGTTGGTAACGCAGACGAACTGCCCAGCCAACCTGTGCGGGGTCGTTTCTTCTGATCGTCTGGTGAGCGCGATATCCCTTTCCAGGTGTCCTCGATTGTGAGCTCATAGACCGTTAGATCGCATAGAATATGCTTTCTGTGATGTATCACCGGTAAATCAGCGCATTCAAGACTTGCCTGCTGCCACAAGCGGGCTTCGAATTCGAGTCATGTGGAATGCCCACAACTCGAAGGAGATAGTATGTAGATGGGCTATATCCCAGTTTTCGTCACCCGGCTTCGCCGTGAGGCACTTGTTTCCTGATCAGCAGATTGGTTTGTAATACTACTAGTGACTGGTCGTCCCCGGTACCGTGTATCTCGTCTTGATCCTTCTCAGTACCTCACCGTCATCGCAGCTTGGCCCGTTCGCCATATTCCTAACGAATTTCTCTTTTTCACTATGCTCCCGGCTCTAGTTTTCCCCTCGTCGTCAGAAAAATCGATTAAAAACCCCTATAGCTGCTCGAATTCCCTTACCTCTTGAACTTGATCACCTTCACAGTGTGTACGATTGACGTGTTGTGTAGTATTCGTCCCGAACTAAATGATGATACTTTGATTACGATAGACTTGTGCGAGACGTAGGCCAAGTTGGATTCGGTTCGGAGGTGATACTAGACTCATTTTGCTCGCTGTAGACTATTCATCATGGCTGCGATGATAGTCGAAGCTTGAAGTCCCTAATCACTGGCCGGCGCCGTAAAATAGATCATAGTCGACGCTACCTTGGTTAGATCCCAGTTAAGGCCCATCGCGGTGAGTACCACCCGTTAGTAGTGCTGGTAATAAGCGTCGCCGCCATAACTATGTCAGTCGATGTAGACTCGGCGACATAAACCAGGAGGGCTAGCTCCGCCGCCGCCGACGAATCGGCGGAATTTAGAGCAGGGGACCCGGGATTCACTACAGTTACGTCGTTACCACATTACATTGAGAGATCGAGATATATAGCGAGTCAACTGTCGATCGCCTTGACCGCTACTGTACTCTTGACATTGTTCTAGCCGGTGGTTAACTTTGCGGCGGGTGTGCTCTTGAGTCTGTTTCGGCAAACTCCGGCAGCGTTATGTCGCCGCTGTAATAAGCTTGGCGCTTGCGACCACTGCCGCAGCCGCCAGGGCCCAGCTACAGCCAGCTGCAGGTCTGCGCCTCATTGGCACACGGTTCAAGTTAGTCAACCACCGTGGGCAGTAGTGCGAGTCCGACTAAGCGGCATCTAGATCACCCTTGACGTCAGCGAACATACGCTTTCGACCACAACCTCCGCATCCTGAAGTACGGCTAACGTGGCACAAAAATCGGTCTCAGGTATCGAACGCAGTCCTGTTACTTGAAGATTCCGATGTTGAATTTACCGCGGCTGTACCGTTTTCTAGAGCGGACGTTATTCCACTGAAATTGCCTCCCGCGCTAACCCACGCAGTATGATCATGGGCTCCCGTGGGGTCCAAGGCCTCCCGCAAGAGGTTTTTCATATGGTCCTCAACTGCCTTGAGAATAACAAGTCGAGCCTTCGAAGCTGTAGCCTCGTTTGCCGGTCGTGGCTGCAAGCCAGCCGCCCACTCCTCTTTGCGACTGTTTCACTATACGCTTGCGAATGGCGCCTGGTCGATTTCCTCGGTTTCTTAGATACACATTCAGACATCACAGACTATGTCCTCTCGCTCATGCTTCACAAACCTATGGACGAGATCGTGGAAGGCGCTTCAGATGCGTCTGTTACTCCAAACACCCTCGCTCGGACCGCCCGTCGCCTCTCCCGTCTGCGCGAGTGCCAGCTCTATTTTGTGCACATCGTGCCTCCGTCGCCACCGCCGCCGCCGCCGCCGGAGGTTTCAGCAGTGACAGATGACCTGGACGAACCACCCATTGACCTGGCCGTATTCCACATATTTGGCAGCTCCGGGCAGAAGATCGCACCCTTCATCGAGCTCCTCGCTCACTTCCGCATCGGCCGCCTCGAGCTCGAGCTGGTCACGTTCGAACAGTACCCGGCACCGCCCTTGCCCGACGTATCACGGAGAATACGGGTGCGGGAGCTCTGCGCCGACCTTGAGACGGTAGACGACGCCCCGTTCGCCATTCTGTCCGCCCTGGCCCCGGCACTCGCTCCGGGGGTTCTCCAGGCCTTCCACTGCAGCTGGCGCGAATGGAACGGGTGCAGCGCCGTCGGCGCCTTCCTGCGCAACGCCGGCCACACCATCGCAGACCTCTCCCTGAACATGTCCGTCGTCTCGTGGGTCGAGGACTCGGGCAACGCAAGTCCGTACTACTAGTAACGGCGTCCCCGTTTATCGGGCCGCGCCCGCGTTGCTCCAGTCTACGCCCGCTCGCTGACCCGCGCCCTCTTGCTCCCCTCACAGTCACCCGCGCCGACTGGGAGCGGCTCGGCCTCGCGGCGTGCACGGCCGTGCGCACGTTCCGCACGACGATGCTGCTGCCCACGGCGTGCCCGCTCGCGGACGTCGCGGACGTGCGGCGCGGCGTCGCATCGTACCGCAGCCTCTTCGCGCTCCTCCCGCCCGGCGTGCGCACCGTCGTCATCTCCATGTCTGCGCTCTCGCGCGCGATGGGCACACGGACGACGGCGCGCTCTGCCTCCGGGACGGTCGCCCGGGGGCTAATAGCGGTCGACTTCCAGGAGATTGAAGACGCGCTGCTCGCCCTCCCGGACCTGGAGAAGGTCGTCATCGCCATGCGGGCTGCGCAGGGCGCGGGCGCGGTCGCCAAGGCCTTTCCGAGACTCGAAGAGCGAGGGGTCTTGGAAGTCCGCTCCGGTGCAGCGTTGGGCGGAAGGTGCGCCCCTATTGCTTCCCTGTGCTCGTTCCTCCATTTCTGATGCTGAGGGCCCCGGCGTAGCTTCTGGTGACGTAGAATAGGGTGCATCGAACACGTCTCTTGATAAATTGCGTCCCTGAGAATGTCGTGGGATGTGAGGCTATTGGACCGACCGTCGAAGGTGGGTCGATTCCGGATACCTGGGTTGCGGGAGGGCGGGGCTAAGCATCACTTATTAGAGATTCGAAGCCTGCCACAACATGTAAATCTTCAGTTCCGCACCGCCGGGATACTTGTAGACCATCCTGGTAGAACCGAGCGATCCCGGCGGTTGTGTGTAGTCACACCCAGATACCGAGCACAAATGTTTACCTGCGATCATTATCGATTGACGCACTCCAATTGAATTTTCGAGCTGCCGGTGCAGACATACCAGGATTTCCGGCTCCCAGCGTTGGGCTGAAGGCTACCTACCACATACGGGAGTCGCGGCCGGTCGACCGCACATCTGTGTATCCGTGTCTTCCGTTGTGAGCGGTAGAGTGGCTTGAGGGTGTAAGGGCCGTGCACTCGGCCGGCGAGCCGTCGAAGCGTGCACCTGTCCCGAGGGAGGGGTGTGCTTAACATTTCGTCAGTTCATTTCGAATATCAGCTACTAGACTACAACATTGCGTCCCGTTCGTACAAACCTCATAAAAGTATGACACAGTCTCGAGCGGGTCCGGCTGGGGTACCAATCTTCTCCTGTGTTAGCTACAACTACATGCCGGTGCCGTCCCCGTCTGTGGTCCGCGCGGAGGGAAAAGGGTGGGGGGCAGTCTGACTCTACGCAAGCACCCGCGTGGCCCAAACAGTCCGTGTGTCCTGTAATCCGACATGCGCGCGTCAGTGCGTGTGCGCTCACACCTCCTAGACGGACTCCTCCCCGGACTCTTTGCGCCGCGCGTGCCACCGGCGGCGCGCGCTCCGTAGCCACCGCGCCCACGGGAGGCTCGCGAGGAGCACGAGGAGCACGAGGCCCGCAACCGCGCCCAGCGCCTTCGTGCCAGCCGCGCGCTGGAGCCACACGAGCGGTTGGAGAGACGCGATGCCCGCGGCCCAGATAAAAGCGGCCCTGGGGACGCTGAACGCGAACGCCACACGACGGAACCCGGGGCTAGTTTGCTGCGCAGTGCAGAAGAAAGCAAACTAGGTGATGGAGCGCTAGGTTAGAACATTGGGGTGCCTTGGAGTAGAAGGGCGAAGGTCTGACGTACTGCTTGGTCTGCACACCACTGGGGTGCGTCATTATACTGGAGGAGAAGCACGAGTCCTGCGACGAGGGCGACAAAGCAGCAAGCGAGCGAGAGGCAGGCGATGATAGCGGATGCGAGCGACACGGAGAACATGAGGACGTTGAAGCTGTACGATCAGAAACTTGTCAGAAGGATGTGTGACACGAGGAACGGGATGCGCTGCTCACATTGACAGGACCAACGACTACCGAGGACGGGTGTCTCACATTAGCATGCATGTCACACGTCGATGAGGGCATCAATGGGACGTACCCAGGTAAGGTACTGCTGCCATTCCGATCGCGCGCTCTGCGCGAAGTCACGCCAGGGGCGCACGTACACGATCTCGTCTGAGAAGAGACGGTGGAGCCGCTCCGAGTATCGCTGAGGGATGCCGAAGAGTAAAGGCGAGAGGGCGGAGAAGACGCGACTTCTTGAAACTTCTGGGAGGTCGAGGATCAGTTGGTCGCAGCTGAGGCGTGCCCGCTCCTGGGCATAATGAGTCTGTAGCCTGTGCCGTGCTGGTAACACGATGAGTGGCGGCTCGCTGAGGTGTAGGAACTTCTGATCACGGCTTACCGATCATGCTCCAGAGGCGCGCCACGACGCACACGGATGGTGGTTGGTCAAGCTTCTGCTTCGCGGCCTCGAGGATGCGGATGAACTGCTTGCACTCTTTTGCAACGTAGGGGAAAGTGGAGTTCTGGGAAGTCATGTGGTCGCCCTCGCCGTGGATGAAGATGGCAATGAGATCGTCCACACGCAAGTCAAGACGGTCGAGGCGGTGGCACGGGAACTGCTCTATGTGCTGCCAATAGAGATCTTCAAGAGCGCTACCTAGAACTCTAGGTTCGGCCGACATTATCGCGAAAGTGAAGAGGGGAAACTTACGAAGATGCGATTCGGACACAACGTCTTGAGTGCTGAGCTGATCGAGGTCGACCTCCTCCAACCATGAAAGGGTATGGGAAACGTGATCCGCTATGTAGTACCAGCATTCGTCTTCCTCTTCCCTGGACGGCCAGAGGTAGACTTCGGCCGATTGGGGCAAGATGATCTGCTTCGCCTCCAAGACCTTTTGCACCCGTGCTGCGAAGCGTACAATCCTTTCTTGGTTATTTGAAGAGTAGATGTATGCGTCTGTCACGAAGCGCGGAGAATCATCTGAGGCGAAATAAGGCTGCCCTTCCGGCTGGACGTGGAATGACCATCGTTGAGGAAGATATCTAGGTCTATGGCGGGCGTTTAATTCGCATTCAACGGCCTTATCGCAGTCAGTGGCTCACTCTGTTTCTCCCGCGAACGAGAATTGACCTGGCCTGATGACTACGTTGCTGGGCTTGCTCCTGTTCGAACCACCGGTGAGCATACTACGTGTTTGCCACAGTTGGACGGGGCCGTACTGTTTCTTGTTGGCATAACGACTACCTAGGGCCGGGGTGGTTGGGATCAGTCCGGTAGGCGACATCTGCTCGTTGGGCTTGAGATCGGACATGCGAGACAAGGCTTGAGACACAGAGACAGAGGGCACAGGTAGCGATGAAAGCAGGACGTTCACTAGAGTACTTATATGTGCAGGTGTCAGCGTAGCGCTGATGAATACAGTCGTTAACATAAAAGACGTACGTTATTATGTCCGGCGCAGATATGCAACCGTGCTATAGTGTGCGAGCCTTGACAATCGCCCAAGGGCTTGAATATCTGTTATAGAGAGAGTGGGGCGTTGGGGGAATTGTGCAGGTACAATCGCCTGGGAGGCTCTTTTATTGTAGCTTCGGATGGGTCTACGAGGCAAGGAGGCTCGGGGAGTTAATGCGTACGCAGGCTGTGTGACTTGGCTATGTGGAGGCGATACGGTTGGCCAATGGCAAGATCTATTCAAGCTTCCTCAATAAATATTCTCGGCGCAACAACCGGTGCAGCCCGCCGGAGTTAGGCGCGGAGCTTGAAAAGGCCGATTCTCGAGTCTCGTGACGCTCGACGGGCGGCGCTTGCACGCGGCATCTTCGTGAAGCCGAGCCCGTTCGCCGCAGCGCTTGGCATGCGCACCGACGGTGAGCTTGACCGAAGACATGTGTGGTCAAAACTTGAGACAGATGTGAAGGGGTCGCAAACCCAAATGAAACATATAGTATCCAAGATCTTATCCTATCACTTCATTGTCGTCGTTATAACCATACCTGGGCTGCTTTACACCCAAAACTTTGACCCAAATAACTACGATGACTAGTACCAGCGCCAGTGCATCGATGATATCGCGCTTTGTCTCGCCCAGTTCGCTCTCGCCATCGTCGAGCCCGATACAGAGACCCTCCTCATCCTAATATTGCACACCTCTCTCGTACGTATCCACAGCGAAGTCCGCAGACAATGTCCGAGGCCACCGACAGACCTGTGCACTCAGAGCCGGAGGCGAGGTGCGACGTTTCCCCGAATCCGCAATGACAGACCAACGGGATGCGTGTATGCGTATCTCGGGTTGTCAACGGGACCTTACATTTGCAAAGAGCCTTCGCTGACAACTGCACGGTCCGGGCTTTCAGCAGTACCGAGGCTGGAAGAGACGAACAAGTAGATCCCTCTCCCGCCGTCGCAGAGTCATCGGGTGCAAAGCCCTCCGAAGGCACTCCTGAGTAAGTGAATCGCGTGTGGTTAATGGCTGTCTATTGACGTCTTAGCCTACAGCCCGCAACCTACCAAGACATCCAGGTAGGCAAAACGTGTCACATCACTGCCCACGGTCCCTGCGGCACAATTCGTAGCGCAGGCCTCGAGGCTTTACGATAGTCTTGTGATCCCAGTAGCTGACAACTCCGATACATTATTTAGCGAAAACGACGATGACGATGACGATATCTTCATCCCCCGTGGCGCATCCGTGCAAACCGCTTCCGCGGGTGGAAAGAAGGGTAGTGGCCGTCCGCGTTAATATAGAATCTGAATTCACAAATGTGTGGATGATAACTCAGTACGTTTCCCCGCCGTACACCCTCGATCGTGGACACGTCTGAAGCCTGCCACAGCATCCCTTTGTCCTGTGTCTGCTTCCCCTGCGGACTAATACACGCTTTGCTCTGGATCGAGGCTCGTTAACGGCATAAAGACCGCCCGACGAGTGTCTACAGAAGAAATTCGCTTACTGATGTACAACAACGGCGCCCTACATATATGTCACTGGATTGCTCACGCGCTCTAGTTCCCTGGGCCAAGTACTTCTGTGGTACTATATGGAATGCTCAGAAGTCCTGTCGACCCTTGAGGACTACAACGCCCGCATCTCATGCCGCTCGCCCGTCCAATTGCACGTCAAGATAATCGATCTACCCACAACGCTGTCCATCTTAGTTGACACAACCACATGCTCGCCTCTTCGAAAGCTGTACTTCGAGATTCGCCCATGGTCACTTTGAGGATGCCCTTTCGCGGCTTAGTAGGGTCGAGGTCTAGCACTCAGCTCAATGGCGCTCAGCGTTCAAGCCGGTCTACATAGCCAGACTGAGGGTCCCTTGGACCTCGATCGACCTGGATTCTACTTCTACCCTACTGGTGAGCCTATTGATTCGCGCCTGTTCGTTCTGTGTGCACGGCGTCCATCGTAAATGAGGTCGCGTCCACCTGCAGGCTAGACTACTGCTCGCGGGAGATGCTAGTATACCATGCGTTCAAGAGGCTATATCGCGGTCGCTTCTAGTCAGGTACCCAACACTGTTTGCGTTTGTGCCTGCCTCAAGAAGTGCTAGGACACTGATCACCGGACGTTGAAGCCTTCTAATCTTGCAGGCTCCTATACCTCGGGCTTTCTGTTCATCAACGTCTCAACTCCCACGTACTGGTCTCGGCCGACAAAATCGTACCGTCTTGGTACCGTCCCAATCGCACATTATCGCCATCGATGGAGCTTTTTCCGTATTAGGATCTTTGAGTGGGTGTCTACGTGTTCGCGGTATTCGAGAAAAAAGCCGAACGGCATCCACTGGTCCGCGGCCAAGGTAAAGTTGGGGCTGTGCTAGCACTTGGAATTCACTACCACCACTCAGTCTAGGATGCCGTTAGCGAGCAGTTCGCTTCGGGCGGGTCTTGAGTCACGCTAGTGGGAGAGGCCTAGGCACGCGCGCTGGTACCGGTATCACGACGGCCGCTCAATTGAATTCTGTCAACATCGCGAGGAGTGTGCGGTGACATTGGTATCCGTAAGTATGTAGAGAAAATTTGTCCACGATCCGGCATCCAGCTGACTCGCCGTCATTACCGGGCTGGATCTTGCCGGTGACTAGTACCGCGCTCACGTCGGACGCTGAGCTATTGCCAGAGCGCAAGTTATTAGACGAGTATTATCAGGTGCGCCCTAGTCCCAGTCATCTATCAGGCACCCCAGTGGGTTGACATGGTCAAGCACAGTCCAAAGACTGTCCGAAATTTGATGCTTGAGAGTCGTCGTCCCCGCACATGAGACTTCGAAGAGGCTATCCGGCAGAAGTTCTATATAGGTATTATTGTAATTGCAATAAGGCACCTCGCTCGCCTCGAGTTCAAGTTATCGTCTGGCCATTCATCGGCAACTCGAGGGAAAATAGGGAAAGCCGCCTCGGCGAACCCTAACTTAAACATTGGTGTGATGAAATCCGTTCCTCAACGGATATCAGAGTCATATCTATTGCTCATTGCTTCCACAACGTAAACTTTCCAGGCTTGGCCCTAGTAGTGCTTATGCTTTATTTATTGACTACTATTTTTGTGTCCTTCAGTGGGACCTCTTAGGCTCCCATCGGTGTGACTATCGAAGGTCCAATCCCTCCTAGTATTAATATTGCGTGATTGCAGTCATGGAAGGAACTGTACATGTACATCACTGTGGTAGTACGTATACGTCAGTTGGCACCGCTGCGTTCGTGGGCAGGCAACGGTACTCTGGTCCATGGCCTGGGGATCTAGTATACCAGGTGACCCGGGTTAGGGAGACTCTGGCTGAGCACTTCACTTTCAGAAGCAGGTTGAAACACCAAGGTGACTCATACGTCCCGTTCATACCGGTACCGATCGATGTTTCTGCAGGGGTAGATGAGCGAAGTCCACCGCTTTCCGCCACTCAATTGCTCCCTAAACGAAGTTGGGGCCTGGGCGGAGCGCGCTCCGCTCAGGGTGTCGGCTATGCGCTCCGCAACCTTTGTGGAGGGGTTTATACAGCATGATGCTATGTATACAGCTTTACAGAGGGTTCAGTCCATAAACAAACCGTAACTGAGTATCACGAATTCAATCCACCCTGGACACCCATTTTCATTGGTCTGTTGAAGAGGGAATCCTGTTCAAAGTGGACTGAGGACTTGTGCATATGGTCCTCGCTGCTGCGGGTATACGGGGAAGACGATCAATGTCCGCGGATGTGTGACATTGCTCCCAGCCCCAAGTACAAATTACACCCCGTATAGGTCTTAGAATCCCTCGCCCAGGTCAGGGCCTTCATCATCAAGGTCGCCGCCCTCCTGGATCTCCTTCGCGAGTTCCTTTTCGCGTTCCCGTGCGCCTTCGGCCGCCGCGAGCTCCTTCCTGTGCGCATTAAGGGGGTATCGCATCGCCTACACGGAAGAAAGAGATACCGTTAGCACGTAAAGAAATTTTCAGGAAGCCATGTCACAAAACACACGGCGAACGACATGCGTAGTCCATTCTGCGTTTCATTGAAAGTGAAGAGGAACTTATGACGCTCACCTTGACACTCTGGTTGTGCAGCTCGAGGCAGTAGGCGATGCGCCGCGAAAACACATCGCTGACCTCGGGACCATATCCGCTCTTCTGACCGCCGCACTCCATCCAGCCCTTTTCATGCACGATTCGGCCGTCTATCACACCGTCGCGAATGGCCTTGCCCACGATGTACTCGGCGTCCTCCTCCGAGTCGAGATGCAACTTTACGCAGATATCACGTAGTGAGATGCGCGAGTACGACAGGGACAGCCTTCGGATGCCGGTTTTGATGACATTCTGCCGCAACCGCACGATGAGGGTGTATGTCTTGTCAGCCTCGAACTCCGCCGCGTACTTGGACAGCGTGTTCTGGAACTGCGACAGGGATCCGTTGCGGACGGCTGTATGCCATGTCGGCGTCAGTATCAACATACGTCCGACAAATGGAGCCGATGTGGTTTACCCTTGACAATCTCAAAATATCCCGCCAGCGCCTTCTCCAACACGGGGTGGCGGAAAAGACTACGTTCCGGGATGTCGCCCATGAGGAGCTCGACAACAATGGTCAGCTTGTGTACTGCCTGGTAGAAGCCCGGAGCCGTCTTGGCCGGTGGAGCGCGCCGGATGGCCTGCTGAAGATTTGTATGGGCAGCGGTGTAGTTGAGTTGTACGGCCTTGATGCGCCCCAGGTAGTAGTGGTATCGCGCATGTTGAGGGTTCCCTGCGGCGCTAGGGAAGGAGGTCTTGGACACAAGCTTATCGGCTTGGTCATACAGATTGTACTGGAGGTAGCTCCGGAGGATCCTATTGATTAGGGAAGCCTCAGTCTCATCGTCGTGCCGCAGAGCGGCAGTACGCTGGGCTGCAAGAAAATGTCTGCGAAGACGCGTCAGCTGGCCGTCACTGGGGCAAAACATAGCATGAGAGAAACACAACATGTCACGTATTAGCAATGTCCGTCTTCAACTACTAGGCTGGGACTGGCCCTACTAAAGACCAAGAAGACTACAGCTGCCATTCCATTCTTCAAATTTAGCCGGTAGCCTCCACCAGACTGCGTGCCAGCTTCAAACACTACCCGTTATTTACACTTGACACCGCCAGCCGATTCATTCGCAAATGCCTGAGACACAGACCCACGGGCGTCCCGCAGCATCCGTCACTCAGCCATATGCGCCGAGACTCGGAAGGGTTCAGTCATCCTCATTGACTTACAACTGAATGGAACAGAGCAGGCTCGGAACACGTCCGATCGCAACGCGTTTCGAGCCTGCCCTAAAACTCGACCCCGGTCCGGTCACAGCCTTTGGCATACGCCGAGCCACAACCGTGCCGTGGTCCCGAGTGTAAGGGATAGCACTTACGGCCTCGCATCTGCAAGCTCCCCAGAAAGCTCGTACGTCCGCTCAACGGCATACCAGACCTTTGCCGCAATGGGATCCATGCTCCGGCGATTCAGCGATTGGATCTTCTCGATAGTGTCGTGTGCGAGTTTCAGCGCTTTCGGATATGTGGAGGGAGAGGTCAGGAGGTGATGGAGGATGAGGAGGCGGATGTAGATATCGGCTTCGGGAACAGGTTCAGGTTGAATCTGCTTGGAGGGCTGTGTGGCAGAGTCAACATCCATGGACTGCTCGGAGGTTGCGTCCGGGAGCCATGAGAGGAGTGCTTTCTTGGTAGAAGAGTCTGTATCCCGCCTAGTTAACGCTTCGCGCCTGGACGAGGCTCCTGGGCGTACACACCGTTCGTATATATTTCATTGATAGCTTCACGTAATACTTTGTCCTCCAAACGTTTCCTCAAGTGCGTCAGAGATCTAAGGACGCGGTGAGTGAAGCGAGGCTCAAGAGTTGCGACCGCCCGCTCGATTAGCGCGACATTAGCCTTGATTTCAGCCACAGGCGTGAGGGGTACGGGTTTCTTCTCATCTTCGGTCGCCTTTTCCTCCTTCTCATCTACGGGCTTCATTTCGACGTCGGCCATGGTAGCAAGAGGGAGAATGCAGCAGGAGGTATGGAGGTTAGCGGTAGAGGGTTCGATGACGCGTCGTAGCACACGACGCGCGTACAGGGTGTCCAGTCAAGATCACAAATGCCAAAAATGGATGAATAGAGCGCTAATTGACCGGTCTAATGAACGGCCGCAATCCTTGTTTGAAGTTGTTACTGGTGCTTACCCGATCAATCAAGCTTTGATTATAGCTACTAATGTAGAAGTAAATGCAGTATTTCGTATTGCTCTACCGTAAACCACCACCATGTCTTTCTTGTTTCGACTCTTTCGGAGACTGCGAACGCCTGTATGTCAACTATATGACTATCATATGGGGCTTTGTGATAGCAAACTTATACTGTCACCCGCTCGGTAGAGGGGTTTCGTAGGTCATGATCTAGAAGGTACGGGGAGCGCGTACAATCGTCAAACTGTGACTCTTTCAGCTGGAGACATCATTAGGAAACCAGTTCTTCGAACATCCCGGTGTACATGACGGTTCGTTCGTCGCTGTTTCCCCCCGAATCTTATAATGAAACTGCAGCAGGGCGAACAAAGCGGGTCGTCAAGTATGCAGAAGGACGAGACATGTGGGCATATGTTGGCGGTCGAAAACGATTGGCGGGTATGTTCTTTTCAAGTAACACGGATATCGCTCTGATGGAGCTTCCCAGTCCAATGGACCGCTTGGCTCACACATACGCGACCTCATCCCCCAACTCTCGAGGTGTGGCGCTTGTTCGTGCTAGGCTTGACAGACCCGTTGACGGCTGCGGCATCACCCAGGAACTGCACGCCGACTTGGAAAGACAACGACGCGTTCTTTTCAACGCCGCTCTGATTGAAGCACGCGACCGTGAAGAGAAAGCGCGGATCGCGGCCTCTGAGCTTGCAACTCCACCTGTGCAAGAACCCTTGATCCAAACCAGCCATGTTACTCAAGATCATGCGTCGCAAGTGCCCGAGGAGCCACCATTTATCACTCCCGTTGCCCAAGCCATGTCTCGGCCTTCAGAACAAAGCGTTTCAACGCAGCCTTCACCTTGGAAGCCACCCCCGCGGGATGAACCGCATAGCTGGCAGCCCAGAGCCTCCGTGCAGCGAGGAAGGTAATGCTGGCTCAAACGGCGTCCTTTGTCGCATGTTGTGTCCTCTCTTTTGTAGGTCAAGGGTGTACCCCACCGTACTAGTTGACGCGCGAGGCTCACAGCACCACATCAATATTCTTCGCCGCGCGCATTTCTCATTCACATAATGCTAGCATATCAAGCGCACTAGACAATGAGGGCATCCATTGTTCACATGATACATAACTCTCAACCCTGAGCTTGAGCGAATGTTGCTCCCGTAGAGTAAGTGGCAGGCGATAGTCGACGTCGGTACTCGAGAGACTCTGGCCTTGAAGCTCCGATTATCTCGGACTTGTTAATTTGCTTAGCCTGCCTTTCGTGATGCGTACGCATTTCGCCACTCTGGCCGCTACGGCCACTACCTCCTTGCTCTGAACCCTACCATATGTCGAAACCTGCTCTCGACTAACAACTGAAAATCTGGCATGACTCATCTCACGACTTTACGTTCTCTCTTAGTTGTCTTGCGAAATTTGTTTGTCTGGTGGTCCCGAGTTCAAAAAGCTATCAAATGCCTTCTTCCCTTGTGGAAATCCCTCATCAAGTATCTAAGACTACTTAGACCGTTCGCGGGCCGTAGATCAAGTGGCGGAGACAAAGGACAGGGGTCTTCCGAGGACGCTCCCGTATGGTGTCCTCTGCAGAGTACAGTTCCCCAACACTTCGACCAGCTCGAGCCAACGACTATCGCTATTTGTGAAAGCCGGAGGCCCAGCTCTGTTTTGGGGCTGCGCCTTGATCCCTCACATAGCGGTCAATTCTTGCAGCCAGGAGATATACCCACTAGACCCGCGTCCATGGTCGCACAGCTCACCGTCCCCGAGGGCCAGTCCTCGTCTGGATATTCGCACGGAACGTTACATCCCTACACTTACGGCCACTCAAACGCCTCCAAATCCGACATTTCAATAGATGTACGGTCCACGACTACCAGCGGACGCTCGCGCCGCGGCGCTCGCCTAGATGTCGCGCACAGACCGGAAGCAAGTGGGACGTCGCGTGTTGCAGCGCGAGGTATCTCTCGTGTGGCGTCGCGCGCGCCCTCTCACGCCGCCTCTCGCGCGACTTCGCGATCGCGATCTAGGGCACCCTCGCCCGTGCCTTCCCGCACCACCCTGCGTACGAACCCACCTTCACCGAACCCATTTCCAACACATATCGACTTGCCTAACGGGACGATTACGGTCCCCACGACTAGTCAAAACACCACGCTGGCGATTCCCCTGGCCGACGCGATCCTTCCATCACCACGTAGTCTTGCTTTACCACCACTGCTGAACGAGGCTGTCATATGGCCCGTTTTAGCGATACCCCGTTATGATGATTACCCCACAGTGTATGTCTAGGTTGCGATAGTGGACTGGATACACGTTGACCGGAGGCTCTCTACAGTAGCCCGGACCGGCCTAGCTGGAATTTGCCTCCCGTCACGTTGTCGTTTTCAACGTAAGTTCATGTTACGACGCTGTTGTGCCATTAAAGGTGTGCATTACTGATCCGTCTATAGAGAGGATGTTCCCCCGGATTGGGTATCATGTGCTCATCCAGAGGGCCGCTTGTACTTTTATCACCCCATCAAGGTATGTTATTATCCATTCCAGTCCTCCTATCCGCCGTCACGGCTTTCCCAGCGTATATACACAGACGCAGACGTTCGTGATCATACGATACTGGCGATCTTGGAGGCCTTCGAAAGACGACTCTGCAGCATTATACAAGACAACGAGTTGGCCTTACCCAATGATTACGAACTAGTGCTATATCTCGAAGAACGGAAGATATCTGGGGGCTACAACTGGTTGTACTACTATGTCGATCATGCAACACGCTCTCTGTTCTGGCTGGAAGAGTTGAACATCATCGAGATGCTCGGTGACGACTCCGTTCCTGGGATCAAGACACCGTCTTGTATCAGTAAGTACGTCTCCTCGTACACCGTCTCTCCCCAGCTGACGTGACACGGGAGAATATGAGATTGAATCGAAATATTGGTGGGCTATCTTGTCACCCACTAACTCATAGCCGTTGACACCCCTGCTCAGGTATCACTGGGAGATGTATCCACATAGGCATGAGGTGCAGGAAGAGGTTTTCACTGAATTATCGGCTATCTTAACGTTCGCAAGCGTTGGTATGTCTCATTTCAATCGCCCTAACTAGGATAACCGGCCAACTTACGGCTGAAAAGACACGATCACATCCATGACATCAACTGTGACTTACCGTGCCGACGAAGTGCATCGGATGTTAGGACTCGTCAAGTCAGCGAAAGGTATGACCGTCGTTGCTCAACGCTGAATATTCTACTCACACGCCTCTTGCAGCCGCTTCGAAAATGGACTTCTCAACCGTAGCCGTGGGTGAGTACTTAGTTTCTTCATATCTCTGGCAAAGGATGCTCAGCGCTCTCCGGCATGAAGCGCGCTTAATGAGCCTGCTCAGTAAGTGTCCTATTACGTGTTCCACATCTCATTTGCTTACCATTAGACAGTGCGCCAGCGTTTCCTTAACCTATACGGGCAGACTTTCGCCCGGCTTCAACGGGATCAGAGTGTGTACAAGGCGAAGGAACACAATAGGACACCTCTCATCAGGCTGCTTTCGCCCCTTTTCTGGAACGCCCCGCAGGTGCACCTCCGCAGCCTGGAGAGGATATGGATTGACGGCATCATCACGATAGTACCGTGGTCAACCTTTATAGGAAAGCTTCACAATGAGTGGCAAGAGTTCGTCCTCTACGTGCGTACTTGGCTTCCCCACACTGGCTGCCGTGTGGTGTTTAATCACTATAATGTGCTTAGGCCACAGTGTTACTCAACGCGAACGTAGCATTCCTGGCGATCCCAAGTGTTGACGACGGGACGACGACACTGACCGCGGCGCAGATCAGTAGCTATCTTTCGATCGTGACAAGCGTCGGGAGCATCCTGCTCGGCCTATTGCTCGTCCGCCAGCACCGTGTCAAGTCGAAGGATACTGCGGATGATGCGGTAAGTGACATACAGCTGGATATCAATGTAGATTTTACCTACCGGGAGGCGACCCAGTGGCGTTACCTTAGCTCCCGCAAACATCCCACCCTCGGACTGGAGACGCTGGCGATCATTTACAGCTTGCCGTATGCGTTGCTCATGTGGGGGTATGTTATCGAACACCAATATTGAATAGCGAGGAACTGACGGTGCTGACCCATATACCCCGTTAGGATGGTCACATTCCTCCTTGCGTTCTCATTCGAATGCTTCACCACGCCGGATAAGGTTGGGGTGTTCACAACCGCCGCAGGTTGGATCGCGGTTGCGATGCTCGTCTTCTGGAGCATCTTCACTGGATGGGAGAGCGACGAGACGTCGATCTGGGAGCGTGTCCAGAGCCGTCTGAAGACAATGGTCCCTGCGAAGTTGAAAGCCAGTATACACGATGACGGCGCATCCGTTCGCCCGCAGGGCATGGATGAGAAGTCGGTGCAGAAGTGGCTTGCTAGGGTGCTCAGACATAACGTCTTTCCGCATTCTAGCGACCCACCACCGACGGAACCAGACGCCCGCGGAGGCTCGAGTGTATAAGCGTGGTGTTCAAGGTACGTGCCTTTTCATGTTTCTTACGTCTCCGGAAGTCGCTCATGTGTCGCCGCTACCCAGGGGAGCATTCTTCCCACTTCAATAGTCTTCAGTCGCGGAACTCATACATGTGATTCCGAAGGACAACACGCTCCATCTCCTGCACGACAGTCAGGCTGCATCTTCTATCTATTTTGATCCTGCTCGCCTTGATTATAGTAGAATAGTGGGTGGCCAGTGAGTCTCTTCGTGATCCATGGATTACTATAACGTGCGACCTCCCGCAAGACCACCAGGGACGGGCATCCGATGATTCTGTTCTAACGTGTGCTCATTCAAGCTGCTCGCACGTCCGTCTTGAGATCTCTGGAACGGTATGTTTCGTATGTTAATGGGTGAAACACCCAAAGTAAGTACGGGTCTCGACTACTAGACTCCGCATCGAACGGCCCAAGTGTACTAAATGCGATTGCTCGTGATCACTTTGGGATGATTGTAAATACCACAGGTTCATAGGCCCGTATCAAAATTCTCGCTCAAGCTCAGGCATAGTATCATAATTCGCTACTTAGTATCAAGTACAAGTGGCAGCAACTTAAGGGTCGGGCCCGCCCCCAGGCTGTTAGCGCCCCCAGGTAATATAGATGCCCGCCTTGGCACAAAGCTCAAGTTCGGACACGCGCGGGCGCCTCCGGCAGGACCATTTTCTCCTATTAAGACTCTTACCACCAGCTACGTATACTATGTCGACGTCCTCCACCCGGACCCCGGTATCCCATTGACTCACTACACCTTCGCCTGCGACGGTATATCATTCGGAAATCCAGCTAGCTTCGTTACGCAGTCATGACCCAGTCCGATCACCAAGCGTTCCTAGGTGCTCAAGTGCAGGCCTAATGCCGAAGGCCTGAGGCATGAAGCTTGTGCCCGATGCTCGCCCGCGCGTCAGCATACGACCAAGTCTACGTATGTGCACTTAATTCTACAGTTAATGCAGTATTCCCTGTTCGGTACGGTGTACCACCGAACGTCGCAATATGCGCCAATGGTGTACATCTCCGTCGAGGCTGGACTCAGACTCATACGCCGATCGTCCAGCTTTGGCCTAGCCTCTCGCTCTGGAGAAATCTGTCGCCGGTTCCAGACGCCGTAAGGAGCGGGTTTACTCACGCCGGGCCCTCGCAGGCCTTCCCCGCATCGATAGCGCGTCCGCCCACTGTGTGGCGAGGACGTTAGGGCGCTGTTTGTGGTCGCGCTATCGTGCTCTAGTCCACACGCCTCATTGCTCTGACGCATTCTTGGCAGGGAATCCGCCCCTGCTGCTCTCATCAGCCACCATCCGATCCACAAGCGTCAAGAGTGCTCCTTTCGCGCACTCGCTTAACTTATAGGGCTAGCCATTCTCACACGCGCCGTGCGCACGCTAAGTACAGGGTCGCCCGGCGCGAGATCTCCTCTGCAAATAATCAGAGATGAGAGTGAAGAGAGGCTGTGGGATTGCAGTTCGAAGCAGGTGGCTCGCGATAGCGAGGCGCGGAGGTGTGGGCGCTCGCATGCAACGTGCCTCGCGAAGCAGTGCCACTCGCATTAGATCCCGGGGTTTCTCAAATTCGTATCGCTCGAAATAGCATGCGCACAGCACGGGAGAGCACGGGTCGAAGAGACTTGGCCGAGGGTATGGATATATACGCTCGGCGAGCACCGACCGTTCTTTTCAGCACTCGACCATCGCGGTCATCACCTCCAAGTTCCAACCCTCTGCATTACAGCAGATCATCGACCATGCCTGGCATCCCGCGTATGCACCATGCAGCCAAGAAGGCCCTCCTGATCGGCGTGCAGTATTCAGCAACCTTGAAGCTTGTTGACCCGGGATTGGAGCTACCAGGAGCACACGAGGACCCGAAGCGACTTCATGAACTCCTCACTGGTGAGACGTTTTATGAACACCCAACTGACCCTCCGCTCATGAAACCGACGCAATTCCGCAGAGGTGTACGGCTACAGGGACGAGGACATCACCATACTGATTGACGATCCATCGGGCCAGTATGTCCTGCCTACACGCGAGAACATTGCGAGTTCAGTCTCAGCGATCGCTCCTATCCCGTCCGTTGACGCCGTCTTTTCGACGTGCAGCTCGCTGCTATGAGGGACCTTGTGAAGAATGCTCAACCTGGAGACCACTTCGTGTTCTCCTGTACGTTCTCGCGTATAGTGCTCCCCCATTTAATGTACTTAGGCATCCACACCCCATAGTCTCAGGACACGGCGACCAGGTTGACAACCTGGATGGTACGGAAGAGGATGGTCGTGATGAGAGTGAGTGTACATCCTGCTGGTCTCCCGTATGCTCGCTGAAATTCGGCACTGCAGCATTGATTCCTGTAGACGCCCGCTATGATCTGGAGACGCGTACTTTCAAGGGCTACATCATGGACGACGTGGGTGCTAGAATTGTTGGGGTCTCATGAGCGCAAGCCGACTAACCCCTGTGCAGGACGTTCGTCGGATACTCGTTGACCCGCTCCCGAGCGGCACGCGCTGCGTCGTACGTCCCCGCTACAATCCATCTAACCTACTTGCCCATCCGGACGCGGCTTCCTCTAGATGATCTTCGACTGTTGTCATTCGGGTACCGCCTCAGGTAGGCGCTCGTTTTACTGTTCGTCCTACAAATCGCCGGAACTGAGCCCATCTAGATCTCCCGACCGTCTTCAACGACGACTTTGCGTCTCCGTGCTCCCCCCTCACCACCTTCGGTGGTACGTATATCCAGTGTTTTGCATGCTCATCTCCATAGGCTTATGTGCTCTTCAGCTCGCCTACCATGGCTGTCTCACGGGCCGAGCGCCGACACGGAGTGTATCACCATCCAGCAGACCCCCACAGACGACCCTGCGCCGTTCGCCTGGATGCGTGGTACCGACCACTCAAGGCAGCGCAGTAACACCATGCCGCTGCAGTCACCTGGGCCGGACGTGGTGAGTGCGCCTCGCCGTACGCTCGGTGAGGGGAAATGCTAACTTTCATTACCGCTAATACAGACATCGTGGTCGGCGTGCATGGATAGCCAGATCACCTACGGCGGGCGGAAGGGAGGCTTCTTTATCAAGGCGTTCGTGGAGGCGCTTCGTACGCATTCACCTATCCTATGCGCTCGGGCGACGTGCTAACAACATCGGATGTACGCAGAGAGCAACCCGCACCAGACGCACGCTGAGCTCCTCCAATCGGTCAGGTGCGTCCATTTACAAACCATCCGCGCCGTACACACAAAGCTAACTCATCACCTCTCCTACACATAGACGCGAACTAGCCAAATGCGCAGCCGCGTACAACATGAAGCTAACGCAGCGCTCGAAAGGCGCCGCCACCGGCGCCGCCCTTCCAGAACCCGTCACGTCTCCCCGTGCGCAGGTCCGTCCACCTCCCATCTCTGCTACACCCGATGATTAGACAGCTGATATGCGCGTGACGCCTTGCATAATAGCTCGGCAGCCTGCGCCAGGGATCCTACTTCCACACCCCGTTTACGATGTGAAGTAGTACATCCCTGCCCCTCTCCCGACATTTCGAAATAAGACGCTAAGCGTCGAGGATTTAAGCGCGCACAAACTTCCTGCACGCGCTTGGCACAAAAGCGTAAGGCTTCTCTAATCAATTCCAAAGCGACTCTATTCTTGCAAGTAATGTACCGTACGACTCCTCGCGCACCGCCAGCCTCTTATCATCCCGCGCGTTGTATGTATCATAGTTAGCTCTTACGGACTCGCCCCCCTTGTACCGTACACGGTATCGAGTTCGTGTAGTATTTGATCCACAAATCGCGCGACCTTAAGTGTTTACTCTTGGCAGCGTGGTTTCTGACGACGACACTCGAAGTTTTGGGCGAAATTACGATTTCGCGGGAGCTCCTCTGTTTTCCACGACTCTCAATGTGGACCATAAGGGCTACAAAGCCTACAGGAATGTTCGCACACGGCGAGCCCGGGGAGTGTCTGGTGAAGGTGTCCCTTCCCGGCGGCGGTCGCTGCACTTCAGGGCAGCGCATATGGAAACGTCTCTTTTGAGCTTGGTATCAATGTTCAATGCCGGAATAGACATATAAACAAGAATGTTGTAGAAAGAGACATTCGAATGGCTGAAGGACGGCTCCGAACTCAGGAACCACGGCTCGCGCTACCGACCAGACGGCGGAGGTCAGGAGATCACAGTGTGCAAGCTGACTTTCGAACCGTGTCAGGGCGCAGGCTTCCCAGCTGCAGTGCATCACGGGTCACGGCAGAGGTCTCAGTCCAGCCTGGTCGTAGGAGCACGCTGACGCGGGGGAGATGCGTACCTAGAGGACTGGCAGTCGTCCTTGGGATTCCAGTTCTTCCCGTACGTCATCAAGGATAATTGCGTTGACCCTGTCCCTATCCTCGAATTATCAGTACCCGAGCTCTGGTATAGGAATATGACCCAGTGATAGGCAGGCAGGGCGAGAAGACGCAAACCTGAGAGTAACAGTGCTCGTAGAATAACGAAATCTTATGTGGGCGTACGGCGCTATGTCGTTCTGTCAATCGAAGGCAAAAAGCATGCTTTATGTGGCCTCCCTCGATATAAATTTATGCTCACATATATCCTCCAAAAGGAAAACGGGACGGGAAACATGACACGCGCTTGTTATTTGGGACGGGCGGATTGAAGTGCGCATCGGGCGTTCGACAAGCACCGAGTGTGGAGGTCATGAAAAACGTCTAAAACGTAGAGGAGACGTCGCTGTGACCGCATTGCATATGTGCCTCAAGGTTTAAATGCACGGGTTGAGACTTGACGAATCCCGAGACTATATACACTTGCAATAGCTTCTTTAGCTATGAAAGGTAAAACTATAGGCGCGATGAACTTACTTGACTCCTGCCGTTCACATAGCGCCATTTGTTAGGTCTCATTAGAACGTTGCTTCAAAATTGTTGTCCAGACTCCAGTGATGTAGTATTCGAAACTTGTGGGAGTCGAGTCTACAAAGACCGGGCGCCAAACGATGATCGCGGCGTTGAATAAAACGCCAAACAGCAGTAAACCCAAGGTAAAGAAAGTCGCCTAACATGTTACGGTGGTTTCGAGCCTCGACTTGTACGTTACCTGCCGCTCAATTCTGAACACCGCTGGCCAGTGGCTTTGATTTATTGTGGGACGGTACAGTCGTGCTCTCAAGGTATTGGTGACACAATTCCTGGGTGTCATCGCTCCTACCTCCTGTCCCTGCCAGCACACGGGTGACGGGCCCTGCCCTTTCTTGAGTAATTCGTTACGACAGATCCTGACTCAGCCTCTACTAAATAGCCGTATGGCGAAGCGGAAGAGGACGACTAGTCGACTCATGTGTCTTGCAAAAACCCCGAGGTTGTACCAGCTGATAGCGTTCCGTGCCGTTCACGAAGCTCGCTTTTCCTTACGAACAGCCCGTGCAGTTTCGCCTGCCTCTCATTGATCTTTCTGAAGGTCCACGGGCCGATCTCGTGTTCTTGATGAAGCCCCTGGTCCACCTTTTAGCTTCGTTATTATGGATGCTTTCTGGGCAGTATATAGTCCGACCTGGGTGGGCCTCGCTGAACGGGCCAGCAGAGAACTTCCTGCCGCTATGCTTTCGCGCCTTTCCTTCGCAGGGCTATCCACGATTCCTCTGGTTTGTGCAGCAGCTGTTCCGTCGCCCACCAAACTGCGTAGCGACATCTCGCTGTTGTACAATAATGATCTTGATCGTACGCTTGCTTTCGTATACCGTATTTCTCGGATTCTTGGGCTGACGTGTCTACTCCTTATAGTGACTGCTGCCCAGAGCAAACGTAGTGCGTTGCTGCTGTCGACCCCACAGTCCTACCAGGAGGCGGCAGATTCTTGTGCCGGGCTCGGAGAAACACTCCTCCCTATCAACAAAACGTTCTTTGAAAACGATTTAGCTCCTTCACTTCGCTTTCAAACCTTCCAGCGTGTCTTCCCACTCCAGCAACAGTTCTGGATAGCCAATGAGGGCCGAATCTGCCAAGTGGTCAACGCACAGGGCGTGATCAGTTCCTCGCTAACGTGTTCAAGAGCGTTGCCCGCTCTCTGCTCTCAGAGCGCTGGGTTCCATGTCTCTGCAACGCCAGAAACTTCCTTGACAGTCCATTCCCGCGACCTAGCGATTACCGGGTAAGTCCAGAGGGCCTATACGCACGCATACATCCACTAACGCCACACCAGATTCCGCGATCAAACCTCGTTCCGTTTCTTGGGCATTCCCTACGCAGACCCACCGACGCGATTCGAGTATCCCACTGCATACACGGGCGACAGGACGATCGATGCGCGGTCCTTTGGTTCTCAGTGCATTCAGACTGGTAGCACTGTCGGAAGCGAAAATTGCCTCTTCCTGAACGTATGGACCCCGTTTATCCCAGCGCCGAACAGCCGTACACCGCTCAAGGCCGTCATGTTCTGGATTCACGGGGGCGCTTTCACGGGAGGAACTGGCAGCGACCCGACGTTCGACGGAGGGAGCCTCGCCTCCCGCGGCGACGTTGTCGTCGTGACGATCAACTACCGCCTCTCCACGCTCGGCTTCCTCGCGCTCGCGGACGGCAAGACGAACGGCAACTTCGGACTCGCCGACCAAATCGCCGCACTGGACTGGGTGCGGGCGCACGTCGATGCCTTCGGGGGCGACAAAGACCGCATCACGATCTTCGGGCAGTCTGCGGGTGCGGCGTCGGTGCGCGCGCTGATGGCTTCCCCACGGGCGATTGGCAAGTTTGCTGCTGCGGTCCCGATGAGTAATGCTGCGGGCATAAACTACGCTACAACGTATTCGCTGTACTATACGATCCCGCAGGAGGTCTCGCTCATCGCGGACCCTCTTTTGGCCGCTGTGGGGTGCAACACGGCCGAGACGAACCCCTTGGCGTGTCTCCGAGCTATTGATCCGCATACGCTGGTTAACCTTCCTATCGTCGCGAGGTATGCGTAGCCCAACTAGCTGTCGCTGTCAAGACTAATATTTCGGCGTTATATCAGTTTCCTAGTAGTGGACGGCACTTTCCTCACATCCAAGCAACTCCCTGTCGATGGTTCAGGCCCAGTGGCCAATGTCCACACCCTCATGGGTGTCATGCGCGACGATGCCGCAGCCCTCATCGGATACCCAGTAAGTCCCACCGTGCTCTTCTACGGATTGAACGTCACTGAATAAATGCCCGTAGCAAAGTAGTAATTTGACTGCCGGCCTTCTCGGGGCCTCACTCAATACCACTGTCGTCAACAACCCGCTCTTCCCTGAACCCACGGGCACGAACGCGACGCTGAACGTGTTCAACGTCACTGCACGCGTCGCGACCGACACCGAATTCCGCTGCCTTGACCAGGCGACCGCCTTCTCCGGGGTCCAGCACAACCTCTTCAAGAGCGTGTGGTTCTACGAGTTCAACAGGAGTTACCAGCCGTCCGTGTTCGATCCGAACGTGAGTGTATGCGCAGTGAACAACGAAACGAGGTCTGATCCGTCTTCGGTTACGTTCCAGTTCCCCGTATGCGAAGCCCCCGTCACTCCAGAACATCCGCTGGGAGATACGTCCAAGGAGTACTTCAAGTCAGCGTTTTACCCGTACACATACTAGCTGTGCGACGCGCTCTGACTGATCTTTCAGATGTCACTCTGGCGAGCTGTACTACGTCTTCGGGACGATGCCTGCCGATAGGCCTTACCGCGACGACCAAGATCTGCCGTTCATGCAGCGCATGGTCGACATATGGTCGTCCTTCGCTCGCACATACAACCCGAACCCCGACCCGCACTTCCTTGCTGCGCGCGGTTTCACGAGCACTGCGCAGCATCTCGCCAAGGAGAGTAGGTGGGAGCCGGTAACGATGGCGAATTTGCGAAAGGCGCCTATGAGGGAACTGCAGTGGGAGAGCTTCATGGTGCCGTTTGCGTCGCAGGAACAGTGCGAGTTCCTGGGCCTCCCACTGTCGTTTTATGGATGATCGGTCAACAAAAGGATGGTAGTACACAGAGTGCGTGTGTAACTAGGGAAGCTACAGAGATGCACACGTAATGATCAGAGCGGCGAACGGAGAGCACTGAGCAGCAAAACACAGCGAGCAAGCAATACATTATGCAATACGTAGATAGATAGCAGTAAAACAATGCGCGTGCGGGAGCGATCTGTCCAACGATGACGGTGTATGCGTATGCGTGTGGGCGTGGGCGTGGATGTGGGTGTTGTACATGCGTATGATGCGAGGCTCATATGCGGGCATCTGCTGCCTCGTCGGCCTCTGGTGGTACACGGCGGATGTACAGCGGCATCTGGTTTCCTCGATGGGGTTCCGACTTGACGCTTGGCCGCGTCAGCACACTGTAGGGTGCAGCGGGTTAGCAAGGGGCATGCGCGGGACCGGGTCGCCTACGCACTTGACTTTCTTCTCGATCTCGATCGTCGGGTCGATCGAGAACTCGAGGTCGCGCACGAGCACGTACAAGAACATCTTCACCCTGCGCCGCAACAGTCAGCGTCAGCCCCGCACGGCGCACAAAACGGAGGCGTCACACGTACTCGCTCAGCGCGAACCGATACCCGATGCAGGACCGGTTCCCGTTCACGGGGTTGCCCCCGCCGAACGTCATCATGTTCCCCCACAGACCCTGCACCGCCGCCCGCCGCCCCCGCGCGCCCTCCTCCTCGTCCCGCGACCAGCGCTCGGGGCGGAACACCTCCGCGTCGTCGCCCCACACCTCCGTGCTCTTGTTCAGCGCCTGGATGGGTATGCTGATGATGTCGCCCTTGCGCACGCGGATCTCCGAGAACTGGCGCCCGCGCCGGTCCACCACTGGTGCGCTCACAGGTATCACGTCCGCCGCGTTCGCCACCCGCATCGTCGTCGTTATTGGCGCATATAGCCGCAGGGACTCGCGCACGACCGCGTCGAGATACGGGAGCTGGGTGACGCGCTCGAGGAACGCCGAGACCTCCGGGTCCGTCTCGTCCACCGCTGGGTGTATTGTCGAACTGTGCAGAGCGAGACTGGCAGGCACGGGTAGAGAGCGCAGTTCGGCGCGAAGCTTGGTTTGGACGGCGGGACTTCGTGTAAGCGCGTACAGGGTCCAAGTAAGCGACGACGAGCTCGTCTCGTGTCCAGCAGCGAGGAACGTCGAGATTTGGCAAAGGGTTTCGTTCATTGACATGCGCTGCGTCGGGATCTCTGCGGCGTTCGAGCGGACTATTATCACGGGCCTCAGCCAATGACATGGTGGGAAAAGGACAGAACACTCACTCAGGACGCTGAGCAAGTCGCGTCCAATGATCGTCTTGTCGCCCTCTATGAAACTCGACTTTTCTGCGCAGGCCGCCTTCTCCGTGTCTGCGAGGATACTGTCCCTCCGTTGCTCAATGAGCTCCGTCCCGATCTTGCGCATAGTTGCGGTCGCCTGCCGCATGGCGGCGTTTTCAGTCCGCTATTCGATCCGTGAGTGACAGCACAATGCCATCGATATCGTAGGCCGACTTACGAAATTTCGTAGAACCGGGAACCACACCTGGAGCACGGTCATGACACGGAACTTACGCGCGGTGGCAAAGATGACCGCGAACGCTTGCGCCAGCTCAGACTCGTTCTCTCGACGCTCTGCGGCGGATTCGAGTGAGTTAAACGCATACCCAAACCCTGTAGCGCCTATAACGTCTAGGGTTGCGCGCGCCAACCACGGGAGCACATCCAGTCGACAAGGAGTGCTAGCAGACTCGTCGTCGCCGGGAATCATATGTCGGGATTTGACGTTGGTCGGAAATGGGGGCGACGCTTTAGACGGCACGAAGGACGAGAACGGATTCGGGAGGAAAGATGTCGTGAGCGCAGAGGGACTAAGAGTACTTGAAGTCGCTGGTTCCGGGTCAACCTCCTCTTGCCTTTCCGACGGATCCTGCGTCGTAAGAGGATCTGCGGGGGTGAAGAATGACCAGGGGGACGCAGTGATGTCCAACCAAATGTCTCGCAGCTACTCAATGATTCGCAGTCCGAGTGAGTGGCGCTCGTGAAAGGAACGAGAATGACATACACGAGTTGCCTTTTCCCAGAATACGGGATAGAAAGACTTGACTTGCCCAGCGGAG
This sequence comes from Trametes meyenii, assembly GCA_022606255.1. Classification (NCBI taxonomy): domain Eukaryota; kingdom Fungi; phylum Basidiomycota; class Agaricomycetes; order Polyporales; family Polyporaceae; genus Trametes; species Trametes meyenii. The sequence goes on along the minus strand of JABYQG010000014.1, from coordinate 571,930 downwards.
AACGCCTGATTCTGAGCAATACGTCAATAATCAGCACTGACATTGACAACAGATAAATTAGAGTAATATGGCCGCCCAAAAAATTAGCCCATTGCGACCATGGCTGAGATTTCTATCATGGTCACCCTCTTCGTCAACCAGTCAACATGCATCTTCCGCTCCACGTTGTTGTGTGCGCGTGCCATACCAATTTTTCGGTGTCTGCAACCCTATTGGAGTTGCGATGGCGCTTGATTGAAGTGGAGGACAGGAGAAGCGGGACGCGATGGAGACGAGGAGCGTGGCGCACCGCCAAGGACGACGACGGACTTCCCGCACGTCGAAGATGGCGACAACGCGGGACCCGGACGAACCGCGCGACCGGCAGTGCACGCTGCGCGATCACGTGTGCGCGTCTTGTGTCCGGCCCGAATGCCAGACGTGTCCTCCGCCAAACGCGGAGAACGGGATGTGCGAACGCACACTCACCAGAATTTTGCGCTAAGAAAAGGTCAGCACGGGAGAACGGGAAGCCAACGTGGAACGGACGGACCTGTTTACGGTGCATCTCCCCGTCGGCCGTGAGCAAGCCTTCGTAGCCGGCGGCCATGCTCGCGAGGGAGTCTCGCACGAAGTCTGGCTTCGGGTAGTCGTACCCGCGACTCATGACATAGTTGACTGCGGTGGGGTCGACGAGCATGAGCCGTCGGCCACTCATGAAACCACGGTAGACGAACGCAGAGCCGTATTGGGCCGCCCAGCGAGCCACCAAGCCAGTGTTCTCCTGGTCGTGGAGTTCCTGGAGGTTCCCCATGAATATAGAAGCTGAAGACGGCCCCGGAAGATGACGCAAAGGTGAGCGGGCCTGCCTGAAGAGCAGGAGGAGAAACGTCCATAGGAAGTAGAGCACCAGCACAAGTGGCAGTACGAGGAGTGTCGCTAGCGATCCCATGGTGGACTTGGACACTAAAGACCAGAGACAGTGGCGCCGAGGACAGTGGCAAGAGCGGGTCGCTGCGGGGGAGGCAGCGGGTCGGGAGAAAGGGAGAAGGGGCCCGCGGGGCGCATGGAAAAAGGATGATAAAGGGACGAGGACAAGGTGGAAAGAGGAACGGGACGGACACGACAGCCAACAACGATCTCTCATCTCCATCCGGCGCTTAGATCGACAGGCCGTCGTGCGACATCTTATCGGTATCCTCGGCCTTCCCGGGGCTTCTCCAGCCAATCACAGTCCAAACAAAGCACCGACACGCCGGAGCCAATCGGACGGCCCCCGACGTCCCCGGGACAGCCGAGTCGGATGCAAATCTACAGCCCGATGGGGCAGCTCCACGTGGAGTGGCGGTGCCCCTTGCTCGCACACAACTTGATTTCTCCAAGTTTGTCGCCCGCCTTGGCACCGCCCCCCACACTCACGCGGGTTATTCAAAGCCAAGGCCAAGCACACCGGCTCAAATATTCTCAACTCTACCTTATGCTGGTAATAAACCTATTGCTACTCGACGTTTTTACGAATAGGAGCCTCCTCGCCGTTATGATGGTTCGGCTACCCTGCAGACGTCACCAATTCATTAAGTACCGCCCTAGCGGAAGATGAAGAAGACGGCGGACCCCCAAGGTGAGCACGCTTCCGCTCATATGCTTGTACCATCTCCGGAGCGACGACGATCGTCCTCACCGTCGTTCGCTATCCAGTCCGGCGGCTTCGCTATTTCAACCTACTTCCGAGTCCTCGATTGTACGTCACGGCACGCCCACCGGCACGCACCACGGAAGGCCGCCACTGGTTCGGGCTGAACATAGACTGCTTCGCACCCTGGAAACGACCGGTGTTCTGGCACATACCTTGAGGGCTGGACGTACTGGAGGTGTGGTGGGACGTTTCGCATGCTGCATGTGCTCGATGTCGTCCACGGACCACAAGGCTTCTACACCGCGGCGGACAGGCAGGATCCTGCGTTCGCCGAGGGCACAGTATTTCGCTCATCTACTGGTTTGGCTTCGTGCACGTTGACGTATTATAGGGATACGATCTGCGTGCCTCTTTTTGTCCCACTACAACGCGAACGGAATAAATCTCGGTTCCGAGACATGTCTAGAGCCTCTAATCTCCCGGCCACAAGCGGTGCCGGCCGCCAGGCACCTCAGAGGCGCCACGGGGTGTAAGTGCGGCCGCGCTGTCAGAAGGATACCCCATTGGGGCACACACGGACACGGCGGTGCGGGTTGATATCTAGCGCCAGGGTACCGTGTTGCGCGGATACTGACAGATGGAATGGCAGACGCGCTAAGTTGAAGGCTCAGCGGCATCCGGGCTCGGTCAGGCAACGGGTGCGCGCCACGCCGGGCGTCATTCAGGGAATGTGGCTGCGACTTGAACGACTTCTGCCAGTAGCATGGACGCCCATCCTGTGGTACCCGAGTCCCCCGACCTCGTTGCGCCCGCTTCTTTGCTCCGACGAAAAATGTCCATCGACGGGTGCGTTTGCGCTATGCTTCTTGCCGCGTCATGTGCGTGATCTCTGAGTATTCGATGAACCTCCTCTATTCTGATGCTAGATTCCTGCAGGTGTGTTTAGCGGTGAAAAGCAGGGGAGCCGAGACGGGGATGCTTGACCACTGCGATGCCCCGCTATTGAAGGTGTGTGGCCCACATAATGTGCGACTGTGGTAAGTCCTCGGGCCTCGGCTTCCCCTTTTCCTCCGCTTCATATCTGTTCGGACCCTATAGAATCCGCTGCAAGGATTTGACAGGAGACCAGGCTGTTGCCCAGCTCGAGCCTCACAAGGCAATGGCCGGTCGGGAGCACCCAGGGGAGGGTCGATAACAAAATTCCGTACACTGGTCCCCACGGGCTTTACAGCTTCGGGAGTACCACGAATAGAGGAATAGCGGAGGAATACTGCGCCCTGTCAGGACACCGCATGCTACCAGTGAGCACCTCACACCCGCCTGGAGTATTATCTGTGACCTACCCTAAGAGCCTTTAGTTCGATATGGCCCTACATCGGCCACTCATGTGGAACAACAGGTGACTCGCTCAACCATTATTAGCGAACATTGGTGAGCAAATAGTGGTCCGTCAAATATATTGTAGGTTGGCTTTTTTGCTTCGTCATACTGCTCAAGTTGATGCGGCGGGTAATGCTGTTCCTTGTCCCCAACTCACTGGTTTAAACCCAGACACTGTTGCGCACAAGCCTTAGGAGCAGCACTAGTACTGCGCTCACGTAACTGACCGCGGTGGCACGATCCCTCTGATTTAGCCCGCAGGCTTTCAAACGACAAACTTAATCCTGGGCCTTACAGTCGGGGAAATGTTGTTCGATTGCACGACTTCGAAGCTATAAGCTGATAGAATATGGAATGAGTGCCATTTGCTTTCGGTTACTCCGAAGAAAATACCTTGCCTATAGCACCATAGAGCCAATCCAAAGTCAAAGTAATTCCATTCCAGCATCAACCCAATCAGATGTTGTATACGCGTTCCTTACTTATGACTTGCATGTCTTGTATGAGTGCTGGTTAGAGTGAGAGTTTCATATACAACTTGCAGTTTCCGAGGTGTCGTTAGTTCTTTCTGAGACAAAATATGTAACACGCATGCATCGCGCGTGTGCTTCAATATTTTCCCTCATTACTATCCTAAGGTATCTCGTTCACCCCTGCTAATATTTTATCGAACTCAGCCTCACGGTTGCACTGCATGATGTGAAATTGAGTGACGACCCGTCGAACGTCGAAGCTGAGCCTAGCTGAGCCTGCCTGGGTTCATAAGCGCCGAAAACTCCGAACTGGGTGTATGCGCGCTCGACGCCATCAGCCGCGACCTTGACAAATGATCATCATCACCGCACCCGCGAACTTGGTTCAACCCGGAACTGCGAGCTTTGCTCCTACGGGAGTTGCTGTCTTTTGTTCGCGTCTGCCAGAGGTTCAAGCATATAACGCCCGCGACTCTACGCGCCCAAGTTGTGGCGAGAACGGCGGTCGCGGTTGACGGCGAGGGAGCTTCGATTCTGAGAAAGGGTATAACGGCTACGGAGTCCAGGTGAGCTTCGCCTATCTCAATCATACGCGTCGTTTTTGCTGAGCCTTCGGGAATGTGGAAGCTGACTGAGCTGCAACCCGTCCGGAGAGCTCCAAACTCTGCCCCAAGTTTAGCCATCCTCCGAAATCACGCCCTTTACGCCTACGCGTTCCAAGGCTGAGGGTTTGCGGCCAGCTAGCGGATCGGACGTGTTATTGGCAAGTGCCCTGTATAACGCATATCTGACGAATCAACTTTCTATCGAAACCTGGAGCGCAGCCCCGTGGCGGAAGATGGCGCAAAGCGGATACTCGACATTCTACCAGCAGCAGCCTGCGTATCCGTATCCTACGCAGTATTCCGCCCCCCAACCAGTACCACCACAAGATGCACGAGTGCAGGCCCAATACGCGCCACAGGCGCAGTACTCGTACGCTCAGCCCGGACAGTCGCCTGCACAGTCGCCATATGGGCATCCCGCGGTGCCGTCGCAGCGTCCGCCCTCGAGGATCAACCCATCTCCCCTACCTCCCAGCCCGATCGCTCCTCATTCTCCTCAACAATATGGGCAATTCACTCGTCCCCCACCATCTCCCCAACCTTACTCCCTACCGCCATCCTCGAACCCATACCCGTCTCCAGTATCGCCGCAGATTCCGCAAGGCGGCCCTCCGCAATTGGCCCGGCGACCTCTTCCAACACCTCGAGGGCTACCTGCCACTCCACAGAGCGCAGGTTTCCCCCCGGTGGTGCCTCAGCCACCACCGTCCCCCCAGCCAACGTACGCAATGCATAGGCCGACACGTTCTGTACCATCGGTATTCTCGGCCTATCCTCCGTCGCAACCCAATGGAAGCGGGTTCACGACTCCCGCGCACGAAATCTCGCCCACGTCGAGTGCGTTCTCAACCACCTCAACGAGCCCGCCGCGTCCCCTGCCGCTCCCGCGATCTGCTGGCAACTCGAATCTGTCAACTGCCCAACAAGGTCAGGCCCAGCAGATCCAGGCGCGTCCGCAGAGCCCCCCGAAGCGTGCGCTTCCTCTTCCTCTTCCTGCTTCGGATTCCAATCCCAATCCACAATCTGTGCGTGAGCAACAGCAACCCATCAGAAGTCCGGAGCCGGTGTCGGCGACAGGACAAAAGTTCGTGCCCCTTTGGAAGCGCGCGCTGCCGCAGCCCGGGGGCTCTAGCAGCAGGGTGCTTCTCGCACCTGCGGAGAGCCGGCAACCGAGCGCAATAGAGCGCAGGAGTACCGTTTCGATCGGGGCAACTCGTCCGCTGCCTCCTTCTCCAAACAAACCGAGTAACCCTACGGTAGGGTTGCCGCGAGACCCGACGGTTCGTACGGGCATCCTCCCACCTCATCTTCAGCTGCCCAACCTCCCCCCCACCCCGCAGCCGTCGAACGAAAAGCCAGCCTCTGAACGCCCGACACCGCCGACACCGCCGTCTGTTGCGTTGCCGAGCGGGAGTAGTTCGCCGTCGTCGTCGCGGTTTACCCTACGCGAGCGCTCTCGCACGCTCCCCCTCCCGTCTGCCGCGCCTTCATATCCGCCGCCACCGAAGCCTGATCTGGCTCAGGCCCCTCCATCACCGCGGCATACCACGGCACGGCCGTTTTCTCAGTCACCGCACAGCTCGGACGACGAGGAACTGACGAACGCGCTGCTAGAACGGCATCCCCGCTCTCCGAGCCCACAGTATGGTATACGCGATCTTCCGCGGAATAGGCAGGCGCCACAGGCGGTCGAAACCTCGCCGAGCCCCAACACAGACACGACACCGCGGGCGCGCCGCGAGCTCCCGTCGCCGGTGCCTGCATCGCAGACGCAGACGCAGACGCAGGATGGGGAGGGCGATGGGAGTCTCGCGTTCCGCATGGCAGCCATGTCGATGCGCTCGACGTCGCCCGCGGGGCCATTCCGCCCAGGGCACGGACACTCAGGCTCTGTGTCGAGAGGGGGCTCGTCGCGCCCGATGCCTCAGCCGCCGTCGAATGCTCAGCCCGAACGAGAGCAGCAGCAGCAGCAGCGACCACAGTCTCGCAGCGGATGGCCCTCTGCGCTGCCGCCTCTGCCCCGGGCACCCGTAAGCCCGGAACCGGTGACGCAGTCGGGGTTCGCACCTGCGCCTGCGCAAACGCGGTCACGCCCCCTCCCCGTGCGCTCCAATACGGCAGGCGCGAGCCTCCCTCCGTTCGCGCAGCCCCGGTCGCCGCGCAAAATGGACCTTGATCTGAGCCTCGACGACGCGCCGCCGCCGTCACTTCGTCGGTCGCCCTCTCCACTTGCATCGCGTTCGCGGGCGAACGCTAGCGGGCAGCCGCCGTTCATGAGTGGGAATGGACGAGCGGCGACGTCGCCGGCGCCGCCACCTGTGTTGCAGAGAGAGCCGTCGCAAGGCTCGGCGTCGATCATCTCATTGTCCGCGTTCCCGAAGCCGCCCACGCAACCACCGTCGCCGACCAAGGTCGGGTACAGGCCGCCATCGCCTACGAAGCATCAGCAACAACAGGGCGGTGGATTTGGGATGGGGTCGCCGACGAAGAACCAATTCCAGGCGCCTTCGAGTTCGCAGTTCCAGCCACCATCACCTACGAAGCCGCACTTCCAGGCACCCCCGACGTCCCACTTTCATTCGCCGACAAAGACCCAATTCCAGGCACCGTCGCCCACGAAGTCGCCATTCGCTGTGCGTGCGCCGTCGCCCACAAAGCCCGAGTTCAACATCCGTGCACCGTCGCCCACGAAGTATAACCCTCCCGTCTTTTCCGTGCCTTCACGCGCCCAGTCTGCATCTCGAATTCCCAAGATCTCGTTCCCAGCGAACCCCGACGGTGATAGTGACGAAGACGACTTCAATGGCGGGCCTGTCATCAACGTCTCCGGACCTAGCGACATCGGGCGTGGCGGAGCACCCAGCCCCCCTCGTATATCCTTCGGGGATGACGATGACGATGGCGACGACAACGGCCTCCCCAGCATCAACGTTGGCGGACCAGACGACCCGCCGGTGCCCCAAATATCTCTTCCTAAAGAGCCGTCGAGCTCGGGCCGCGACCGGAAGGATCGCCCGCAGACCCGCAGAATTCAAGAAACGCTCTCGAACCCGCGCTTGGAAGCGGCGAAGCGGAGTGGGCTGGTCTGTGGCGGCTGCGGCGGGGCGATTATAGGGCGGATCGTCAGTGCGATGGACATGCGCTGGCACCCGGGCTGCTTCCGATGCTGCGTGTGCGACGAGCTTCTGGAGAATTTGAGCTCGTATGCGCACGATGGGCGGCCGTACTGTCACTTGGACTATCATGAGGTACCTTCCCGTCTCTTTCGCAAAGCATATATCCAGTGCTCACGCTGTCTGGTGCATAGAAATTCGCACCGAGATGCTACCATTGCCAAACGGCGATTGTTGACGAGCGCTTTATCACGCTCGACGACCCCGAGCTGGGGAAGCGCACGTACCACGAGCAGCACTTCTTCTGTGCAGAGTGCGGCGACCCGTTCCTCCCGCCGGCGGCCCCTGGGGCGCCGTCACGCACATTTGCTGGGGACGGCGAGTTTGCGGTGGGTGCCGAGGACGATGTTGGGTTTACGGTATACAGAGGCCACCCGTACTGTGAGGCGTGCCACGTCCGGCTGCGCATGCCCAAATGCAAGAAGTGTAAGAGGAGCATCCGAGACGGTATGCAGGCTGTCGAGGCGCTCGGCGGCAAGTGGTGCTGGGAGTGCTTCACCTGTGCGGTGAGTCCTATATTTGCGCCATTCGCTCATCGCGCACAAAACTCATCATGCCGAATGGCCGACAGAGTTGCGACAAGCCCTTTGATGACCCAGCATTCTTTCAAAGAGACGGCAAGCCGTTCTGCGAGCGTTGCTTCAGTATCATGATCAGGAACGAAATATGACCTGCGAGACATCGCCCTACGCCCCTTCTTGCTCGTGCCCACGATGTTATATCTTGATTGACCCTTTAATTATGCTCACGATACGTAGAAAAGAGGACGCTTCTAGGTTCGGGCCGATATTATCCCACACACTGTTGTCAAACGTTGTGCGCTATCCTGTCACCCTCGTCATTGCTGTACGACCGTTCGTATCATCTGTACCAGAGTTAGTTGTGTACCGTCTCTTTGGCATACCCGTCCCATCACTGTCCCCGCCACGAGTATATGAGCACCGGATTAGTTACATCCATGTTGTACCATTGTCGACGTTAAAATATATGCGTATGTACGAAAAGGCTTACTCCGCGCGAACACGTATACATGGCCGCGCTATGCAGCAGCAGGGTTATCTGCGAAATAATTTCCTACCAGTGCCTGGCTGGGGTCCCAGTTACTCATAACATAGCGGCCTAAGTTATACTCGTCCATGATCGCCCGAACCGACTCTTCGTCTACATCGCGTTGCTGGAGTAGGCTGCTGTCGGGTGCCGGTGGAAGCGTCTGGAAGACCTGACGCGCGAGTTGAATCTGGTGAAGGTACTCTTCGAGAGCAACGCGAGGCGGGTACTGTGTTTCGCGCTCCAGTACTCGTTCGATTGACCCGTGCTCACGGATAAATTTGAGTGCACGGGCAGGGCCGACGTTCTTGATCCTCTGAGAAAAATCCGTTCCTAGTAGGAGTGCAAAATCGATGTAGCTGGTGCGATCGAGCTCTAGAGCGGACCGAACCTCTGCGCCCGATATGAGCTGCAGGGGCTCACTGGCGCTAGCTATGTTGCGGATGAGAGGCGCTTCGTAGACAAGGACGTCCTACGGAAGGGTCAGACGGTGTGCGGTACAAGTCCAAAAGGGGATCCTACAGTGTCTTCGCTCGCAACGTAGTCTGCTTGACCGTTCAGGACCATGGACGCGGCCAGAGCTTCGGCTTCGAACGGACCCGATGAATTTATGCAGGGGATACCCATTGCGCGGAGAATCTCCTTGCTCTGGTCATAGGTCTCTGCCGTGGGGGCATACGTGCGACGGGAGTAAGACTCTGATAGAATGCTGCTTTTGGCTTCGAGAGCTTGAGCTAAAGACGTGAGAGTACATCCTATAGATTCAAAGTCGTTCAATTCAGCGAGTTGTTGCCATAGTTTGCCTTCTTCAACTGCGAGGTCTTGCTGGCCCTTTGAAAGCGCATAATCGGCCTGAGCGTTATCGAAATCCGTGGCATGCATTGGTGTCCGAGTGGCGGCCGGAGGCACGGCGTTAATGGGCGGATTCTGGGCCAGGGACGCTATGCGTGGGATGCTGTGCTGGTACTCGAGGAAGAGCGGTAAAATGTCTGCACCAGAACCGTCCGAGTTCGAGGGTCTATCCGTGCTAGGCCTTCGGTCTAGCTCTTTTATAACAAGCGGGTCCTCAATTTCGGGCGGACCATTCTTGCCTCTGGAAACCTCGAAAGGTCGATCTGTGTCCGAGGCGATGGAGTTCCACGCCGAGCATATCTTTTGGAGGCGAACGAGTACGAGACGCAGTACCCGCTGGGTGATCTCGTTTGAGAGTTGTGCTGACCCTCTCGGAGGGGTGTCAATAGGCGGGTTCGTTTGTGTGATCGGAGAACGGAAAAGAGGGGGCTCTGTGGGCTTTCTCATGCTTCCCACCAACCCTTTAAGGGAGGCCAGTTGTTGGGCAAGCTCACGATCAGAATCTGATGCTCGCCATGCTTGCAAAGCCTCGGACAACTTGCGTAACCTGGATAGACGGTCGACTTCGAACGCCCCACGGGCAGCAACGAGTATACGGTCTTGACGCCTCCTTTCAACCTGGGTTGGCGTTAGCGGATCAGAAATGTACATCAGAATTCATGGCTTACCTCTCGTTTCTTCGCAGCATTACGCTGACTTCCATCAAAAACGCATAAAGTCTGAACGTGTGCGGCACGGAGGTGGTTGATCAACCGATACCAGCCCAATACATGTCTATGGGGATGGGGGAATGGCGCAAAATGGAATCTTTGCGTGACTAACGTGCCGTCTCTATCCTGTTGTGAGTGAACTCGCTGATCGACGGAAACATAGTCGTACATTACGATTCTCTTTCCAGAAAAATATTTGAAGCGACCTGGTATTGTCTGGACGACCTCAGGGCTACAGAAACCGTTTTTAGTGAAATAGGAAGCTGACAAGGCCGTCGCCGCCTACCATACCTTCTGGATGAACGGGGTCAAGCCCAGTACACCCATATGCTATTAATTCAAGGTAAATCGTGAGAGTATGATATTTCAAAAACAACACAGGCGTGCCACGTCCATTAAGACAGGTCCAGGAAGCGTGGCGGGATTATAGTGGTCGTGATGGTGCGGGCGGGACTGAGAGCGTTGGGCTTTGTAGTTATAAGTCGAGCGTCTCCAAGATCTCAGCGCTTCTAGGCGCCAAAACGTACAATCTTATCGGATAGCTTAGTTTCTGTTTTATATATCAACCTACCCAAAACTCCCGCTTAGAAAGTTCATTAAGTTATTTTTGCTAGCCTTTGACTGGTGGCGGTTGTCACGAACAGCATATCGAGTTCCACGTAGCCGTAGCCGATCTGCCACAACTTCTCTTTTCCTCTTCCCTTCGAACGCGTCGTTAGCCGTAGGGCTTGTAGGCAACATGTCGGTTATGCTAACGAAGTTCGAGTCCAAAAGCAACCGGGTCAAAGGTACGCACAACTGCGTAAAGTCTTATGCGTTCTCTGGGTTGATTGCTCAGTTTCAGGGCTCGCGTTCCACCCAACCCAGCCTTTACTTGCCGCTTCATTGCACAACGGAAGCGTGCAGCTATGGAATTACAGGATGGGTGTTTTGGTGGATAGGTTCGAGGAGCACGAAGGTATGTTGAGCAGATTCGAGAGCGACAATATTGCGCGGATTTGATCGTGCTCTCAGGCCCCGTACGCGGCGTCGCCATTCATCCAAGCCGTGCTTTACTTGCGACCGGAGGAGACGACTACAAGATCAAGGTCTGGGGTGAGTAACAACATCTTACTCCATGTATCCTTCTCCTAATATGTCCAAGACATACGACCTACCAACCGACGTTGCCTCTTCACCTTACACGGGCATCTTGACTATGTCCGAACTGTGCAGTTTCATCACGAGATGCCGTGGATTGTGAGTGCAATTTAGGCTCTCCCTACGTACTTGGTTACCGACGACGCATAGCTCTCTGCCTCGGACGACCAAACGATTCGAATCTGGAACAGCACATCTCGCAACTGTATCGCGATCCTCACCGGGCACTCTCACTACGTTATGTCCGCCCAGTTCCATCCAAAGGAAGACCTAATCGTGTCAGCGTCGCAGGACCAAACAGTACGCGTGTGGGACATCTCCGGTCTGCGCAAGAATACCCCCAACTCTGCACCTGGGACGTTCGACTCTTTCGACAACTTCTCGACCGTGAAGTACGTGTTGGAGGGACACGACCGCGGCGTCAATTGGGCTGCTTTTCATCCGACGCTGCCCCTCATCGTCTCAGCCGCGGACGATCGCCAAATCAAGATTTGGAGGATGAGCGAGACAAAGGCCTGGGAGGTTGACGCATGCCGGGGACATTTCAACAACGTTTCAACTGCGCTCTTCCATCCGAAACACGAGCTGATCGTATCCTGTGGTGAAGACAAGACTGTACGCGTGTGGGATCTTACGAAGCGGTCTGCTGTCCAGACCTTCCGGCGCGAACATGATCGCTTTTGGGTACTTGCAGCGCACCCCGAACTCAACTTGTTTGCGGCAGGTGTGTTACGATGTGCATACACGAGATAATCTTATTCTAATGCGCCCTAGGTCATGACAATGGTTTGATTGTCTTCAAGCTCGAGCGTGAGCGCCCTGCTTTCGCTGTGCATGGTGACACTGTTTACTACGTGCGTGACAAGTATGTGCGTGCGCATGATATCAACACCGGTTCGGATATCGGCCTCCTGAGCGTCCGCAAATTCGGGAGCCCATATGTCCCCCCTCGGACGCTTAGCTTCAACCCGGCAGAGCGTGCTGTCCTCTTGACCATCTCCTCCGACAACGGTTTATACGAGTTGTCTGCCTTGCCTAAAGATGCTGTTGGCGAGGTGAAGGATTCGTCAACTGATGGCAAGCGCGGAAGTGGTCAAGCGGCTATTTTCGTAGCCCGAAACAGGTTTGCCGTACTCAACAAGACAACTCAGGTAGGGTCGAATACATCTCGGTCGTATGCACATACTCAATACAGGTACATGCATATAGCTCATCGAAGTTCGAGATTTGGCAAACTCGGTTGTGAAGAGCATTAAGCCTCCTGTTCAGACCAACGAAATCTTCTACGGCGGGACGGCCAGCCTCATTCTCAGCTCAGCGTCTTCTGTCGTTTTGTACGACATCCAACAGCAGAAGACTCTCGCAGAGATCACTACGCCCCCTGTGAAGTATGTTGTGTGGAGTGCTGACGGCTCACTTGTTGCGCTCCTCAGCAAGCACAGTAAGATTATATTTCTTGGTCATAATTCATACCCCACCGACATTTTTAAACAGCCATCACTATCGCCAACAAGAACTTTTCTCAGCACACGCTCATCCACGAGACTATCCGTATCAAGTCCGGCGCGTGGGACGATTCTGGCGTTTTCGTATATTCGACTCTCAACCACATCAAGTACTGTCTTGCACAAGGGTAGGTCTCATTTTCTTTGGTCGGGTTATGCAGAATAGCTTAATAGGAGCTTTCTGTTTGGGCAGGGATCATGGTGTCATATGTACCCTTGACAACCCAGTCTACCTGACGCGCGTCAAGGGCAAAACCGTATACTGCCTCGATCGTTCTGCGCGGCCGCGCACGATCACTATCGACCCTACCGAGTACCGCTTCAAGCTCGCACTCTTGCGGAATAATCATGAGGAAATGTTGTACATTATTCGCACGTCTAATCTCTTGGGACAGAGTATCATCGCGTATCTTCAGCAGAAGGGTTTCCCCGAGGTGTGTTGTTTTCGAACGTCACTGTCTAAGAGCCTTCATTTATTCGTTTGGCAGATCGCGTTACACTTCGTTCAAGACAAAAACACCCGCTTTGATCTCGCGATCGAGTGTGGTAATCTGGATGTAGCGCTAGAGACAGCTCAGGCTATTGATCGGCCGGACTGCTGGGAACGCCTTGCGCAGCAGGCTCTGAAGCAAGGCAATCATAAGGTAGGTCCACCATGCAAAGCAAGCTTGGTGTCCCTTCATATCGATTAATGCGACTTCGTAGATCGTAGAGAAGGCGTATCAACGTAACAAGAACTTTGACCGCCTGTCGTTCCTGTACTTGGCCACAGGCAGTACAGAGAAGCTCACCAAGATGCAGAAGATTGCAGACGCCCGTGGTGACCCGATGTCGCGTTTCCACAATGCGCTATATGCTGGTGACATCCAGGGTCGAATCGCGGTGCTGAGGGACGTCGGCATGTGTGAGTATCTCGACCGCGGCTTATAGCGAGGCGGATAACTTAATTATTGCAACAGACTCCCTGGCATACTTGACTGCGAAGACCAATGGGTTGGACGAGATCGCATTGGAGATCTTGGAGGCGGCAGGTCTCACAGAGGCTGACGTTGATGATATTCCATCCTTTGGGAAGTCAACCTTGGCGCCCCCTCCAGTCGTGACCTCGACGGCGAACTTGAACTGGCCCTCGCTGTCAACCGGAGAGAGCTTCTTCGACCGTGCGCTGGCTAACGGCTTGGAGGGTAGCATTGATGCCCCGTATACCAACGGCGTCGACGGCATCGGTGCTGCTTCCAGTGCCCTTGACGAGTGGGCTAAGGAAGAGGAGGGTGAAGATATTGCTGCAGAGGAGGGCGCTTGGGATCTCGACGCAGACGCCGAAGAGGAGGGGGACGCAGAGAAGGCGGAGGAAGAACCAGAGGAAGAACCCGACCTGGGTGCGGGTGCTACTCCCGGCGTGAGTGAAACTGAGCTCTGGACACGCAACTCGCCATTCGCTGCAGACCATGTCGCCGCAGGATCCTTCGATACAGCAATGCAGGTTTGTGGACATGCATTCGCTATCTCGTGGCATTATAGACTCACCCACATTCTAGCTTCTCAATCGCCAATTCGGGATCGTCAACTTCTCACTTCTCAAGCCTGTCTTCCTCTCTACTTATCGCTCTTCGCACGTATATCTATCACCCATGGCTTCGCTTCCCCCGCTCCAGCTGCACTTGCGCCGCAATCCCGAAGAATCGACGCCTAGCAAGGTCCTCCCGGTTGCCGCCAGGACACTGACCTCCGTCCGCGCGGAACTTTCGGAAGGTTTCCGCGCGGTATCCGGCAACAAGCTACCGGATGCTCAAGCCGTCTTCCGCTCCGCATTGGTCTCCCTCCTGCTAGTCCCAATCGCCAACGACAACGAGGCAAAGGAGGTACGCACGAGTGGCTTAATTTGCAGGCCTTCCTGACCACCTCGTGCTTTCGCAGTGGCGCGAATTAGTAACGCTATCCCGGGAATACCTCCTCGGCGTCACTCTGGAGATCGAGCGCCGCAAAGTCGCACAGGAGGATCCCGACAACGTCCGGCGAAGCTTGGAGCTTGCAGCGTACTTTACGCATTGCCAGCTGCAACCAGCTCACCTCCAGATTGCCCTCCGCAGCGCCATTGGTGTGTTCGCTAAGGCCAACAACCACGCCACTGCTGCTAAGTTTGCACGTCGGTTGCTCGACCTCCACCCCGATCCGAAGATCGTCGCACAGGTAAAGTTGTCAGCACTATGATGCATTCTCCGAGGCTGATCGGGACCTTTAGGCGCGGCAACGAATTGCTGCCGGGGATCGTAACCCTCGGAATGCCGTCGAGATCGACTACGATGAATTCACGGAGTTCGAGGTCTGCGCCGCCAGCTTTACCCCCATCTACAAGGGTTCGCCTGCGGTGCGCTGTCCTTACACAGACGCTGCGTTCCTCCCGCAATACAAGGGCCAACTCGACCCTCTGACCGAGCTTACGGAGATCGGGGCCTCCTCTGCTGGCCTGCCCGCACCTCGGTCATAGCTGGTCTGCGCTCTAGACATACTTGGGCTTCGGGCTGTATAGGCGATGAAGAGCTCTCACCTCGGACGATGTTGCACTACTTGCGCCTGTATCGCTGAAAATTGACTGATTTTCTTTCGGACCGGAACTTGCATGGCGGTACACTTCTATCTTCGAAGCACTAATACGACCAGTGTCTGCCCGGCGTCTACACCATGGAGTCGTGACTCGTGACCACCAGGGTATCCAGATGGCATCGCTTTCTGGCGAGCCGCTCAAAATGGCCTCTGGCGCCGGAAAGAAGTTGGTCTTCTCTCACGGTGCCATACACCGCCTCTTGGTGCCCGGGGACGGTACTGTATTCATGAGTCGCTGCTGAGGCGCAGTAAGTATATTCTACGCTCGATTAGAAGCACAACCTCACCGGTTTGAGGCACCTGTCTGTTCTAACGCCCGAGGGTAATAGGGTTCCACACTCGACCCCGCTCAACTTCCCCGTCGCAGAGGGTCGTGTCGAAGGACCCTGAAGCATGCGTATGTGGTCGCCGGAGTCCGTAATGCAGCCTCCTCGTGTACAACCAAGCGCGCAGTTCCTTAGGTCCATGATAGTAGGGTTCGCCCATGGCTAGACACCGCCTGCTCTTTGAGTCTCTCCTCGTCCATCCCACCTCTCTCTGGTGAAGCCGGCACCATCCACGGCCCCAAGCATCTTTCCTGCGGTACAACACTGCCATGGATATCGAGTCGGTGCCCGAACCCATTATTGCCCCCATCGACCCCATATTCCCGGCATCCGAACCGGTGGCCCTCAGCACCGCCGCTGCTGAGGTGATTCGACCCTCGCGTGGGCACCGATCCCCTACCTTCCTAGGTATCCCAACTAGCGCCCACAGACGCTCGAGGGAGTCACTCGTCTCTGCAACAACGCTAGTCCCTGGAAGCGAGCCCCACGACAATAACGACAATCTGCAGTCGTCGTTGTATACAGACAGGCCCCTGACAGCCGAGCCCGCTACGCAAACCGGTGACTCTGAATCGCGGCGATGGGTTATGGGTCCCATGCCTGTCAGCTATTTTGTTCGAAACCGATACACGAAGAGATTCAACCTGTATGCGTGTGGACACCGTATTTAGCTCTAACTTATCAATGGCCTCTAGATCTGCTCATCCAGACCTAAATGAGAAGGAAATTAAGAAAATACCGGCGTTGAACGGACTTCCAGACAGGTGAGTGGTTTAGATGAACCAGAATGTAACTCCCGACTAAACAACGGTCGCGAAGGCCCCAGAAGTTGAGCAGAGGCTGGGAGCGCTTTGTACATCCCGAAGGGCAAGTGTACTTTCGGTACCAAGTGAGCGTTGCCTCAAATGTACAATCTCCACAAACAAACGCGATGCATCACAGAATTTTTTCACAAACAGCTATCTGTACGACAAAGAGAGACTGTCCGACGTAGACTACGCGGTGGATTTGCTACAAGATTTGATCGACCAACACAAGGGACGGCTCCCTGCTCAAATCGAGGTTGGAGTGGACGTCTACGTAAACGAAACGAACAAATATGCATGTTACTATGTCTGCAATATGGTCCGAGAAGAGGTCTTCTGGTTCGACGAAGTCGATATCGACTTTCTTGTTGAAGAAGACACGCCCGTATTCCACACAGAACACCTCAGTACGTCTCAAACCCCCACGGCGTTCCTTTCGTGCATTTAAGATACACGCTATGGCCTTTTCGCAGAGCACGCCCATGCAATCCATTTCTGGTGCGCACCAGGAGTACTCTTCTCCTTCAAGCTCTGACTTACTAGCTCTCTCTACTCAGGAATCACATCCACATGTTTCCCCAAAATCGCACGTTCGCAGAAGCGAGGCTGAAGGAGATCCACGCAATGCTCACTTACTACCTGTACGGTGAGTGTGCCTGCATGCATCAGTGTTTTGCTTCGTCTCTCATATGCCCCGGACGAAATAGATAGGGAAACGTCGAGAACATCTAACTCGCCCTGGTCCGCGGGTGACCTCCACCGTCTTACGCAAATCATTAAGGACATAGAAGTGAAAGGCCAGTTCTATCTCGATACTTCGAGGCTCTCAAAACAGGTCTGACAGTGACTTCCCATGATAGGCGAGAGGGTTTTGGACTACGATATGGCCAAAATCGGTCAGTGATATCCACACCTTGCCTTCGTTTAAACGCTCACTATAAGGGACTAGCGAGAATGAAATCTTTCACTGGTATACGACACGCTACTTTTTGGTCGACGTGTTGTTAACATTTTACACACAGCCAATGAAATATTCCTCAACTACCACGGGACACAGTGGGCTCGGCTTGATGCTAATCGCAGCGTCCGCTACGACATTACTACACGCGTTCACTCATGGTGGTTCAAGCCCGCATCTTGGACACTCTTCTGTACGCCGATGGTATATGTCAGACGCCTGGACGAGATGTGGATAGACGGCAAAATCAATCACCAACCGTGGCGCAAGTTTATCGCCGAAATTCAAGAAGATTGGACAGCTTCCATCACTCCTGTGCGTCGTCACAGTAGTGTATATGGGTTTGGGTTAACCGCTAAATGATACTGGACATAGTCGACCGTCATCCTCACTGCGAACGTTGGCTTCCTCGCTATTCAAAGTGTGGATCAGAATGGCGAGGCGAACCCGGATCGCTCAGCCGCTCAGATCGTCAGCTATATCTCCACCCTTCTCAGCGTTGGGAACATCATCGCTTGTACAGTCCTCGCCCGCCAACACCGTCCCACGTCGTATTACCATGCTGAAGACGCGGTGGGCTTAGTTGTTTATCTTGGTACTGACACCGCTGACAAGGCACTCCGATCTTAGTATGACTACCTGGCGGAGCGCGCATCTACCCTCCAACGCGCTGAGCTATTGGCAGTCGTCCTCAGCATACCTGCGGCATTCTTTATATGGGGGTATGGCCTTTTTCAAACATCCCACTTACAATCAGGCACTCAACTCGACACTCATGCTTTACAGCCTCACCGCATTCTGTGTAGCCATAATGTGGGTGTGCCTGTACGACACTTCGTTGATGACGCGGGTCTGCGTCCTCTCCGCCACCGCCTTCACCGCCGCGCTACTGGTTCCGGTAGTTAAGAACGGCGAGTGGGCGCCGCCGAAGATGGTGCATTCGATTCCCGCACAGATGAAGCAGAAACTGCGGAAGATACCCGTTCGGAGATTGACACAACAAGTTCGGAAGATGTCAATGCCACTCCGCAAGATATCAAGCAAGTTAAAGAAACAGTCGGAGAGCCACGACGAGGCTGATATCGAAATGCAGACCACGATCAATTAGTTTCGACTTACTCGCTCAGCAATCGCGTGACCCACGAACCAAGTCCATGCTTGAATTTTCCTATGATTTCTGTCTTCTGTTTGTTATACGTATTATTTAGATCCAGTAGCAGACCCAGCCCCATGATAGGATTATGAGTGCATTCTCAAATGCCGTACTGCTATGCACAATGTTGAATTCGGTCACAACACACGATAAGGCTTTCAAATCTTATGGTCATAGACTTTTTAGCTCTGTGAGTGTTATCGGTAGGTAGGCCGCCTCTCGTAGTAATGATGGAAATTAGGTCGGCGGGCTCGTCGTACTAGCAATTTTTGGGGTGCAAAAAAGCGTCACCTGAGCGATTCGAACACTCGCGGGCAAAGCCCAACCGCTGGCAGCTAAACATAGCAGGCGATCCCGTTAACCACTCCGGCAAAGTGACCTAATTAACAAACCCATCATTGTATGTGTCAATGTGTTTTGAATCCACTGCCTCCAGATGATGTTGCGCGGATCCCCAGTCTGCGGATATATTCCTGTTGTCTCCGAGTCTCCGAGTCGATCGGCACACTATAATGGCCGTGTCGGAGGCCCTCAGGCTGTACATCACATTGCTCTACCATGGAGAAGCGCAGAGTAGTGACAATTAATATGAAGCAGGTCGCAATAATATTGTGATAGGTTATGCAGACTTAAAGCCTCCGTCCAAAAGTCAATCGTTCAAGTGCTTGCCGCGGATCTGGTGATCCCGACAAGCTTTCCACCGTTCCGACTTAGCACCTCGCGAGTACACCTGCTCACAACCTCCGTCACCTTGCTTTCCCGCTGGGACGCGACCCCCGCAGCACTAGACTTACCGACAGACGATCCTCAACGTAATTTGCGCAACGAAAGATTATTGAGCGCCGTGGAAGCACATCCGTGCGATGTCCCATGATGCCCAGCATTGTTCCTTCGTCCTTGTCGCGGATTTCGACATAGACCGTGGAGCCCAGCTCACCTACCAGTTCCCCCAACCACTTGGCACAGATGAGGGGTACGCAGGTCTGTAGTTCTGAGGAGAGGAACGTCCATTGATTAGCCCTAGACTCCTCGCAAACCTGATGCTTCCGGATGGTGCGGAACGGCAGCCTACGGACTGGACAGTATTCTTTCTTAACCAGACGCCATTCAACACCATCAAACCCGTGCTAGCCCTAGGCAGCGATGAAGGAAAGGATACCACGGAGGAAGGTTCCAATATGTTGTACGGTATCAATCTTGTTCGAACAAAGCTGGATAAGACGGCCAGGAGGTGAGTGTCTGACCATTACTTCGTGTCCTTGAGACCAACGGTCGTAGAGGTGCGATAGTCAAAGCCATGGCAATCGTCACAAGATATCCCTTCCTCCAAATATTCAAGGTTCGCGTCGCACTCGCGAAGTAATCCCCCGCTTCTCGGCTCACGCGCCTGCCTAGCCTGTTCTTCTGCTTGCTCTGGACGACTATTTCATGAACCCTTCACAAGATTGCCTTGCACGCCTTTTTGACGCAGTGAATGCAATGGACTTCAGCAACATGCCCGTTCTGACCCGTTATGAGAAGCTGATCATGCGCAACACCGAGCGTCAGGACGTCATGATCGGCCGCGTAGAGGATTATTCCAACTACACCGACCCGGGGACAGCGACGCTACATCCGAACAACCCACCCTCTACTGTCCCTCCTTCGCGGCCCGGCCACCGTCCAACCAATTCCGGTGACTCGCGCGTTAGCTTCGAGGACGGCGTACTCATGCGCGGCAAGAAAGACCGTGACAGTGGCTCGCGGAACGGCGCAGAGAGCTTTAAGTCCGCGTCTGCGTTGCGCAGCCCGACATCCCCCTCCGAGGCGTCATTTTCACTCGACGGCAGTGCTGTGTGGGTCGGCGACGAGAGCGGCCTCGACCAGATGGGCTTCGTCGCGAGTGCGAGCGCGGCAAGCGCCAGCAGCAGCAGCGTGAGCAGCGTCGCTGGGCGCGGGCGACGATCGACGGACGCGTCGTCCTCGTCGTCGCACGGTGCGTACAGGCTGGGTGAGCCCACGCCGTCTCTCGCCGGGGCGAGTGCAGCACCGAAAGACTCGCATTTTTTCCATACTGCGATCAACTACAACGAGCACCTACTTCCGGTAAAGGTGCCGCTATCCACGTTCCCCGAGGAAGTGGGCGAGGTACGTTACCGTAGAGTGATTATGGGATCGCGTCAACTGACTGTATGCGCAGGGATCGCTCATTATGCTATGCACGACATTTTCGCCCACTATCACGAACATGTCAGGACCGCTGCACCCCCATCTGCACACGAACGGCTCCCTTACGCCTCCGGTGATCGTGCTCTTCAATGCACTTATCACGGGGAAGCGCATCATCTTCCTCGGGCATCACAAGCTCGCAGAGAACGTCTCAAACCACGTCCTCGCGGCATGCGCGCTCGGTTCTGGGTGCGGCGTGGTCATGCGCGGGTTCATCAAGCGCGCCTTCCCATATGCCACCCTCATCAACCGTGAGGAGTGGGAAAGCATGTATGTGTCGTCTTTCGCTCCTGTCCCATCGTAGCTGTTTCGTCTGTCTGACGCGCATACATTTAGCCCCGGATACATAGCAGGCGTGACGAACCCGATCTTCGAGACTGCAGGCTCATGGGACCTGCTATGCGACATCGGAACAAACCGCATGGTCGTCTCGAAGGACATCCACATGAACCATCCAGCGTCTTGGTCGAGCTCGAATCCGCTCATAATACGCACAGGCACGCTGAAGGCGGAGGGCTCTGTCGGGAGCGAGGAGGATGTCGTGCGCGTACAGACCAAAGAGGGCGCCGCAACGCAGAAGCTTGAGTTCGCCGGGCGACCCGACAGCGCCGACAACCTCTTCATTGAGGATGTGAGTTCCTCCTCCCTATCACCCCGTTCACCCTGAGGCACTGCTTATTCGTATACAACCCGACAGGTACTAGGGGCAATCGCGTCGCACTACTCAGAAGCGCACGTGCGCGCCAAATTCACCGAGTACGCGATCCGCTTCGTGCGCGTCGCAGCACGGTATGAGGAGGACGTACTCGGTGCGACGTCGATCGCGTGGCCGACGGCGGTGTACACGGAGCGCGGGGGCGAGAAACCGCGCCTCGGGAGCGGCGGGCACTTCTCGGACGACATATCCGCCGCCAAGGACCTTGCGTCGAACGCGAGCCGTGTCGAGGCGTGGCGTCGCACGGATTGCTACAAGCTCTACCAGGCGGTAAGATGTCTTCCCATTGCCCACGAGGTGGAGAGTAAGCGGCTGATGTGCGGGGTTTGTCTGGGGTACAGGACTGGAAGAGCACGCTCACGACGAACCCGATCCAGGGCTTCGACCTCCCGCACCAGCTCTCTCGACTGCGCTTCGCGAAGAGCATGTCTGACGGGGAGGCAGAGCTCATCTTCCGCGCCATCTCGGAGAATCTGCAGACGTACGATCAGGTTACTGAGGTATGCTCTCCGGCGCGTTCACAGCCCGTCTCGAGAAGATTGACCAAACTGTCATGCACGTTGTCCGAAATTAGCTCCTCTCCTGGCTCCCGCCACATCTCCACGGACTACAGCCTCTCAGCTTCGGGCTCTTCCACCAGAACGAGGCTGTGCGCGAGCTCGCGGTCGACCTCTTCAACGAGCTGCGTGGATATCCTGTGAGACTATTTCTCCCTATGTGTCCCCCTCCTCCCGCAGCTGACCGTTGGCCCACGCAGATCGGGGTGCAGTTCCTGCAGGCGCTCAACCACTTCCAGCGGTATGCGTATGTGCGACAGGCGCACGCGAAGGAGCAGCGGCTCAAGGACGCACACTCGCTCGCCGTCCCGCACTCCGCCGCCTTCATGGCGCGCACGCCGTCGAATCGGAGCGAGTCGAGCCTCGGCGGAGGCTAGCACGCTGTGTGTATAACTATAGGGAGCGGGTGGGGGCTCAAAGCTGCGTTCGATGCCACGGAGAGGGTTGGGGAGATCTTGTACACCACTATACCTGCTGGGGTTGGCCTCTGGTAACTTATCCGCTTATGTTTGAATGTATTATGCACGCATAGGACAGAGATCAGAAGTGTGCTGGTGTTGTGAATGTCTTCGCGAAATATACATGACGGACAGCACGAGTACATGGACCGAGTCTTACACTATCGTACAGAACTCGTCAGGACAAGCAGCGCGTAATTCACTGGACCCAATGACTTGCATGTATTTTATGACTGTATCTCGCCAAATGTAAGTATGTGCGCCCAGTATGTGCCACAGGTCTCCCACTCGTGACGAGGCGCAAAAGAGTCGACAAGAGCAATGAGGAAGAATGTCGTCCAGACCACGGGCA
This sequence comes from Trametes meyenii, assembly GCA_022606255.1. Classification (NCBI taxonomy): domain Eukaryota; kingdom Fungi; phylum Basidiomycota; class Agaricomycetes; order Polyporales; family Polyporaceae; genus Trametes; species Trametes meyenii. The sequence continues at coordinate 549,293 of JABYQG010000014.1, read as the reverse complement.
GGAGACCCAGAGAAGACAGAATCCCCAGTCAATAGATAGGATAGGATACTGAAAGACTAGAGAGAGCATCAAGAGGCCAGACCAGTTAGAGCGGCGAGGGCAAGCTTGATACGAGTGATGAAATCGTTCAGACGCTGACGAGTCTTTTCTGTGGATAACCCAAAGATCAGTGCTGTGACAATAGGCCGATGTATGCGCGGTCCGCCTACCAACGAGGCCAGGGTGGGATGCCGCGCATTTAGATATAAACAAACGAGACCTGCCTTGCTCGTCTTCCGCGTCCCTGAAAGCTTGCATTTCCTTCTCCAGGGCGTCTGCGGTCTTATCGCTCTCAAAGGTCGGACGAGCAGCCGACCAGGCGTGAAAGTCGAGGACGAGCTCTAATATCATTGTGTTAAGCTCTAGAGCACGGTTTGTATCGTATTTGTCGTTATTGGCCATCTGTAGGTTCAGAAAATAGCATACACTCACTTTGAATGAACTCGGCATCGCGTTTGGTTTCCTCGTCAAATGGAGAGACGACCTTCGTTAGGTGGTCGAAGGGGGTGAACTTCTCGGACAGAAGTTCGGATACTGGCCGTTTGGGAGCCGGTCTCTCTTGGGAAGGCGTGCTTGTGCTGCAGCTTGCTGACATAGTGATAATCGTAGGCAAGGCGGTCGGTATTAGACGAGCACCAATCTCGCACTAGTTACCTCTATGACCTCCCGTTCAAACTCCGCTCAGACTCCGCAGCGCGTACACAATGCGTGACGCGGTAATGTCGCGTGATTTATTGGTAGGCGCCAGTATGCCTACCAAAGTCACGTCTTGAAAGTAGGTAACGAATTTTAACTGAGGTTCTGGCTGGAGCCTTTGGTCACCTTGCTGGAAGGTCTTGGACGGACTTGGCGAGGCCAATCTGAGGGACCGTTGTGATGTGCACCAGCAGCTTGGAATATTGGACCCGCATTGTTCGCGTATTTGCTATCAACTGTTCCATTTTCAACGTTTCTGTATCCTGCGCATACTATCCTCATAACTAAAGTTCCAGGAATGAATACCGCCCGTGTTACCACCAATACCTGTACTTGGCCGGTTTAGGCGAACATTTCCAGACCCTCTTCGATCACCCGTAGAATGTCAGTGGGAAACCCAAGAACTCACACTGCTGCTGCGACCCGAAAGGTGTCATGAAGCTCTCCCACTGCAACTCCCTCACAGGTGCCTTTCGCAAATTCGCCCTCGTAATCGGTTCCCATCTACTCTCCTTGGCAAGGTGCTGCGCAGTGCCAGTGAAGCCGCGCGCAGCAAGGAAGTGCGGGTCGGGGTTCGGGTTGTATGTGCGCGCGAAGGAAGACCATATGTCGACTATGCGCTGCATAAACGGCAGATCTTGGTCGTCGCGGTAAGGCCTATTGGCGGGCATCGTTCCGAAGACGTAGTAGAGCTCGCCAGAGTGACATCTGAAAGATTAGTCAGAGCGCGTCGCACAACTAGTAGGGGTACGGGTACAACGCTGACTTGAAGTATTCCTTGGACGTATCTCCTAGTTGATGTTCTGGGGTGACGGGGGCTTCGCATGTGGGGAACTAGAACGTAACCAAAGACGGATCAGATCAGACCTCGCTTCATTTTTCACTGCGCATACACTCACGTTCGGGTCGAACCCGGGCGTTTGGTAGCTCCTGTTAAACTCGTAAAACCACACACTCTTGAAGAGGTTGTGCTGGATCCCGGAGAAGGCAGTCGCCTGGTCGAGGCAGCGGAACTCGATGTCGGTCGTGACGCGTGCGGTGACGTTGAACACGTTCAGCGTCGCGTTCGTACCCGTGGGCTCAGGGAAGAGCGAGTTGTTGACGACTGTGGTATTGAGTGAGGCCCCGAGAAGGCCGGCAGTCAAATTACTACTTTGCTACGGGCATTCATTCAGTGACGTTCAACCGGTAGAAGAGCATGGTGGAGGTTACCGGGTATCCGATGAAGGCTGCGCCATCGTCACGCATGAAGCCCATGAGGGTGTGGACATTAGCCACTGGGCCCGAAGCATCGACAGGGAGTTGCTTGGATGTGAGGAAAGTGCCGTCCACTACTAGGAACCTTATTTAACGCCGGTATATCAGTCAGGAACTTTCCTACATCGACGGCTAGTTGGGCACGCATACCTCGCGACGGTAGGAAGGTTAACCAGTGTATGCGGATCAACAACTCGGAGACACGCCAAGGGGTCCGTCTCGGCCGTGTTGCACCCCACGGCGGCTAAGATAGGGTTCGCGACCAGCGAGACCTCCTGCGGGATTGTATAGTACAGCGAATACGTTGTAGCGTAGTTAGCGCCCGCGAGGTTGCTCATCGGGACTGCCGCGGCAAACTTCCCAATCGCTCGTGGGGAAGCCATGAGCGCGCGCACCGACGCCGCACCCGCAGACTGCCCGAAGATCGTGATGCGGTCTTTGTCGCCCCCGAAGGCACCGACGTGCGCCCGCACCCAGTCCAGTGCGGCGATTTGGTCGGCGAGCCCGAAGTTGCCGTTCGTCTTGCCGTCCGCGAGCGCAAGGAAGCCGAGCGTGGAGAGGCGGTAGTTGATCGTCACGACGACGACGTCGCCGCGGGAGGCGAGACTCCCTCCGTCGAACGTCGGGTCGTTGCCAGTTCCTCCCGTGAAAGCGCCCCCGTGAATCCAGAACATGACGGCCTTGAGCGGTGTACGGCTGTTCGGCGCTGGGATGAAAGGAGTCCATACGTTCAGGAAGAGGCAATTTTCGCTTCCGACAGTGCTACCAGTCTGAATGCACTGAGAACCAAAGGACCGCGCATCGATCGTCCTGTCGCCCGTGTATGCAGTGGGATACTCGAATCGCGTCGGGGGGTCCGCGTAGGGAATGCCCAAGAAACGGAACGAGGTTTGATCGCGGAATCTGGTGTGGCGTTAGTGGATGTATGCGTGCGTATAGGCCCTCTGGACTTACCCGGTAATCGCTAGGTCGCGGGAATGGACTGTCAAGGAAGTTTCTGGCGTTGCAGAGACATGGAACCCAGCGCTCTGAGAGCAGAGAGCGGGCAACGCTCTTGAACACGTTAGCGAGGAACTGATCACGCCCTGTGCGTTGACCACTTGGCAGATTCGGCCCTCATTGGCTATCCAGAACTGTTGCTGGAGTGGGAAGACACGCTGGAAGGTTTGAAAGCGAAGTGAAGGAGCCAAATCGTTTTCAAAGAACGTTTTGTTGATAGGGAGGAGTGTTTCTCCGAGCCCGGCACAAGAATCTGCCGCCTCCTGGTAGGACTGTGGGGTCGACAGCAGCAACGCACTACGTTTGCTCTGGGCAGCAGTCACTGTAAGGAGTAGACACGTCAGCCCGAGAATCCGAGAAATACGGTATACGAAAGCAAGCGTACGATCAAGATCATTATTGTACAACAGCGAGATGTCGCTACGCAGTTTGGTGGGCGACGGAACAGCTGCTGCACAAACCAGAGGAATCGTGGATAGCCCTGCGAAGGAAAGGCGCGAAGGCATGGCGGCAGGAAGTTCTCTGCTAGCCCGTTCAGTGAGACCCACCCAGGTCGGACTATATACTGCCCAGAAAGCATCCATAATCCCGAAGCTAAAAGGTGGACCAGGAGTCTCATCAAGAACACGAGATCAGCCCGTGGTCCTTCAAAAAGATCAATGAGAGGCAAACAAAACTGCACAGGCTGTTCGTAAGGAAAAGTGAGCTTCGTGAACGGCGCGGAACGCTATCAGCTGGTACAACCTCGGGATTTTTGCTAGACACATGACGGCTAGTCGGTCCTTTCGGTCTTCCGCTTCCTTCAAGCCGCTTCGCCATATGGCAATTTAATAGAGGCTGAGTCAGGATTCTCCGTAGCGAATTGCTTAAGAAAGGGCAGGGCCTGTGTACTGATTGGGACAGGAGGCAGGAGCGATCATGACAGCCATGAATTGTATCACTTGCAATACCTTGAACGCATGCGCACGACTATACCCCACAATAGATCTAGATCAGACTCGAGCGGCCTCTGGCCAACGGTATCGCCGGTAGGGTTTGCTATCGTGTATTTGACGCATATAAATCAAATTCGATGTTAATCCCGTCATTATCGTCTGTGCACTCGGAGACGTGCGTTTTTGGAGTTTCTGAAATGCATCGAGAGTTCCCTAGTGTGTCCAGAATCAGCAGCAGGTCGAAACTATCAGTGTATGTAACATGTTAGGCGCTTTCTTTACGCTGGGTTTGCTGCTGTTTGGCCCTTTATTCAACGCCGCATGTAGACGACTCCCACGAGTTCCAATAAACCACTAGAGTCTGGACAACATTTTAGACGCAACGTTTTAATGAGAGATAACAAATGGCGCTATTTCAACTGCAGGAATCAAGTGCGTTCACCCCGCCTATAGCTTTACCCTTGGGCCTTCATAGCTAAAGAAGTCGCCTACAGTGTAGTCTCGGGATTCGTCAAGCCTCAACCCGTGCATTCAAACCTTGAGGCACGCGTCCAATGCGGTCGCAACGACGTCTCCTCTACGTTTCAAACATATTTCATGACCTCCGCACTCGGCGCTTCTCGAACGCTAGCAGCGCACTTCAACCCGCCGGTCCCCGAATAAAAAGCGCGTGCCGTGTTTCCTGTCTCGTTTTCCTTTCGGAGGATATATGTGAGCATAAATTTCTATCGAGAAAGACCACCCAGAGCACGCTTTTCTCCTTCGATTGACAGAACGATATAGCGCCGTACGCCCACATAAGATGTCGTTATTCTACGGACGCCGTTCCCAGGCTCGCGTCTTCTCGACCCGCTTGCTTATCACTGGATCATCTTCCCATACAAGAGCTTGATCAGTTTCCAACACATCTCTAACGGTCCATCCATACTGCACACTGCACACACTGCTCAGGCTTGCCCCATCACAATCGCGTCGAGATGTCCTCTGGTCTTGATGCTGAGGAGTTCTCCGGCCGCTTGGTAGCCGGGATAGCGCCGGAGATGTATGTGCCGACGGGAATGCCACGGGTGAAAGTGCGCTATTTGTCCCCAATGCCCGTGAGTTTCTTTGTCCAGAGTAATCTGAGGCCTTCTCAACTGTAAGCTGAGTTATTATATTATCGTGCCAATCTTCGAACCTGATATGTGTCTACAGGCCTGCCGATTGGGATGAAAACGGACTAGGGATGCGAATAATCCAGACTATGCACAGTCGAACAGTTGAACCTAAGTTAGTGCAAATCGATATTCGTTGCTTGCGTTCTACGTGGGTTTATCTGTCGTTGACTATCAGTGTTTAGAATTTCGATCGTTGGCCGCGGTTGGGAGTGCTTCGTTCATCCGGAGGGTCAGCTGTATTTTAAATTTAAGGTCTGTGTTTCTTGAGCCTTCGCCGCGCAGGGAGGTTTATCGATTACATATCATTGTACCTAGCATTTCTACACTAACGCTTGTCTGCACGATGACGCCATCCTGGAAGATATAGAAGAGGCAGTAGATCTACTTCAGTCTCACCCCCGTTTACGCCCCCATTGCCTCCCTCCGGATGTCGATATTTGTTTGGACGTCTACATAGACGTCAACGGCGACAAACTCGCTTGCTACTACGTCTGCGATTTGAAGGCACAAGAGATGCTCTGGCTCACTGACGTTCCCATTACGTACCTTATTGAAGACGAGAACATGAAAGTGTATGACGAGGCACATCTCAGTAAGCCATTCTACCCTCAGTTCGGTCTGTTCTTCCCCTGACCTCTACTTATACATAATGAACGTAGAACATGCTCATAGACAAGCTTACTGGTATGCAGCTTCTATCAGGACAAAGGGCGTGTAACATTGCATCGACTGACTGAAAACCATTTAGGAACCACCTTCGCATGTTTCCGCACGCACGGACGGTGTCCCTATCAGAGCTTAATGCATTGCGTGGGATCTTAAACTATCAACTCTACGGTGAGAAGCGTACATGTGTGCCACCAAACAGAGTCGCTCATTATGTTCCTTCGTTGTTTAGATAGGAAGATGTCGGCCTCGCTATCGACCACACTCTTTTACAAGTCGGACGATCTGTATCAATTCGCACAAATCGTGAAGGACGTCAGAAGCAAAGGTCTGCTTTTCGATTTTTTGCTACTTTTGGAGCGAAGCTTACCTCACGATTCGGCCTGAACAGGAGCTTACTATCTTTCAGAATATGACATGGTCGTAGTGGGTGCGTATCGGGCTCGACGTTCTGACTGCCAAGGCGGTATAGCACTAATGACGGATCATATAGCACAAATAGAGCTTTTAATCTGTACGTTTGGTCCCCCTCTTGGCGCGAATGTGGTTTTACGAGCTCTATCCGGCATGCAGCTGCCCAACGTCTTATCAACTATCACGGGACGAAGTGGGCTAGATTTGATCCCCGACGCAGTGAACGCGACTCAGACGGAGCCATGGAAAGGTCGAGGCGTTCATGGTGGTTTATACTGGTCTCCAGCATTACTTTTTACACCCCAGCGGTTTACATCCAACACTTTGATGGGGTGATTATGGCGCAGGCGGGTGCCACGGGCGCGCAGTCGCTGTGGCGAACCCTCATGAAAGAACTTCAGGATGATTGGGCAGCATCCATCACGCCGGTACGTTGTCGTCGTATTGGTTTCTCTCGAGACGTTCAAACTTAACGTGCTGGAATAGTCAACAGTTATTTTATCAGCTAACGTTGGCTTCTTGGCTATCCAAAGCGTCGACCAAGGTGGTTTTTCTGTGCCTGATCGATCGGCCGGCCAAATTATCAGCTATATTTCGATCTTGCTCAGTATCTGCAACATTGTGGCGTGCAACATATTGTCTCGACAGCATCGGCCTACTTTCTACTTGGCGGCCTCTGAGGAGCTGGTCCCGGTAATTGCTTGTGGTTGATCTGAATGCAGAATGTACCGCGTACTGACCTGGTTCCATCACGCTAATAGCAACGTGATCGCCCTTTCAAGCGGGTGACGAACCCTTGGAGAGCAGAGCTCACCGCTATCATGCTCAGCATACCGACCACATTCTTTATATGGAGGTAAGCCGGTCGTTTTCGATCCATCAAGGCCGAGAGCGAACACTAAGTTATTTCCAACATAGCCTCCTCTCGTTCTCCGCGGCAATACTCTGGGTGTGCTTCCAAAGCACATCCACTGCGACCAGGGGCGCCGTCGCCTCTGTTGCCTCTTTCTGTGTGTCGCTTCTAGTGCTGCTCGCACTCGCGGGGCTGGACACACAGCCGACTACTCCTGGCATTGGCGTTGCGCGATGGCTATCCACACGCACACTGCACCAATTAGCCACTGCTATTCGTAGGGCGTTCGGAAAGCCAAAACCGAAGAATACACGGTTGGATCCAGAAGCCGGTATTCGACGCGTCCGTGTTCGCGAGCATCATGGGACAGCACAAAGACAACACGGCCACGCCAACGACCTTCAAGTTCCCCTATTTTGAACACTCAAGTCCCTTTTCCGAACCTCGTCGCCTCTTAGTTGGCTTGTTGTATACCGCACTGTGGACACAAGCCATCTAGTCCACTTGTTGCCACAAGGTGTATCGAAGAACGAACCCTCTCCTCACCAAGTAGTTGATGTCACAGCGCATCAGGGATCGCACCCAAGAAGATTTACCACATACATCCAGAGCAGACTACATTATAGTCAACGGCGTTCACAAACACCTAGACATGGCAAGGTAGCCAACATGTACGATACTAGAACAATATAGTCCGAAAAGGAGGTGGACCCTCAAGCCATCTCCACATCGCCCTCACCCTCGCCTGCGGGGGCGGCGGCCTTTGGTTGAGCGGGGACAATGTCGTCCTTCATGAAGGCATCTAACTCCTTGTCGAGGTCCTCTGCAGTCTTCGGTTTTGCAGGGCCTCTCCGTCCGCCACGCCCTCCACGTGCACTTGTTGCGCCTCCCCTGGCCTTCGTACGCACCGGACCCACACCACCCTCTCTAAGTGGGGATCAATGCCATGAGACGAGAACAATGAACGGACTACGTACGTTGCAGGACTTTGTTGAGGTTTCCCTTCGTTTCGGCTGAGCCGCTCGAGTAGCGCCGGTTTCTCAATGCGATTGAGGAGCGACGGTGCGCTTACACTCCGACGAGCACCCTTTGGCCCTGGGGGCGGGGACGTGTCGTACGCAATTTCCATTGGTTGGTCTGCAAGCGCCGCGCGATGAGTCTAACGTCACTACAGAATATGTAAATAAGAGGCACGCACTTTTAGCGAGGATGCCGTCGAATTGCTTCTTTGCTCTTGTCGCCTCGGCGGACGTCTCAAAGGTGATGACGGCGACGCCTATGGACCGGCCGCTGCGGTCGTACTGAGCGCGAAAGGCGGAAAGAAGTCGGATCGGTGTCTCGTTTCTCAGCCGGACTCGGTGCATGCGGAGCTTCGTACCCTGATCTGTGGTTCACGAACAAGCGTGCCAATCTGTCCAAAGATTTGCTGTGGTGCGTGTCAGCATCGTCGTCGGGTAACGAAGAACAGAAGCCGTGCAGCGCTTCAGTAGGCATAGGCCTGTGTCTTTTCAGTAACCGAACCGGTATCTCGACGAAGCCTTCAGAAGGAGGAAAAGACAAGGTCGGTGTTTTTCTTCGCCCTTTGTCTCAGACGCGTGTGCCGAGTCCAGTGATCTCCAGTCCGCCATAACCAAGAAAATAACTCCTACAGCCCAAAGCCCGCAGTTCGCTTTGATGGACGGGTGACACGTACCGTGAGGTCTTTGGGAGTAATTTCGTAGTGCAGATTCGAGACAATGATTCTTGTGTTTGTGATCCCACCAGCCTGACGAGGATTTGCATTGGGTTGAATTGCTTTGGGTACGCCGGGTGCCTTGTCGTGGAGCCATTGCCCCTCAGAGCCGCGTGGGCGCGGTGAGGGTCGCTATGGGTCGCGTCAGGAGGACGGAAAGCGTTTTCGTGGAACAGCGACCGACGCTATAGGGCTTCTGGGCTCTGTTGATGCTTGCGGGCGGCATTATGGTCGTAAATTAAGAAAAAGAGGATCAGAGAGTAGTTGAACACAGCTGAGCGGGAAGGGTGCGAGGCAGGACGTGGTGGCGGAGGGCAAGCACAGACGCGCCTCGTCCTGCGGCGCCACCGTGGAAGTCATTTGGGGCGGCGATTACACCTCGGTCCCGAAAAGGAAGGCGTTGAAGTTCTGCGTGGTAGGGCGTCAACTTTGCCTGAGGCAGAAAATCTGAACTGAAGGGATCGACGAAGTAGAGAAACATGGCGTCGAGGAACAGGGAAAAAAATAAGGTATCTAAATCAACGACACTGAGCTTCTTAGCACCCTTTTTCGACTACCCTACGTCGTATTAACGATAACATTAATCGCAGTTCGGCATCCAAGTGCGATCCGCGACTGCAATTCCATTGTTAGTGCGGGTTAACTCTCGTGACGTGAAGAAAGCAGCTTTTAACAATGAATAACACAAGTGTATAAGTCTCTACGACCGCAGAACCTGGGCTTATTGTCATTCTCGGCCTCCCGACTCATGCAGTACAGTGTGTGGCAGAGTCCGTGCAGAGTCCGTGCATTATCTGGGCTCCCATAAGCGTCGCACAATGCGCACAGAGCTTCTCCAAGGTCAAGTATAATAGCGGTCTATGCGCTTAAATTATCTTGGGCTCTAACGGCCTTTGTGTCGTTTTGCTTGCAGAGATTGAGGCCAACGGATTAGGCACGCGGATGGGCGCTTGTCGGTGCGGAGTCCGAAATACGTGCTAAAACCCGAGGCACGCGAGGCATGTTCAACTTTACCACTTCACCCTTCGACGTCGACGACGACATCCTCGAGATACCTTCCGTCACTGCCCTTTTGGTGCAGCACATCCTCCCGCACACACGTATAACACTGTGCACCCCCTTCCAAGTCGTTCGTCGACGTCACACGCGCTTCCAATCAATCCCACCCATACCCTAATCGCCACAACTAACCCCCATCGCGAAATTAATGGCTACCACCGGCCCGCGTAGTTTCATCGTCTTCAAGGACGAACCTGAAGTCGCCCCTGCGCCAGTCGTCGACCGCAAAGAAAATCACAATGGACAGTCCGCTACGTACGTCCTTGCGCCTCCTCCCGGTCCTCAGCTGGTCTATGCACCAGACAAGGAGAACATCGACCCGATGACCGGCACACGGGTTCTCGGCGAACAGGCTTCGGGAAAGAAGCGCAAGACCGCTCTCACCGTTAAGGCCCAGGCTGCCTCTCCCACCAAGCGCCTCAAGCCTCTGGCAGAGAAGCCGACGAAGAAGACGGTAGCTAAGTCGCGTGGTTCGGAGAAGAAGACAAAGCGCGTTGCCTCCAAGCGCGCCGTGCCTTCCCGCGTTCACCGCGAGCCCTCCCTTCCTCGTGTCACAGAGGAGACCGAGTCGGCCGACCAGGCGGTTATTGACTCCAAGTGCAAGGACTTGACTGTGCTCCCCTTGGCCGACATCTCCGAGGCTTACGATGTGTCTCCTCCGAAGGAGAAGGGTGCCACGGCTGTTGGTACCCCGAGGGTTGCTCAGGAGGACTCTCAGTCAAAGGTATGTCACCTTCTATTGATGCAATGGCAGCGTTATGAATGTTCCCATAGGAGGTTGCTCAGGTACAGCCCGAGCGCCCCGCGACACCTCAGGCCACGAAGGAGGCTTCCCCGTCCCCCGCCCATCCCCCCACTGCGTCTAGTGTCTTTTCTACGCCCGACAGGAAACGCATCTACTCAGCGTTCACCTTTACGTCGCCTTCGCCCGCGGGGAAGCGATGCGCGTCGGCTCGCGCTTCCAGTGTGGACCGTTTCTCCGACGCCGCTCCTTGATTTTTGCCCAGCATCATCTACAGGACCCCTCGGCTTCGTTGCCTACTCCATCGTGCTACCATATGTTGGAACTAGGAACATACAACCCAATGGCCCCCACCATAACCCATGCCTACTCCACGAGCATCACGTACGCAAGGCCCAAACAAACGACTTCGTGACAACCTCTGTCCAAGCAATTATCTGGTCTGAAGGACCTTCTGCGCCCATAGGCGTTTGTATTTTTATCCTCGGCATCTCATCGCATCTCACGCATACCACGCAATCATCCTTCCCCACCATTCATCTCCCTGTGCATATCTTTTCCTGTCTAGCGCATGCGCCCTCTGCCTTTCTAGCGGTTCTTCCTCGTTACGCCCCGTATTTAACAGGTTATCTGTCGTGACTCATCAAGCTATCATCATCCTACTCCCGCCCCATCTCCTACCATGACCTTTTGTTACGCTTCATACTGGTCGGCGCGTTGGTTATGTCATGTCGCACATCATCGCTTTGTCCCACATCCCTCGCATAGCATACGCATCTTATAGCTATGGACCCTTGTAGATGTGTACTGTGCCTCGTCGACCTGCTATCGAATCACTCACGTAATCGAAACCTGTTGTGCTACGTCGTAGTCGTTGGTGTCCGCCGCTTTCAACCAGCACATCGAATATGCACCAACCAAAGTCGCAAGGGCAAGCTCTTACGTATACGATCTCCCGGTGGAGGACGCTGTGGCAGACATTTCGGTGACGCCATAGGCAGATTAGGCGCTCATGATCAACGCCGTTTGCGAGGCATGTGATATCCCATGGGATATGGGCGCCTGTGTGTCCCCAGGAAAGTAAATTCGCTGCCTCGGACGGAATCCGGACATTGGGGGCGCGTTGGGGAACGCGCATCCCATGCGCTTGGCTTTGCACTCTCATCCTCTAGACCTGTACGCATGCCCGACAAGTCGCTCAAGGCACGTAAGGTGCAGTCGAGGAGCGCGGTGAGTCTCTTCGTGACGCGCGTCGTTGGCAGTGGTGCTTACCGAGTCGATTGTTGCGCGGATTCTCGCCGAACGTGGTTCAACCGTGCAGGCGAAGGACGTCAATGACCCGAATGGATCCTCATCCGTTTCGGTGACGAACGTGGACACGTCCGCAAAGCCCAACAAGACGCTCACATGGCTAGAGATTCCTGACTGGCAGAAAGACAACGAGTACATCTTGTCGGGCTACAGAAGGCAAGTACGCGTCGCAACCGGACAAGCAGCGAGGCATGTTTGAGGATTTTCACGCGTCAAAGACCTAGAGGAAGCCTTCCTTTGGGTCTTTTACGGCTGCCAATGCCGTCAAATTCGCTGTTCTATCGGTATTGCCGCTTGCGGGCCCGAAGACGATGACGTTTATTCGTTCAATGCCATTCCTTTCCGAGGTCATGATGCTCGTGTAGCACTATTGAGCGCATTTATGTTCCATTTCTAGCTCACACGGGCGGTGCTTAGCGTCGACGCAACACTCTTCCCTACTGCGAATCATGAGATGAGTGGTCTCTTGACGTGGGAGTTTATACGTTGTACTGCCAGAAACGTTGCCAGACGTGCTCCATTCTCCATAATGATGTGTGCATGGTACAAGACATGTCTGACCGCCTTCTTTTGTTTAGAGCAACCGCATCTTGGCGTGCATGTGCTGCTTCCGTATTCGGATGTACGTGCCTCTTGCATGCAGCTCCGAGTTTGTCCGATAATCTCGCTAATGCTGTCATACGGCATTAGACTTACACAACGAGACAGGTGAGAGCCGTCTCCGCCCACGCATGCATCATAGAAGCGCTCATCTCATGCTTGCAGTCAATATTCACAGCCATCTCAGCGGTGCGGTCTTGTTCGTCGCGTTGCTGGCCACCTTCCCAAGCGTGTACTTCTCACACTATGAGTCGACCACATGGGCGGACATGGCAGTATTCTTGATATTCCTCTGCTCCGCGATTTTCTGTCTATTTTCGAGCGCGTTTTATCACACGTTCAGCGTGCACTCCCCAGAGGTACGCTATGACATTGGTTTCATTGAACGGTCATGGGCCGTGGCTTAGTTTAACCGCAGGTCGCCGGACGATGCAATGCGCTTGACTACGCGGGTATTGTGGGTATGTACCTGTCTCTAAGAGCACATGCTTGGCATGTTAAACTGACACGTTCACCGTCATTCGTCATTAGTCCTGACGGTCGGGTCGTTCTTCCCATGCATCTATTATGGTTTCTTTTGCGACCCTCACTACCAAGCGTTCTATCTGAGCGGGATATCTTTGGCTGGCATCGGTAAGTTCATGTTTTCTCAACTCTCTCGCCACCCTTGTGGCAAGCACTGTCTAGTTGCTACTAATGCCCATCAGTGGTTGTTCGCGCCCACCGCTTACTGATGGCGTCCTGGTTTTTGTGACCACGCAGGTGCAGCGTATATAGTACTCAACCCCGAGTACCGGAAACCCACCCACCGCGGAGCCCGAACAAAGGTGTTCATCTTTCTCGGGCTCAGTGGAATCATACCCACATTACACGGCCTCGTCACGCACGGCTTCTATACCCTGTGCTACGAGATGGGTTTTGCATGGCTACTCGCCTCGGGCGCCATGTATATCATCGGCGCGTTGCTGTAGTGCGTGCCGTTCCTTAGCTTGCTATCCGCATCCATTCTGTCACTGACCTAGACCTGACATTCTTTTGCCCGCCTGTTGGCGCGTCCCCGCCGCCCTGCTTCCGCGACACACCAACGCACCCTCTCTGCCCGCGGTCTTGTCTTGCCCATCTGCCACCTGCCACCCGCGATCTTCCATGCCCGCCCTCCCGCCCGCGTACACTGTGCCCCTCCAACTCCGCCCCGCGGAACGGGGTTGCCCCCATCACCCCCCTCTTCTGCCCGTCACCTGGGTCCCGGCGATCTCCTCGGGTGCCTGGCCCGCCGTGCAGCGCGAACCGCATCCCCGAACGCCTCTCGCCGGGGACGTTCGACTACTTTTTCGCGTCACACCAGATCTTCCATTTCTTTGTCGTCGCTGCAGCGCTCGCGCACTACGCCGGCGTCCTCACCGCGTTCGACCACTGGCACCGCCGGCGCACTGGTTGCCCCGCCCTCTAGGCCCGCACACTCGACTCGACTTTGGACGGACGGCGGCCAACTATGCCACTCTTGTAGACCCGCAATTTAGAACGCTCAACGGCTGAGGCTCCGACGATCCCGAGACACGCGTGCCTCCAGGCGCATTTCTGGTCACCCTGCTGCCCGATATCGCTGAAGCATGTGCGTCGTTCCTTCTCCTATACCCCAATTGGCAGAAAGCAGTTTGCCTCCGCGCGCAGAAACAATACGCGCAGCGTGATCGTTATGCCTCAATCACGCACCTCCCGCATTCCGCACACCGCGCGGTGAGCGTGCACGCCTCGGGGTGCGCGGCGGCTGCTAGCAGCTTGATCTCAGAGCGCGCTCAGCAACGGCGGTTTGCCCTCCCACCGCCGTTATGGCCAGGAGCCGCCGTACATTCCTGTGGCGTCGAGACTGTGCTTCCCAGAACCTTCAACCATAGAGGACGAGCGTGCCCGGCGCGCGGGGATGGTTCTGGGGCAGGTACTCAGCGCTCCACGAGGCGTCCGAGTCGACGCCCCGGTCCCGGGGCGCTGCGAGCGACCGCCGAGAGATGAGCCCTCGGTTGCGCAGCGGCCTACTATGAGTGGTCGTTGGAGAAGGTTTGGTCCCGCGCTCCCCTCACTCCTTGTTGGCCGGGTCTGGAGCGGAGGTTAATTGAGCATTAAGCTTGGGAACCGGCGAGCGAAGTGAGGTGGTGGCCATTCCGGCGAGCCTGATCAGGGAAAGTCCCCGGCCTGGCCTCCGTCACACTAATCGTGTTCGCCGGCCATACGGAGGTGATTGTTGATCCACGTTCGGTGCACACCTGAGCCGCCACTGAATTCATCATGACGGAGAGTCCGAGGGGACCAGGAAAAATCGATCAGGTGTACTTGCCACGAGGGGACCCTCGTTATATTTTTACCATTTTTTCGTCTCTCGTTACAGAACGATCTCCGTAAGGATTAGACAGGCTTCTGCCATAACAGACAAGCAACGTGACGCGCTCGCTGTGCCGTATAGGATCCTCCACTCCCAGACACCCTTTCTCCTGTGATAGAAACCCCGTCGGCTCTGGGTTGCCCGTCCTGTTCGCACACCACCTCCGCTGCTTGCATGGCTGTCGACGTGCGGGTGGTCACTAGACAGAGCTCCGAGCGGAGTGTCGGCGACCCTGAAGTTGAGCTGCCACCCTTGCACACGTCCCTTCGACCGCGAGCTGGATTCGCGGGTCCGCTGCCAGCCCCAACCGCTCTCTACGACTGGCCCGTCGTGCCAGTTAACTGTGTTGCGGACGATCGAGCACACAGGCGGCGTGACAGAGGCGCGTGCACAAATCGGGCTCGATTGCAGCCCGATCTCAGGCGATCGAGCACATTCTCCGGCCATTTGCCTAATCTGGGAGACTAGGATCGCTGCGTTCGCTGCGGCGCAGGTCCCCGCGACATTTGGAGCAGGTGCTCCCTTCGGGGCTCCGTCCTTTCGAGAGCACAAAAAGTTATGAATTTTTTTGGTGTCACCGGGAGGGGAGCGACAGCGGGCGACAGGAAGGCTGAAGGCCGCGTCTGCTTTCTCACTTGGGCATGCAACATTCATCGTGGTCTCGGAGGGTATGCATCACGTCTCTTCGTTATTCAGCGGGCGGGGGCCGGGGCAATTGACCCTTACCGGTCCCGTACGGTCCCGGAGTGACCGTCTGCGTCCCGACGCTTCGTTTCATCCGCGTTTACTAAATGGTGGGAGACCCTGGCCCAGAGTCTGTCCGTACCTTGGGCTGGGCGTGCTCAGATGTAGACCACCCGAGGGGTCTAGTCTCCAACGGAGCCCCGCTTAACGTGCTTGGTTGTGTGCACCCTGGATGGCGATGTAGTTTGCTGCTAAACCTACGCGGGCCGTGGTTGGATGAGCGTCTGCGGCCGGGGAAGCCCTCCACTAGAATTGGCCGGGGTTGGGCCATGCAGTTCTATTTCAGTCAAGGTTCTTCTTGTCAGGAACGGCAGCGCTGGTGGTATGGAGGGGCCTGTATGAACGTTCCCGGATGGGTCGTTGATGCCGGGTACAACGCGCCCTCCAGGGCTACGCTACTTCTCACGCTGGGTATGGGCGCGTGTGAAGGACAGTCCGCGACATGACATCCACTGCCTGAACTTGCCGGCCAGCCACTCAATGCGATGGGCCTCGCCGGGGAGGTTGACCAACGGAAGCAAATGTGCCAATCGAGATTGGCGAGGTGGGAGGGGGGCAGGCTGATCCGCTGCTTGAGTGCCGATCGGCAAGGGCCGAGAAGAGGGACCGCAGGCCATGCGGGTGCGGCTGGGAAACTCCTGATTACTTGCGTTTATCGTGTGTTGTCATTTCGGTGGTGGGATGGACCGCACACTCCGCCTGGTTCAGCGGGCCCTGCCAGAAGGTCGCCGTCTGCACCTGAATTCTGAGCCATGCCAATCAGAACTCCCGCGTTTATCGCGCGCGTTTTCGGGAAATAGGCCCTCAATTTCTCCACAACATCTCCCCGGCTCCCGCCTCCGTCCGCTGGACCACCAACTGCACTGTCGCCCGTCGCCCCCTCTCGATCTCACATCCGGTCGCGAGCTTGTGCCGTCTGGGCGCGCGCCCGAGTCGAGATCCCCGATCGCGCGAGGCTCCGTTCCTGGCCCTCTTTCCGTCTCTTCCTTCCATCTAGCCTGTCCGGTTTCCTTTAAAACCCTCTGTCTCATGCTCAGCCATCACGAAGCTCTCCAGAACCATGTACCCTCTTGGTTTCCTTCCCTTCTTCTACACTGTCGTGCCGGAATGGGGCGCAGTGGCCGCAGCACTTGTCATCCCCATCCTTGTCCTCGCCCTCTGGTTCTACGCCATCGTCACTCGCTCATCATCAACACACGCTGACGACTGTCGCCCCGTGCGCCTCCCGGGATCCTCGCTGTCCCATATACTCCCATTTTTCCACCGACGCTTCGATTTCATAAACCAGGGTTTCCAGCTCGCCGGGCAAGCCATCTACCAGTTTACCCTCCTGCGCGTAAGTGCCTCATTGCGCGGTCCCGCTCACCCTCTCCGTGTCGTACCATGACTAACTCGAATGTATTGGCCTCGTGTAGACACCCGTCATCGTGCTGTCCGGCGAAGCCGCACGACGAGACTTTTTCCAGGCCAAGGACCTCGATCTCAATGCCGGATTTAAATTCCTCTCCGGGGCCGTACGTGTCCTCTCGCCACACCGTGAAGCGCGTCTGGGGCTAGGCTGACGTCGCTCGCTTTCTAGATCCCGATGATGCCGGGCGTAACGTCCAATTTAGAGGCCCAGCGCATCGCGCTCATCCACAAGCGCCTCGCATCCGCGCAGACAACCGACCGTCTCGCCCACCGTGAGTACCCACTCGCCGCATGCTCCGCGGAGCGGTGAATACGTCTCTGCGCGGCGGGGGCAGTAGCAACTTCGGCTCCGTCACATGCACATGACGGTGTGATAGGGACCGAAGCTGCTGCCCGGCCTTCTTTCGCGCGTGCCCCCCGCGTAGGTTTGGCCTGCACTCTATTCCCCCGGCGGGAATGGCTCGCGCGGGAACCGAGCGGAGGACGCGGTGCACGCCATCGCCTGCCAGCCCCCGCGTCCATATCGCGCGTGGGCCGGACGCTGACCAGACATGTCGCAGTGCTCCCTCAGATCCTGGAGGATTCCCGGCGCGCGATGGACTCATGGGGATTCTCCGGCACCTTCGACCCGTTCGAACGGCTATCCGAAGTGCGTGTCTCTGCTTCGCGCCCTGTCGTGCGTCACGCGCTGACCGGCCTGCGGCTCCGCGCGCGCGCGTAATGCAGCTTATGTTCCAGTCGACCGTGCGCTGCCTCGCGTTCTCCGAACTTGCGGACGACGGGCCCGCGGTGCGGCGTCTGAAGGAGCTGTATGACATCCTGGACGCCGCGACCACGCCTGCGACGGTCCTCCTCCCATGGCTCCCGGGCCCGACGGCGATTCGGCGGCTGCTCGCGACGAAGCGGATATATGACATCATCCGCACGAAGCTCGACGAGCGCACGCAGGGTGGGATCGCGCGCGACGATACGCCGCAGATGTTGATCGACGCGGGCGACGAGAGGATGATCATTATCGGGGTCAGTGTGCTTTCCCCGCGGTTCTGTCTGGCTGCCTTTCCCGGTTCCCCTCGGGTCTACTGCGCACGTCGTCCGAGGCAGCGCGTCTCCCCGGTTCTCTTCTGCTCTGTTCTGTTCGTGGCGTTGCATGGCGTGCTGACGTCTGCGACGCCGACAGTTTGTTATGGGACTGCTCGTTGCGGGCGCACGATCGACGGGCACGACAGGTGAGAGCTCACTGTTTCTCGTCGGGTCCGTGCACGATCGCTCATTCGAATTGCGTGGCACACAGCGTCGTGGTTGATTACGTTCCTCAGCGGGCACCCACAGTGGAAGAAAAAGGCAGCCGAGGAAGTGCGTCGGCTCATCGGGGAGCATGCGGGGCCCGCGCCTGTGTCGCCCTCTTCGGATGCGAGAGACCAGCGATATACGCCGGGGCCCTCGCACAAGCCCTCCACGTCCTTGTCGGCACTGTCGGCCACGTTGTCCGCCATCCCGCTCGCGGCGTGGGAGGCGGAGACCCCGACGCTCGACGCGCTCATCCGTGAGACGCTGCGAGTCGCCGAACCGCATGTTGCGATGCGGCAATACCTCCCGCCCGCGGCGCCCAGCGAAAAGGGCGGTATGCCGGGCCCGCTCCATCTTGGCGGCAAGGCCGTGCCACCGGGGGCGTTTGTGATGTACCCGTTTAGCGACGTGCATCTCAGCCCGGAGATGTACAGAGACCCATGGCGGTGGGACCCCGCGCGGAAGGAGATGGATCTCAAGGCGCCGTACGCGTACGTGGGCATGGGTGCCGGTGCGTGCCTCCGCTTGACGTCGTCGGCTGGATTTGAGTGTGCTTACTGGCAGCTTGCAGGGAGCACGATGTGCCTGGGAAAGCGCCTTGCGATTCTCGAGCTGAAGCTAGTCACCGCGCTGTTCGTGCTCGGCTTCGACGAGCTGCGTGCGGTCGATGCGAAGGGCGCGCCGCTCTCGGCGCTTCCTCGTCCGAACTGGAACGACATCTTGACGTGCAAGCCGCCCGCGGGGTCGTGCTATGTGCGCTTCGGGCGGACGGCGGCGGCGGCACCAGCGACGGGGACAGCGGTAGCGGCCTCCACAGCAGCAACAGACTCGACGGTGGCGGCGGCAACGTCGACCTCGGTGTAAAGTGCCGGGCGCGCCATGCGCGGTGTACATGTGTCTACGACGCTTGCATGCATGGATGACTTGATGATTACGATCGGCGCCGGCGCGGAGGTCGGTGGGTGGGCGCAGGGCAGCTGCGCCCCGCGGGCACGAGCAAACTTGATGTGCTCGCGCCCGGAGCCGCCGCTGTCCCCGGCCGGCGCGTGTAGCTTAGTGGGAGCTAGTATAGATGTATATTTGGGTCTTTTGTATAGTACTACGACATTGCTAGACCAACCTTGACGTGCTTGTTTTGACGTCCGAGAACACTCTTGCAGGGTGGCACGACATGCGGGGCGGCGGAAGCGCATGAGGATCGACTTGCGTGAACGGCATGGACAAAATTTCTGCATCGTGGCGACGGAGAGCTTGTTTGACTGGCAATTTCGGTGTACGCTTGCCCATGCTTCTCTTCGAGACGACCTGTGGCTATAAGTTCTGGCTAATGAGTCGGTCCAATAACTCAGGCCCATGTGCCTCAAGCAGCTTATACTCTGCACACGAGGCGGCCCGCTTCGTGATAGGGATCATGCAATCTCTGCTTTGCTAAGGCATTACTTCACGACTTGCGGATGGAGGCCAGCACAGTGGCATTCGCCTGGAAACCATGTTAGAACCCACGCATGAATTGTGGTCAAGTTGAACGTGTACTCGGAGTCCGGCCTGTGGGATTAGC
The DNA here is from genome assembly GCA_022606255.1 of Trametes meyenii. NCBI lineage: Eukaryota > Fungi > Basidiomycota > Agaricomycetes > Polyporales > Polyporaceae > Trametes > Trametes meyenii. The sequence continues at coordinate 529,457 of JABYQG010000014.1, read as the reverse complement.
TGACTATCTTGGTGGCCGATTTCGCGGAAAAATTCAAAGATCGGTTAATCAGTAAATAAAAGAAAATACTCAACTACGAGCATGACAGATATGCGCTGTGCGGCTCGGATTCGACGACTCTGGACGTCCAGAGCAAAAAAGCAAAGACGGTGTCGCCGGGCTCGGACTCGGACTCGGACAACTTTCGCTATATGGGCGCTCGGGATATGCCGAAAACGTCGGGATCCAAGAACGATAGACGCCGAGCGGTGCAGCGCCCAGCGACGGCAGCAGCAGCCGAGTCCAACACACCGCCCGTCCCACCACCACCACCGCCGTCTCCCAGGGCCCGCCGCCGCCCTCATCCTCGTCTTCCTCAGTCTTGGTTTCTCTTTTCACTCACTTTCTTCGCCCCGCCATGGCCGACGTCTCCGATCCGAAGATCGACGAAGGTGAGCGTACGCGCCGCGCAGGCCCCGCCCCCGCGCTCGCCGCACGATGGTGACACGGACGATCGCGCAGCGTACCAGGACGTCCGCTCGGACAAGACGGATACGAACTGGCTCCTGGTGGACTACGAGGTGCGCCCGCACCGCATGCGCTCCCGTGTGCGCCGACCGTAACGCTCACGTATCGGTCTCTTGCTCTGCTCCCGGCCCCGCTCTGCGCACTCGGTCTACCTCGATCCGTGCTTGATGATCCACGCGATCTGCGCCGTATGCGCGGGCGCAGTCCGACCGCTCCGACAAGCTGAAGCTGACGTCGACTGGGTCGGGGGGTCTCACGGAGCTGCGCGAGCAGCTGGACGACGGCAAGGCGTCGTACGCGTACGTGCGCGTGCAGTACTCGAACGACAAGGAGTCGACACGCGAGAAGTTCATCCTCGTCGTCTGGATCGGGCCCAACTGCAAGGTCATGCGCAAGGCCAAAATTTCTGTGCACTCCGCGGACGTCAAGAGCGTGCTTCGCGTATACTCGATAGAGGTCCCCGCGCGCGAGAAGGACGACCTCAAGGAAGAGCCTATCATTATCAAATTGCGCAAGGTACGGCTTGAGCATCGATTTTACCGCTGTGGATGGGCGCTCATAATTCGTACTTGTCTAGGCGGGAGGTGCGAGCTACGATGGCGTATGAACGCCGAGCAGGTACTGTGTCGCGCTGTCGTGCTACTGTAATTGTTGTATCACCATTTCTTTGGGGTATACTGCGCCTTCAAATTTCAATCGTAGGAACCAAGTCACTGAATATCGAGAACGCGAATGGCAGTTAGGTAGCCAAAAGTACAAACAGGAACTAGAGTTCGTCATGTTGCCCGGCTGTCGCGCCAGGAGAACTCGTTTCAGAAGAGGATGGCGGCTCATCTGAGGGCAACGAATGGGCCGCTGGCGATAGTGTCTCCTGCAGGCTCGTCGTGCGCTCCTCCAATCGAGCACTATCATTTGGTGGTGCGTCGTCGAAAGATGGGGCGGGACTTGCGAATGATGCCACCGCGGTCGAGACGCTTCCTAGCACCGTTGAAGCTGTCGCGACGATGCTGCTTGCGGTCGCCACCGCGGACCCTTGGCCCCTCCCCACAGCTAGAAGGGCTTCGTCGCCGCTAAAGTCGGGTACGAAGTGCGTCCACCAGAGGGCGATGCGCAGACCGCGATCGACAAGACGTTGCTTGAGAATAAATAGCACGACGAGTATGAAGAAGGCGAGCGCGGCAAGGATGACTAGGCGGTCGAGCCAGTCCGACTTCTCGAGCGCAGTGATGAGATGCTTGGACGTGGACATGAGCGTAGAGAGCACGTCGTGTGTTGACGATGTCGACTTGAGCGCCGCAGTTGAGGACTCTGGGCGGATGTTAGGAATAACGGCACGGGTAGCGTAAGGCTAGCGTACCAAGTAGCTGTGTGGAAAGGACAGAGCGCTCAAGTTCGCCCTGCATAAGGCCGATAGTCCGTTGCAGTGCTTCAGTGACATCGTTGTTTGCCTTCATCAGGGCGTCTTCACTGGAAGGGAGACATTATTTTGAGACCAGATATTGGAGAACGGGAGTGGATAGAAATTCACGCACGTCACTTTCTCGTTGAGCGTCTGTTTCTCATGTACTACATATGAACGCAAGAGCTCTTCCTGACGCGAGAGCTGCTGCGAGTCAATAGCCCGCTTGGACGCCAAGACGGCAGAACGCATGTCCTTCCGCAACCTGAGTTTGTAGTATGATGAGGCAACATATCATATTGACCGACCCGAAAGAAGTGTACCCTGTGAGTGTGGTCTTGAACCCCTCCACGACCTGTCTCAGCTCCCGCCGAGCTCGTTCTGTGCGTTGGTCCTCCACTGCAACGTCAAGCGTCTACTCAGATATGTCTCGCCCGCTACACCCATGACCCGCCGTTCTACGCACCTCGACCTGCCGTGCGAACGTGTCCAAGTCATCGCGCAGCTCCGCGGCATATTGCTGCTGCACACTGAGGGGCCCTGTACATTGCCGGAGGCGAGGTATCTGAAATTCGGCGAGATCCTTCTGCCTGCGCCCTAGAGAGCTGATCAGATTGCTTGTTTCCTCGTCGAGTGCGGACGGTAGCGGGGGCATCGTGGTATATGGCGAAGTTGTGGCAGGCGGGGCAGGCGGCCGCGGTAAGTGACGACGGGGGCTTCGGCAATGACCGAGCGCCAATCTGACCAGACGGTCGGGCGAACCTTTTGGGCGCCTATTGCGTCCGTGTCTACCACCACCGTCTGTTCTTCGAAGTTCGTATCCTCGCCATGTTATACGCACTCCGGTCTGCGGTGGCTTATGCTCGGAATCCTGCACCCGCAAGGCGAACCCACATCAATTTATACACCACCGTCGCCGAACTCACGCGGACGCATTGGAAAACCGGAGCTCACCCTGCACCCCAACCTGTCGTGGAGGATACCAAGGACGAAGACGACGAGGACTGGCCGAAGCCGTTGAAGGAGGGTTTCGAAGACGATGAACCTGACCTTGAAACGTCCACGTCCTCGCGACCCATCTCCCACCGTCCGTACCCCACCCAACTGGCGCTCCAGCCCACCCCGCAAGAGTACGCGAAGCATCGCGAGACCATGAAGCGCAAGTTCCCCGAGGGCTGGGCGCCCCCGCGCAAAATCTCGCGCGAGGCGATGGACAGCCTCCGCTCGCTGCACTCGCTAGACCCGGGGCGGTTCTCCACGCCCATACTCGCGGAGAAGTTCCACATCAGCAAGGAGGCCGTGCGTCGCATCCTCAAGAGCAAGTGGGAGCCCTCGCGTGAGCAGCGGGCACGTCTCGCAGCGCGCGAGAGGAAGTTAAGGGAAGAATGGAAGATGCAGCAAAGGTCGCAGGAGAAGCAGAGGTACGATTCGATTCAGGAAGAGCATGGGATCGTCCCAGAGGAGAGGAAGGACGACCAGTTGACGTTCACATAACGAAACCATGTCGAATGGGTTTTATGATGCTTTGGAACCCGGATAATATACTGGTACGCCTCGATGTACTCATATCTATGTCGCCCGTTACCTACTGATGCACAGTACAGATCTCTTATACTGCCTCACCGTACTACTCCTTAAGCTCATTCCCAAAGAGTCGTCTGAGTGCCGCACCAAAGTCATGCTGGTTGCGTGACTCGGTCGAATGGCTGTATCCTCCACTAATGTAGGTGTGGTTCGGCCTACATCCCACGAAGCTCTCGCGGACCTCTGCCATTTTAATCGCCGTAGCGAGCCCGAGCGGTTCCACCTCGTCAAACTGCAGTGCCTTGGTCCTCCGCGCAAGGGCATGTAGGGCCGGGAAGAGCCACTCGTTGACATCGTATAGACGTGCAAGACTAATCCATCGTGCCGGGTCCTCGGCGGCTCCCAGCAAGGGAGTCAGTGCGTCGATGGAGACGCGTCGCAGCGAGGCGAATTGCCACATGGTTGTTAGCTTGAGGACAAGGATCCACTCCTCCATCGAGGGCTGGCGCTTCTCGCTCCAAGTGGGTGCGTAGTGTCTGGCTGGAGATGAGTGACCAGCGTGCACTGCATACAGGCGCGGAAACTTACGGTTTGAACATGACCCCCAGCAGCGCGCGGAATTCGTCTTTCTTGATGCCCTCCAGCGTCAGGGGCTTTTCATCGGTATTCCCTTCGACGCTAGCGGGGTCGCCGGGGATCTCGAACATGCCTTCGAAGACCTCCGAGTTGTCGACGAATTTGCGCTTGGGTACTTTGAATAGACGGTTCTCGACCTGCCGAGTCGCACGCGGTAGCGCGTACGATGAGTATATCCCCACAGCCCATGTGTGTAGTCGTCGTACCTGGAAAACGATGTGGTCGGAGTAAAAATGCTCATCTCGCGCGGTCTCTTCTGGACTTCTCGACCGAGGCATGGGTTGCATCGGTTCTTTCCATATAGTAGGGGCGCACGACAGGAGGAGGTCAGGCATTTCTACGTCGTCCCAAGTGGTGAGTAGGTAAAGCCACGGTATGTGTACTGAAGCTAGGCCGCCTTATAACCCCTCAGGCTTTCGAGCTCAACATATTAATAAGTCCAAGGAGTATGTGCATCACGCCTCACTTCTTTCTTAGATGACTGCGGCAGGATAGTGCACCTACTCAGTATTAGCATCCGCAAGTGCCGGTTCTAACATTCTGCGGTAGGTCACATCGCTGCTCATAGTTGCTGCGGCTGACCACATGTCATGCTAGCTATCCTTATGCATCTAACGCAACACGCGATTCCCCATGACGGCGTGAGCTGCGGTAGCCCCATGCCGAGGCCACGTACTACCAGCAGTGGAGAGATGTCGCCGAGCACTTGCTCGCATGACCAACGTATGCAGCTGCGATCACCTGCTCACGAAAAACTGACAGTAATGAACATCCCGATTCCTGTAGCGTATTCGACTTCTAGTTGGACGATCGCGCGAATCTCAAGTACTCACCACGCGACCGACTTTTACGTGCAGTCGAAGCTGCTGGCAAGGTTCGGATTTCCTCCTCGGAAGCGCACCATCGACGGATACTAGGGAGATAATCCCAGCGTGAGTGCACTGCGGTACATTGTTAGTAACGCCAAGATGCTTACCTTGCAGAGCGGGCGGGTGAACGCAACACCGCTGGCCACGTCATCATCCTTGTACTTCACGCCCGTTATCGTCGTAGGCGCAACGCCCTCTTCAACCCACCGGACCATGGCGGCTAGGATGTTATGTTCCGGCTCGAGGGAAAGGGGTCGAGGCTGAGAGACGCCACCAAACGCGTTGGCCGCTTGACCACCCTGCAACCCGCGACGTCAACACGCCATTTCTACGGTGCTGTTCACTAGAACGACTTACGGCACTGCGTAAACTGTCAGCTTCCTTTTTACCGCTGGTGATAGATGCACCGCCACTCACCAGTGATTCATCCCAGGCACCGTGAAAAGGCGGTAGAAGTCGTCAACGTCGAGCGTACTGTTCCCGAGCGTGAACTCGTGCACAGTCTCGTAGTAGTGGAGGCTGTTCCCTGGACTGATGAGCTGGTCAGCCCAACCGACGTAATGCAGCACCTTCCCGTGGTGTGGCGCCGCGGCGAACGCGGTTAGGTTGGGGTCAATAGCCTGGGAGCGAGGCGTGGTAAGTGAAGCCCTCCATCGTACTTGGTGGCAATTCAACTGATTACTCACGTTGGACTGTCCAGGATTGATTTCATCCCCTAGCTGAATGGCGGACGCGTTGTAATCATTCATCGTCCACTGAGTGTCGCTGGAGTGCCCCCATATCCTCAGCGCTGGGTCGAAACAAGGAGAATGGGACGGTGCTTACTTGAGCAAGAAGAAGCGGAACCAATCAGCCACAAGGGCGAACGGGTTGGCGCCCACTAGGCCCGTTGGGTATGCGTTCTCGCCCCCGGGGTAGTATCCTCCGAAGACGTACGTCTGGTCAGCCTCGTAGTAGTCGGCGTAGATGCGATGGACGGCGCTGATCTGGTCAGCTGTCAGGCAGGTCGATGTATTTTGACCGGGACGGCATGTGAGGACTTCAGGACGGAAACTACGACGAAAACAAACTTCAGTAACGTCTGACCAGAACCTCTCGGTGAGTACGTACTTGCACACTCGCGGGTCATTGATGATACCGTCTGATAGCTAGTATTGGGAAGTCAGCAAACGCCGGTTACAACTCTACCGGAAAATTAATGACTTACGCCGTCCAATGCATCACACTGCTTCATCACTTCGGGGCCAATGACGTTCACCCAGGTATCCCGCGGTATGAAGCGCGAAGACGTCGCTGGTAGGACGTTGAGACTCATATGAACCGACCATGGCTGCAGATGTGTCATCCAATTTGCTGGTGAACCGATGACCTGTGGCACAAGGTAGTTAGTGGAGCAAGACGATCGTGACGTCTCCGAGAATGTCACTCACGATACCGTCGAAACTATCCGGGAAGAGCTGGATTTCCTTCAACCTGATATCCCAATCCCGATTTCTGTATCAGTATACCCGCCTGCGTTCGCATCATATGTTCGAACATACCCTTGGCGCCCTCCTGGAGACGTTTTCTGTGACATCAACGCTCACGTTGTGGAACAAGATGAAACTACGCCATACCGGTCGAACACCCCAGATAATAGGATCTTTTGGCTGATTTGCGGTAATACTGCTTTGTGATCTCTTTGCCGGCGATAACGCTGAGATGCACCGCCCTCCAGCCCCAGTCGATTATCGCGTTCTGAACTTGGCCTAAATTCAAAATGCAGATCGTGGATATACTGTCCGACACGTACATCGTTGTGTGGTCCAGCCCACTGGCCATCAGCCGAACTCGAGTTATGACCAGTGTTGGTAGAGATTCCTGCAACTAACAATCGTGTGAATGAGCTTCTAACTTTTGGCCGTCTAGTATTCACTCACATCCTTGCGGGACCGCTACACCACCTAGGTCCGCGACAGCGACTGTGAATTACAATACACGTGAGCGTTTCGATTGAGGGGGTGTACGTCCCTAACTTACTTCCTCCACCGAAGCCGCCATTCCCAATGGTAAGGACGCGCCCGTTCCAGTCGTCGGGCAGCCACACCTCGGTATTCGCGAACGAGCCTCCAGTCGCGTTGGTGGTGACCACGAGCTCGACGCGACAGAACGCAGGTAGGTCCGTCGCGTTAATACTGGAAAAGATATTGGAGATGTCCACACGCGCGTGTGCTGCGAAGTGGGTCGTGGCGACGACGGCGACGCCTGGAATGTCACGCGGCGCAAAGCGGGCACACGACGTCCTGAGGTCGTCTGCTGCGAGGGCGAGGGCGACGCCAGATAGGAGGGCAAGGGTCGTTCGGAGCGCCATCTTGTTCCTCGACAGTGGGTCATCGAGTTTAGTCGACGCGGCGCACTCTTATACAGCAAAAAGAAAAAGAAGGCACGGCTAGAGAGCATCCTACGAGACGATCACTTCTTTAGGGTCCTCTCTGCCGGCGGCCCGATCGCTTTCACAGCGTTGGAGTAGAGGAGAGCAAAATTTTCATACGAGACGCAGCCTGGTTACTCGGCTACTTTGTATTACTGGAGGAACCTGGCGCATCATAGAAGTCGATTCGCCTGCGCTGTCTATAGCGTGTGATCACGACGGAAGGCCTGGTGAGTAAGCTCGTTTCTACAGGGACGAAACGATGTGGAGGAGAGACCGACTCCGCCCATCACGAGTGACGGCGAGAGGTAGATACAGAAGAAGGGACACAATCTAGACTTAGAATTCGGTCAATTTCGTGCTCTACTTGAAGTGTGCAACCGGTTACATACCACACGGACTCTCTGGCCCAGAGACAGTACTATTTTGCGTGTCTAAGGGGACGTTTTCTTCTAGTCTCATGCGCCAAATGCTAGTACTGAAATGGTCACATTTTAGCTGTGCGATGGAGGCGCGTGAAGAAATGGTAACTTTAGATCGTGGGAATGTGCGGATTTCGGGGCCCCGTAGATCACATGGGGGTTCAACTACGCAGACGGCACCAGTCGCCTACCGCATGGCTGTGAGAGGGATGTATGCTACGTGGACCATCACCTGGACTGCATCTCGGTCGTAGAAGGGGATATACAGAAGAAGAGGGGGGTTGTCATGAAGCTGATTGGGTTCGACGCGACTTGGGCGCGAGTGAATTCGCTGAATTCATGGCGTGGTCCATCATCCGTATTCCAATGTCAATGGCGGTAACCATAGGAAAATCAACCTGAACGATATGGAGCTGGTTTTAGGGGTAAGATCTTGGAGGCTTCTATATGTCAATAGCTGGCAGGCCGTTGCTATATAGGTACGTTCATGTGGACATCGTGAGTGACGGCTCTTGACTCCATGCCTTCTCCGAATGTGGTCGGCGGCGGGAATTGTAGGCCTCCACTCAGTATTTTGGCTGTTGCAATAGCAAAAAATTTCAAGCAGCCGTATTAGCGATTCAACTGTGTGCCATATTTTTCCTGTTGTTTAAGGGTAAAACAGTTTACGTCATAGCACTTGATGCAACTTTGAGCGCTTTATGATCTACAAGAGTTACTATTTCTGGTATAGCACCGGGAAAAATCAGAAAAGAGTTTTTGTGTTAGCGCTGAATCTCCGGCGCGACTGCCTTAGGGCGTCGTTGTGTACTGAGCTCGCTTCCACGTCGCATCTTGTACATCCTCGGGAATATCCTGGCGCACTACACACATGTATAAGCTAGCCTTACTCAATATGCGGGAAGGCAGACGTCGGGTCCGGCCTTTCCAACCTCTCATGCTTGTGGGCCTAGAAGCTTGGGGATCGTGCGATTGCGTCCATATCACGCAACTATCTGGCCTCTCTCCAAGATACGGTCTTAGACGGCTTCAGGCTGGTTGTTCGCCCCCTTGCAACTCTACTTAAGACGGCGACGACATTCTTCACTCCGTGAGCTTGCTATACACTAGTTACCCGGCGTTGATTATGGGTTCCTCTTCGTCAAGTAAGTAAAATCTCATTTCCGGCTGCGTCCGAAACGTACAGTGGCGGCCCCGAAGTACTGTGCGCCCACTTTGGCCTCTCCTTTCACGATTGGTGACTGCCCCTAGCGTCCGTAGTTGGGGTATCCTCTGAGAACCCCTATGTAAAGCGCGCTTTCCTTCCGAGGCTATGCTCATAACTGTACAGGTCAAGTAGAACAATCCGGTAGCGCAGATAAGCTTCCGGAAAAGCGTATCTGTGTCATCGGTGCCGGACCCTCTGGTTTGGGGGCGGTGAAAGTCATTAAAGACGCTCCTGAATTTAAGGCCGGTAAGTGGGTAGTGACCGCTTTCGAGTCTCGCGGCGAGATTGGCGGCGTATGGTAAGCCGATCACCATCTACCGACATCGTTGTTGATGTTTTATACTATAGGAATCCCGCCCCTGCCGATCCTTCTGGTGCGGAGCCGCCACTCACGGCACTGTACGACTCGTTGACGACAAACACACCGCACCCGCTCATGTCGTACACGTCGCACCCGTTCCCTCCAGAGACACCCTTGTATCCTCCCTGGCCAGTTGTGTTGGCATACCTCGATGATTACGCGAAGAAGTTCGACTTGTATCCTCACATCCGCTTCAATACCCCTGTCCGGTCTCTGCATTGGAACACGGTGTCGAGGAAGTGGGACGCCGTAGTGGGCACCGATGAGCTACTTCAGTTTGATCTTATCCTAGTGGCCAACGGGCACTACCGCATACCCCGCATACCCAATACGAAGGGACTTGAGGGGTGGATTGCTGGTGGAAAGGTCACGCACTCAGTGTGGTACCGCAACCCCGCGGACTATACCGGAAAACTCCTCGTCGTGGGCGGCGGATACAGCGGTATGGACGTCGCATCTGAGACTCGACCTTTTGCGAAAGAAGTCATCCACGCGATCACTGGCGCCGATCCGGAAGAGCACGATGGCGAGAAGTTCAAGAAGAGGGGTCGCGTCACGGAGTACCTCAACGTGGACGAAGGCAAGGTTGTCTTCGAAGATGGGACGACGGAGAGTGGCATTGACCACGTCGTATTGGCCACTGGCTACCAGTTCAGCTTCCCCTTCCTCTCCGCACCAGAAGTAATTCCTGCATTTCCGCCTCAAGTACCTCCAGCCCCGGAGGCGCTCTACAACTCGACGTACCACATCTTCCCGCTTGCGAAACACCTCATCCCACTCGTCACCTCGTATCCCCATTCAAGCCTCGCATTTCTTGGCCTTCCCTTGCGTGTTGCCCCGTTCCCTCTCACAGAGATTCAGACGCAGGTAGCGCTCAAAGTGTTCTCCGACCCGAGCAGCCTAGACCTCCAGCACGAAGCTAAAGCGCTTCGCGAGCGCTACGAACAGCTCCGCGTGGCCAAGGGTGACGACGAAGTCGCCATCGCGGACGTTTGGTTCCGGCTGGGGTTCAAGGAACAGTTTGACTACCGCGATGAGTTGTACGAATTTGTTGGGACGGACTACAGGGTCCCGCGCTGGGAACGCGAGCTCTTCGAAGAGAAGGACCTGCTGCGCGAGCAATGCCGTGAGCTGGATCGGAGTGGGGAGGCAAAGGAGTGGCTACGTGGGGTTGGTTCGGGTGCGGACCCCGTGCAGGAGTGGGCCGACTTCATGTGGAAGGTACTCAAGCGAGCGAAGGGCGCCGCGAGCGCATGACCGGCGAGGGCGTATATTGTGCGCTAGAAGATCGTTCCTGTGCATTATGTGAGAGTCCTTTGTTCGCTCGCGTGTGAGCCTTACTAACACTTTCAGATATGACATGCGTCGCTGTTCCGAAGTGCATTACCGAGCCGACGTTTGTATGTTGTGTGTCCCTGAGTCTGCGTTACGTACCTTTGGTTCTCCGGGCTTAGCTGGTAAACTGTGGGTTCGCCGTGAAGGAAACGATAAAGCATGATAGAACTTATCGCCGCATCAAGTCCACGTGCATCGTCATACGGTATTGTTCCGCTAAGTTGTAGTATAGAGTTTGAGCTTGGATTTGACCGGGTATTAATACCCCTCTTCAACGCATCCCCGGGTACCAGTCAGTATACTTTACGCCTTTCACGGAGTCTCCCGGCGCTGCTCATAATCCCACATGAACAGTCCTTTAGGATATTGGCATCACGCCTTCACTCTACCATGACCCAACTTGAAGACCTCCCTGTGGAGCTGTTGATTCAAGTGATCCTGGCACTACTCCCGGATCGGCGAGCTCTAGCAGCTGTTGCTTCGCTCAACACGTCCTGGCGCGCATTCTGCCTCCCTTATTTATTCGAGAAACTCGAAATTACCAACCCCCATCCCAGCACACTTGTCGGGTTCATCATCTTCCTCGAGTCCCAACTGCAGATCCGCACTTTCATACAGGAACTCTCCTTCAGTAAGGCGCCGGATGGCATGCTGATGATCGACACAATCGACGTTTTCACCCGCACGATGTCCGTGTTACCGAACCTAAAAGTCCTCACCCTCAGGCGCGTCTGGTTCAAGCAATACGCCGAGCCATCCCGAAATGAAGTCGTCGGGCGCTACGCTAATGTCGCCCGTGTCCGGCGCTATGGGCCATTCCCACTTCGGAGGTTGGTAATCGACAGCTGCCTTGCTGGGAATCGCGGATCGTTAGTGGAATTTCCGGGCCTCTTCAGCATCGTGGCCCTCTTCAAGCTGGGTACTCTCTACTTGGCCGGCTTCCACACGACGCTCCGGGACGGTCCATACAGGAGCAACATGAGGCCGCAGGGCTGCACGAGGCCGCTTGATCTGGAGGGCATAGATATGGTGCCTGCGCTAGCGATGGATTGCACAAACCTAGTCGTTGACGAATTCCGTACAAGGCTGCTCCCCGACCGCTTCCGCTCGTTGCGTCTAACCCAGGTTACGAAGAAGGACGTCAGGGCGGCCGGCGTGCTAATTCGGGCCAAAGGACTCAATCTCACGCACATTACCCTCGACGTGGTTGCGATGTCAGTCGAGGATTTAGAAGATAGTGTGGGTACGTTTGAGCTTTATTCGCGTTGATGGTGCCATCGTGTGTACCTCTAAGCTAACTAACATCTGAATTTTTGTTAGCGCTTTGGAGTAGCCTCAGTCTCGAACGCTGTTTCGGGCTTGAGTGTCTGACGTTCCACCTCGCCGTCGGCACGGGCACTTCCACCGGCTTAGGTCCTTCTCTGTGTCACTCATTAGTTCACCTTCTTGTCGTATCTCCCCGCAACCTACGCCGACTATCAATTGTGCTTAGGGCCCACGGGACCGAGCCAGCGACCAGTCTCACTCCAGCTGAACTCGCAAGCCTCTCCGACCTTCCCGCCATCGAACGTGCGCTCTTGCGCCTCCCCTTTTCCTGTCTGGAGAGTGTTGAAGTAGTAATGGACTTCGGCGAACAGATGCCTGTGGTAGACTGGGAGGGCTGGTTGACACAGGTTAGACGATTACTGCCGCGACTGCAGGCCAACGGCCTGCTCATGATCAAGGCAAACCGCCACAAGGACGAATATACTGCAATCTGCAAGTTGTAGAGTAGAATCACGAGGCGATGAAACGCATGTCTACCACTGCCGTCGATCCATGCTATGAGGTTAATTTGTCCCATTCTGTTCACCGATGGCCAGAACACAGGGTTAGCGTCTCGTCGAAGCTCTGAACAGCATGCGCATGCACCTATTCGGCATAGTTCTTCAATTTGGAACGTAACTGCCAGCGCCTCGTGTACACGAGGTGCGCTTCGATGTATATACTAATGCCGGCCCAAGTCCGTCTTGAGGTTCGTACTCGGAACGCTATACCCAAGCTTTGTGAGTTCTCTCCTACTCATGCTTTCCCCCGGCCCTTGTTACGGCGACTCCACCGTTCTACCCCACGCATACTAATGATACATACAACACCCACCAGGGCGGTAGCCATGAATGTAGGACCAGAGCCCATTAAACCTTGTTCAGCTTCCAAGTTGCCGGGTCTAAGGAATATCGTAGCGTAGGTGCATCTCACCTTGGTGCATAGTCGACAATTATGTTCACTGCGCGGTATCTATGTATAGTACTGCTCAACTTGGCGCTACTTTATGTCGGCATCCGGCAGCGGAGTCGGATCGCACAGCCGGTGAAATCCTCAGCAGCATCTCAATGATTCTCAGCATTTTAGACGTACTTACGTGTGCGATACTCACCCGCTAACCCCGCCGTCAGTCACACCATTACGTCGGGGACGTAGTACGTCTCCTCTGATTTCAGCCTGTCGTCTTCCAGGCATTGACGGGGTGCCTGCGGCCAGCTCAACTATCTCTTGAAACACGCAAACACCCCCGGAAACGTCGAGAGTCTCTCGATCGTACTTAGCGTCCCTTACGCTTTGTTCATGTGGAGGTAAGATTCTTTTCATAGTCTTCGACCGGGCACCCCTAGCTGTGATGCTGATACAATTTAACGTAATCTTCTCATATTATGCGCGGCCGCATTCTTAGCAGGCTTGCAGCATACATCGCTCGTGACGGAAGGGATCTTCGTCTTCATTACGGTCTTCCTCTCTGTGCTTCTCGCTCTCGTCGTGGGAAATGGGGAGTGGCCGCGGCTAGCGAAGGCACTTCCCGTCTCCGCGTACCTGGAGCAGATAAAGCATATGATAGTGTGTTCTCGCACAGAAACGGACCATGGGCAGGGTCTGGCGCGAGCGGCTGATGTCGTTATGCAAGACAATCAGTAAGTCGGAGGGGACAAGGACAAAGAAGGGGTCTGTGTGGGATGTGGGGATGGCAGCGATGGGGCGGGGTCGTCAATAGCGAATGCTAGAGTCGTTACGGGGGGTTTGCATATTGTTCCATAGTTCGGTCAACCGGAGAGGTTCCAATTTACTCGCATGCGAAGCTATTCGCGTAGTGTGGGTCGCCGCCCGTATACCGGATAGCCTTCGGATACTGTGCGAGGCAGAACGTGGGTTAACGACTGCAATACATGACACGGGACTGCAGTGCTACGCTCAACGATAAGTCACTCACTTTGCACAGCGGACGAGTGAATGCCACTCCAGCCGTTACGTTGTCGTCCTTGTACTTCGCGGCCACGATTTTCTCGGGTGCAACGCCGTCTTCAACCCACCGGATCAACGCAGCGAGGATGTCATGGTCAGCGTCGTGTGCGATCGGAGGGGGCTGGGACATGCCCCCGAAGGCGTTCGCACCATGGCCGCCCTTTGAGTCCCGTCAGTGGTCGCGAACATACGTAGTGTCCCTCGAATCTAGGGAAACACATACAGTACTGTGCGGACAAAGTAAGGCCAAGTCCCGTAACGTGACACCAGACCTCTCGCGCGGAGGCTCACCAGTGATTCATCCCCGGCACGGTGAAGAGCCTGTAGAAATCGTCGATGCCTATATTTGTACCGTGCACGCGCGTGAATGCGTGCACGGTTTCGTAGTAGTGAATGCTTGTGCGCGGGCTGATCAGCTCGTCTGCAAGATCGACGTAGTGTAAAATTTTGCCCCCGCGCGGGGGGCGCGGCGAACGCAGTAAAATTGGGGTCAACTGCCTACGGCGGGAGCACGCCCCAGAGAGTGAGCATACGACATGGACGCGCACCACGCGTGAGCACCGGGTAAAAGATACGTACATCCGCTTGTCCAGGGTTGATGTCGGACGCGAGCTTGTAGAGCGTTGAGTTATACTGGTCGATTGTCCATTCGGTGTCGCTGTGAGCAAATCGCTTCGAATCAAATCGCGTCCTATCGAAACGCTGTTGCACGCACTTGAGTACCATGTACTTGTACCAACCCGTCGGCAACGGGCTCGGCCCACCAAAATACGACCCAAAGTATGCGTCTTCGCCCCCGGGGTTGAAACCCCCGAAGACGTATGTCCCATTCTCGTAATAATCCGCGTAGATCCTGCGCAGTGCGGCAATCTGATCTACGTTGAGGCAAGTGGAAGTATTCTGGCTTGGGAGGCAGGTGAGCGCCTCAGGACAGAAGCTATAGTGCGGATTCGGCCCTAGGTCATCAGCGAGAGTGCGAGAGGACATAAAAAAACCATCTAGCACGTACTTGCACGCTTGGGGGTCGTTTATAACTCTGTCGAGGACCTGGGAAATTCGTCCGTTGTCAAGACATACACTCTGAAGTAAGTAGAACGAACGGTCTTACGCCGTCGAGCGCGTCACACTGCCGCATCACCTCGGGCCCAATGACGTCTGTCCACACCCTTTCGGGGATAAACCGCGAAGATGTAGTGGGAAGAACGTCCAGGCTCATGCGAATACCCCACGAGGTGAGATGCGAGAGCCAGCTCGCAGGCGAGCCGACGACAGCGCCGTCGAAGCTGTCCGGGAAGAGTTGTATCTCCTTCAATCTTGAATGCTGTAATGTCAGTCCCACGACGGTGACGGTCTGTGGAGGATAGAAACCTATGCACGTACCCCTGTCGGCCACCTGGACGTAACGAGTCTTAAGATCCGTGCGAATACTTCAGCGCGATGAAACTCACCGGTCGAGCATCCGAAGTAGTACGACTTTTGCAGAGTCTGGTTGTAGTACTGTTGTACGACTGCCTTCCCCGCTAAGACGCTTAGGTGAACGGCTCGCCAGCCCCAATCAACCAGGGCGTTCTCTATGGTGCCCTTGAGTATCGCTTGTGTTCGATTTAGGTTCAATAAGCTTACATCGTCGCCAGGCCCGCCCCACTCGCCGTCGAGTGCTGAGGAGTTATGCCCGCCGTTAGTCGACACACCAGCAACTGTACAGTTATATATGAGCAAATAACGAGCAGCGAAAAGACCCTGCGCGAGTCAGAGAAGCGCATTCACATCCTTGTGCGACTGCCTGATTCCCCAAGGTGGCAAGATTAGCTATGTATACAAGTACGTCAGTAAACACGTAGCACTTCATGTGATCTGTGTTTCCATACCACCACCGGCAAGCCCACCGCTCCCAACTGTCAACATTCTCCCATTCCACGTATCTGGAAGCCACACCTCTGTATTCGCAAACGAGCCCGTCGTCTCGTTCGTTGTGACCAGAAGCTCAAGTCGGCAGAACGCCGGGAGGCTCGCTGTGATGAGCCAGCTGTAGTCATTGTTCAAGGCGATGGACGCGTTCGCGGAAAAATGGGTCGTCCGGGCGAGAGATACTCCGGGAATCGTGGTAGAAAATGCGAGGCAAGTCGACTCTGAGGCGTCCGCCGAGGCATGCATGATGTACGTGACGAGAAGTGCTGCCAGGAAGGAAAAGAGTGTGGCGTAGTGGAACAACATGCTCGTCTTAAGCTCTTGGCTATGGCCGTAGTGCCGATATTCCTATCCACGCCGATTATTAGTAGATAGAACTTACGTGGATGAAGAATGATCCTGAGGGCGCGAGTCTTACCTTTGGGCTTTGGCTGACGGCTACTTAAATATCGGGCACAGGGGTGGTCGTCGCCACGTGGAGATCGAGCTTGAATCTCGAAGCATCATTAACACGCCGCGCCTGCTAAGAGGAGTTGGGTCATATGGCGCCGGAAGAAGTAGTGTAAAAATTTATATGCGCGTCGTCTCGTATCCTTTGGCCTTGGTTGGCCTCCTTAACTAAGCTTGATCTTTATGACGAATCATTCGCTAATACCTCCTCCACGACGTTAATGAGCGGCGAATAATAGAGCTGGGGTGACATGGATAGCTATAGCAGTCTGTAAGTAGAGTGGTGAATCGGCGTTTGTCTGAATCCGATCAACGGAGCCAATGCCGCGGCCCGCGGGGCACAGGCTTCCTTCCGAGTGTGTGTGTTCACATGGGATGGTAGTTGTAACGCCCAATTGATCGAAGAGCAGAGGACCGCGGCCAGAGGGGTGCTGAAAGCATATTCTTCGGATACTTTAACGCAGTATAACTCAGATGACTTTCGTTCTAAGCCCTCGTACGTCTTCCATACGGCCGTTCATACAGAGGTTCTACTCTAGCAAACAAAGAGGGAGTGCCAGGAGCGCCTAGAGAGAGGCTCTTGGTGGACGAAGTTGAAGACGTTGGGGAGGCGGGCGCCTAGCGCGACTATCCGAGATGGGTCACGTGCGCTTCAGAGTCGAGAATGGCGCCGGCGCCTGTGGTGTTAGTCTTCTTTCGTGGGACCGCCGCGACTCTCGGGCCCTCGCGTCGATGGCCGAGCGGTGAAATTTGAACGTTTGAACCGCATACTCCACCCGCAGCTGGAGTGTTTGATAACGCATATAAATGAACTGGTATGCCCGGTTTAGCTGTTTAGGGTCCGGAAACTAACGATGAACCTTGGTTCAGGTCCGAGTCACCAGCTGGCCTTGATGAAGTTGAAATATTTCTTGGTGTACGAGCTCTAGAGTGCATTCCAGCAAGCGCAGATCTGTGTATAGGCTCACCAAGGACGTCGATGCAATCTGCGATGAACGGCTCATTCACGGATGTTAGCATGAGCCCACGTCACTGCTGGGTGACAACTGCAAAGTTGGCTCCACGAGCTGCTCAATCTCAGGGCCGCTAGCGGATCCCAAGCCCTACAATGAGCCCTTTAAAAAGAATATATCAGTCCTCACTCGGAAGTTCTTTAACACTCATTTTTTGTAGACATCGGGATTCGACGCCGTGACTAGAGGTGAACCCGCCGACCCAGGACATCGGCTCCCGGCGAATATTCATCGGCAAGACGCAAGTCCGAGAACATCGGGTCTAGCACCGGCGTGTGAGAACTACAGAAGTCACAGTGTGATTGATACTGACTCCAAGATGCTTTCCTCGGTCCCGTACGCTGCCGGTGCGCGCGGCACAGTAGTCCACAACAGAGTGCGGTGCAGTTGAGGTGAGCGCTTGTGATGTTTAAAATGCTAGCAGCGGCGGTATCGACAACTATATACTCCGACCTGAGCAGCCACATACACCACTCGTTGAAGGCACGTACGGAATCGACCTTGCCTACCATGTTCTCCAACGCAACACTTCCCTCCCTATTCTCTGGCCTCCTTGGGATCGGTGGGGCGGCTTCGGGAGGCTCCCAGTCATCCTGTGTCGATTTTTCGCCAACAGCCCTCCCCGGGGTGTCGGTTGCTGCAGCGACGTACTACCCCGCCAACGCCTCCGTCGACATTTCCAACCTCTACATGGCCATCAACTCGTCCGCACTACCCGCGTTCTGTCGCCTCGAGCTCCTTGTGACTACAAATGAGACCGCGGGCTCCTTTGCCAACACCGAGGTGTGGCTCCCTGACGAGTGGAACGGCCGGATGCTCACCATCGGGAACGGCGGATTCGCTGGGGGAGGTGCGTCAGTGGAGCGCGATGGTTTAACGACCAGGTTGCAGGTGCTGACAATTTGTTTCAGCCGATGTACTCACGTTGGGAACTATTGCGGTGCCGCAGGGATGTAAGTATTTTTCGTTCTTTGGATGTATAGGCAAGGCTGATAGGATGCGGTCGAAAGTTGCCGGTGTGTCGACGAACACGGGACACAACTCGAGTTCTGGTGATGCTACATGGGGTGGTCCGCACAACGACGTGAGTTTTTCCAGAATTCGTCTTCGGCTGAATATATGATCACCTGCTGACCATCCGTAACACCTGCTCTACGTTTTATAGAATGCACTTGTAGATTTTGGATGGCGTGCGGTCCATCAGAGTGTCCTCGCAGGAAAAGAGGTCGTGAAACAGTACTACAATAAAGCCGCGAAACGCTCTTATTACCTAGGATGCTCAAACGGTACGACAACAGCACGTCGCGCTCGCTTGACGAGGTATAAACTCACTATCCATCTCTTTTGATTTTCCTTGCTAGGAGGTCGTCAAGGGTACGTGGTTTCGCATCACCGCCTCAGTGATATGCTGACCGCCACGGCCTCTGGCATTGTGCATAGGTTGAAAGAGGTCCAGCTCTTTCCTGACAGCTTCGATGGCATCGTGAGCTCCCTCACACTGTTCTCCTATGTGTTCTACCTTAGATACTAAACATGTAAGCACAGGTCGTCGGTGCGCCTGCAACTCCAGTGACAGGCTTCATCGCTTGGGTGAGCCACACGCTCCAAGTGACCGGCACGACGACGTCCCCAGGGTTCATATCACGCGCCGTATGGACGAACGTCATTGCACCCGAGGTGCTCAGGCAGTGTGACGGCCTCGATGGAGTGGGTTTCTCCTTCAGTCTGGTCGACTCGATGGGAGTTATATGCGTTTATACTGACCTTTGTCCTCATTGCAACAGCTGCAGGATGGGATCTTGAACAACCCTCGCGCGTGCAAGTACGTATCCTGGCCACCGCACCGCCATGTTTCTCATTGATCCAATGACCACCGCCTAATGCTCATTCTATCTCTAGCTTCCGTCCAGAACCACTCACCTGTCGCCCGGGTCAAAATCCCACGACGTGTTTAACGATCGCGCAGCTCGACACTCTGAACCACCAATTTACGGATTACTTCGAGTCGAATCAGACATTCGTCTTCGCTGGGTATCTACCTGGTGGGGAGACTGTATATGGCGGTCTGTGGGATAACGTGAGCAGGGACCAGGGCGGGTCCATTGATTATTATCGATACATGGTGCTCAAGTGCGCGTCAATATTTTTGTTGGCGCGTACGTAATTGATGTGCTGATCGGACTCAGCGACACGACGTGGGTAAACGCGGACTATAATTCGACACTATTCAAGATCGCGGAAGACGTCAACCCCGGCCAGGCCAATGTACGTCCTCCTTTATTTTCCCTTAATCCATATATCCCCACAGGCACCTCGTGAACTCAACGACTTCGTGTCCTGTAGGCGGACGACCCGGACCTCCTCGCGTTCGCCGCGGCGCCGCATAACGGAAAGGTTCTGCATTACGTTGGTCTCGCGGACCCGCTCATCCCCTCGGGAAATAGCGAACGCTATTACGGACGCGTCCTTGCCCACACCCGCGCACACAGTCCGGATCTAAACGTCGACGACTTTTACCGATTCTTCGAGGTACCAGGTATGGCGCACTGGTACGTACCTCTCATTTCGATCCTATCTCATACTATCAATCCTATGCGAATACGGTGCTGACGCGGGCCTTTGGCTTCTTTGACAGTACTGTAAGTTTACTCCAACTTGGCTGGAGCGGAAGCACAGACGTAACGGAGAGGCTGATGTGCATATCGTGACGCAGGGCGGTCCAGGTGCGAACGCGTTCGGGTCGCTGCTCCAGGCGCCCCCTCCCGTGCTCGACGCCGAGCACAATGTCATCGGCGCTATCGTGCGCTGGGTAGAGGAGGGCGTCGCGCCCGACACGCTCGTCGCGACGAAGTACAACAACGACACCCCTGCAGGTGGGGTGGCGTTTACGCGGCCGCTGTGTAAGGTGCGCGTACGAGTTTTGAAGCGATTCAAACCTTCGTGTGCTGACGAGGGATGCGGTAGTATCCGTTGACGGTGCGTTACAAGGGGGGAGATGAGACCAAGGCGAGCAGCTTCGAGTGTGTTTAGAGGAAGGCTTGCCCTCTCGGACATTAGACTTTGCCCATCCGACTAGTATTGTGTCGCTATATACCGGCGGTAGCCTCACGAAAGCGTCGGCATAAGGCCACTTTAATCCTTTATCTCGTTACGGCATCACCCGAACTTGTGGCATGTAAGAATCGAACTATACACAAGAGCGCGGACCGCGCTTCGAGACTTATCAAATCAAGCCGTACATCACGTATCATACAAGGTGTAGCGACATACACCAACGAGGATTAGGTTTCCTTAGCCTGCGCCGCCTTCTTTTCGGCGTTGACTCGCTCGGCCTCGGCCGTCGCCTTCCCCCACTTCTCAGCCCATTTCTTGACGGCGGGGCGGGCGAGGACCTTCAGGTGCCACCTACAAATACAGCCGGAGTCAGAATCCCCGTAGTTGCCTATGCTTTAAGCCATAAACTGACTTGTAAAGCGCGGGAAACTGCTTCTCGATATCGACGCCCTCGACGTCCTTGAACCCCTGGCGAATAGCAATTTCGTTCCACCTAGCATCGTGCAATAATAAAGCACAGAGAATCGTAGTGAGCGGTCGCAAAAAGAAACCGGACACGATAGAAACTTACGTGACGAAGGACAGGTCGGCGGCGGTGAACCTGCCGCCGACAAGCCACTCCTGCTTTGAGAGCACGCCCTCAAGCACGCCGAACACGCGCAGTATCTCGTTCCGGTAGCGCTCAAGTGCGCTGGGGACCGGCTCCGGGTGGAAGCGGATGAACCAGAAGAGTTGACCAAAGTACGGGCTGCTCATTTCATGAACGTGTCAGCATAGGCTTCTGGCAGGCGGGAAGAGAGGGAGGGGAGAGAGAAACGCACCCCTGACCAGACGCCTGGAAGAAGAGCCACTGGTTGAACGTGTACTTGTCGTTCCCGTCTACGACGCTCAGCTTATGGTTGGGGTCGTACCGGTCGAGGAGGTACAGGACGATCGCGTCTGATTCCCTGAAATACATACGGCCGTCCATGAGTAACAGCCGACACTGAGCCTGAAGCCAGTCTAGCGAGTGTGATATGGGCAAGCCCCGGGGCCGCAACATTGGACGCACCAGATGGTGAAGTCACCGTTGGAGTGGTCGACGAGCGCTGGGAGGCGGCCGTTCGGATTCACTTTGAGGTACTCGGCCTCCTTGTGCGCGCCGTTGTGGACATCGATCTCGACAACGTCGAACTCAAGTCCGAGCTCCTCGAGCACCATTGCAACCTTACTGTTAGGAGTATGGATCATCAGAACCATCGAAGAAGACAGGGAACGACCCGAGTACGACGGGAGCTCACTAGGGGTTGGGGCTGAGATGGCCGTACAAGGTGAGAGGCTTGCTGGACATGGCGAGTAACTTGTTCAGTTGTTGGTGAGGGCTACTGGATGTTTGAAAGGCTTTCGGTCGGATCTACCTGGTGGCAGGAGTCCCGACGTCCTAGAGGCTTTATATGCCCCGGCGGGCGTCTGATGGAAAGTGACAGAGACGCAACGACAGCCTGAGCCTCCATAGTCTGCGAGTAAGGCCGTAGGCTGATCGTAGCGTCCTCGATGACAAAGACGCCTGGTATGCCGCGGAGGAGTTCGCTCCCCAGGCTGTGCAAAATGGCAATGTTGCAGTCTGTGACCGCCGCTGACATCAAAGATCAGCCAGCAGTGCGATCACAGCATCGCGAAGCGAGGTATGGGCGCGACTTTGATGTTCACAGGGGCATGTGGGCGCGATTTCGATATTCGTTTATTTGTCAGGATGGTTGGGGGCGCTAGGCACCGACTCCGCCCAATTTGTGCAGACAGGGCAGTGGGATCAGCCTAAGGGAAGATGTCCGTGTATTGCTGACGAAGGAACGCATGGCTCTGGGCTGAAGCGCAGCGGGGCCCTCGGGGTTGTAGCGGGTCAGAGGTTCCTGTTGAGGCTCGGGAGGTCGACAGTACCACCTCTAGTATAAGCGAACTGAGACAATTAGTCACCCTCTTCGCACTAGACGCAAGAAAAACAATCCACCTCAGAAGAATAATGGCTGTAATCTGAACATACCTTACCAGTTACGGCATATAGCGGTGTGGTATGAGAACAGAATAAACGTCACCGGTAATCTGCGTTCCCTATTTAGGACCCACAGCTAACCCCTGTTGGACCCCATGGACATGAGAGTAGTTTCACTAATAATCATACAATGCGTGCTCGGTATATCACAACGCCCGCCCCTTAGGACATTGTCCGATCGGCATATCCGGAGCTCTGACAGTCAGCCTTGCATACATTGAAGACGTGCAGTCTGAGTCTGCCTACCACCGCACGCGTTCTTAAAGTTCTGCCAATGGTCGGGGACCGATGAAACACCTTCGACAAAACGGTCTCACGCACCTGTACTAAAGAGCGCCTTGCTTAAGTGAGAGCAGAATCGCCGTTCGCAGTTGGGCCTGGAAATTGTGTGTCCTGCAGCTTCCGCTAAGGCTCTGGTACGGCAGGCAACTCATAAGAGTCAAGATCTTCCGAGAGCGTTTTGATACAATAACGCAAGGTTTCTCTGTTGCAAATCCAGACCCATTTGCCTCGGTATAGTAGCAGTTAATAGTAATACAGGCCCGTAGGCCACGGCCGCCCCTCAAAGCTTCAAACGCATGCAAAGCTCCGTGCGTCGTTTGGGTTCCCTCCGCGGAAACGCGGCGTCCACGGGTACTAAACGGCACACACGAACAGAAAACCGTGAGCACCCCCACAGCACGCGTCTCGCACCAGTAGCGATAGCAGTGATGGAACCGCACGCACCATGCACAGAGGGCGCGTGAACGCGACCCCCTTCCCTGGATCGGTGTCATCTACGTACTTGGTGGCGACGAGCGTGGAGGGCGCGACCCCGTCCTCGACCCAGCGAACCATCGCCGCGAGGATGTTGTGGTCCGCGTCGTACGTGGGCGGCGGCGGCTGGAAGAGCGCGCCCATGATGGACGCGCCGTGACCGCCCTATGATTCAACAAGGGTGATGTGTTAGCTCGTGAATCGTGAGACGCGGGGCCGGTGCGTGGCGGCACTTACCGCGCTGCGTAGAAGCCCGAAGCAAAGTCAGCGTAGGGATAGGGTCCGATGGAGATGTAGGGATGGACCAAGAGGTGGAGGAGGGCACGCACCAGTGAGCCATGCCCGGGACGGGGTACAGGCGGTAGAAGTTTTCAACGCCGTGCGTGCTGTGGCCGCGTGCATATGCGTGCGCGCGCAAGAAGTGGTCGACGCTGTTCTCGGGCGCGATAAACTGGTCCATGAGGCCGACGTAGTGCAACAGCTTGCCGTTGTGCGGCGGGGAGGCGAATGTAAGAAGGTTAGGGTCAATCGCCTACGATATGGGAGTGTGGGGGTTTCATGGGACGTCAGAGCTAGAAGGATAGCCTAAGGACGTACGTTGATCTGTCCGGGGTTGATAGCGTCCGCAATCTGGTACGTCGTATCATTGTAGTCTTCGTTCGTCCATTTGGTGTCGCTGTGCTCGCGTGTCAGGAGCCGCACGCTACCAGAGTATCATGACAGGCGGCGGCATCGCATATATAGACTGAAAGCTGAAGGGAACACGTACTTGAATACCATATATCGATACCAGTCCGCGGATCCCTCGATCGGTTGGTTGCCCAGCGCTGAGAAGTACATGCTTTCGCCTCCGAGTGTGTACCCCCTCGACACGAGAGTGTAGCCGGGGCCGAGGTAGTAGTCCGCGTACAGACGACGCATGGCAGTCACTTGGTGCGTAGTCAGACAGGTCGCCGTGTCTTGCCCCGCGCCGCAGGCTAGGCTTTCTGGGCGGAAGCTGCAGGATGGTAGGAAAAAAAGGCACGACGGTACGCGTCGATGAGCGGCTCGCGCTACTTCGCTCGGAATCACTCGCGGGACGTACCTGCAGCCCCACGGGTTGCTCACGATCCCATCTGCCAGCTAGTAAGGGACGGCGAACCGGTCAGCTTGGGAGAGCGCTATGGAAAACAGTGGAGTGACTACGAACCCCGTCCAAGGCATCGCACCGTTTCATGACCGCGGGCCCGATCACATTCGTCCAGAGGTCGGCCGAGATGAAGCGTGGAGATGCCTCGGGGAGAACAGCTAACAGCCTGTAGTTTACCCACGCCATCATGCGCGAAAGCCAATGAGCAGGCGCGCCTACGATCTGTTGTGGCGTGTAAGTAAGTGAATGCGCCCAATCTGTGGAAAGAGGGCAAGACAACGTACAACGCCATCGAAGCTCTCCGGAAAGAGCTCAATCTCTTTGAAGCTGAGGATCCCGGGTATCAAGTCAGCGTTGGATTCAGCTAGCCTAGTTAAGGAGCAGAACGCATTGAACGGCACACATACATACCCTTGTCGCCCTCCTATTAAAAAGCCCTCAGTGATAAACTTCGGCGTGTATCGAGCTGGAGACCTGCCTGTAGAGCATCCCATGTAGTAGGAGCGTTTCGGGGCTCGGCGGTAATACTGCTTGACCACCTCCTTCCCCGCAAGGACACTCAGATGCAGTGCGCGCCATCCGTAGTCTACGAGTGCGTTCTACGGATTTGGGAGGAAGGGGGGAGCCGTGTGGGATGGAAGCACATAAGTGGAACTGTCGAGTGAAACGCAGCCGAACGAATGCCTACATCGTTGCCGGGCCCAGCCCAGGAGCCATCGAGTACGGTTGCGTTGTGGCCTGTGTTTGTAGATATTCCTGCGACTGTGATGCTGTGTCAGCTATACTAGAACGACTGCAATTTGAACGAGGTACCTACATGCTTGTGGGAGCGCAACATTCCCGAGGTTGAGAACGTCCACTATGCAAACATGCAGCTGAGTTAGAACTGTTGAAGCTATGTTCTATGCGGACCTACCCCCTCCGGCAAAACCGCCGTTACCGATTGTAAGAATCCTCCCGTTCCACGTATCCGGGAGCCATATCTCCGTGTTGGCGTACGAACCCGCGGTCTCGTTCGTCACGATCACGAGCTCGAGACGGCAAAATGCTCGTAGGTTGGAGGAATCGATAGTAGTGTAGGGCGTCGAAATGTGCACAGGTACGTTTTCAGGATAGTACGTCGCGGAGGAGACAGACACGCCTGGAAGACCGCGGGGAGAGAAGGAGATGCACGATGACGGAGACCCAAATCCGCGCAAGGCACTTGGCGAGAGCCCGAAGGCCGAAAGCAGATATTTCAAGAGGTGCATGGAGTTTGGACACTCGTTGAGTGGGCGTCGTTAGCGGCTCTCGGCTGGCGTATTCGACACGTTGCTTTTGATATTCGGTTGGGGTTTGCGCAGTATGGTAGTACGTGTAGTCGACGGCCACGGGTGATCCGAATCGGACCGCCCGTATGCCCGTATGACTTGCTCGGGTGCGTACGGGTCGCAGGTGAGTCAGGATGCGACTGTCTGCGAGGCTTTGATCGCTCCATGGGGGACAACTTGGGGAAGCACGAAGCCTCTCTAGGATGGGGCGTCATTTGAACTTGCGCCAAACGGCCTTGCGACTAGTTTAGAGCTGTATGGCCATGTAACCAAATATTTCAGTGATAGCCTTGAGCCAACTTTTAGTCTCGAACTTACCTTTGCTAGAAAGGCGTCGATATCCTGACCGCCCACGGGCGAAGTGATAGTATCCGAATGAGCTACTAGTAGTTACAGAGGAACCGCCGAATCATAATTTAAGGGCGGCACAGCTTTATGTAACCAGACGATGACGTCGGTTGTTACCGCAGCCACGAGGCGAAAGCGCCTATATATGTCACATGATCGTGGCGTTCACTCTTCGCTTTTCGGAGCTGCAGCGGCTTGCCAGACTGGCTCTCTCAGCTTGCTCGTCTTTTCGTCTGCACGTCGCGTATTGCACACCGTACCAGCTCGTAAGAGCGGAAAAGAAGAAATAACCCCGTGTTTTAGTCGCCAAAGGCCCGACAATTGAGGCATCGAGGCCTCGCATCCAATTCGTCGGTCAGTGCTCCACCTTAGTCTTGCATATTCAGAAGCAGCCGCAAGGGGGGACCGCGAGAGGCCCTGGGGTTCTGGGGTGGACGGTTCTAATAGACTGCATTGAATATGAAGGTGCGACCTCTGACAATCACCCTATCACAGCTCGGTATATGAACCCGAGGTCTCCCACAAACCGACCTCGGACTGGTGGCGGCATAGTCATACCATGGCTGCCGCGCCGCCCAACGCGCTACCCCCATACGATCCGGCCCCGTTCCAGGAGGTCCTCAGCATAATGTTGACCAAACTCGAACTCCTCGAAACCAGCATCGGTAACAAGCTTGGCAACGTCACCAGGGTCGCCACCGACGCGCTCCAAGTCTCGACTAGTATGCGACAGGAGACCAGAGACGGGCTCGACCGATTGCACACGCTGGTTCTCGGTGCAATCAAGTGCTCTAGTGCAGAAGCCGCAGCAGTCAAGGCTATTCTCCGACAGGACGATGACAACGACGAGGGCAGCCGGCGGACGGTTTTGGGCTGGATGCAGGAGATCGAGCGGGCGGTCATAGAACTGGCTGAGGGTGTGAGCGATCCAGACGCAGCACGTAGGTAATCGTTCGTGTCGACGCGGTGCGTACTCACCATCGTCCAGGGCGGACTATCGTGCGGCATGAAGCGGCGGTCAACACCTATCCCGAGGAGCGCCCGTTAGCTGACGTTGGTGTGGACGCGTTGGACCTCGAGCCCCCCGTGCAGCGGGCAGACGCAGCCATTCAGGCCCAAACCTCTGCCCTCGTGGACGCCGCGGTGGATGCGCGCACACCCAACCCTCCGCGGCGCGCCGTAACATCCCATCAGGCCATCCGTATACCGCGTGCGCACGCCAATGACGGCGACGGTGGTGCGTCATGGTCCCCGTCGTTTGGACAGAGCGAAACTAATGGTGTCCTAGTGACTATACCTGCCCTCTTCTCGCCCACAACACCGTACACGGCACAGCCACTCACCCCAGCGCAATGGACACCCCAGCGCAACTGCACCAGTGCGTATTTTTCTTTTTATAAAAAACATATCATAATCTCCGAACAATTTAACTCGCAGATGGGTCGTCGAGCTCTTCCAGCGAGAGCCCCAGTTTCAGCATCGGCACTAGCATTCGTGTTGGCGACACACAGCCGTCCCCGACCCGGAAGCGCGTGCCGACGTCTCTGTCCATGCTCGCGCCCAATCCGAACCCGTCCGAGGGCCACACGAGCTCTATGCTCGACGAACAGGAGATCGGCGTCAGTCTCGCGCCCGCCATGGAGACGGACACCACCTCGCGAACGACGAGTCCTCCACCTCCTGGATCGTCCGCCCCAGCGGTAGTGCCAGACCCCACCCCAGCACCAGTATCACAATCAGCGCCGGTACCCCCGCCATCCCAAACCATCCCGACGCGTGTTTTACCACCCCTCCCGCGCCGGAAGACGCTCTCGCAGCTAGCCTCGCCGTTCGTGCCCTTGGTGATTTCTGCTTCGGCTGGTCCCACTGCGCGGCCCGTTGCGTCTGCGTCTTCACCTTCCACCAGCGGGACTGAAGCAAGCACTTCGGATCATCCTCCTGGCCAGATATCTCAACGGCCCGGTCCCCAAGAGTCCCAGCAGTCGGAGAAACAGAAAACATCTCCGCCGCTCCCGAGGCGGTCGATGTTCGTATCAGCTGCTACCTCTTCAGTTTCCATTTCACCTCCGGTTATGACTCCTGCCTCCGCCTCTTCGTCGAACCAAGATGCGTCGGTAGCGCACGTCCCGCCCCCCATTCCACGTGTGTCCGAGAAGGCCCGCTTGGTCGCGTCCGCATCTACAGGATCAGTATCTTCGCTTTCGAGCCTCTCTCAGGGTTCTTCATCTGCACCTGCGCCCGCGCCTACGACCGGCGGTGCAGCGCCGCGCGGCAGGGCAGACTCGCTATCGTCGCTCTCCTCCGTCACTACGCCTCCGCAATCCCAGACCCGGATACAAGCCAAAAAGGTGCCCGCCGGCCCCTCGAGCAACCTCCGCCCATCCAACCCCTCTGCATCCTCGTTATCACCATCCTCAATTCCCTCCCCCTCAGCTTCATTCTTCGTAGGCGCATCGGCAACGAGCAGCTCGTCCCCCACACGCCCCACTAACGAAGCCGGCCCGTCCGCCTCGTACTCGGGTAGGGGCCGCGGCGCAACGCGTGGAAGGCGGGGATACGCAAACGGACGGCTATCGACCAAGAAGGAAGCGCGCGAGAGGGAGCACGGCGACGAGGATCATGCGCCCGGTCCTGGGCTACCTGCAAAGCGGCGCAAGACGCTTGGGGACACGGGTGGGGACGGGCGCTCTGCGTCGGCGTCGAGAGGCAGGTCGCGCGGCGGGCGGGGTGGTCGGGGCGGTCGAGGTGGCGGCAGCGTGAGCGCCACTGTCCCGCGCAAGACTACTGGAGTCACGGACGGGGAGAAGAGCAAGGCTAAGGTGAAGGGAAGGAGCAAGAGCGCGCCGAAGTACGAGGTCCCGCGGATCGGCACGGACTGCCCGTGGCCGAACAAGATCGAGGGCGCGGAGGCGTACCAGCGCGAGGTAGGTTGACTGTCGCGGTGCGCGAGACTGAGAGCTAACCGCGAACCTGGTCGACAGTTCGTGCAGTGCGATAGGTGTGGTGGCATTTTTCTGGCTTTTGAGAGCGGTATTAGCCGGACACAGGCTGACGGCGACCTGCAGCTGCGAAGGGTGGTACCACTTCGGGTGCGTGGGCTTGGAAGCGGATGACCCGCGCCTCGAGCCAGACGCGGAGTTCTTCTGCCCGCCTTGCGAGACCTCCGAGTGCGTCTCCCCTGCTCTTCTTTCCCCATATTTATCCACGTTACTCATGCCCGCGCTTCCGCACCTCTCACAGGGCTATCCGTGCGTCATCTTTACCGCATCTCTTACTTAGCATGCGTGCCATGCTGACCAGCGTGCGATTGCCTTGACGCACTGCGCATACACAGGTACGCAGCGGCAGGGCCTGCAGTTCAAGGAGGCGGCGTGTGTGCGCCCAGACTGCGACCGGCCAGGGCTCGCGGAGGACACGCAGGAGTACTTCGTCGAACGCATCATCGGGCGCCGGCCGTACGACGCAGACCTCGCGGCGGGCATAAAGAAACCCAAGCGCTTCCTCTGGCTCGTCAAGTGGGACGGGTGCGTGCGCTCCTGCCATTTTCCTTCGTTACTCTTTTATGTGCTTGTTTGAGACCGGCACAAGACTGACGGTGTTGCATGTGCGGCTGCATAGGTGGAAGGCGGACTTTGCGTCCTGGACGGAGCCCGAGCACCTCGGAGACTGCGCGCGGCTCATCGAGGAGTTCCTGGAAGCAGCTAAAATCGAGGGTCGGAAGCTCGAGCGCCTCCACCATATCATCGTCCTGAACGAGGCAGCCGCCGCGGGATGGTAACCCCCACTTGGTAAGATGCAAGCTAGCACAAGTGCGGATTGGTCGATCGGTATAAGGAGTAACGCGTGGACTATTACGTTCTTCTCTCCCCCCCCCTTCTGTGTTTGTTACCGTTCTGGATTTGCTTTGATCGCCGTCGTGAGCGCTATCCTATCGCATTGCTGAGTTTATCGCTAGTCGTTTGTATCATATTGTGACTTATACAGGTGATGTGTGGAGCTTTACTATCCCAGTCGATGGCAACTCTAGGTTGTCAGCGTAGCTGTGCATTGTGAGACAGGAGTGGGGCCCATGATCTCGTACAGGCTGACGTTGAACAGATTGTTAGTGGTACTGTAACAGAATACGACTAATTATACGCAAAGGTGAGTCCACCTGTCTCTGTCATGTTGCGCTAAGTTCGAGGATGACTCACAATTTACGGACAGAGACGACACATTACTTCAGATAGGACCCCCTCGCCCTTTTTATTCTCGCTACGTCTTGATACCTTCTGCCGTACTTGCTGCTCCGGATCCATATAGAACTGTGATTCAAACTTCACACGAAGCTCGAGTCAACGCTCGGGTAACCCAAGGAATCCGGAAGGCACCGCGCTTGCGCGCCAGCCTACGACCGCCAGAAGACGTGCACATCCCACCCACGTTACATAACTCCGTCCTCGCTGGACCTCTACTCAGCTCAGGACTCAATGCTCCTCGGTCAGCAGCAGCCGGCATCCCACCCCAGGCAAATCCCAGCGCTATCTTGACTACACACATTCCGAGGCGCTCTCTGTGCTGCGCGCCTTGCTAATCCCGATCGTCCCGGCCAATAAACGAATATCGACATTGCGTCCACATGCCCCAGTGAAGATCGAGGTCGCGCTCAGAGTCATGACTCACGGCTCGCTTCGCGGTTCGTCCTGCTGCGATCGTCCTGCTGGCTGATCCTTGGCGGCAGCCGCGGTCACGCAGGCCACAACATTTCAACATTGCACGGCGCCGTATACGTACTACTTTGGCACGAGCACCTACGCCAGTGTGCCTTTGTCATCGAGCTGTCAGCCAGGCAGATCGTACACAGGCGATGGTCTTCGTCAGACGTACGCTCAGACGTATAAAGCCCCCGCAAGGATAGAGCCAAAAGCACCACCTGCAGTCATCTCACAGTTCGTCCAGGTAACCGCCATGAATAATAGCAAGCCTTTTACCCTATATGGCCACGTCGGGCCCAACCCCTAGTGAGCGCCCCTCTCGTGTCTAGAGGGACATATTCGACTGCTACTAACCACGTACCATATACCACTCCCGCCAACAGCAAGGTCGCAATGGTGCTCGAAGAGCTCGGGCTCGAGTACAACATCGTCGAGGTCGACTTCTTCGCCAAAGCCCACAAGGAGCCCGCGTTCCTCAAGTTGAACCCGAACGGCCGCCTCCCCGCGTTCGTCGACCACACCAACGGCGACTTCACCATCTGGTGCGTCCACGACCGCAGCTGGTCTGGTATACTTGCGTACTGTTACATCGTTCTGACGCGGGGACGACGACGATGGTAGGGAATCGAACGCGATCATCCAATACCTCCTCGACAAGTACGACCCGGAGCACAAGCTGGGCGTTACAGAGGCGAACGACAAGCATACGCTGAACCAGTGGCTCTTCTTCCAGGCGTCGGGACAAGGGTACGGCTATTCCCCGTCCCGTCCCACTGCGCTGCAGCATGTGTACACGTTCACTCACGAGTCCATGGCTGCAGCCCGTACTTCGGCCAGCTCTTCTGGTTCCTCCGCTCTCATCCCGAGAAGGTCCCCAGCGCAATTGAGCGCTACAGGAACGAGATCCTGCGCGTCTTTGGGGTGCTCGAGAGCGTGCTTTCAAAACAGGAGTGGCTCGTGGGCAACAAGTTCACCGCGGCCGACCTCTCCTTCGTCTCGTACGTCTATTATGTTTTTTTCGCGTAGACTTGTCGTTGCTTACCACACCTTCCGGTTGTGATGACAACGCCTGGATTCTAGGTGGAACCAGGGCACTTTCACCTTTGTGTTCAAGGACGACGAGCTTCTCGACATCGAGAAGCAGTTCCCGGCATTCTGGAGGTCAGTCTGCTCCCGTGGTGGGATATTCCCCGGTTCTGACTTTTTGTTTGTAGATGGCACCAGAAGATCATCGCCCGCCCCGCAGTAAAGAGGTGCGCTGAACAATGGGCGAAGGCGACAGCTAAGGCGGAAGCCGAACGGATCCTTTTGGAAAAGAAGGCACAAGCCAAGGCATCTCGATGATATACGTAATGACCCCCAAGCGTACAACGCACACTCTGACGTGAAGAAGCTGAAGACGATTCCTTCCATGTAGTCTGCTCTGTCAAGAGAGTTGTTCTGCAGACAATCAGAAACCTTGCCTACGTTCACTTCTTTGGGTGTTCACGGGCGCACGCCCATTCTTAGAACTTCTGTGACGGATCGAAGCCCAACTGAACCCGCACTCCGCTCCGGGCGCGCAACCTCGGCACCGTCCTTTCTGCAATGTCCAGACACGCCTTGAGGAGCCTGTTTCGATCGCTGCTAGATAGGATCCGTAGTGGCGCGTAGACCCTCTGCAGCGCGGGGAACCGCCCAGCGGAAGTGAGCGCCTCGTCCAGCGCGTCGGTGAGGTCGTATAGCGGCCCCCGGATGCGGTCGACGCCGCGGCACATGTCGACCACGACCGTGATCGAGCGGAGGGTCGGCGAGATGTGCGAGAGCAGGGCTGCCAGTGCGGCGCTCGGGGGCGTGGAGCTGACGGTTCGCTCGGGCCAGATCTCTACCTGGAGCGAGAGCGAGGTGAGCTTGGTGCACTGCTGGAGGTTTAGGACGGCCCAGTAGTCTGTCGGGAGTGATGATCAGCGGCGGCAGATGGGCAGAGAAATCGAGGCGACCGAACGAACCCGGACTGGCGTCTGCTCCCAGAGTGAGGGACAGAGGGTACCGGAAGTGCAAGAGGCTCGACGAAACGTGGGCGAGCAGCTTGCCCAGCGCGAGCATGAACTTCTCGTAGTACATATGGTTCATGCGCCATACGTTGCTCAAATCTAGGGACGTCAGGGTCCCCGGAGCCAGGCTTTGGCGGAGCGCGCTGAACAAAGGCAGGAACGCCTGATTCTTGTTATCGAAGCCGTCGTAGTTGAGCCCCCGCGTATCGGCTGTGAGCTTTCGCATTTCTAGCGGACGGAGGAGCCTCCTGCGATCGTAACGAGGATGGGATCGGGCACGGAAGTCGAGGCTGAAGGGCTCCAATAGCACGTCTTCAGGATTGAGGACGGCGAGCAGATTGAAAAGAGTGAGGATGTTGGTGCAGCTGTGTCCACGTGTGCCCCTTGAGCAGGTATAGACCACAAGCTTCGGCAGCTTGACCGAGGAGTTCAGAGAGGAGGGGAGAGAAGTGCCGTCTTCATCTGTCGTTTTGCTGAAGGTAAAGCAGATTTTACGGAGAGTCAGCATCCGCAAGCGCGGTAGCCTGCCCACAATCGCGGCCAAGGTCAAAGCATCTATTCCTTTGGTCGACCCCTGAGATAACGTCCCGTCTTCAGTTTTGCTCTCTTTTTCGCCGTCTTCGTATTGGACGCCACCTTCGCCTTCATTGCTGTCGTGTTCATGCTCAGTATCGGCTTCTTCACTCTCGCCTTCGTCGTCGCCTGTGTCGTCATCGCTATCCTCGTTCTCGCTGTCTTCGATTTCACTACCGCTACCTTCGCTACTATCATCACTATCCTCACTGCTTCCATCCTCGCTATCACCATCCGTCAACGGGCTGTCTGCGATTACAAGCTCTCGAACAGACACAGCGAGATCCGGCCTGGCATCGAGAAAGCCGCGGAAGACCCCAAGCTCAAGGTCGGACTTAGACTCGTGGATGACGGTAAGAGACGCGAAGAGATACGGGCAAGAAACATCGCGCCAGAGACGCGACGTAGTCGCGCATGCCAGGAGCGCAGCTTTGTCTGCCTGTAAGCTGCGGAGGACGGCGTGCAGGATGTCCGCAGGGAGACTGGGTACATCTGCTGCCGGGGTGCAGGCTCTCGGCTGGCCTTCTCCTGCGATTTCAAGTTCGTCCTCGGCACCTCGCATATCTCCTCGGGGTTATCGTAGTAGAGAGTGGCAGGTACGAGTATAGGCTAACGCACGCGTACGAACCCACGGTGGATGCTAAATACCTGCCGAATCCGGGATGCCCGCTCGTTGATGCTCCCGGACGAAAATCACACGGTGCCCGACAGCGGGAGCCGTGTCCCATCGACCTTGCATAGAAACATCGAAGTGAGGGGGTATCGATAGAAGCAGTAAAAGTGGTGCCGCCGTCGAAGGCAGCATTCGTCAAGCCTTGAGCTTTTACTTGCGTGCACTGTTGCGGCGGCCAGACTGTATCCACGGTCCGTATGTCCTAGAGTTGCCGAAGGAGTATTTTTGACGGAGACGCCCTATGACGGTTGTTCAACAACGGTCATGGTCACTAGTGGTTTCTGTAAATCTAGCTCGCTGAAAATTGTGCCCGAGGAACCTCAGATACAACCAAACCCAGAAGAATAATATAGAAACACACATTGAAAGTGGATGAGCAACCGTACTAGAAAATACGCCTTTGTCCTAACCGTCGGCGCTGCTTGAGATTTTTGGGTAGATTTTTGACGTATGTGGGTGTGTATGAGTCGTGGTGAAAGCGAGGTGACTGGCGCACATGGCAGAAGTTAAGAGAGTTGGCGTAAACAACGCGCAATCACGATATGTATACCAATATGCGTTGCCTTCTCATAGCAACTTGACGCAGTGGAAGCGTGCAGGGCTCATAACCCTGAAGTCCCTGGATCGAAACCAGGAGTTGCTATTTTATTTTGTTTTCATTCTACGTTCGGTAAAACATCTGCGCTCTACATATAGCGGTCGCGATCCAGAGCTTATTCGCAGTTTGTATAACCAGACTAAAGCACCCGGAGTTTACCTCTTTCACGGCTCTCGCGGAAGAGAGCTCGCTCCCATCATCTGGCCGTGGACGTGCGACGATGATGGCTGGAGCCCCTGGCCTGCGTCCGCGATAGTTGTTGTTAAACGCAGCACCTTCCCACACTCACCATGCGACAGCTGTCGTTCATCTTCCGAATCTTCGTTCCAATACGGCAGCGGCTGTTCTGTCAAAATGCTCGCTTATAAGTCCGGCGACCTGTCTTTCCGATACAACCTCCACTTTACCATAGTACCATCATACTCTTCACTCACGACCTCGACATACCCAAAGCCCAGGGTTCAACTGCAGGCAGTCTCCAGCCGTCATGCTCGACACAAGCAGGGCAATCGCCCCTTTGCTCATCCTCGCGCTCTTCTGGGCCGTCAACAAGTACGTGGCGTTCCGCCGCGCCGTCCGCGCCGTCCAGTAAGCACGCTCCCTTCGGGTTCAAGATGTCGTCTGCTGCACAGAATGTGAATCCCGATTCCCCTATGCGCACAGCGACTGGCCCGGCTTCCGGACGCTCTTCAGCGACATGTTCATATACTTTCCCTTCCGGGTGCGCGGCATCTCGCCGGGCCCGCAGTGGCCGTTCTACACCAAGCACGAGGACTTTGCGAGGGCGGGATGGGATGTGGTGGCAGCGGTAAGCACCTCTTCAGCCCCACAAACTTAAGCACCCCACGCTCGCGCTAGCGTCGGCGTTAGCGTTAAGCTTTAGCACGCCGCGCCAGGGCCCGAGCGTTGAGGGACGAGAGCGTCGCCTCGAACCTCGCGGGAGCCCTGATCGGGGTCGCGAGGCGGGATGGCTGTGCACTGTGCGCTGATCGCTCCCTTCCCCCTCCCGCGCTTGCAGGTCAACGTGCTGCCCTCAGCGGGCATCAACCTGTACGTCGCCGATGCCCAGGTCGCAAAGGTAAGTACGAGGTCACCCTCTCTGTCTATCTGTATGCGCGCGCAGATGCCAACAGCGCGGTAGGAAATCCTTGGGGCGAGGGCCCGCTTCCCCAAGCCGCTCGAGGCGTACCAGCTCTTGACCACCTTCGGTTCCAACATTCTCGTCACGGAAGGCGAAGAATGGAAGCGCCAGCGCAAGGTCGCCGCGCCCGCGTTCTCGGAGGTGCGTTCCCTTCCCGTAACCCCGCGCGCCGTCCGGGTTTTATGCCATCGCCGGACCCCGGGACGTCGTGGAAATGATGCGCTGAACGAACCGCGATCGCACCCACAGAGAAACAACAGGCTCGTGTGGGATGAGACGATTCGCATCGTGGAAGATATGTTTGAGAACGTGTGGGGCGACAAGGATCTGGTCGAGCTGGACAACATCATGGAGGTCACCGTGCCCGTGAGTGTACTGTCCAAGGGGCGACGCGCGGGCAACAAATCGTGCCAGGATACTCACCGGCGTGCACCAGATCACCCTCCTCGTCATCGGAGTCGCGAGCTTCGGAAGGCGCATCTCGTGGAACGAGGACAACGTCGCGCCCGCCGGGCACTCGATGACCTTCAAGGTACGCCGCGTCCTCGTCTCATCCACTGTCCACAACCGTCGGAGAACCCAGCCTTACTAAAGTTGAACGACTAGGACGCGCTGCACGAAGTCTCGCACCGGCTCTTTCTCCGCGTGATCTTCTCGCAGCGGGTTCTCCGCTACGGCACGGCCAAGATGCGCTACTTTGCGCGCGCGTACGACGAACTTGACGTGAGTGGGGCTCGGCAGGCTGCGGTTCCGGCTTTCGCGCGCCTCCTCGGAGGGCTCGCGCGCCGTGTTCACGTTAGGCTTGATTCTCATTGGCGTGCACCTTGGCGCAGAAATACCTGAAAGAGATGGTGGAGGCGCGCAAGGCGGCCACGACGAAGGAGGAGCACCACGATTTGTTCAACAGCTTGCTAGACGCGAACGAAGACGAGCTTGACAGCGAGGCGAGGTTGACGGACACTGCGCTTGTCGGTGAGTACTAGCTCACGAAGCGCACTCCAGTGCTAGGAACATTCGTTGACAAAATGCTGGTTTTGTATAGGAAATGTTTTCATCTTCCTCGTCGCCGGATACGAGGTATGTATTGCGTGGAATTGTGGGGGTTTCCCAAGATGATCTGGAGTCGATGTGGCTTCGCAGACGACTTCGCATACGCTTGCGTACGCGTTCATATTCCTAGCGCTGTACCAAGAGGAACAAGAAAAATTCTACCAAAATCTCAAAGCCAACCTTCCTTCGGATAGGACACCGGTCAGTCCAATTTTCTTCCTTCACCAATATCCACGGACCCAGAAAAATCGTCGCACACTAATCATCATCCGCCAGACATACGACGAATTCAACTCCCTATCCTACTCCATGGCGTACGTTCCCCACCCCCCCCCCCTTCGCTTGCCCGCCCGCGTTCTCCTCTCACATTCCACTGTCGCCAGCGTCCTGAACGAGACCCTCCGCCACTTCCCGCCCGTGGTGAACATCCCCAAGTCCAGCGCCGAAGGCACCGCGTTCACCGTGGGCAACGCCGCGGGCGAGAAACGCACGCTCCCGGTGCCCGCCAACTCGATGGTCTCGATCTGCACGTCCGCGCTGCACTATAACCGTGCGTCCAAGTTTCTCTCTCTTCCGCCGGGCCGGGCACGGTACCGTGCAACCTATAAGCTGTATGCTGGATACTGACGTGGGTATAACGGGACTCTGCTGCTATAGCGCGATACTGGGAGGACCCGCTCGCGTTTAAGCCTGAGCGGTTCCTGACGGACTACCCGCGCGACGCGTTCCTGCCGTTCAGCGGCGGGCCGCGCGGGTGCATCGGAAGAGGGTACGTGTACAATGCACAATGCGCCGTTCACCCGGTTGTCGACACTTATCCCCCTTTTTTTCTCCCCCCCGACCCCTCCTCTTCCGCACAGGTTCGCCGAGACGGAGGGCGTCGCGGTGCTGACGATGATCATCTCGCGGTACAAGGTCGAGGTGCGGGAGGAGCCGCAGTTCGCGGGGGAGACGTTCGAGCAGCGCAAGGCGCGCCTCTTGGAGAGCATGCTCAGCCTGACGGTCTAGTGCGTCCCCCGAGCTTCGAGAGGAAAACTGACTGCTGATTTCGATTGCTGTAGCCCTAAGCGCGCCCCGCTGGCCTTTAGACGGAGATGATCGCTGCGCCCGGGGTGTCAGGGAAGGGGCCTTCTAGCACGGATTAAGCTCACTGGTAAAGATGAATCTGGGTTTATACTAGTAACTAGGAGTCGGGTCAGCCTTTTCCCGGGTTG
This sequence comes from Trametes meyenii, assembly GCA_022606255.1. Taxonomy (NCBI): domain Eukaryota; kingdom Fungi; phylum Basidiomycota; class Agaricomycetes; order Polyporales; family Polyporaceae; genus Trametes; species Trametes meyenii. Next base: position 491,541 of record JABYQG010000014.1, on the reverse strand, counting down.
GCGTCCCCGCCGGTGGTACGTCAAAAGGCGGCGTTCTCTAATGTTACCGGACGCGCTCGTTAGTATGCAACACCGGAAGCCTCTATAGCATATCTAGTCAGCCATTCGACTTTTGGGACCAACTTGTGGATGTACTATACCCATCGTAGTATTATCGATATTAAAGCCCCCGGTGCATTTTCACAATGGCTCGCCGTATATCAAGAGAGAACTCACCAGTCCACCGGTGACGACAGCGCGTAACTGCCGCAGAGACCATAGCCGGAGGACGATGGATCCGAAGAGAAGGATGGGTGGCGGTGCGGGTGGACGGATGAAGGTGGCCTCGGCAATGCCCGGTGTTTGTAGATGGAAAGGAGTCGGATGATTGCGCCATGCCGGAGCTCGCGAGTCGGACCTTGCACTCGACTCTCGCTGACGGCTCGGACGAGGCCTTGCGCGGCCTCGATTCGCTATCGATAGGTTTCAAGAGACATATATGAAGGACTTACAAGACCTATCCATCTCCCTTTGGTCCTGAAGAACGCTTGGCGCTATCTGGGAAAGCGGACCCCACTCGGGCAACTCTGCCATCTTACTTGATTTCTCTACTGCCACTCGCTCCAACAATCTCCGTCCCTACACGATATTCCGATCATGGAGATTCCGAACACACGTAGATAGCACTATTTTCTTCATAGATCAGCACCCTCGCTCATCATAGCCTTTTCGACGTACCGGCGCTTTCCCGCCAGTCGTAGAGGAATTCCAGCGGCAGAACGAGAATCGGCGGAACATCTGCGTCATCGGCGCGGGGCCCGCGGGCCTAGCAGCGGTGAAGATCATCAAGGACTCGGAGCAGTTTAAGGACGGCTCATGGACGGTCACCGCGTTCGAAGCCCGCGACAATGTCGGAGGAATATGGTGCAGCATCTTCATCTTCTGAGGTACACTTTCGAGGTGAAGCACAACTAATCGTGGCGACAGGCTCCCAGCTCCACCTACTGGCGATCCGCCGCTGACGCCCCTATACGACTCGCTGACGACGAATCTCCCGCACCCGGTCATGGCCTACCCTTCTCTGCCGTTCCCGCCCGGGACGCCGCTTTTCCCGCCCGCCTCGACGGTTTTGAAGTACATGGAAGCCTACGCGGCCCACTTTGAGCTCATGCCGCACATCCGACTCGCCACGCCCGTCCAATCCGCCACGCGGGACGCCGTGTCGGGCAAATGGACCGTCACCGTCCGCCCCTCGTCGCGATCGGAAGCAAACGCGGAAGAATCGTCCACGTTCGACCACCTCATCGTCGCGAACGGGCACTACCGCGTCCCGCGCCTGCCGAACACGCCGGGGCCCGCGCCCTGGCTAGACGCGAAGAAGGCGTTCCACGCCGTGTACTACCGGAACCCCGCCGACTTTGGCGACGCGCGCACGGTGCTGGTCGTCGGGGCGGGCCCGAGCGGGCAGGACCTCGTCACGGACCTCCTCGCTTCAGGGCGGTCGGTCGTGCACTCCGCCACGGGAGCTGCACATGAAGACATGTGCGAAGGCCGCCTGAAGGTGCGCGGGCGGGTCGCCCAGTATCTCGACCATTCCGCCGGCCGTGTGTTGTTTGAAGACGGGACAGAGGAATGCGCCATCGACCGTGCCGTTCTCGCGACGGGGTACAAGGTCGAGTTCCCGTTCCTTCCGGCGGACGTGGTCAACCAGGCGCTTCCTCCGCCGGTGCCGCCGCTCCCCAAAGAGCTGTACAATTCGACGTACCACGCCTTTCCGCTCGCGCGCCACATTTTTCCACTGGCGAACACACTTCCTGCGTCCAGTATCGCATTTCTCGGGCTCCCGGTACGCGTCGCGCCTCTCCCACTTCTCGAGGCTCAGGTGCGCGCCGTGCTGCGCGTATTCGCGCACCCGGAGAGCCTCAACGCGACGCAAGAGGCCATCGACATCGTCGGCCGGTACGAGGCCCTTCGCGCCCAGATCATCGCCCACCGAGCCTTGCCGCCCTCCCCGTCAAAGCCCGCCGCACCAACAGACGCGGACGACCTTGACCAGCCAGATGACGCGCTCCAAGTTCAAGGCGAGAGCGACCCACTGGAGCTGGCGATCGCGCGCGCATGGCACCGGTTCGACGGGCACGAGCAGTTCGCGTACCGCGACGGGCTGCACGCGTTCGCGGGACACGCGCTGCGCGTGCCGGCGTGGGCGATCGAGATGTACGACGCCAAGGGCGTGCTGCGCGAGGAATGGCGCGACCTCGAGCGGGCGGGGCTCGCGGACGAGTGGGTGCGCGGCGTCGGTGCGGCCGGGGGCGAGAAGGGCACGGAGGAGTGGGTCGCGCTGATGCGGCGGCTGATCAAGCGGGCGGAGGAGCGCCACCCTGAGCGCAGTCGGCTGTAGGCGTTGGGGTTTGGGAAAGGCCGGTTGTCTGGCCAAGGGAGGATAGACGAATGGCTACGCGACAAGATGTGTTACAAACTAGAGGATTATAGGAAGGGTAACGTACACTATCTATTGGCTAACGTACCGGTGGTGACGGGTGGGTGCGACAGAAAGCAGCATGCAAAGCGAGTGATAAAAAGGACAATGCGAAGTGAGAGAAGTGATGAGGGATGGGATATATCGGAACAGTGATTGAGGGGGTCGCTGGGAATGGAAGCGTGTATGCTCTGCAAGCGTGAGAACGTTCCCGTCCGGACGCATTCTGAGCGCACTCGCCTGCGTGTATGCGGGGATCTCGTGTGTGAGGGAATACAGTTAATGAACATCATGGGGGTGGCCGACCACCAGCAGTAGGCGATGATTGGTACGTGGTGTTGTCGGGACACAGTCGTAGTTGAGGCTTTCTGCTGAGGCTCTCCAAGAAGGATGTCGGGGCTTCATGCTCTTCGAACCATTTAGAGAGGTCCTTGAACGTCCTAGGTGCATCATCGCGTGGTGATGGAGGGGTAGGAAATGTTGACAGCGCCTTGTTGAGCTCTTCTGCAATGAGGGCTAGCCGGGCGTCAGGCACCGCCTCCAGTAGGGGATTTGGCCTTGTTGGAGTGTTTGGGGCTGCAGTTCATATCTCGTAAATGTCTGCAATAGGGGACCGACAAAGCGCCAAACTGACTTGTGGTATCGTCCTCAGAGTCAGACAGCAGCTGATCCTTCACGTCCTCCTCTTCCTCCAACTCGGCCTTCCCCCAGCTCGTCTCGAAGACTGGCGATACTGGCGACGACAGCGGCTCGGGCGAGGTGGATGATTCCGGCGTGGGCAGTTGTGACGAGGTGCGGAACGCGGGTGCCTCCCGTCGCTACAGGTACGACCCTGCATCAGCATGATGCCGTGCATGTCGGCCCCCGGGCCCCATACTCACTTTGACAGATTGTGTTTGCGCGCGCCTCAAGTCGGCGTAGGTCATGATATCAGCTGGCCCTACGGCGAGGCGGTTGGCCCAAATTTGAGCGATGCCCGGGGTCGGCTCAGGAGTCTCGCTAAGCAAGACGTCGAGTTTGGATAAAATGGACGGCTCGTTTGCAATGGAGGGATACACTAATCATATGCGCCCATAAGTTATTATCACCGCAGCTGCAAGCAGTCGCCTAAAGACTTACGAATGTGAGCGCTCCTAGAGAAAGGTGAAGGTTGTGCCACTTCGAATTCCATGCCCGACGGCACCGGCTGTCCATGAGGTTTCGTGCCGACCCTGCCCTTGGTGTTGCCTTTGGCGTAACGCTTCGCCGAAAAATATAGCTTGACTTTTTCCGGCGTGTAGTCTTCGCAGCCCGAAATTTCTTGAATTTTCTGGGCGAGCATGATGCATTCGGATTTTTGTGGATACTTGTTGACATCGACATAATAGTCTGTACATGTACCGAATGGGTCAATGCCACTTCGAGCTCGGTACACAGCACACAGAACGCTAGGCACGCGGCGGGTAGCGGCTAATTGGATCATTCGACTCTTGCGTGTGTTACACATACCTCTGAGCAGCTCGTAGGCTTCTGGGGGCAAGCGTTTGCGCGAAGCATTGCGGCCAGTCGAGGGGTGAGCGCCGGCGCTCGGACTAGCGCTCGTCGAGAGAGGGGATTGAATCCCGACCGCCGGTTGGCTTGGACCTGCGCTGGCGCTGTGCAGCGGGAGCGGGGTCCAGCCCGGGGCATCTGTGGATTGCATGGTGGCCGATAGGAGGTGTTGGGGGAAAGGAGGATCGGGGGAGGAGGAGGAAGAAAGGATGGGCGGCTCATTCCATTTATATAGCCCTCTATTTTTCCTACCATTTTCCCTCTGCATATGACCCCCAATCCTGACGCGGGAAGAACAATCTGCCATCGGTTGACTGTCTTGCCTGGCTTTGGAAAGTGATGGAATATTTTCGATGATCGGGTTGATAAGCGGGATCCACTGGTTTGGTCAGGGAAGAGGGAGTTTGATTTGCGGAAAGTGGCAGCCCATTTCCTCTTTGCGACCATCCGCTGTGGGCTGAGTTGCTTCCCGATCCTCCTCCTCTCGTTCAAAGACTCCTTCTCCTCAAATTTCCGCGCGTCGACTGTCTCTCAGAGTCTTCATCCGCTGACCGCTCAAGGACACGTCGAATACCGCAAGCTTGGCTCCCAGTCGGGAGCTATCAATATCAACCACCTGGTGCTGTCGCCAGGGCCACGAAGAGCCACTGTCGCATTTCAATCGATAGGCGGAGTTGCAACTCAACGTCCTCTTGGTCTTTCCCTTTGTTGTGTGCGGCATGGATGAGACCTGCAGGGCGACTATAGATGTTCGTAAACCCCGCTCCATCATAGAGAAGCAGCAATTGTCCTACTAGAACATAAAAGAGTGCCCTCGTGGCACCACGCTGCACTTTCCCCCATTCAAGGCCCCTGAACGTGTGTGCTACACAATCCCTCCGACTCCCACCCTAGCCGCTCGGCGAGGCGCAAGAACCCCCCACGCGTCCAATGAGAGGATGTATGTGCACGAACAAAACACTTCGAGACGTCTCAACGGGACCCGGTACGAGATTCCAGGCCTCCTCAGCGACTCCATGCGGCCCTGTACGTCCTTCATTACACCTAGAGTAGGTCTTGCGCAACACAGTCTGGCAACAAAATGGGCGTCCCTGCCATTCCAACAAGGTTTGGGCGTCCAGCGCGCAGCAAGATACATGAAATAGGGTCCGTAGGGTTCATGGCGAACACCGGGTGACTCGGGGTTAAACCGGCCGCCTCACACGCTGACCACATGCATTCTCCGCGTGAACTTACTCTGGCTCCTGTACGACAGGCGTTGGGCCCCTGCATACTCCTTGACCTCAAACCTCCACCATCGTTACGATGCTGCTCCCGTCCTTCCCCTTTCCGCCCCCCCTCGACGGCACAGGTCTCAGGTCCCGGCGGGCATACATGCGATCGTCATCGATGAGTATCTGCTCTCAAAGAAGGCAAGGAGGGCCTTTATCCGGCGTTTTCTAACGACGGCTACCGGCCCTTCTACGGTCCTATATGCTATCGAATACCCACGATTGCATTCGGAGGAAAGCACGGACCCGAAGTCGGTGAGGAGAAAGGGAGGGAAGCAGCAACGCCTTATATCGTACAGCGATGCCTGCCGATAAGGCAAAGAAAGTCCGTCCGGGCTGAGGCGCGCGTCTAAGCGCACAGTCTGCACGGCGATTCAGTGTAGCAGAGAACGGTGCTAGGTGAATGCTGCCTCGGGCCGTTCTCCATTGTCTCTAGAAGCAACCGATGCAACCGATGCAAGTGCATGGCGGAGTCTTTAGGGGCTCGTAGGAATGACGCAGCCGTGCTCTCGCATCTGTTGACCTCGAGCCACTGGACTCACGAATCAAGCCGCCACATATGTCGCGTTCTTAAACTCATGTTGACACCATTCAGTAATCCCTTGAAGACTCAAAGATGGCAGCTGAAACCACATGAATGGCTGTTGACAATGAGCGCTCAAAACCTGCATAAGCCGTTCCAGATCCCCACCTGCGGAGATCCAATCAAAGACGAAGATTGCATAGCTTTAAAAGACCACCGATATCGACGCCAAGCTGTAAAGGAGGAAGACGAAATGTAGAGAGAGCTCGCGGGCCCAAGCATACAGGAACAAAGGGTGTCACCCGGTCTCGACTTCATGTTCGGTTCCGTGGGGGATCGAACGAAGGCTTTCCCAGGGCGCAAGCCCATGCAGGCCGCTTCAAGGAATTCCTTAGCAAGCACGTAAGAGCGGCCAACCAGAATGCCGATGGCGTAGGTTCTAGAGAATACCAAACATGGCCCACCCGCGAAGTTTTGGCAATAAGGTCTCCAGTTAGACCACTGTGGCCGCGGGGGATTGCCTTATTGGAGGGAGCTAGACTTCTGAGCAGGTTCTTGGCCTTGCGGCCTCTCTACAACTCAAACGGAGAAGACGGTGAATACCCAAAATACCTGCCTCGGGACAAAAGGAGCTAACGTGCAAGTATAGAAGCCATTGGTCTCGGCCTGAGGACGCCTCGTGGTAGGATGCATGGAAGAGAGCTGTTTTTTCAGTGGCGCACTGCGCATCACCTTGCGTATGCTGAGCGGTTATCGGAATGCACGTTATCAAGGTAAATTTGGTGGGCAGCACGTCCAATGTCTATCTGGGTGTTATGTATACACACTGTTATCGTCTGACGGCGCATATGAATTACTGGTGTATAATATGAAGGGCTCCTAGCCTCAGAGCCTCTCAAGATACTACGGGAATATTTGAGACGAGGAATGCTCGCCGAAACACGTCGGTCGGAAGACCGGATGTGTGGATGGCTGTGACAGGAGCGGGTGTGATGTGATGAATGTGTGACTGGGCTGCCCGAGCTGTTGCCGCCAACGAGAATGACGCCCTCCGCGCCTTCTCTGACGACGGACTCTTATGTCTGCTCGCCGTTCGCGGCGGTCTCGACACCGGCCACCTCCCCGTTCATCCTGCCCCCACTCCCGGCGACTCTAGCGTGCGTCGTCCCGACTGCGGCGACAATTGGCCGTGTGAAATCATCTCCACCCGAACCCGCGATTGGCACGCGCGCATACACTCATCAGCCCTCCCGGCTTCGAGCGGTGGAGTCCTCGTCTCTCAACCCGACCACCGCGACGACCCCATGCCTCCCCGCGCCCGCACTCGCCATCTGCTTGCGGCCGTCCCGTACGCCGCGCTCGCGGCGGCGTACTCGTTCAACATTAAGAGCACCCCTCGACAGTGCCAGAACCTCGAGCTCGAGATTACGGGCTCTGGCTCGCCACCTTACAGCGCCCTAATTATTCCGTTCGGCGCGACCCCCCTCCCCAACTCCGTAGAAGCCCGCAAGATCACCCGTGTTGCGTTCAACGGCAGCGAAACATCGGCTTCGTTCCAACTCAAGTTCCCCGAGAATTCTGCGTTTGTGATTGTGGTGAGTACAAGTTATATTCTTCCTCTAGGGCTCTGGTGTTCGCGTGGAGGTTTTGCTTGAGGCACGCCGGACGGTCATGGTTGGGCGTTACACCTGTTATGGAGTTAGAGTGGCCGGGTCAGTGAGTTGCAGGACGTCATGAACTGGAGAGTCGGTGGCGGCAAGGTGCCAAACCCTCTAACAAGGTTCCTCGACGATCTTCCTCTTGCGCAGTCGTGTTTTCACCCGGGGGACACCCGTAATCGCCGCCGGCCGCAGCATTCGCACCCGACAGTCGCGTGCCGTAGTACTGGCCGAAGAACGCTAGAGGAGCCCGGCGGCTGGACCCGTTCCTCCTGTGCGCCTTACTCATTAGATGTTTGCGACCTCAATGCGCCTGCAACGCTGGCCATAGCACTCATGAAAACCCCCTCCACGCCGCGTTGTCGCTCCAGTGCTCTAGTGCTCCGCATCTCAAGGTGCTCATCGCCCCGATATGGCGTTCCCTGTCCCACAGAGACACTTCGGGCCCGTCCAGGCGTCCTCGTCTTCCTTCTTGGCCCAATCTTCTCTTCGATATCGTAGAATCCGATGCTACCACTGAGCGAAGTTTGGCAATGACGACACCTCAGCCGTCGCTTTGAGTACGGCTTCTTCGTACTCTCCCATTCTATTTATGTCACCCTGCTCGCGTGCGGACGGAGCTGACCACCTTATAGGTCAGTGATAGTACGGGATTTGGCACGGGTGGGACAAGTGCAACCGTGTCCGTCTTATCAGGGGACGACGGATGCTTCGACCCGACGACCCCCGTATCTCCAGCATTCATCTTCCACACCGAACCCAGCGGCGTTCTGACCACCTGCGATGCATCGCGCATTTGGTGGGAAGCTAACTCTGTCGTAGGGTACGAAGCTTCGATGTGTTCTTTCTCCCTGTTCTTCTTGACACTATCCATGCAGAACTACCACCTTCCAAGGCGTTATACCCGGCGGTCAATCGTTCCAGATTCCCCAGGGCACCGTTACCAATATCACCGGCCAGGGCACCGGCTACACATGGACACCCTCTGTCCGGATTGGCACCGTCATGCTGCTGGTGGGCGGCGATGACCGTGGCCTGGGCTCTGCCGGTAGCGGCCAATATACTCTCCAGCAAGGCAATAGCGTCTCGTGCCTGAATGACTCGTCACCGTCATCTACCCCTGGTTCCCCTGCTGGTGGGAGCTACCCAACCTCAACGGACGGGAGTGGCGTGAACACCGGATCCGGGAGCAGCGGGTATGTCGGTCCGTTGGATCTGATAGTGAATACGGCGCACTCACCGTCTATCCAGCTCCCACACTAACGTCGGCGCCATCGTCGGCGGCGTGATTGGCGGTGTATTTGGCGCGATTGCGCTCGCACTGATACTGCTCTTTGCGGTCCGCAGACAACGGCAGCACAAGGGGACGAAGGAACGCCCTGTTGATCTCCTCCAGGATCAAGAGAACGACGCCCCCGACGGCCGTCCGCCTGAATACTACCGCCCCGAGCCCTTCGTCCTGCCCGACCCCACCGTCGCATCCACGCACGAGAGTTCTTTCGCCGGTACCGCTCCCGGGCTCGCCGCGCGACCAAGCGCCGAGCAGCGGAATTCGTATCTCAGCACGACAAGCACCTCCGAGACAGGCCCAGGCGGCTTCCGCATCGCCGGCTCATCCGTGCCCTCGAACGTCACACGCAAGTCCGCCGCGCCACCAAGCTTCCGCCCCGTCAACATTATCCAGCACGACGATGCGGGTCCCTCTGAGCCTCCTCCGCCCCCGGATGAGGAGCCGGAGACGATTGAGCTCCCTCCAGCGTACACCAACATTCGCCGAGATACCCCCGAGGTAGACGAGGATGGCGCTGGACCATCCGGCGCGGCGACCCAGGTTCCCCAGGCCGCACAAGCCTAAATTTTGCATGGTCGGTACCCTCACGCGTACGTTCCTTGGTTACGACCGGCGCTCAGATTACCGTTCGTTCCCGGCAGACACTTGCCTTTTGGCGACGATTGCGGCACTTAGCCCAGCTCCTGCTCGTCACAGCTACGCTACTCTCCTTCGCGGACGGTCCCGTCGGTTCTCTGCTGTCGTCGCACTACTACGAACACTATGTCCCATTCACGTCTTGCATCCGCCCACCTTACGTTCCGCCCCATCCTCATCTTTGCGCTCACAGTCACCTTCCACCCTCACCTCCACATCCGTGTTCTCCGTGCCGTCGTACGCCGCTGCCATTTGCTATTCTTCATCTATTCGCCCCAACGCGCTTCGGACATTCGTTTCTTCGTACACGGCCCCCACGTCCCCTTTCCTTCCTTTCTTTTCTCCCCTTCGGAGTCCCTAACCCCCTAGTTCCTTTCTGAATCCCTGAATCCTCCCGGCCCTAAGCATGCTATACTAGCGCCGGCGCCCACGGCCGACGCCCGCTTCCGGGAGGGATTTACTTTCAAACTTTCCCACTTCTTGTGGAGAAAGCTACGTGATGGCGCGTCCGAGTTCAAGTAGCGTATGTACCGATTAATACCCTCGCTGTCCCTGTTGTGTATATCCCTATCACGTCCGTCGCCCGCATCGGACCGAGCGTAAGTCCATGCCGCTTCTTGCACGATCGTCGCAGCGCACTGGTGGGGTCCGACGGACAGACGGTTCTTTGCGGGTCGGCCTTAGGAGCCCGCACGATTTACAATGCACGGCGGCGCGGGAACAGGCTACATTGGTAAGGTAGTACCGGCGCGAGGTCGACAGGTGCACGCGGCAGCTAGGGACACAGGTTGACACAGTAACGGCGACACAGTAGTAAAACACGACGGCGCGCAGCGTCGTGTCTCGCAAGTACACGCAGCTGGTCTCCGCGGGCGGGTATCTCGGGGTATGAAGCACGTCTCCCTCCTGGATTCTCTGACAGGTGTAGGCGGGAACTCGGGCCGTGCTTTGTGCTCGTGAGCGTGATTCAGAATCCGTTATGTCGTCGTTTCGTCGCCGTCGCGCCGGCCGTGCCGCTGCGAAAAGGAAGGGGAAGGGGAGGGCGTACGGTCGTACGGTCTCCTTCGGTCTACCGCCGCTTGAAGACGAGCGGCGCGCGTTCGGGGCTGAGTGCGGTGTAAGGGGACGGAGACGGAATGAGCGTTACGGTACAACACGCCAGCGGGGGAGGGGGAGCACACAGAGAGGGACACGCACAAGAGAGTAACGCTCATCCGGCTCTTGCACAGGCGCGCCTTGCGCTGCACGAACGTCTCGCCCGCGAACTGCGGCTCCTCCTTGACCTCGACGCGGTAGCGCGCAATGATGAGGGTGAGCACTGCGATCGACTCTGTCTCGGAGAAGCTGGCGTGAAGGCGGGGTCAGGTCAGAACGGGGAGGAGAGAAGAGGGCGAGGTCGAGGTCGATACATCCGGGGGAACTAGGGCGAGGGCGAGGGCGAGGGTGGAGAGAAAGAGATGAGGGGGGAGACGTACCCGCGTCCGATGCACCCACGCGGGCCGCCGCTGAAGGGGAGAAACGCGTCGCGCGGGTAGTTCCCCAAGAACCGCGCGGGCTTGAACGCGTCGGGGTCGTCCCAGTACTTCGCTGCAACCGGGCGTCAGCCGCCGTCGGGCGCGCGAATGCAAGACCCAACACGCAGAGCGCGTTGGGAGGAGAGCGACGCACGGTTGTTGTGCAAGCCGGGCGTGTGCACGCTGACGTACGTGCCCTGGGGGACGGGGATCGTGCGCTTCTCGCCGGCGGCGTTGGTCGTCGTGAACGTCGTGTCTTCTGCGCTCTGTTTGGGGATCACGATCGCCGGGGGGAAGAGGCGCAGGGTTTCGTTGAAGACGCTGGCGCGGGGGGAGAGGAGAAGGGGATTAGGCGTGGCGGCTCAAATGCAAGGGAAGCAGGGGGGAGAGGGTGTAGATACGTACGCCATGGAGTAGGAGAAGGTCGAGAATTCTTCGTAGCCCTGGGTACGATGGGATTGTGCAGACGCGTCGTGAGCATATATGAAGAGGAAGGGAGAGATGGGGATGGGGATGGGGTGCGTACGGGCGTGTGGCCGTCGTGGAGGACGGATTTGATGGCTTGGTATAGCTTTTCCTGTTCGTCGGGGTATAGCGCCAGCAGAATGAACGCGTATGCCAGGGTGTGTGCGCTAGTCTGCAGCGATGGCGGCCGTTTAGCGAAGTGCACAGTTTGAGCGAAAAGACGTACGGACCTCGTATCCTAACCAACCGTGAACGGCTCTATCTCGCCAATAGTATACGGAGCGCGCAGATCCGGAGAGGCTCACCTGCAACCATGAAAATGAACACGTTCCCTACAGCGTCCCGGACCGCGTCAGCCCAGCCGTCCTGGCAGCACCACCGTCGGACACCAGACGCACCCATGAGCCCCGTGTCGGTCAGCTTCTCGCCGCTCTCCGCGAGCCCCTCATTCGCGTCCAGCAGGCTGCTGAACAGGTCGTACCGCTCCTCCTTGACCTCCGCCGTCCGCCGCGCGACGATCATCTCCCGCATGTACCGCCCGAGCTCCGCGTACGCGGTGTGGAACCGGCGCATCGTCGGCGTGCCCCACCGCAGCATCCACTGCGGGAAGAGCAGCTGCAGGAACAGGTTCCGCGACACCACGTTCAGCGCGTCCTGCGTCGTCATCGTCGTTGGCGTTGGCGTCAGCGTTCCCGGGTGTCATGGAAATGGGGGACCGACCTTGAAGGTGACCTGGTGCCCCGGGGGCGCGACCGCATCCTCGGTCCAGGTGATGCGACGGCCGAAGCCCGCGACACCGATGACGAGCAAGGTGATCTGAAGGACAGATAAATGCCCGCTCTACTCAAGACGCTTCGCAGCGAGATGGCCCGCACGCACCGGGACGGTGAGGTCCTTGATGTCCGCGACGTCGACCGTGTCCGTGTCCCCCCACACGTTGTCAAACAGGTCGTAGAGGATCCGCACGGTCTCGTCCCACACGAGCTTGTTGTTGCGCTCCGAGAACGCGGGCGCGACGAGCCGCCGCTGGCGCTTCCACTCGTCGTTCTCGGACGCGACGAGGTTGGGCCCGAACGCGAGCAGGATCTTGTACGGGCCCATCGGCTTCGGGAACCGCGCCCGCGCGCCGATCACGTCCTGCACATGCGGGGACGGGTGTCAATATGCAGTAAACGATATTGAGAGTCAGGCGTGGTCAGCTAGTCCATTGGGCTGCTCGATTCTTGGCGTTCAGCTCGTTCAAGTTCAGTTCGCTGGATGGAGATGCTCAATTTCAATCGACTTCGAGACACCGCTTGTCCAACCGCCCGGCGCCGCCTCTGCAGGCGCCTCTCTCCGCGAACTGAACGACGAACTGAGCACGAAGAATCGCGCAGCCCTTGTGATCAGCACAGGCTTCCATGTGATCGCGCACGCACCTTGATGACGGCCGGATCGGCGAGGTACAGCGTCACTTCGCTCTTCGGGAATGCGGACACCTGGCAAAGAACGCGACGACGACAGCGAGGATGGTCGCGACAGCAGCACGGTCAGCGTCAGTATAAGAGGAAGATGCAGGGCGGGCAAGCGTACGCACCCCGGCCATGATGTCCCAGCCGGACTCGTCAAAGTCCTGGTACTTGCGGTAGAGGTTCACCTCGGACTGGAGGCCGGGCGAGATCCCGTCGACGCGGTACGGGAACCAGATGAACCGGTCGCTGAACAGCGTGCGGAACCCAGGCAGGTGTCTGTCGGTGTCCCGCGCGCAAGAGGGGGGGAGGGGTCAGATGGAGCGGCGGGGGATCTGTAGGTGGCGCCACAGGAAGATGTGTACATGGGACTGGACGTACTGGACGGACGCCGCAGCGCGGCGGAAGTCGAGGAGCTTCCGGAGGAGAAAGACGGCGACGAGGAGCGCGCCGAGCACGACGCTGCGCGGGTCGTCGAGCATCCTGGCTGGCCTGGGGAGGAGATGGGGTCGCGGTCTGAAGTCAAGCAAGCTCGAGCTCGGGAAACGAGCGCGAGTTCTGAGTTCGGGCGCAGGAGAGAGAGGGCCGGCCGTATTAATTATCCATTTCCCGGGGGCCATGGGGTCGATCCCCCCGCTGGAGGGATCTGGGAAACATCCAGCGCTCCGCGAACCGGGCCCGGAATTTTGTGCCTTTCTGGACCGTGCGCGGTGTGCTCGCCCACGCGCGCGGAGATCAATTTCGTGCCTGGGCCCTCCTCGGGCTCTTATCGTTTTGCCTCTCCACCACCACGACGTCGAGCCGGCGACATACGTTCTCTGTGCACTTACGCGACGCGCACGCAGGGTAAGGCTCAAACGGCGCCCATACGAGTGCCACGTCTGTCCAGATCGCTCGCACCGAGTGATGTGCGAGCGGATGGTGCGACACGCTGATGGATGATAGCGTCAACCCGGCCTGACAGTCCAATTCAATCTCGAGCACTAGCGTCCCTTCGGGGACACCGCAGATCCTCCTGACTTCGAAAGCTTGCGCCCTCCCCGATGTCTGGAGCGGGAGCTCGAGGGCGACGGTCAGCGCGTCGTCGTCAGCGGCGTTTCATCACATTGCGCGGCGCAGTAACGTGCCCTATCATGATTTTCAGGTGGTGTTCTTTACAACGCTCGACGTTGGGGTGACGCGTGCGTACTAACGTCGACTGTGCCCTGTTTGATCGTATGCCCGCAGGGGAAGAGTTCACCACATGCAACATTCACTTCGGAGAGCCCCAGGTGGATCCACGTCCGAGAAGCGGCTCTCGCCGCCCACGAACCTAGTTCCGGAATTCCCGCTACCCATGCAGTTCTCAAAGTAAGCAATGGGTCTACCTTCACCACCTGGCCAGCCCCTCCAAATTTTCCGGTGCAAAGCGGGGCGGACGACTTTGTGGCGCGTCCTTCTACGAACCTCACGCCGTCTTCATGGTGCTGCGAAGGCACCTGAGGCCCCGAGACAGGAACCGGCCGTTCTCTCCCCGACGGCGCTCATACTATACAGTATAATCTATATAGGTGACGTCCAGGAAAGTAAGTAGCTAGCTCGAGCTCCTGCGTGTCGATTTTTCCTTCGAAGATACGACCGTCAGAAGGAGCTCGATCGAGAGGGGCTAGATCCGTAGGACCGCGTACAAGATCGTCGTGAGGGATAGCACGTACGTACGTGTCGAAAGCACTCGCCTTTCCAACAGCCCAAAATCGGTTGATGTTTGCGCTTGTTCGCTCTGCCTGGCAGTTACGCTCTATTGACGTCCCGCAGAATTCGACTTAGAGCAAGGGTAGCCGCCGAGGGGGGGCGAACGTCTCCTGGATCATTCACCGAGCAGGAGCCACTGCGTCACACGCCGTCCTCCCGCAGCGGTGACTCGACAACGCGCATAGGTACGAGTCGAACAGGCGGGCGTCCGCTGGTGTCTCTGTATTCTTTTTACAATCGCCATGGCCCTGATGGTCACGGCGTGCGTTTCGTGGGGTTTGCCTATGAACATCATCGAGCTCTGAGACTTCTCCTCGCATGAGGCTCCGCCCGCTTGCTCAGCCCAGCTAGATTCAAACCTATCAACGCATGCAGGCGACCGATTCAAGGTGCGTCATACAGTCATTGTCGATGACTACCGTGCCCATCGCGAGAGTGCTATCGGACAGCGCCCCGGCGATGGAGTCGGAGGCGAGCAGCGAGCAGCTCGTGGGACCGTCGATGGGGCGTCGCATCCGAGTCCGACAAGCTCACGGTCGACTCTGGCTAAGAGGGCCGTTCGTGTCGTGCGTCGCCAGGCGTCGCCCCGCTGCCGTCGAGTGTGCCGCGACGTGCCGGATGTCGGGTATTTCAATTGACACCGCACACAGAGGTCGGACAGTATTATCCGGTTCGTCCGTAGGTGGTGGCGGCTGCTCGGTACGGTACCGTGCGTATGTGTTCAACTCGGCCCTCCCGAGGCAAAGTTACGACGGGCTATGTAATGCCAGTTGCAAGAGAGGCAGGGACATGTTCCCTTGTGCACCTACTGCCGGCGATGCGGATGGGCTTAATTTTGTACTTCCGTCTACGGGGCCGAAGAGGTACCCAACCACTCGTGCCGCCTTATGGTCCACCCTATTTACTGTACGGTAAGTACCAGTTCTTCGCCTCTCTCTCCCAACGCCCCCATACGATCGAATATACGCGTAATTCCTGACGTAGATGAAGCGAGCCGCCTTACTCCAACACCGGCTGGGGGCTGCCCAAAAGTACTGCTGTAGTAGCCAAGGCCCGAAAATGTGTTGCCGCCGTCACCGCGGAGTGACAACAAAAAAAAGTCTAGCAACTCCTGGTTTCGATCCAGGGACTTCAGGGTTATGAGCCCTGCACGCTTCCACTGCGTCAAGTTGCTGTGCAACATCTTCGCCTAATTGTTACTTTACCCCTATCAATATGCTTAGTACACCGTTGGTCCTGCAGCTGTATAAGCGAGTCCGAGTACATCGGGCTTGGCGGGCAGCGCCCACAGCCGAACATGCTGGAAACGGCGAGTCGCCAATTCCCCCAAGCTGCTGACTACGACGACCGCTTTCTTTGTCTTGAGCTCAGGCTTGACACGATTTATCAATAACGCCCCAGCGACCGCCGACCAGTCGCCCGGATCTGCGGTCTGCTTGCTGTGCTTGTCGATCGGCCTTGACCTCGTACCACCACCACCACTACCATGTCCGACGGAAGAGGTTTACCGCTCCTCAGCGGCCCCCCGCCAGAGTACACCGCGAACGAGCCTGCGTGCCGCAAGTGCAACAAGGAGTTCAACATCCTCTTCGCGCGATCGCGCAAGTGCAATCACTGTGGTGCGTCCGGTGTGGCGCCATCGTGCCACCGGCCCTCGAGGCGGTAGGGCGGGATGGTGAGTGACGGGACGGGTCTGCTGACGGTTGACGCCGTCCGCGGTGCGCTGCAGGATACACCTACTGCCACTCGTGCACCGACTTCCAGGCGCTGATGCCGCGCAGGGGCTCCGAGAGCGGGTACGACCCCGTGCCGGTGTGCGGATTCTGCATCGAGCTGCTGCAAGGTGAGTGTCGCGCGGTCCGCGAAGGGCGTCTGCGTGTGTTTGTGTGTGTGAGGGAGGAGGGCGGAGGGCGGGAGGGACTCGGGGAGTGCGTCGATCGCTGACTCGTGCAAGCGTGCAGTGACCGCGAGCGGTAAGGGACAGCTCAAGCAGGTGCCCATGGCGCGGCTGAAGAAGTACGCGAAGGCGTACAACATCGATGTGGCGGGCGTCCTGGAGAAGGACGAGTTCGTCGAGCGGCTCGTTGCGGCACGGGTGCGTATCCATTCACCATCTTCAGTGTATGCGCCTTTGGACATCGTTTTTATCCTCTCGAACTTCTTCCGATTTGGTGATCTACTTTATTGGTGGACGTGGAGCCTTTTGACGGCGCGACTCTGGAAGTTCCAGACGCCTTTGACGACTCGTCTTATGTGCTGCGCTGACTAGCGTGCGCATTTAGCGTGATGACGGCCATACTATGATACGGTCATACCACACCATGTGGCGGGCTGTACAGCGTTCGTAATGTTGCCGCCCCTACTCAATGAGCAAATTGATGCTCAGGCGTTTACAGTAGAACACCCTTGCTTTTAGATATCACAGGTGAGCGTAATGTGAGTAAGAGTGGCGCGTCAATTACTACTATGGCGCAGCTGCTGGATTGTGAAGCTATTGTAGCATGCGAGGGATATGATCCGCACCATCAGAACCGCCCAAGTATGCGAAGTAACTCACTCCCAGTCTACAGGCACCCTACGGCTGTTTACCCTCCGCCAACGAGAGCTTCTACCGGAAGCATTCCGTCCCGAACCGTTCTCGTAATCGTCCGCGCGGAATATTCACTCGTGCCATGGACGCCATGGCAGGATCGTCGTCTAATATCCCGCCGCCGCCGCAACCACAGTACGCGCAACGGCCGCCGTACCAGCCGCGGCAGCGTACCACCTCTGGACCCAGTCGATTTCCCCGGCCCGATCTTGACCCCCACGCCCAACAGCAGCAGTACCGTCAGCAATACCACCAGCAACAGACTCCCCCTCAGCCACGATATTATCACCAGCAGCACTATGCGCCACCGCCAGGACCGCCGCCCCGGCCAAATACCCAGCCCGCACGTCCGAGCAATACCCAGCCCCCGCGTCCAAACAACAACCTCAACACCCCGCCCACGAGCCGGCCGCGCTCGGCGTCGGCGACGCACACGCCCCGCGCGCGCTCTCCCGCCCAGCCCGTGGAGGTCCCGAGCGTGGACGAGCTCCTGGCGATGTCCGACGACACGCTCGCGCACCTCTCGATCGGCGTGCTCAAGGAGATCCTGTTCAAGAACCACGTCAACCCCGGGCTTGTGCTCGAGAAGGGCGACCTCGTCGCGCGCGTGAAGACGCTCGTGGAGGAGGAGCGGCTCGAGCGCGAGCGCCGTGCGCGCGAGGAGGAGGAGGAGCGGGCGTATGAGGAGGAGATGCGGCGGGCGAGGGAGGAGGAAGAGGCTGCGCATGCGAACCAGAGTGGGCCGGCTACGAGTGCGGAGAGTCCGTCGGGGGGAGAGGGGGGAGGACAGCCTGCTGGGAGCGCGCCGATACCCATTCCGCAGGCGGAGGGCGCGGTGCCCGCTGCGTCGTCTCCCTCCACTTCGCCCATGAACTCGGCCTCCCCGCCGGCTGGGAGCACGATGACGCCCAAGGCGCAGGCTATGGCGTCGCGGCTCGAACGCACGGGCTTGTGCGTGATCTGCCAGGACGAAGAGGCGAACATCGCGATCGTGGACTGCGGGTGCGTCGTCTCTTGCATGGACTGGGGTGTGTACGTGCACGGATGCTGATCGAGCTTTCTGAAAGCCACCTCGCGCTGTGTCGCGGCTGCTCCGACCTGATCATGAAGAGCACGCGCGAGTGTCCGCTGTGCCGCACGCGCATCGTCACGGAGAGTCGGCTGCTCAGGATCTTCAAGACCTAACCCCAGGGTGGGGGCGGCGTTGGAGTTGTGTCTGTCGGCTGTCTACTACTAGGTGCTTCATTCGTAGTGTGCGGTTATTCGGGGCTCTGACTGTGTTTGTCCAAGAAGATGTAATGTACTGTTGATGCTCGATGTAACAACGTTAAAGGAGCCCTTTCTTGCCACATCGAATGCCGGTGAGCGGTATAAACATATAAACGGCTTCAGGGAAAGGTGATGTCGGGCACCGAAGCGCGCGGGTCCGAAGACGTCGACTCGGGCATGCCCCGCATGCGTTGGACGAACTCAACCTTGTTTTCTCTCTTTGAGTTTGTGGCTGTCGTGCCGAAGGGACCGGAGCCGTGACGGGCAGGACTCCCTGACTCTTCTCTGCGGCTCCGACGGGGACCAGTGCATGAGGTGGCGATTCAAACCGCGCAACGCAGTTTGCTCCCATCTTCAACGTCACCCCCCTGTGTCCTCTTGCACCATCTCGTGTCTATTCTACCGACCCTGTCGATCCTGGAGTCGCATGTTTGAAACCGGCCGTACCGTCGCGCTCGGTGCGCTGTTCGTCGTGGTTTTCGTTATCCGGAAGCTCCTCGAATTCAGACGCTCCGCGGCATCTGTCAAGTGCGTCCGCCGTGAGGCGCGAACTCAGGCCTCATGCCAGAACCGCGCTAGCCCATCGCTAATCGCTTCCGTTGGGCCGTTACAGCAACTTGCCGGGATTCCGCACGCTGTTCAGCGAGCGCTTCGTATGGTTTCCGTTCCGCGTCACGGGTATATCTCCTGGCGTGCAGTCAGAGGCGATCTTGTATAGAGGGCACAAGGACTATGAGGCCTCTGGGTGGGACATCATGTCGGGAGTACGTGTCCTTGTAATCACAATTCCAGTGCCTCGCTTGTAACACAACATCCTTCTCTTATGCCAGGTATACGCTTATCCTCCCGGGGAGGTTACCCTGTTCCTCGCGGATCCCGCTGTCGTTAAGGTGAGTGCATCTTGTAGCGCTTTATCGTTGTCTCCCGTAGGATTAACGACCAATCATACGACGCAGGAAGTCGTCAGCTCACGCGCACGGTTCCCGAAGCCCTTGGGACCATATAAGATGCTCCTGTCGTTCGGCCCGAACATTGTCGCGTCGGAGGGCGACGAGTGGAAGCGCCAACGCAAGCTTGTCGCCCCCGCGTTCTCTGAAAAAAACAACAAGCTCGTTTGGGACGAGACCGTCCGGATCGTGCACGACCTCTTCGAAAACGTTTGGGGAGAACGGGACACTATCGCGGTGGACGATATCAAGGACCTTACTGCGACTGTACGTTGGGGGTAGGGGTCGCGTCGCGGCGTATCGTGGAAGCTGAGGCGTGCACACAGATAACGCTCCTCATTATCGGCGTGGCGGGCTTTGGAAGGCGTATTTCCTGGAAAGAGGATTCGGTGGCGCCCGCAGGCCACCGGATGACGTTCAAAGTGAGCACGCTCATCTCGGGCCCCACCACCGTCAAAAAGGGCATACTACTAACGTATACGCTCGTCAACTCGTACAGGACACGCTGAGCATCGTTTCGCGCAACCTGTTCCTGCAAGTCGTCTTCCCGCAGTGGCTGCTCCGCTGGGGCACGCCGACCATGCGCAGCTTCCACACGGCGTACTCGGAGATCGAGAAGTACATGCGCGAGATGATCCACGCGCGGCGGTCTGCGGAGTTTAAGGAGGAGCGATACGATCTGTTTAGCAGCCTTCTTGACGCGAACGAGGGCCTTGCCGAGAACGGCGAAAAGCTCAGCGATGCTGCGCTCCTCGGTACGCGGCATCTCTTTCTCTAAGGGGCCGAGCTTGGTGGCCCGGGATGTGCCAACTCTAACGCGGAACGTGGTGTGGTGTAGGCAACATCTTCATTTTTATTATAGCAGGTACGTGAGTGAGCTCGAACTAAAAGAACTCACTCATTCCCCTCCACTGATTCAATTGGGTACAGGATACGAGGTTTGCGATGATCGATCGTTTGTCGTATCCAAAGACTCACGTACTGGATAGACGAGCGCGTACACCTTGGCCTACGCGTTCATTCTTTTGGCCTTGCATCCTGACGAACAGGAGAAGCTGTACCAGTCTATCAAGTCGGTCCTGACGAACGACCGGACACCCGTACGCACAAATAACCGCCGAGCAGACTTCGTGCACACAGCTAACGAGCCCTTCTCCGCCAGAGTTATTCAGAGTTCTCCTCGTTTCCGTACGCTATGGCGTGCGTGTTGTAAATGTCGTTCACCCTGCCAGGCTCCCCTGATTGAGTGATGTCTAAACAGGGTGTTCAACGAGACGCTGCGTCTTTTCCCACCCGCGTTGACCATCCCCAAACGGGCGACCGAGAACACGTCGTTCACGACGACCAACGCGGCCGGCGAGAAGCGCACCGTTCCCGTCCCGAAGGGGACTTATGTGACGATTCAGCCCCCTGCCCTACACAACAATCGTACGTTTCAATCCCCTTCCCCATTGTGCACCTGCGTCTTTGCTTAAGCTGCTGCTTTGCATCCGATCACGAGTAGCCAAGTACTGGGGAGACCCAGACGCATTCAGGCCAGCCCGATTTTTGGGGGACTACCCGCGCGACGCGTTCCTGCCGTTCAGCGGGGGCGCACGAGGCTGCATCGGCCGCGGGTGCGTCGCTCTTTCCCACCACGATCTGGCGCTGCCCAGAGCTCCGAGCGTTTACGTGGCGTTCCGTTCTTTCTCTCAGGTTTTCGGAGACGGAGTCGATCGCGGTGCTCACGCTGATCGTCTCGCGGTACCGCGTCGGGGTCAAGGAGGAGCCGCAGTTCGCGGGGGAGACGTTCGCGCAGCGCAAGGCGCGCCTGTGCAAGAGCAGGATGAGCGTGTCGTTGTTGTGCGTGCATGCTTTGGTCCTGTGTCTCCCTCGAGTTCTTGCTGACGCGAGTGGACGATCCTCGATTTAGCCCAGAGAGGGCGCCGCTGGTGTTCAAACGGAGATGATTGTCTTGTCTCACCGTGCGCGAGACGTTTGGAGCCCGTTCCCCCGATGCCATGAGTTGTTCGTTCTACTAGGACAAGCAATCCATAAACACGATCGTTCGCTCTTGGCACGTTTCGCCGACAGCATATTCATACACGTTTTATCGTCGCTTCCACCCGAACTAGACCCAAGCAGGAACTTGGGGGTGGGGGGGTTGTCACCTCCTCACTGAGCCGACGCACGACGGGCCTGCGCCTCCTGGTAGATCTTTTGCGCGGTAGGACGGTTGATGAGCTTTTTGTGCCACCTGAAAAGTCCGACAGAGTGCGTCAGATTCCTCGCGCAACCAGCCTTGCAACACGGAGACGCACTTGAAGAACGCAGGGTACTGCTTCCCGACGTCGACGCCCTCGAGGTCCTTGAGGTACCGCACGAGCGCGGCCTCGTTCCATCTGCAGCGTCAGCGCCCGACAGCCCGACAACCGTGAGTTGTCTATCACTCCATACTTGGACGAACGGGGGAGAGGGGGGTTGGACGTACGGGACAAACGAGAGGTCCGCGGCGGTGAGCTTTCCGCCGACGAGCCACTCCTGCGTGGCCAGCACGCCGTCGAGCACGCCGATCACGCGCACGGTCTCCTTCTGGTACCGCTCGACCGCGCTCGGGACGCGCTCGGGGTGGTACCGCGCGAACCAGGCGACCTGGCCGTAGTACGGGCTGCACGCGATGGTCACCCGAGGTCGCAGTCAGGCCTCCTTGAACGACGCGGGAAAAGAATCGGGCGACGCACCCCTGGCCGGACGCCTGGAAGAAGAGCCACTGGAGGAGCGTGTGCTTGTCGTTCGCGTCGGCGACGCCGAGCTTGCGCTCCGGGTCGTACCGGTCGAGCAGGTACAGGATGATCGCGTTCGACTCCCTGCCATGCCATGGGAGTCAGTCGCCGGTGCGGTGAGGGTGGCCGTCACGGCGGCGGTCTAGGACGCACCAGATGGTGAAGTCGCCGTTGGCGTGGTCGACGAGCGCGGGGATGCGCCCGTTCGGGTTCACCTGCACGTACGCGGGCGCTTTGTGTGCGCCGGTCGTGATGTCGATCTCGACGATGTCGTACTCGAGCCCGAGCTCCTCGAGCACGAAGCGGACTTTCCTGCGGGGCGAGCTACTCAGCTGCCCATTCGCGACCATAGGAGTAAAACGCGGAGGGGGGTTGAGAGTGGGCTTACATGGGGTTGGGGCCCATGTTACCGTAGAGCGTGAGGGGCTTGCTGATGGTGGCCATTGCGAGTCAGATGCGATGTGTGAGCTGGAGTGGGGAGAAGGTGAGGCGAGTGCGAGTGCGAGTGCGAGTTCGGAGTTAGATGGTATTCTGACTCGAGTCCTCCCAGCGCCCTTCTTATACGCACGGACGAGCGCCCACCACTCGGAGGCCTCAAGCTCGAAAAAGTGCCTGCGGAGAACCGCAATCGAACGTACCGCCCACCGCCTCGAACGCAGCATGCCGCGCGAGAGCGCTCGAAGGACGGCTGACAAAACCTCTCAAGCTCGGGCAACGCGCTCGCTGGGTCGTCCCTCGCCGCCCCCACAATTTTGGGGGGAGAAGGAGGTGGTACGTATACGGGGTCGTAGGTGGCGCGACGCTGTTTGAGTTTGTGGGAGCACGCGTTCCCACCACCGTCACGTTTTGACTCATCGAGCATACATCGGCGGCGGCGGTGCGCCTGCACGCTCTCGTGCCCATCTGCAGTGACAAATACACCGTGTGTCGGGACATGGCGAGCTAGTAGGACCTGGGTGGGGGCGCCATTGCACAGTACCATGACCAAGACGACAGATGGAAGAGGGAAGATGGCAGAGGGGGGAAAAGCTCCTTCTGGCGTGCTGACGTGCTGACGTGCCGCAGTACGGTGGGCTGGTGGTCTCACGAGGATCTACGTCCGCAGGCGCGAAGAGGCAGGCGAGTCATTTCTCGTAGTGGGTCGGGGGGGGGGGTGCGCATGACGTTTGGACGTGCTTGTTGGGGCGGTGCGAGGCTCGAGGGTGGCCCGTGGGAGGCGCGTTACGCGTAGCGGGGACGGAGGTGGGTGCGTTTCGCACTGGATGGCCATCGGTGCAGCCTGTCGGGCAAGTACTTAGCCCTGCCATAGCGTGGAGTCCGCGGCCGATGACGAGGGCCGGGTGGGAAATGAAAATAAAGGCGCACCGTGACGGTGCTGTCAAGCTTCCGTCGATGATTCGGATAGCGCGGGAAGTCGAGTGCGGTGAGACCGTCTCGGGCGACGAGAGGGGCCCGCAATGTCAAAAGAACTCCCGGTTTTTTTTCGTTTCTATTTGCTCGCGATAGGACGACGCTTTCCACATCATCAGCGTTTGGCTCGGGGACGGAGGTGGGTACGTTTTATTTTGTGTGGCGTAGGTTTGGCTTGAAGCTCGAAGACGCTTCTCGTCGTAGAGTCCGTGGTTGGCGTATTGGTAAAAAAAAGCCTAGGAATAGAGCCACGGCACTGTCTTCCGTCGATAGCGAGGGGAGTCGGGTACTGCCAGACGGTAGACCATCCCGGGCCATGAGAGGGGCCCACACAGTCGAGAGACTAGGCTCCTGTACATTTCGTCACTACTATCTGCTCCAAGTCACGAGCTTGTTTATGGCGTTCGCGCCGCTGAAAATGGCCGGTGAGCTCAGCGTGGAAGATGGAAGGCCGCCTTCCTACGACGGATGGGCTTTCAGCTTGGATCCGGGGAGAGCGCTGCTGACTCGGTTCCGGCCTATTGCGCCTGGAGCACGTCGCTCGGCGTGTAGGGCCCTTTGTCTTTACAGTGATCGCATGCGCCGCGCATGAATCTAGAGACTTCAGCCCGAGCTTTCCTCACGTGGCAACGCCGCCCACCAATGTGATTACACCGTGGAGATCGTATGAAGCGTGCGCGTGTTGCAGGGTAGTCTGAAGTCCGGGTCAGGGAGTTGAGCACTTGCTGATTTACAATGTCGTCTGCTCACGATTTAGATTATCAGTGCAAATGGGGAAGAGGGTGCATGAAGCCGACCTGGGGGAGTTTAAATTTGTCGCGCATGATGTGACCGGATGCTCGTTTTGACAGAGCCACGCCCATCAGTCTGTTAAAGCGAAGCTCGTGGGGCCCCGGGGAGCGCGTCGAATTGGACTCGATAGAACATGGAGTAGATATACGCCGACTAAGAATGCGAGATGTGCAGACTGGGACCCCGATGATACGGAGTTGTACGTACTTGGGACGCAATGCAATGTTCAATGAGACACCGACACAGCACGCGTTCGTTCCATGGGTGCACCGAAGGGTGCCGCCGTGTTCCGAGTAGCGTCCTGGGGCTGTTTGCATTCAAGAGACATGCCAAATGTGTCTCGCCAACGGGCGAGCTAACCCAGTGCGACCGTCGCGTGACATTGAGCAAGAATGATCGCTTGCTGCGCATCCCGTGCTGGGCTATGACGACGACCGCGGGCGCTGATTGGCTGGCGGGGCGAGGATCTGCGTGATGGCGGCGAATTCGACGATTCCAGCGCGGGATGACCCTCGCTCCATCCAAACAGGCGCCCGTCGTGGCAGCGCAGATCCGGATCTGGCGTCATGCCCCGTGCCGGCTTCCCGAAACGGCAGAAAGTGTGACGTCGTGGTGGCGCGGGTGGGGCCGTTCAATATTCGCTCCGAATGGCTCGGCTGCGGAAATACGTTCTCCATCGGTCGCTGCCCCAGAGCCTCAGTCCGCACTCGCCGCTCGCAGGTCGACATTCATTCTGTTCTTCGTCCCGGCAAACACACCTCGCGCGGGGACATCACTGCACGGCGAAGATAGTCGCGAGCACAGCCCGCTGATCAGTTGTGCACAAGGCCGGCAGTCGCAAGCGAGGGAGCATAAAGCGCAGAGGCGCAACGGCGGCGGGGAAATCCTCGTGCAGGCACCCCTCGCGTCCGCTTCCTCGATCGATCGTGGATTGTGGCTGGCACCCGACGTCAACCTTTTTGGCATTTGCTTTTTCTCCATATCTTGCCCTCGTCTCTGCCCCTCCGTCGCTCCTTCCCTCCCTTCATCTCCCTCCCTTCTCTCTCCTGCGCACCACTCCACAGCCTACCATAATATTCGCATAACGACCTCATGTGAGTCTCCACCCGCGCCCTTCCCGCCGCTCGCTGTATGCGCAGTGGCTCACCGTCACCGCAGGTCCAACGACGTCTCCGACGCGACCAGCGCGTCCACCTCGACGTTCGTCACCGCCCTCGTCTTCAACGCCGCCGTCTTCGGCATTGAAATCGGCATCTTCACCCTCGTCCGCCCCTTCTTCCCCGCAATATACCAACCCCGGACGTACATTCCCCCCAAGAGGTGAGTCTCATGCGCACACCCTGCGTTTTTGTCTTTGGAGCGGCGCGCAGTGGATATGGCAGACCTGGGACGCTCTGTGGCGGTGGGAAGCAGACTGGGGTCGGAGAAGGCGAGATACCGTCGCGAGGCAGTCCCAGGCACAGTGAGCGACGTCTATGACTTCATTCCCCCGTACCACCCCCTCCCTCCCGTTGGGATCCATCACCCATATCTTTCCTTGTGCCTTCCCCCTGGTGGTGTCTCCACTTCCGCATGCACCTCCTTAGCGAGGATGCATCCCACTTTCAAATTTCGGGACTTATTGCGCTGCACGGCTGTTTTGGGCCTTCGAAAGCCGTTCTTGGCCCGTATCGCGGGGGAAGCGTGTGGCCCATGTTGGAGGAAGCCTTCTGTTGGATCGCCTGAGCTGACTTGGCCACAAGTCGGTTCTCGCTTTGGCCGGAGGGACACAGTCCGTTCATTTGTTACTCGGGAGGCCTCGGTCAGCTAGAATGTCTAGCTCATGGGATGGGGTCGTGGCGTTCGCAGTCTTTGGAATTCTCTGAGTTCGCGCTATCTCCACGGGCTCTCTTCTTGTGCATCTCTACCGAAGGACACGCTGAGGGATCATCTCAGCTCCCGGTAGCTGACCCACTTCCCGGCCCCTTCGCGCGTTCTTCTTGGCTAGTGCTCCCGTCAGTTCCCTCCGCCCACGGACACACCATTCGACGACTCGTAGAGACGGAGAAGGTTGGAAGGTTGTCTGAGTACGCATCGAACGTCGTGCATCCTGTCGGGGAACGGGGATGGAAAACGCGCTTGAGGCGCGACCTCGGCAGGAATTCCGGACCGGAAAATGACATCCTGACAACTTGACTATCGGGTACCAACCCCGCTCGGTGCATGTTTACTAACCACTCTCTTACAGCCGCCGCGCCGCGGAACTCACGAAGAACATCCTATTGTGGCCGTGGGTCGTGTTCAACGCAAACTACCATGAAATCCGAACCAAGACCGGAATGGACGCCTACTTCTTCGTGCGCTTCCTGCGCATGATGGTTCGCGTACTCATTCCCATTTGGCTGGTGTCCTGGCTCGTCCTGCTTCCCGTCACGGCTGTCCGCCCCGACGGCACGGGCCTCACTGGCCTTGATCGTTTCACCTTCGGTAACGTCCCGAGTAACCAACAGTCACGCTACGCAGCACACATTATTCTTGTCTGGCTTTTCACCAGTGAGTGTGACTATATTCTCGCGCGCTATTCGTCTAAACAACCGCTGCGTCTCGCAGTTTGGATATGGTGGAACATCCGCTACGAGATGAAGCACTTCGTGACCACGCGTCAAAAGTGGCTTATTGAGCCGGAGAACGCGGCTTCCGCCATGGCGAGCACTGTGCTCATCACCGGTGTCCCTCGGAACTACCTGACCGAGAAGGCACTTTTCAACCTCTTTTCTCACCTCCCTGGAGGCGTTCAGAAGGTCTGGCTGAACCGGTGCGCGTTATCTCCGTTACTATATGCGGCGTACTAAACATGAGTTCAGAGACCTCAAGGAAATGCCCGACCTGTACGAACGCCGTCAGAACGCCGCGAAGAAGCTCGAGTCCACTGAGACGACGCTCTTGAACACCGCCGTGAAGCTTCACAACAAGCAGCAGAAGGCGAACGCCAAGGCCAGCGGCAAGACCACCACCGGCGACTCCCGGAAGTCGACCGACAACGACGGCCGCCCGCTCACCGAGCCCAGCATCATCGACGCCGAGCAGGGCGAGATCACGCTCGCGGAGAAGCTCGTGCCCAAGAATAAGCGGCCGACGCACCGCCTCCCGCCCTTTTCGTGGATGCCCTTCGCGCTCCCGCTCATGGGCAAGAAGGTCGACTCGATCGAGTGGGCGCGGCAGGAGCTCGCGGAGACGAACGAGGCGCTCCGCACGGCGCGGCGCACGCTCGCGCGCGACGTCGCTGCGACGACCAACCTGCCCGAGCCCGCGACGAACCACCCGGACGCGCTCGGCGCGACGGGCGCACCCGGTACGGCGCAGACGTACCCGCCGCTCAACTCGGCGTTCGTGCTGTTCAACAACCAGATCGCGGCGCACATGGCGGCGCAGGCGCTCACGCACCACATGCCGTACCGCATGGCGGCGAAGAGCGTCGGCGTCGCGCCCGAGGACGTGGTGTGGAGCAATCTGAACATGAACCCGTACGAGGCGCGCGTGCGCACCGCGTTCAGCTGGGCGATCACCATCGGGCTCGTCATCGTCTGGGCTATCCCTGGTGCGTACCGCGACCGCGGCGTTCCGCTCATTCAGGCAGCGCTAATGCTGACGTGCTTGGGCTTGGGCTTGGGCAGTCGCGTTCATCGGTGCGGTGTCGAACATCCACTCGCTGTGCAGCACGTACGGCTGGCTCGCGTGGATCTGCGACCTGCCGCCGGTCATCGTCGGGATCATCTCGGGTATCCTGCCGCCCGCGCTGCTCGCGGTGCTGAACATGCTCCTCCCGATCATCCTGCGCCTGCTCGCGCGCTTCCAGGGCGTCACGCAGCGCACGACGATCGAGCTCAGCCTGATGACGCGCTACTTCATCTTCCAGGTCGTCGTGAGTCACCGCACCGTCTTTTTTTCGCGTCAGTGTCAGGGCTAGGATGCTGATGGAGCGTCGTGGGACGGGCAGAACTCGTTCCTCGTCGTCACACTCTCGTCGGGTATCATCGCGGCGCTGCCCGACCTCGTGAACAACCCCGGCTCGATCCCCTCGTTGCTCGCGAAGAACCTGCCGAAGGCGTCGAACTTCTTCCTCACGTACGTGCGTCGGCCTTGGGTGTAGGTGCCTTCGCTGATTGTCGCCGTGCGTAGGTATATCGTCCTCCAGGGCCTGTCCGGTACCGCGGCGGGCTTCCTGCAGGTCGTTCCGCTGGTGCTCTACTACGTGAAGCTCTTCATCCTCGGTTCCACCCCTCGCTCGATTTATGCCATCAAGTACACGCTCCGCTCGGTGTCGTGGGGCACCTTGTTCCCCGCGATCACGCTCCTTGTCGTCATCAGTACGTCCATTCCGTGTGTCACGCTAGCACAACGGGACTGCTGACCACCGTCCCGAACAGCGATCGCGTACAGCATCATCTCCCCCGTGATCAACGGGCTCGCGATGCTGACGTTCTTCCTCTTCTACCACCTGTACAAGTACCTCTTCCTCTGGCAGCTCGACGGGCAGCAGCAGTCGGGCGAGACGGGCGGGCTGTTCTTCCCCCGCGCGATCCAGCACGTGTTCGTCGGGCTGTACCTGCAGCAGATCTGCCTCGCCGCGCTCTTCTTCCTCGCGCAGGACGAGGACAAGAGCCCGAGCGCGGTGCCCGAGGGCGCGCTCATGGTCATCCTCGTCGCGTTCACGGTGCGTCCCTTTCTCTTGTCTTGTTACCTTTGCGGGGTGCCGACGAGAACCCGAACGTGCGCAGGCGTTCTTCCACATCATCATCAACAACTCGTACGGGCCGCTCACGCACTTCCTCCCGCTCACGCTCGCGGACATGACGCACAGCGGCAGCGGCAAGGACACGAACGTCGCCCAGGCCGCGCAGGACCTGGACGACCAGGCGTCGTACAAGGACGGCAAGACGGGCGACGTCGAGAAGCACACCGGCGCCGGCGCCGGCGTCGCGCGCAAGCGCGTCAGCAGCGCACGGGGCTCCGTCGACTCCGCGTCCGGCGCGGCCGACAAGACTAAGACGCGCGGCGTGACGACCGTCGAGGACGTCGACGCGCCCGGGGCGGAGCCCGGCTCGCCCGACCTCGAGCTGCAGGAGGGCGTCAACGGCAGCGTCAGCGTCAGCGGGGGCGTCGGTGCGGGCGTCGGTGGGGGCAAGGGAGACAGACGGAGCACGCTGTCGGAGCGGGGCGTGGGCGTGGGCGTGGACGAGGAGGCGGGCCCGAAGGACTTTTACCACCCGGCGAGCGTGGAGCGGCAGCCGGTGGTGTGGCTGCCGCGCGACCCGCTCGGGCTGGGCGTCGCGGAGGAGCGGGCGCTGCGCGAGGCGGGGATCAGGGTGTCGACGCGGGACGCGGTGATGGACGCGAAGGGGCACGTCGATATCGAGGGGCCGCCGCCGGAGGAGGAGGATTGAGCGCCGTAGTACGGTGGAGGTGTGTTGGTGGGTGTTGGTGGTGCTGGTGGTGGGTGGTGGGGAGAGGGTGGTTTTCCTATGGCGGTGTGTATCCGTACCCGTACTGTCTCGCGTGCGCGCCGCTGTGTCTGAAGTGTATTATTAGTATATCGATATCATTCTGAACGTCGCTTGATTTACCCTCTTCCCCCCTTGGTTCCTTCGTCGCAGTGCTCTTGCGACGCGTATACCCGCTCGTTTTTGGCGATGAGATTTATGTTGCAGTTTGAGGGTCGTTCTTTTTGGTAGTATACGTACACGTGTAATGCAGTTTTTTTTTCCTTTCCACCTTGGTATCCTATATGTTGATCGGGTCGCCGTTCGAATGATTAGAGCGCGAGCGATATATACTGGAAGATAGGGGGCCAGCGTTCATCGTCACCGTCGGAGCGGCACTGACTCGCATGACGGTAGTACGCAGGCAGGCTCCCGCAACACATATGTATAAAACTTACGCACATGCACGCAAATATCCTGATCGGCACGACTGGCATCGGATTGTAACGACCGGACTCGCAAGCAGGTCTAGGGCGGACCAGATCGTGATTCGTATTTGTGGATAATAGCCTATAATGGCCAGCTCGAGTCAGGGCACAGTGTTTACACCTGTGTGCGGTGAACCCTCCCGGTCGGCTCGGCCTGTTGTACGTACGGCTACGTACGGTCTAGAGCCTTCGGTGTGCTGTATTCAATATGCTCATGCAAACCCTTACAAACCACGCGCTGCCGACAGCGCATATCACGAGCTCCAGGCCTGCCGTGATTCCGGAATGGGCTTTTGCCACCGTATTGTAGGTGGTCGACCTCGGCTTGCCGAATTCAAAATGGTAGCGTTGATACTTTCCACGCTGACGGTTGGAAGACCGGCGGTAGCGGATGTTGTGTGGTAAGGCGGAAGAGTGTAAGGGTGTATATGCATGTGGACTGTTATAGGGGCGCCCTCAAAAAGAGAGGAAAGCTGCCAGTGCAGCGGCGGTAGTGTTCTCGCATCTCCTCGGCTGCCGTCGGTGAACAGTCGCACGTAGAACGCATTCGCATACATTTATCGGTGCGCACCGTGAGTTTCTATTGTTCTCGCTCGCAGTTCGTCTAATGTCCGTCGTCGAACGTATATACGACGCAACGGACTTGGGCGGCTCGCTCTAGGTCTTTACGCCTCTTCAGACGAATTCCAGGCCGGATGTGCCTTACTTGTGCAAGCTCGTCCACGTAAGTACTACAAATACCTATTACATCGTGTTCCGCGATCTTTCCACATTCGGACTAAGGGGAACGAGCAGCGTGGGTTTAGGCTCGTGATTGGTCGGCGCGATCAAACCGCTGCGAACGTTGCCGACGGCGTTCAATATCGCCTTCTAAATCCGGCTTGCACACCCTCAATCTAAGCGCCAGCGTAATATCCGCGCGCCGGCAGGTACCCGACCCCCACCTCCTCCTTCCTCCGGGCCCCCTTTCGTCAAGGCCGTCGCGAGCGACGTTCGCAGCGGTTTAAATCTGCCGCATGACCTCGCCGCTCCTGGGGCTGACCATGAAACGTCTCACATGAGCGAGAGCATGGGGCGACACGTCTGGTGTGTGGTCTAGCCCCGACACGCCTCGGCCGGGTACACGCCTGGATGGCGGGCTGCGCGCGAGGAGCCCTCCGGGCTGCAGCATCGGATGGGTGATGGTGGCGGCCGCTGGGGGCATGGCGGACGTCTGGAGTGATCCCGTCTAGGCCTTTGCGGGCGGAAGGAGAGCCCAGCGGAAGCCCAGGCGCGGATGGGACGCCGATCCGACTGGGGCCCCTGTTCGGCGGACTGGCCCTCATGTGACGCTGAGCTACATATTCCAGCCTCGGACCGCCACGCTGTCGCCCGGATTCCTCTTGGGGCGACCTTCGCGAACTTTGTCGCGCTCTTCTCCGTTCCCAGCCAGCCAACGATGGCTGCCCTCCGCCGCAGCGTCAGCGTGCCTTCTCCCATCCACCCCTTCCATCTCCCCTCCCTCGCACCCGCCCGGATCCTCGGCGCTCGCCGAGCACTATATAAACACCTCGTCCCACCCGCCTCCTCCTCCCTCCTCACCACACCCCACAGACTCCACTCCACCATGTCTCCCCAGTTCACCATCCCCAAGACCCAGAAGGCGGCGATCGTCGAAGCCACCGACGCGCCCCTCAAGCTCGTCGACAACCACCCCGTCAAGCAGCCCGAGGACCTCGCCCCCGGCGAGTGTCTCGTCGAGCTCGACTGCAGCGGTGTCTGCCACACCGACCTCCACGCCCGCAAGGGCGACTGGCCCATCCCGGCCAAGCTCCCCCTCATCGGCGGACACGAGGTATGCCACTATTAGATCTCCGTCCGCAGGCGAACTCCTATTCACGCCGCTTGCAGGGCGTCGGCCGCATCGTCGCCATTGGCCAGCACACGCAGAACTCGCCCGTAAAGGTCGGCGACCGTGTCGGCATCAAGTGGCTCGCCTACTCGTGCTTGGACTGCGAGCCCTGCCGCAAGGGCCTTGAACAGAGTCAGCACCGCGCCGTTATCTCTCGTCTGACGCAGTTATTGACGTCATTACCATCACAGGCTGTCTCAAGGGCCAGTACTCTGGCTTCACCGTCGACGGCACGTTCTCCCAATACGTGGTCTCGTGGGTCACCCATGTCACCCCCATCCCCGATAATCTCAGCAGCGCAGAGGCGGCGTCCATCCTGTGCGCGGTACGCCCTTTCCGTTTGCTTTCCGGGTCGTTCATCTGCTCACAGGCCGCGGTCACAGGGCATCACCGTATACCGCGCGATCAAGTACTCCAAGGCCACGATTGGCGATTGGATCGTCCTTCCCGGTGCGGGCGGAGGTCTTGGACATCTCGCTGTCCAATACGCCGTCGCGATGGGCCTCCGTGTCGTCGCAGTCGGTAAGCCGCGCCATGTCAGCTGGCCGCAATTAGCCCCCCATCTGACCCGCCATTTTCACAGACACCGGCGCCGAGAAGAAGGAGCTCGTCACGAAGCTCGGCGCGGAGAAGTGGGTCGACTTCCGGGAGACGAAGGACCTCGTGAAGGACATCGTCGAGGCGACGGACGGCTACGGCGCGCACGCCGCGGTCGTCACCGCCGCGAACGGCCAGGCGTACGCGCAGGCCGTCGACTACCTCCGCATGGGCGGCACGCTCATGGTCGTCGGCCTCCCCGCCCGCGCGAACCTCTCCGCCGACATCTTCTTCACCGTCGTGAAGAGCATCAACATCATCGGCTCGTACGTCGGCAACCGCCAGGACGCGCGCGAGGCGCTCGAGATCGCTGCCCGCGGCAAGGTCAAGTGCTTCTACCAGCTCAAGTCCCTCGCCGCGCTCTCCGAGTACGTGTTTCTGTTCCCTCCCCCCTTTCACAGCGTTTCTTCCCGCGCTGTCGGCTCACTCCCCCCTTCCTTTTTTTCCGCAGCACCTACGAGGCGCTCGCCGAGGGCAAGATCGTCGGCCGTATCGTCCTCGACATGAAGCAGTAAACGGACGCTTCATCACCCCGCACCCCGCCCGTCTCACCTGCTCGAGCGCAAAAGGGGGTGCGCCACGGACTGCACACACACAAACCAACAAACTATCGTACGCGGTGTACCAATAAGTCTGGGGAGTCGAACTTTTTTTCGATCACGATGTTGTAGTTGTAGCAAGCTAGCAAGTGTAGATACCACACGCACGCGCGCGCGCCGAGAATGAGATTCGTGGTGCTTCGAAACGGACTTGGCGGTGGCTTCGAAGTGTGGGGGCTTCGGAGGGTCGGTTGTGGGGGTGGGGCCCCCGCTTCCATCCCATCCTATCCCACCTCACCCCACCCCTGCGAGTCCGTAAGGTTTCCGGCGAAGCGGGTGTGTGTCGAGACTCGACTCGGGCGGCGCCTTCGAAGTTCGCGAAGGACACGCAAGCGGCAAGCGGTGCGTTCGATGCGGGGTAGGGTGGGGTAACGAGAGACGCGAAGGAGGCCCCTGGAGGCCCCCACGCGCGGGGGGCGCGCGGCTCCGGTTTACGCGGTCCCGGCTACCTGCAGCTTGTTCGCTGGAGCCTGTGTGGGCTCTTCCGAATTGGGAAGGGGAGGATACCGAACGTCGGGATTTAGACGCCTGTTTGTTCGTTCGTTCTTTTCAATGTCGCGCTGGTTCGTGTTGTCGCTATTGCTATCTCAGGGGCCGGGATGTGCTTCGTGTCCCGGGTTTAAGTTGTTTGATTGCTGAGTGATGGAGGGTCCTCGACCGGAATGTGCTTGCAGCGCGGTTTTTTTTGGGTGGAACGTCTCTTGACTCTGAGCTCCTTCTCCCGGACCCCGGTGAGCTCGTGTGAGCATGTGGTGGGATCCGGAGCGCGCTTGGTGGACTTCTAGGAAAGCGAGAAAACCCCAGAAATCACAGGAGTTCGTAGGAGAGATGCATTTTTTCCATCGCCGGCCGCGAGGAACTCATGCGTTTACGTGCAAGGACTCAAAGCTCATCCGGCGAATCTTTTGAAGCCGTACATACAGCCCCATCATCTACCTCGCTTAATACCCACTAAAAGTACGCTGACCGTGACCCATTCAGGCGGGAGGTCGTTCGGGATGGTCACGATCGGCCTCCATACTGCCTCTACGGTCTTGATCTTTTTCTTCCGTTGTTTTCCTGATCCCGTCTTTCGATGGTGAGCCTTGTATCCATGGCCGCATGCCATCTATTTTCGACTTCCTGCGAGGCGAAGTCATCGCCATTGTTGCAATGGCTCCCTTGCACCGCAGCTTCCACATCGGATGCGCTGAAAGTTCGCTCGCCAGTATAGCCCACCTCTTTTCAGTAACATGATGCTATCTCGAAATTCCGTCAGTACTCATGAACCCAACTTAAAGAGTTCTCTTGCGAGGCCCACCGACCGGGTCGGCAAAGCCCTTGCACTGAAGCGGGTCGTAGAAGGGAATCAACATGAACGGACAACGGCGTTATTATCACCGATCCATCGGCAGACGATTTAGTTCTCTCGAGCCAGTAGAGGGAAACTCTCCCAGGTCTACTGCTACGGCCCACCATGACCCAGGAGTAATCGTATCATGCTCCCCAGGAGTCCGGCTTCCCGTTCCCACCCAGCTGGTTTGTTTAAGCCGTCAGGCACAGATTCCCAATACTGTTAATGGCGCAGGTAACTCTCGGCACGAAGACGTCGCAGCACAAAAGCGGTAAGAGGAGACTGGTGTCCCCACCTCTTGGGCGACCATTATTTCGTCGGTCCTTCTACGTCAAGGGTGGATATCTGCCTCGCACCAGTTGACCCAAGTTGACAGCTCGGGAGTTGTGTCCTTCCTGGTACTAACGACCTTCCAAGGAGCTACGCTCAACAAGGAGGCGTGGGGTGGCCTTCTCGGCTTGTTTTTAGAAGAGATTTCCCCATCTTATCGTCGCTTATCCTTTCGGTCCCTTTCGGGCAGTTTCCTATGGGCACCAGTCTTCCATAACTTTCTTTCCTACCGGCTTTACCAAGGCCGGGGCTGGGCTCATAGGCACTTTTAGCGTGGACTCTTTGTTACGCAGTAGTCCCTAGCATCACCTTCAGCTTTCGCTTCTTTCACACCTCTCGGGGGTGGTACAACTGCGGGGTCAGTACCAAGCCCTTTCCCTCGGTCAGGTGCCTTCAGTAACCGTCTTTTAAACCCACTTTACCAAGGCGGGGGCACGTAACAGGCCTCCCCTTTCGTCAGAAGGGGGTGGAGACCTTAGCTTCCAAGGGTTTTCCTCCTTGTTGAGTACTCACACACCTTGTACTAACACCTGGAACCACGTGGAGGTGGTCTCCCACCAGGCTAGCATGGTTTTTCCGCACTCAGGTCGGTACGTGTCAGTGGAACTCAGCAGCTCTGTCGACTCGTGAGTCAAAGTTCAACTAATAGTAGCTTTGGAGATGTCGCAAGAACGTACTGCATTGAAGAAGTCCCTGGCACGTCATAAAGTTCTTGCAGCGTCTCCCAATGGTTGCATGGAGTTGTGGTTGAGGCCTGCGAGGACCATGTTCCCACCTCTTGCAAGACTGGGTAGGAATGTATCAAACGTGAGATCGAGGCACAGGGATCTCCGAGAACGCAGGATGGCACTCCACGCTTCTCGGATCGCGAAAGCACAGCCGTGGACTCGGGCCGTCCACACACGTTTGGATATGGTTCGCACCGTCCTAAACTCCTAACGTTACTACTCAGTGGTACACAGATCCGAGAAACCAGCGCGATACTATACAACGGATCGTCCGCTTTCCCGCGCGAGGCCCCCTCTCATCTCTCATAGATCTTGCCTATTGAATCGGACCCTGCCCACGGCGTGCGGATGCAATAGAATGTGAATGTGGCATAGGATCAGTCTCGTGTTCCGCAGGCGCTCGGGGTGTGTGCTCCCGTGAGCACGCCGCGCGAACGTTCAACGTTGAACCTGAGTTCTTCCGAATCCTCACGCGTCTCCGGCGGCGTCTTGGGCCATGACAAGCGCCTTGGCGCGCTCTGAGCGAGGCGTGATTCGACATTCGAACGGTTCCGGGTACCTGCATCCGCGGCGGTGAGTATGGTTTTTTTTGACAACGGATCGGCCGCTTTGTCTCTCGCGCGTGTGTGCGTGGAAGTAGTACTCACGAGAGGAGCAGATCGGACGTCG
Organism: Trametes meyenii; assembly: GCA_022606255.1. Classification (NCBI taxonomy): domain Eukaryota; kingdom Fungi; phylum Basidiomycota; class Agaricomycetes; order Polyporales; family Polyporaceae; genus Trametes; species Trametes meyenii. Next base: position 455,152 of record JABYQG010000014.1, on the reverse strand, counting down.
CCTTGGCCTCGAGCTTCACGGGCCGGCCGTCCTTGTCCAAAGGCGGCGCGACGGTGAACGCGTGCAGGACGGAGGAGACGATGATGAACATCGATTGGTCGGCGAAGTGCCTCCCAGGACAGATCCTATACCATCGTTTTCGTGAGCTCCATGGCGAAAGGCCCGGACTGCCAAGACCAGGACTTGGTGCTCACCTCCGCCCGAACCCGAACGCGTACTTCTGTGGATCGCGCACGGAAGGATCGAGCTTCCCGTCCTTCAAGAAGCGCTCAGGGGTGAACGCGTCCGGGTCCGGGAACGCCTTCTCGTCGCGTGCCATCGCCCTGTCAGAGTGGCGTCCGCAGCTCAGCGCTCGGCGCTCAACGTTCAACGTTCAACGCTCGGCCCCGCCGCGGCAATCCCCACGGCCAGCCCGAGCGCGGTGTGGCACGCACCATTGGTTCGGGATGAGGAGCGTCCCCTTTGGGATGCGCCACCCGTTGAACTCCTCGTCCGCGGTCGTCTCGTGCGGGATGCCGAGCGGGACGACGTTGTGCCACCGGAAGACCTCCTTGATGAGCGCGTTCACGTACGGCAGCGCGTCGCGGTCCGCGAACTCGGGCAGGCGGTGCGGGCCCACGACCGCGTCCAGCTCGGCTTGCGCTTTTTGCTGGGCGGAGGGGTGCATCGCCATGGCGAGGAAGAAGGCCTGGACGGAGGAAAACGTCTAGGAGGGACAGGTGAGCGATTTTTGGGAAACTGTGGTCGAAGGGAAGGGGTGGGTACTGTGTCTGCCCCGGCTACGGCGTGGCGCGGGTCGGATCAGTATGGCATTACTGTGCACTTGGGGGATGAATGAACGCGCACTGAGGTAAGCGATGCCGGTAATGTTCCTGTACATGTCCTCTTGGCTGATCTTGCCGTCGACGTCTTTCTCATCAGCAGCCTTTTCCAGCAGGGAAGCGGCAATAGAAGGGGACGCCGTGCCCTGTGCCTATAATCGGAGTCGTAAAGGCTACTGCCATACGTGGCGCGAGAGGGGCAGGGAAAGTACGTACCATTTCTCGCTTGACGTGGTCGAACGCGGCGTCTCGCAGGGCGTAGACTTCGGGCTTCCACGCTTTTGCTTCCCGCTTGAACGTGGCGCCCGGGAACCAAGAGGGGATGTGGCGGAGGAAGGGAAATGTCTCGACGAGGTAGCGGCCGGGGACGGTGATCTTGATGTAGATGTCCGCGCCCCGTTCTGCGATGCCGATGTACTTGTCGTTGTGGTCGGCGACCTCTATTCCGTACACGAGGCGCATGATCGTGGAGCCGAACAAGCTAAAAATACCGATAAGAACCCCATAGTAGAGGATAAACGACCAAGATCGTACTGGCGAGTATGAGAGACAAAGTCGTGGGGCCTATCGAGCAGCTTGCGGAGAAAACGCCGAGTCTGCATGACTTGTCCAGGCTGATAGTCGGGTATCACGTTCTGGTTGAAGAGTTGGTGGAACGCCTTGCGGTGCCGACGCCATTCGGGGGTATACCCCCACATCCCGAATTCCCAATGCATGTATCCGGTCCTACACGCATCACGATACGGTTAGGAGGGAGGGAAGGAGTGCCATAGCCTACTGCTCAAACACCTACAAGTCCGCCATGATACACGGCGCCCTGCCGGAAGAAATAGCGGAGCGATTCTCAAGTAGGGCGTACGCGGCCTCGTACGAGCCTAACACAACCATGTTCTGGCCGAGAACATTGAGGTAGGTGAATTCGCCTAGAGTTGAGGGGGACCCCAACGCTCAGCAGCCGCCACATATCGGCACCGAAAGTCTCGGGCTACTCACCGAACTTCTTCGTCAGGGCGTCAAAGCTGCGGCCGAGATCCTTGGTAGGTAAATCGAGCAGGTTGCCTAGAAGCGGGAGTGGCTTCGGTCCCGGTGGTAGGGCGAGCTGCAGAAGGGAGGAGGATCGCTTCGACGTCAGCCTCCGCAGGCCGAAGATTAAGAGAGCCGCCAATGCGCAAGCCCAAAAGGCAGAGGTGATTGCCGCAAGCATGGTGGCCACCTACGACAGCGAGGACGGCAGGTTCAAGGTGACCCGCCCGTGGCGAGGCGACCGCAGTATATATGGAGTCCAGCCGCCAAAGCCAATGCGGCATGGCCATCTCCCTTTGCAAAATCCTGTGGGGCAAGGTTGTGTCAGTCGGAGCCACCGAACTGAATCCCCCGCCCGCGTCGCATCAGGCCAGTGCGGGCAGGTTCACGAAGACGCGCAGTGCCCAAGGTAGTGATTGGATGAAGGGGGCGAAGGTTCCCGCTGCGCGGGCCCTTAGACCAATACACGGCGGCAGGAGGAGCGCGGAGCGCGGGGATTTCGTTCATGAGGGGCAAGAGGGACCTTCGAATCACGTAACGCACGGCGTTCGGACACCAGAATGGGTGCAGTAGGTTTGATCCTGCACCTCTGGTGTCATAGGAGGGCGTACGCAGGGCGGATGACCCTGACAGCGAGGACGAGTGGGGCACGGCACCCGGCGCACGTCCATTCGTCACCCGACCAATTTGCGCTGCCTAAGACGCGCTGGTGTTCTGCTTCGCACTGCGCGCTAACGACTCGGAAAAGCAAATTCGCGTGCCATCAAGCGAGGCTGCTGCCGTGGATGGTAACGTCAGGACCCCGTATGTGAACTCGTGGGAGGAGTTCTTACCCAGGTAGCCCCGCCGACTCCGTTCGAGAAACATTGAAGCACTGGATGCTGTCCTGGAACCTGGTTGAGGGTTGTAGACAGAACGGTTTGAGTTGGGATAATGTTCAAGTTATTGTATGCGAGAGGGCGCTGCATCGGTCATGCCAGTGTGACAAGGGCGATCTACATCCGCTGGGTTTGCGGCGAAGCAATAGTACCCGAGTTCTCCGATGGGATGCGCTTGAGGAACACAAGCATCGACGCGGGTCCGCGGACGCCGTTGCTGAACAATGGGTTCGGGCTTGATATCACGCCCAAGATTCATCTAAGGTGCAATGGAAAGCATTTGGGCTTTCGAACGTCTGCAGGGAATGATTCGTAAGTCTGATCAGCACCGTGCAATGACGTCAACAGGAAGGTTCGTACTCACGATATGCGTTCAGCCAGAAAACATCTTCCTTACAAGCGCAACTTGTGCAATGGAAACCCGGGTTAACGACTCGGAATCGGCAGTTATCCGGTGGCGAGGATTTGACTGAACAGTAGTGCCGATGGCTTGGAAGCAAGTTGCGGTGTCTTTAGCGCGGCAGACAGGTAGCCGAATCCAACGGGCGTTCGGTTGGCGCTTGAATGACTGCTGTAAGGGCACGTCGATAGTCACCGGGTGGACGGAGGAGTTGGTTATGGACTAGGCACAATGCATAAGTCAACCGTAGCTCCGCGACAGCTTGGCGCGCATAAACTTGAAGTTCCCCTGGGACCTGGCTCACTACATGCTATGATCAGGCTTGTGGTCGACCAGCTAACTTGAAGGAGCCTGAGTTCGATCGTGCGTACCTGTGATTTCTGACTAAGTCACGGACCTTATGAACGATGTACTCTACGAGTACTTCGCTCTCTAAAGCCGGACGACGTAGTGGGCCATGGCCGGTAGCTGCTGGGCCTACTGGTGACGAGTACTAGCCCGAGTCGGTAGGAAACTGGGAGTCAGTCTGAGTGGGTGCTACAGCGGGTGAAGAGTTTTGCCACGGGCGTCACTAGCACCTAAGTAAGTAATAGGGATTCTTAGCGCCGGTGACGAGTACGAAGAGTCGAAGCGCCTCGAAGCGCTCAATCGTGTTCACGCTCAGTGATTCCACCTCCCAGGTTGACCCACAAGTACTAGTCAGACTTACCTTTTACTAGAAGGAAAGAGCTCCAGGTAAATTCATAGATACAATAAATGGAACAAGACCATCTGGACCGAAATGTGCAAGCGTTCCGAGAGGCTCTTTCCCGAGGAAAGCGGATTGTTGTGTTAGCCGGTGCAGGTTTGTCTGCGGGTTCAGGTACGAATACCATCGCGGGCCTCGCTTCTAATCTTCAGTCCAAACTTATCGATTTCACCCCTTCTCTTTCCTAGGTGTCCCCACTTTCCGAGGAAAGGGCGGCGTGTGGCGCAAACACGATGCACTTTCTTTATCTACTCCCGCTGCTTTCATAGGCAATCCGTCAAGGATCTGGCAGTTTCATCACTTTCTGAGGGAAACGTAGGGTTTTTAGCATCCAAAATTATCTCTCATCAGACTAACGTATCCCCCTAAGAATGTTCAAAGCCGTACCGAACCCGGCGCACCTAGCGCTCGCTCGGTTTGCTCTTCCACAGCTGCGCCGCCAGCTCGCACCAGAGTCGACATTCACCTTGATCACGCAAAATATCGACGGCCTAGACCGTCGTGCGATCGAGCAGATCTACGCTGAATTCGGCCTCCCGAGTCCATTGTCCGGCACTGCTGGACAGGAAAAACTGGCGGGTGAGCCCGTGCTCATAGAAATGCACGGGCACATTGGAGGCGTCCTCTGCACAAATTACGAATGCAGGCACCGCGAACTTAACTTGAGCTCGCCGATCTGCCCTGCTCTCGCGGGAACAGAACTCCTCGTGGAAGGAAAAGAGGAAACTCAGCCCAGTGCCCAGAGCAAGGGATCGAAGAGGACCCCAGCCGAAGCTCGTGCGTGGGCTGAAGCTCGTCTCGCTGGTGTCAGACAGAGTGGAGATATAGACGCCACCGACCCGGATATCCCGTTGGACAAGCTCCCCCGGTGCCGATTATGTGGAGCGCTGGCTCGCCCAGACGTCGTCTGGTTTACTGAGGTGCCCCAGAGGATTGACGAGGTTATGCACATCATAAAGGAAGCCGACGTCTGCATCGTTGTAGGGACATCTGCAGTGGTAAGTGCGTGCTCGCTGCCACATTAGACTATACGTTTGATATTTGCAATAATTGCAGGTGCATCCGGCTGCGACGTTTTCCGCGAAGGTCAAAGAGCACGGCGGTACAGTCGCCGTGTTCAACATTGAACCAGGAAAGCGAGATTCGATGGCGGACTTTGTCTTCCTCGGCCCCTGCGAAGAGCTGCTACCCCGCGTTCTTGCTCTGGAAAGCCAGTAAAATTGAAGCACATATTTTCGATCAGTTCGCCTATTGTACATTCGATATTCGAGACAAAGTGCTGCGATACCCTTTCCTGTAGTATCCTCTTCGCAATCGACGGGCATGTTTCCTACGCGCCACGCACGTTCAAGCCATTCATCCTGACCACGTTACAATCCTAAGTCTGCTCGATCAGCGTACTCGCTCATCCGCTCTGAGCCTCCGCATCTTGGCCCACAGTTCGGCCTTCGTGCTCTCGGGGCTGATGCTGGGGTACACGATACCAGAAAAGTTCCAAACAACAGGGATATCTGACACTTCGAACGCGAAGTTGGCGATTAGCTCGGACAGCATGATCTCTGGTAGAAGGGAGTAGGGCGCGATGAGAGTTGGATAACAGCAGAGACAAGACGGTAAGACTTACTCATCTCGACCTGGGCGAAGGTCACGCCGCTAAACAGAACTCGATAAGCACAGCAAACAACGGCAGTAGAAATAACGCCGTTTACATGCACGACCGCGCGCCACCGAGGAACGTCATCCTACACGTCAAATTGTAAGTACATAGCCACTTTAGATCCGCGTACGCACTCACAAAGGAGAAAATACGCCCGGAATATGCGCCTTCTCGACGGCCTCGGGGAGCGGCTTGAGCCAGCGCTCCGGCTTCCACTCGTACGCGTCTTCGCCCCAGAGCGCCTTGTTACGGTTGCTCGCCTGCATCGCGATGAAGATGTTGGTTCCGCGCGGGACGACGAGCTCGTGCAAGAGCGTCCCGTCCGTGGCGCGAATCGGCTGAGATAGCGGCAGCACGGTGTCCTTCGTCGCCCTACGTATGGAGTGGGTTGGCAGAGGGTTCCGCGTCTAAACCGTTGTTGTGCTTACCCTCGGAACGTTTGCGGCGCCGGAGTATATCTAGTACGTGCAAGAGCAGGGCGGTGAGGATAGGTGATGTTTGGCATAGTCAAGGGGCCCTCACTCACAGGCGCAGACTTTCACGACACACGGCCTCGAGGTAGGGAAGGACGGGAGCCGTCTGCAGCTGGTCGAAATCGAGGTGATCGCCGATGCGTGCCTTTGCATCGAGAACCTCGCGGCGTAGCTTGTCCTGCACATCCGGGTGCTCCGCGAGGAGGTGCAGAGTCCGGGACAACACGCTCGCAGTCGTGTCCATTGCAGCGAGGACGATCGCGCTGTACCCCGCCCTAAGCAAATGCGCAACTGAGGAATGCGTCGGAGTAGACTTACCCCATCTGCCCGTAAAGTTGCTCATCGGGTAGCTTGTCTTCGTCCGGAGCTGCCATGTTGGCTTCCACTGGATGCGGCGCTAGTAAGCCTAACAAGGACGCCGCCATTGCTATCCATAATACTCACGGAGGATAGTGATCAGGTCTTTGTTGGCATCGTCCCGCTCTCCCGCCAGGATAGCCGTTTCCTTGGCCTTGAATATCTCTTCAGCTCGGGAAATGAGTATGTCGGACACCTTGGTCAGCGTTCGGACGCCGCTAATGGGCGCGTGTTGTGCCAGCCAACGCCGGAAGGAACTCGGACCGAGGTACTTCAGAACGGGTGTTGCTTGCCGGAGCAGCATGATCGGGGGACTCGTTGCCTCCGGGCTAAGTATGGAGACGGTCAGTTAAGCGCCTTCGGAAGCCTCCAAGATGCGCAGGGTCTGGTACACACGCGAAATGCTTGATTGCCTCGGCGAATTCGTCCATTACATCCTCGGTGAGCGGATCGAACGAGTGGCCGATCACAGACTGCCCCGCCAGCTCCAGCGCCGCGCGGCCCATCCAGCTGAGGACGTCGAGCTCGGCCGAGCCATCTCGCACGCGGGAAGACAGCGCTTCCACCAGCTACCGGAACCAATAGTCCATTCAGTATTCAGCGAGAGGGGGCGGGGTTGTCGGTGAATTTTGGGAGACGCTTGCCTTATCGGTGACCCGGTAGAATACGGGGACAAAGGTACGCAGGTGTTTGGTAGCAAAGGCCGGCATGAGCAGCCTCCGCTGCTTGCGCGCCATTTCTCCTGCGGGGTTGTGAGCCCGGTAGCCGTTGGCGCGTTCTGAAATCCGGCTTACCGTGGGCGGAGATGATCCCGGGGCCGAGGATGAGGCGGTTGCTCCTACGATGATGCTGAGTGTGGGAAGGCAGAGGATGAAGGCAATCGGTGCTCACTCAAGCCACCAGTCGAATTCGTCGTACGTCGTTGGGTCCTTTAAAATAGCTTGCAGCGCCGCGGGGTCGAATACATATAGACACGGTACCTGACGGACGTCAGATGGGGTTATAAGATATAGGTAGAGGAACAAATGGACGTACCCCGAACAGCCAATGTAGCTTAACCACATTGCCATAATCCTCGGCGATCTTCCGATGGAATTCCCAGCCCTTTAGTCGGTCCATAAGCTGAGTGAGGTTCCCTGGTGAAATTCTCAGTATGCGTGGGCTTACTGAGACAATCTTCGACCACGTCGGCGAACTTACCTGTCAAGACAGAAGCCGATGGTGGACCAGGGACCTTGTCTAATGGTGACCTTGTGCGAGTAGAGCGTATGACTCGCCATAGGAGCCAAGTAACGACGAGTAATGCTGCGAGAAAAATCATGGCTGTAGCAGTGAACGTACGAGCGGACTATGGCTGGGACAGAACACTGGGGGCGAGTTCGGGGATACGCCGACCTTATATCATGTCCTATGGGTGGGCGCAACCCGCACGGCCGCCGCGCCCTCGTAGTCTTAATGATGTCAACCTGCGGAAATCCGCAAGACTGGCCGCGCAACCCCATTCGTGACTGTCGAATGACAGGCGTACAAAAAGGCAGCTCCAGCCGAGTTGCAATGAGGTCGTCATGACGGCTCCAGGCTAAGGTCAGCGTGCTCGCACAACGGCCGCGAAGCAACCCATGATATGCAATAGAAGCGAAGCGACCGGTGTCAGGGCTACACAGTTTCCCAAGGTCGCTTTCCCCGGGCTGGTGATATCCACCCCCGCAGGCGGAGGATCGACGGAGTGTTAACCTTGGCGACTCCGACTGCTCTGCTCATATCGGCAAAACCGCGTGCGTGGTCCCGCTGGGCGGAGCATGTCGCTCGCACCACCATGTCTACGCATCAACGCCAACGCTCCTTCAGTCACGATTGGTTTAAGGGATGCATGCAGACGTACGGGTATCAAGACGGCTATATACTAAGCCATTTCGGAGCGCGTACGGGATACATGTTCGCCTCTGAGGATGTGGGACTTGGTAAGCGTTCTCTACAAGCAAACTTCACCGCTATCTCCTGCAATCTAGGGGGGTGTGTGTGCACGGCGTGCCGAAGGTCCCCGATGGTCCTGGCCTTAACGTATGAGAAACGAAAGCTCTCGCCCCCGATGGACCCGCACCTCTACGGTGTGCAGAAAGTCAAAATCAGCGCACGCAGCCCCTCAAGTCAACCACAGGACTTACACATCTGATCCGAATGGCTATATGCAGTGGTCAACAGGTGGGCGAGACCCCTTACGACGCGGCTGGGCGCATCACGCCCTGGATGAAGAGCGCTTGCTTGTTGTTACATTACAGAAATCGACCTTCGTTATCGTACCCAGCGTAGCTCTAAAACGTGTTCACTGCGCGCAGAAGCCGTCCAAAGCCCCCACGAATTGAGTACTCGTGCTGTGCACGGAGAAAGAGGGGACACGAGGCCCGTTGGACCGTACAGCACCACCTGAGTATATTCGTGTCTTGCATACAAATTCTGATCTGTGCAAACGCATCAACACTCACCAGACTAGGGCATATTTGGTTGGGGTCCTGTGGCTTCAACCCTCTTGCGTACATTCACGAAATAGCCGAAGTTCCAGTTGAGGAGAGTTTGGGTTTACGCGAAAGGCTTTCTAGACCATAATGAACAGTATACAAGAACGAACGCACACAATGAGTTAGTCCATCACCGGACTTGTAACGAGTGGGACACAGTTGGGACACCCGCGGAGAGGATCGTGCCTATCCAATTCCTGAGCCATTGCACGCCGTTGCCTTCTATCTCGGGCACATCCTTGCCCCGGGTAGCACCTCGCGCCCACCATGCGCGAATGTGGGTGCCCAGAACTGCGCCGAGAGGCCGTAGAAAATGTCCTGCGACACCCCTAGACCATGCGTCTTCTGATTGAGCAACGTGCATGGGAAACACCAAGGGTTACGTACCAAAGTGCTCCTTGCACGAGCGGGCTGATGACTTGGTCGCGCGTCGTAATCCACAGTATCCGCCCCCAGTCCGCTCGGACGACTTCCGCTGTGTGACTTGCGGCCCTCGTCGCAATCTCCCCGGCACTGATGTCCTCTACCGCGTCCGCCTTCTCCTTTCCCTTGTCCAAAACATCTGCGCTCGCCTCCGCTGATGGTGTGTGTTCGATATGCACGTACGGCGCGATACTCCGAACATAGCTGTATTCGAAGCGGAGATCGGGAACGGGCGGAATACGGCGGCGTTCTGCGATGCGCTGGAGTCTGCGCTCGGCTTCCTCATTAATCCGGACCATCTCGTCGATGGTTTGGAGGCGACGAAAGAGGTCGTGTTGGACGGGGTCGATGGTCGACGTCATGAGCAGCGGGGAAAGAGTCTCAGGCGCCCGTGGGTCCCACGGCGCCGCTTGCTGGTCCATTTCGTCTCTTACCGCCATGGGTACCGTCCCCCATTGTTCGACACAGCTGCCAACACACCTAACCTAGACTGGATAACCTGAACAATTTTCATGCTTGGAATAGCGCGATTCTGGTTTCCAGCCCTTACGCTCTCAATTTTCTGGGCTCTCCTCTCGCAGCCAGCTCAGAAACACCTTGTTTCACTCAGTCGTTCGAAACCAGAAGAGCCCGCAAATGTCCTACTGCTAACCGCACATCCTGACGACGAATGCATGTTCTTTGCGCCCACGATTCTGGCGTTACTTGGCCAAGAGGGTGCACATCAGCGACCAGATTTGCACTCCTTATGTCTTTCCGTGGGTAATGCGGACGGCCTCGGGGACCTACGCCGGCGCGAACTTGCAAGAAGCTTGGACATTCTAGGAATCGAGGATGGGCGGAGATGGGTCGTTGATACGCCGTAAGTTTTCCCCCACAAATGCGTCTAGACCCAGTTCCTAGGCGAATGTATTCAATATATTTGAAGTGTCGCTTGAGGCGGGCCCACCCAGTGACACTATCAGCGGGTGCATCCGTCGACGTAGCCATTGCTGACCCTTATTTTGAACGATAGGGAGCTGCAAGACAATTTCACAGCCGAATGGTCGTCTGAAGACATAGCCAATGTGCTCAGACCCTATGTTACCGAACGACACATTTCCACGGTGGGGATCCCGTTCACCTCGGCTAACAGGCTTCTCCTAATCGGGTACTGCAGATCCTCACCTTCGACCATCAAGGGATTTCTTCGCATCCGAACCACATATCCCTTCCTCGAGGTGCTGCACACTTGCTCAGCACATTGCCTTCTACGGCCGAGAAACCCCGCCCGCGCCTGTTCTCGCTCGTCACAGTTCCCCTGCGAGAGAAATACCTCGGGCCCATCTCCCCCATCTTCACAAAGCTGGCAATGTTGGTCACGCGGCTTTCGCACGCCTCCAACGCCCCCGAGACGACAACAGTGGTCGCTACGGCAGAGACGGCGATAGCAGTTTCGGGTTGGGACGGGTACGTCCGTGCGCTGAGTGCGATGATGGAGCATCGGTCCCAGTTAGTGTGGTTCCGCTGGCTGTATGTGTCGTTCTCGCGCTACATGTGGGTGAACGAGTGGGTGGAGGTCTTACCACCTAGTGAGGTACAGACCGCCAGTGCCGCGGAGCCATGACCTGTGACTCAGCGGTATGTAGCACCTACCTTTACAGCTCGAGAGGCGACAACTCAGTTGCCTCGTTGTGGATTGGACCGAGGCTTGGGATGCTCTTGCCCTGGGCTCGCAGTTATGATTTTCCCTGTGGAAGCCTCTCTTCCTCAGATGTAACATGAGCGCCCCATGCGTAGCGTGCGCGTGAACTATATGCATGTCCACAAGCCCAACAATGCGAACTGGACGAACTTACACTGTGATGCCTCCGCCCCTGAAAGATTTCCGAGATGGATGAGGTTCCCTCATCGCCCTTCGAAATCAACGTTATTATTGTCTCAGTGCGCTCGCCGGGACCGGACGGTCATGGCGCGCTGATTGGTGGAGGGGGTTCCTCGCTCGCCGCCTCGCGGCCGGGTGCGGTGCAGGACACTACTCACCGCCTAAACAGCCTCATTGGTGAGCATTGTTTTCCTAGAAACTGATACACAGAAGTCTCACAGCCGCCGGCTAGTAGGTTAGGCCTCCGCAGCCTACGGTCGCGCAGGTTGCGTTCAAAAATTCTCCATCACCGGCCATGGCGCGGTAGGGCGCTTGCGCCGGGTTCCCCGAGGGTATGGCAGTGTATCTAGAGTAAATCTAGAGAGCGCGATGCGCACACAGCTTGAACTCTAGGCGCCCCTGACGCTAGTTTTCTGCACTCGGATCCTGGACCAGCACCGGTGCTACGGAGCGGACTTTTCTTACGCACCTGGACCCAACCAGTAAACGGCTCGCCAAAACCAGCTGAGTTCATGCTGGTAAGTGCGATCCCCCCCGTCTGCGTTAGCTAACACTGTTGCAGAGACCATCGGGTGCCACCCGACGGCTGCAATGTGTAGGCCCGATTTTGTCTGTGGTCGAAGGAGCGCGTCCTCAGGCACGCCCGAGGCGGCGATTTGATGGGTAGGGCGGTTCCGCCCCTCGTCCCGAGGCAATGCGCCACGCGCGATGCGCTGTTGTGGTGGGCCATTGCGCACGACGCCAGCGATCCGACCGACCCCCGCTGTTGCTCCTTTCGGGGCAAACGTTTAGCGCACTGACGCACGATTTGATCTGAAACAAGCGACCTCGTAGCGAAACGCCCATTGGCGGGCACGCCTCGGGCAGCAGATGCTGCCCCGCATTGACGAGCCTGGTATAAAAGTCCTCGAGGATGGTGTTCGAGATTTCAGCGTCTTGCCTTTTCCTTGACGTTTCTTTCTCGGGCTCCTCGTCGATTCCCCCTTTTCCCATCTCTTTCTCTGTACCCTACCCTCGTTCTCTTAGTCCACCATGGTCGCGATTGTGAACGCCCTCTTCACGGCAGCGGCCGCCAAGCTCGCTGGCGGTCCCCATGGATCCTATGAGAGTTTTGCGAGCAACACCTCGGTGGCCAACTATGGCCAGACTTTCCAGCTCGGAGGTTGCGCGCTCACCAGCTTCGTTCCTCAATTCCCCGCGGGCCAGACGCAGCTCGTCGCACCCACCAAGCCTGCCAACTTCATCGGCCTCGCGTTCGGCGTGCAGAACTACACGTGCTCGAGCTCGAACAACTATACGTAAGTGACCTTTACCCCACCTAGGCTCAGCATAGATTCTTACCAAGAGATGGTACCACAGGAGCGCCGGTGCTGTCGCCGAGCTCATTGACGTCTCGTGCATCGTCTCCGACCCGGGCTTCTCGACCATTCAGAACGATCTGTTCAACGTCTGGTCGTCGGTCGTGCCGTACTCGATCCAAACCATCATCTCGCTTCTACACGTGGTGAACCCCCCAGAAGTTCTCGCACAGCACTATTTCGTCCCGAACCCCGTCACCGGACAAGGCCTCAGCCCGAAGTGGGACTTCACGTCTTCGGGCGCGTTCCAGGGCAAGCAGAACGCGTACATCATCGCGAAGGGCAAGGGAAACATCCCTGCGCCGACGAATGCGACGAGGGACGTCGCGTGGCTGGACGTCGTGAAGGTGCAGGGCGACATTGCGGATGAAGTGTTCCGGTTCGATACGGTCGGCGGCCAGCCTCCGTCCTCGGTGAGTCGCATCGTTCCCCTCCATGTCATGGACGTCACTGAATTTTTGGGCAGTGCGTGTCGGGCCAGTCGCCGGACATATCGGTGAAATACGTCTCGAAGTACAGTGAGTGTCTCTGTCGCTTTCGTCGTATGGATCGAGAGCTGACACGCCGTTTCTAGTCTTCTATGGCGGCTCGCTTGCATGAGCAATTCAAATGATACGACTCCGAATGAGTGATGTTTGCAGGGGTTTTGCGCGCTGTAGCTGCTACATTACCGTATTCCTTTAGGCTATTCCGTACATTGGACTTTATTGACTGTATCTCAGAACATAATGTATACACACGTTCCTTAAACCTCGGAAAATGGCTTCTCTAGTCTCCTGGTCTGCATAGAGTACTGCATTGTCGTCGGGTTACAATACGACCAGTGGCCAGAGCGTCAGAGACTCAGAGCGGGCCTGCAGGTTCCCCGGAGTGAGGCTGCCCGCAAACGCCCAGTGATTCTAATTCCCACGCCTGATCTCATTTTACAGTTGTCACTCCCGCTCCGAGGCACTGAATTCGACCTCTACTTCTACTAGCACTGTAGCAGCTTTGCTTTGGATCATGGCTATGCTAAAGATTTTTATTACACACACAGCTTGGTAAATCAGAATCGTATGGCCACTGAACGCCTATCCGATTGGTCAAGGCAGAACTCGTGTTCCGCCTCTTGCCTTCGACTATGTACCTTAGCCGAGGCGTGCAGCATCAATCATGAAAAACCGCCCATGCCCAAGTGTCCAATCAGGAGCTCGAGGTATACTCCAAGAACATGAGTAAGTTGCTCCTTCGTACAGTAAAGACCGTTCTCTCTGTCACTCGCATGATATCTGAACCCCGAAGTAGCTTGTGATCGCCGCTGCAGTGACTCGTGGTCCTACAAGACCCGCCCGCTGTACTGTACCCACCTTACCGCCACAGGGCAACGGCTCAAGACGAATGGGAATACTGGTTTCCAACTTCGCCATTCAGTGTGCGCTTCTTTCAGTGGAGCCGCTTGAAATAAGTTTCGTGGTCAACGTGATGCGTTTCATCGCGCCGATATACTGCATTCCACGCACTCCTTGAACGACGTGCGGCAGGCCGCAGTAGATCAGGAGGGCATTGCGAGCTCCCATGCCACGTTCAAAGTTCACCATACTGCTAATTGGCGCGTTATCTGCCGGGATTAAAGTGCCCTGCGTTGCATTGAGCATGGCATCGCCAAACTGGTCGTTGCAATGGCCGTCTCACCCACACCCATATACTACATCCTAGCAGCCGTCTTCCTTATACTGGTGGCCGCCTTCCGCAAAGGAAAGCGCTGTCCTGCATTGCCGCTTCCCCCTGGCCCGAAACCGCTGCCCGTCATCGGGAATATCCTGGACATGCCTACGAAACGACTCGCACCGATCTTACGGGACATGGGCAAGCACTATGGTATGCCGTCCTATCTTCCGACCCTTGATGTATACATGAATTTATATTTTCTACAGGCGATATCACGTATTTCAATTTGCTTGGCCAGCCAATGATTATCCTCAACACCTACGAAGCGGCGGTTGAGATGCTAGAGCGCCGTTCAGCGAACACGTCTGACAGGCCCCGGCTCGTTATGGCCGAAATGTCGTATTCTTTCCGGTCCTCGCATTAGCGTGTTGCTTACTGCTGCGTTTGACGGTAGTGCTGGTTTTATGTGGGAGTTCACCCTTCTGGGATACACGCAAGCGTGGCGGGAGCGCCGCCGTATGTTCCATCGCTTCTTCAACCACAACGTAGTTTCGGAATACCGGCCCATCCATCTGCGTGAAAGCCACCGCTTCCTTCAGCGCCTCATGGATGCACCTCAAGATATCGTCGAACTATCTCGACAGTACGTACATTGTTACTTTTTTGGCTTAGCATGTTAATAGGCTGATAGGTGGGTATGCGTTGGGCTAACAGCCTTTTCGGCGCTACTATCATGGATGTTGCATACGGAATTCAAGTAGCTGAAGAAAACGACCCCTACATCGCGCTCGCTCGGCGATCGGCGGCGGTTTTCACCGACATTGTCATACCGGGCAAATACTTAGCCGAGGTGATACCCCTACTAAAGCACCTCCCCTCATGGTTCCCGGGCGCGGCATCTAAGAGGGATATCAGGCGACGGGGCGCAGATGTGAGCCCGCTGCGCGATATGCCGTATGAAGCTACGTTGGCAGCTATGGTAGATGCCTTCATCGTTTCGGCTAATTCGCGGTTCCACTGAACTACTATTCAGAGCAGGGGAGATGCACGTTCTTCGATCGTGGCTTCTATGATCGACCGAGCCATACGTGGCGGAAAAGTGATGTCTCCGGACGAGGATGAGTGCTTGAGGGACATTACAGGTATAGCCTACCTAAGTAAGGATTCCCTTGGTGTCACAGCATATCGAACTAACATGCTCTGTAACCATCAAGCCGGCACCGATACGGTTCGTGGGCAGGCTTATTGTGGCTTAGTAGTGGATAGTTCTGCTGACAACAACTTCGTAGACGCTCCTCTCCTCCCAAGCATTCTTTCTGGCTATGGTTCAAAATCCCGACATCCAAAGGAAGGCTCAGGAGGAGCTAGATCTTATCGTCGGATCGGACAGGCTCCCAGAGTTTCATGATAGGCCCCTACTTCCATACGTCAATGCGGTAGTGAAAGAAGTCACGCGCTGGCACAGCGTCGTGCCTCTTGGTGTCGCTCATCGTACACTCGGCGAGGATGAGTATAACGGCTGCCGCATCCCGACGGGTTCGATCCTCGTAGCCAACGCATGGTACGCGCCACCGAAATCTTCTGCTCTGATAGAGTAATGACTGACATTCGTTGCAGCTTCAAGGGCAATGTCGCGCGACTCAGAAGCATACCCAAACCCCGATATATTCGATCCGGAAAGATTCATCATTGGAGATGATGAGAAAAACGAAGACATGCAAAGGGACCCAGCCAAATTCCAGTTTGGTTTCGGCCGTAGGTAAGTCAGAACGTGCTACCTATCGTCGAGCGTAGCGGTGACGTGTCCATCGAAGAATCTGCCCCGGTCGCCACTTTTCGAACGATGCTTTATTCATCATGATAGCTTCTGTGCTCCATGTGTTCAGTATCGAACCGCCAGTCGGAGAAGATGGGAAGCCCGTACACGAGAACCCTGGGACAGTGCTAGACTTCTTTCTTTCGTACGATTCTCTCTTCACTAGGGGAACGTGTGCTGAATTTCACTGTTGCTTCTTAGCTACCTCGAGCCATTCCAGTGCAGGTTTATCCCGCGGTCACAGAAAGCCGAGACGCTGATTAGGAATGGGATCTACATGGATGTCGAGTGACTTGTGGTGTCGCTGCGCCAGTGACTACTTATAGCAATCGGTGAGCAATCAAACTCTAAACTATTTGTAATATATGCTATTTATCGTCCGAAGCCCGTTTACGTGCCTGTATGTTTGCGTAGCGTTCCCATTCATTGCGCCAGCTATCTCCGTAGCGTCGTCCTCAGACTCGTTTGCGCCTCTCGCTCCAACACCCGCGACCGTTGCCACTAGTGTATAAATCCTAAATGAATGATGACTGTCCGCCACTAATAGTTCAATTTGGCTACCTCAGGCCTCGACACCGGCGATAACTGCGGTGGCGGAGTGAGTGGCAGAACCGAGCATGCGCCCCTTCCCAAACCGCAGCGTCCGTTCCCAAAGGTGTCGCCGTCTTCTCACAGTTTACTATGATGTTTCCGTGACTTACGCACTATTTAGACATTCGTGAGCTATTCGCCAAGATCGAGTGTTCTTCTCGGTCGCCATACTCCATGAATCTAGTTCCGAGACGTCGGCCCTTGGCACACGTTTACTAGCAGCCCTCTTTCCACATTTCAGTAAAGCCCAAGCCAACACGGCGCAGACGAAGCCGTTAGACTTGCCGATCAGCGTAGGTCGCTCGGCCTCTGAAACAGAGCTCTGCAGCATTCGTCGACAGTAAATCGACTGAGGCAGGCGCGCGGAGCGCAAGAGGTCGCGATCGCTAGGGTTGGGGTAATCCAGCTCGAGGTTGCCTGGCTTCACAGGGGAGGTCTGGAAGGTCACTGGCATATGGCGACGCGCTGTGGGCGAATTTAACTCTGGCTTCGTTGAGTCGACCGCGTTGGGGGTCTGCCTTAGGTTTCGGCAAGCTATAAAGGAACCGCTGATGGAGGGAATGCTGTACGGAGGCGTAGCCATGGGCGTGGGTACATCTGTCTGGTGCCAGTGCCGAGGCGAGTCATTAGTGGCGGCGTATACGTACGGACACAAGGTGGTATTACTCCCTGGTAAGCTGTGTCAACACCCTCATCAACCCTAGATCTTGTGCGTTTCCATGTACAAAGCACGAAAGACGAGTGAAAGACGCACATGAGTTTTGGACTTAGCCGCGTGTACAGTGGGCACCCACCCACGTGTTGGTTCAGATTATAGTGGTGCTATGGTTTGCCACTCTGATAGGGTGTGTTGTAGGGCACGGCTCCCTGTCAGGAGGGCCGTCCCAAGCCCTGCTTCAGGTACTCGAAGGAAACATCCGAGTAGGTTTTACGGAACGTCGATAGAAGCTGAGGGAGCGGGGGCAAGTAAAATAATATGTTTGTACATTCGGTCGACGGACGAACAGCAACAGCATACGAAGGAACGGTGGGGAAGTACGTGACCAACTTGGGGGACAGCACGGAGCGAGACGAAATCGAGGCGAGGATAGCATGGACAGGGGGGCGACTCACGAGAGCAGACGTATAGCGATTGGGTGTGGAGAGGGTATGTAATACTCCGCCGCGACAGAGCATGACTGTAGCTGAAACGTCGAGCGGAGGGAGGCACATTGTTGCCAATTACGCAGTCAACGGCTGCAGTCTGGCAGCGACTCCCTTAAAAAGCTTTGACGTTCGGCATGACGTTTCGACAGGCAGGAGTGCTGATGACATACCTCATAGAGTCCGGTCCCTCTGGATGGGCTGGTCGAGAAGGGCGGCCTGTTGTTGCTGCGTGAGGGATCCGCTAGCCTCCGCCATTGCATTCTCTTCTTCGTCGAGCTGCTGTAAGGCGTCGTGGGCATCGTTCTGGATCCTCCCGAACGCAGACCTGATGTTATCTATGGCCCGGTGGCTGATGGTAGACGCTGCACTGAGGAGGCGGCGCCGTCGTCCGGTGCCTTCGTGCAAGTCTGGTGTGGATGCGCTCGGACGGCGCGCGTGTCCTGAGCCGCGGGGGCGCTGTCCTCGCATATACTGCAGCATCTCGTCTATGTCCTTCCGCATGTCCTTCATGTCTTTCCGCATGTCATTCATGTCTGTCCGAATGTCGTTTATATCCTTCTCCATCTTGTTGACCTTCGTCTTCACTGTGTCAAGGCTCCTTTGCATGTAATCCTGCCTGTTGGAGAGACCACCGACAAGGTCGTACAGATGCCTCACATTCTCCGAAAGCGTCACGGGGTCGACAGAAGAGCCCAAGGAGTCTTGGGGGGAGGAACGTCCCTGGGCAGGAGCGGGACGCAGCTCGGCGACTCCGAAGGTGTGAGTGCTACTGGGGGCCGAGGGGGGACGGTCTGCAAACCCAACATGAGATCTAACTCCATTACGTTAACAATAGATGTACCCACTATGTGCGTGATGCGGAGTAGCCATCTTTTCGTCCAACGGCGAGCGGATGGAGAACTGTACGTTAAAAGACTGGGTTGGGGTGGAGAACGAGAGGGAAGGGAGGGTGTGGAGGATTATATGCGGTCTCCCAGGGGTTGGTTTATCGATAGCGTCGGAACCTTTAGTTTGAGAGACCATGTTTAGAGGACAAGGGAGATCTGCGACGACAAAAAGAGCGAGAAAGCTGACTCGAGGCGAGAAGCAGCTTGCACGAGGATGAACGGAGAACCTCGAGGCAGCGCCCGTCCAACTCCGCCTGCCCTTTCCAGCTTGTTTCTCGTTGTTTGGTGGGCGCCCCGTTCGCTAGTGCGGCGTAGTTCCTGGCGTAGTGCCCTGTGTTTTGAATACGCGTGGGTACTAGCATCCTCATTCGAATGCAGGTCCTGCTCGCAATGGATGTATCTGTATACAACACCACAATCCGCAACTGAAATTATAGATAAGTCCGTAGCGCCGACAAGCGGCAAATCCCGCTACCGATAAAGCATTTTCGAGTTCTACATATTGCGACCGCCGTGTTGAACGAAGCCCATTATATTTTGCGCTCACATATGTTACAAAGACCCCGTGAAATGAAGGGAGACATTGGCGGCTTGGGACCTTGGCGCGCGAGCTAACAAGGATACAGCTTGTATTTGAAACGCTGCACACCACGTTACCCAGCCGGGGTTTGTGCGCATGCGAAGGAAAGCGTCGACGGTAACTTGGGTGCATGCGCGAGCGGATCCGCCGTAGGCGGATCCCCATGGAGTGAAGTGGAGCTGCATTGGGGCGCCGACGCTTGGCGCCGAGAGGATGCAACGATGACGTCACTGTAAAATTCTGGCGGGGCGTCTGCGAACATTGCAGGGGTTGAAGCCCAGCGAGAAACGCTCTTATCTACTGGGATCTCCCACGATCCAAATATATCTGTACATATCTGCGAACCATTCCGGCCGATCTTGGGCACTACCTTTGACAACATTCCCTGTCAACCTGTCGAAGCTCTGCTCCTTTCGACACTGACGTTACCTCTGTTTCAACTTCGCCATTCTCATCTGTATCAAGCATACATATTGCATTGGAAATGCACTGCGCCGCCGCCTCGGTCATCTCTTTTGTTCGTATCTTGTGGTGCGAAACACTCTCCACCTCCACACGACTATCTGGTCTCTCGGACGCTTCTGTGCAGTCGCTATCCCCGTATGTAGGAACGCATTATCTACCTCAGACATTCGCTTGTGCTCATATACTTCTGACTGTCCTCATGACTTCGCCTCATATCTATGCATGTCAGTGCTACGGAACTCTATCCACCTCCATAAGTTCGATATGCACTCCTGGACTATCGGCGAGGGACTATCGCAATTGAGTGTGGACATTGCGTGGCGGAACATGGTACGTCAGTCTATTCTTCCATGAGCGACGTGTGCAACATAAATTTACGTTCATCTTACTCGTATATATAGCGACCGGCTTCACTCAACATCGACAATGGGCCGCCTCCAAGCCCCTCAGTTGCATAGAAATATGCCACCCTCCTCTGGCTCTGCTGCTCCTCTTCGCCGGCAGACATCATTCGCTATCGCGGAGCCGATAGCCTCAGGGCCCTCTCAGCCGACCTATGCGTGCAACTGTCTCAAGTACTGCAAGGGGATCCTCCGGAAGGTCAGCAAGCGCAAGTACGACCGGCACGCACCCTTCCGCACACGCCCCAAGGATGTACTCACGCAAATTCGCTCACTCCTCGCCTCCGGACGTCGGCCCAGTCCCCCCCGGCGCAAACCTCTGGCCGTGCCAGCGGAAGGGGTAGGTTGTGACGCATCTGCTTATAGCAGACTATGCTAACCCTTTTGTAGGATGCCATCGACATGCCAGGTCTGAGCGATCCCGATCTGGGTTTGGACTCGGATTCGGACTCGGACTCAGATACCGACACTGATTCCAGCGGTAGTATGGGAGCGGGGGGCACACCCATGTGCGGAGTGTCGCCTTCCAGCCGTCGAATGCAGCCCAGAGCGCAACACAATACCTCCAGCCAACCCGACGTCACGTACCTTTTCTTAGACGAGGATGAAGAAGAAGACGATAACGATGATCATGAGGATTTCACGCCTGGGACGGGCTCGCAAGGAGTGGATGAACCTGAGTGCGGATATACCGAGTGTTACGACAATGGGTTATTGGCGCACGGCACGAGTTTCTTTTCTTTCTCTCACGCATACTGTACCCCAGCCCCGGTGCTACGTCACCATACTGGACTTACCGATGTCTCGGTTCTCTTATTGTTCCCTAGTCTCATTGCCCCCTCAGTTATTCTCGTCGCTATTGTCCTATGGCCATTGTCTTGTTTGCTATTGTTCTTGATCGCTATTGTTCTCGACTGCTATTGTCCTTGTATGTATATTAGCACGTACAAGCTGAGGATGATCCTCAGCTTGACCTGGTTATCTATCTCCCTCTACTGGAACCCCCAGACCGGCGTCTCTAAGACTTAGTGTGCGAAGACCCCGATCCCTCTTCCCTCATCCCGGGACTCCGAAACCCCGTGATCGGTAGAGGAACCTTCGTAACATTAGGTCAAGCTCACCAATGACCGATCGACCCGCCGAGGTCTAGATCTACCCCAAACGCGCCGCTCCAATAGCGGTGCAGAAGAACCACCATGGAGCCAACCGGCAGCGAAGGTTGGGAGTTCGACCCGAACCAAGGCTTCTATTACTATAAGAAGCAACAACTTTGGTGGAACCCTGAAACAGAGCAGTGGGAACGTCTTCCACACCTGGCAACACTCGAACAGCTCAGATGAGCCTCGAAAGACTACGACCAACGATACTTAGAAGCTACTGGACGGGCACCGCCAGCACCAGCTAGGGTCACCCCGAATCCGAAACTAGTCGAGCTTATAGCAGCAGAGAGTTCGGCACCGAGGCCAACTACTCCCCTTTCCAGCGAGTCCGAAGCAGATCCAGGGAAAGCACCGAACGAACCAGAAGAACCAAATCGTGAGCCAAGCCGCGCCCCGACTCCCGAAGAACCAAACCCCGAACTGAACCGTGCCTCGACACCTCCGCCACTGAGCCCATCCCCATCGCCCCCACCTTCTCCCGCACGCACTATGGCCGAGGAACATGCTCCCGAAGGAACCACCCTCAAGTTGAAGATGCCCCCCGACTTCACCGGGGAACACGGCGAAGCCATGGACTGGCTGCAGAAATGCAAGCTGTACTTCGCCTTCAACTCGAAAACCTTCGACGACAACCAAAAGAAGGTGGTCTTCGCTCTAATGCTCATGACCGGAGGAGCGGCCAAACTGTGGGCCAACGCGTTCGTTGACGATGCCAAAACCCAAGCAAGGGCACAGGCCCAAGCAGGCGGAGAAGCCCCTGCACCACAGTACGGAACCTGGGCCGAATTTGAAGCGCAGATCAAGGAGTCTTTTGAAGACGTTGACCCGACCCGAACAGCCTACGTCTCTCTTCGCGATCTCAAGCAAGGGAAACGATCGGTGGAAGAATATCTCTCGGAGTTCCGCCTCACTATCCAACGTTGCGGAATCACCAAGTACGAAGTTATCGAAAACTTCTTCCTCCAAGGACTGCACCCGAAGATCTGCGAACACATTTTCAACCTCGCCGAAATGCCGACAACCCCGAAGAACCTCTACGCTATCGCCTCGCGATTCGAGCAGCAGTGGCGTATGAGCAAAACGTACGACAACCCGAACCAGAAGCCCTCTCAGGGGAAGAGCAACTACAAACCTTACCAACCCCAAGAACGAACCCAGCAGCGTGACCCTGATGCAATGGATGTCGACGCAATGACTACCGAAGACCGCAACAAGCACATCCGCGAAGGAAGAAGCTTCAATTGCCACCAGATTGGGCACCTGTCCCGAGAATGCCCTAGGAAGAAGGACAAGGGCAAGCAGCCGATGAAGACCCGAGCCAGAATCACCGAAGTTGAAGAAGACGCGGAAGAAAAGGATGCTGAAGAAGACGAGGACGCGACCCCGCTTCTCAAAATGCACATTGACAAGATGAGTCTCGACGATCGAAAGCAACTCCTCTCTATGTTCTCCAAGAAGGGTTTTTGATAAACCGGCGTGTCTCGACGTCACGACCGCGTATTCAGGTCCGAAATGTGATTGTAGCGCAAACCACAAGTCAATCTATGAGGATTCCGCTTACTATCCATTCGGACCGAACCGTTGAAACCCACGCCCTGATTGACTCCGGAGCGGGAGAACTCTTCGTCGATCACCGTTTCGCGAAAGAACGAGAACTACCCCTCGAAAAGCTGCCACGACCCATCCGCATATACAACGCAGACGGAACGCGGAACGAAGCAGGAGACATCAAGAAGTTTGTGCTCACCGAAATTGAAGCTGGTGGACACCGGCACATCGTGCGACTACTCGTCACATCCCTCGGGAAAGAACCAATCATCCTAGGGCTCCCTTGGCTAAAAAGGGTAAATGCACAAATCGACTTCACCAATGGCACTCTGGACATCTGACCTGAAAAGGTCATACGCACTCTGGTCGAGAATCTGTGAGCCATATGGTTTCCAGAACAAGACCCATTCACCGGACGACCAAAGGAACCAATACCCGAAGAAGCGACACCCATGCGAACTCTCTCGACCACCGTTGAAGAAGAAGACAAGGAACCCGAACCTCTATTCGAGGAACCCGGATATGTCACTGATTCCAACATACGACCAGAACAAGAACCCGACGATCAGGAGGCGATCATCGCCTACTTACGAAACGAACACGAAGCCATAGCACGCCCCCACGTTGTCGAACATATAGGTGACAAACTGAAAGCTGAAGCACTGCTGACCAACGAACATCGAACGAAGGAAACGGCCGGAAGGCCACTCACAGGCAGAATCCAGCGCGCCGTCATCGGGACACGATTCTCCATCATTCGGAACCTGTGGATCCGAGCGAAGGTAAACCCAGCCATGGCAATGGCGCAGGAGCAGCACAAGCAAGAGAAGCCCAAGACCTTCAAAGAAATGCTCCCAGAACATTATCGAGACCTTGCTAGCGTGTTCGAGAAAAAGGCATCGGAACGATTTCCCCCGAGTCGACCTTGGGACCTAGCAATCGACCTGAAACCGGACTTTATCCCTCGAGACTTCAAGATGTACCCACTCACCCCGAAAGAACTCGAAGCTGAAGAAGAGTTCATTCAAGAGAACCTGCGCAAAGGGTACATCCGTGAATCCAAGTCGCCTATGGCATCCCCCTTCTTCTTTGTTGGCAAGAAGGACGGATCACTGCGCCCCTGCCAAGACTACCGATACCTGAACGAAGGAACGATCCCCAACAGATATCCGTTACCCCTCGTCTCAGAACTTGTGAACAAACTGAAGGGAGCCAAGGTGTTTTCTAAGCTGGATCTTCGCTCTGGGTACAACAACGTCCGCATCAAAGATGGCGATCAATGGAAAGCTGCGTTCAAGACGCATCGAGGATTATTCGAACCAATGGTAATGTTCTTCGGGCTGAGGAACTCACCTTCGGCGTTTCAGGCAATGATGAACGCGATCTTCCGTGACATGATTGACAAAGGATGGCTCATCATCTACATGGACGACATCCTCATCTTCTCCGAAGATCTCGAAGAACACAGATGACGAACACGACAAGTACTCGAACGACTCAAAGAACACGACCTCTACCTCAAACTGGAGAAATGCATCTTCGAAGCCCCGGAGGTCGAATATCTTGGGATGATCATTGGAGAAAACCGCATCGCCATGGACCCCGTAAAGGTCAAAGGCATACTCAAGTGGCCCGAACCGAACACTGTCAAAGACGTTCGGTCATTCCTGGGGTTCGGTAACTTCTATCGACGATTTATCGACCACTTCTCCGACGTAGCGAAGCCCTTGAACGACCTGACAAAGAAGGACACCAAATGGGACTGGACACCCAAGTGCCAGAAAGCCTTCGATACATTGAAAACACGATTCGCCACCGCGCTGGTACTCCGAATGCCCGACCAGAGCAAACCATTCCTTACAGAATCCGACGCTTCACAATGGGCAACCGGAGCGGTCCTCCGACAACGCGATGAGAACGGCGACCTCCACCCCTGTGCATACCTGTCAGAAGGATTAGCGCCAGCTGAACGAAACTACAAAATCTACGACCGCGAGCTCCTAGGGATCGTCCGCGCCCTGAAAGCGTGGAGGCACTACCTCGAAGGATCTGGTCTTCCAGTAACGATCCTGTCCGACCACAAGAACCTGACATACTGGAAGCAGCCCCACCAACTGAACCGCCGACAAGCCCGATGGGCTCTCTTCCTCTCCCAATTCGACATGCACTTAGAACACACTCCTGGAACAGCAATGATACAATCTGATGCGCTATCGCGACGTCCCGATCACCGAACCGGAACTGAAGACGACAACACAGACCGCACCATGCTCCCCGACAACCTCTTTGTTAAAATGATCGATACCGAACTCACAAGAGACTTCCTCAACTTCGCAAAATCCGACAGCCTGTTCAACATTCTCATGTCATCCCTCCAGAAAGGAACCATTCCCCCCATACGATCGGCGTTCTCAGACTGGAAAATGGAAGACGGGATGATTTTCTACAAGGGCCGATGCTATGTCCCGGCTGACGAAGACCTACAACGAAGGATCATCGCATTACATCATGATACCCCAGCAGCAGGACACCCCGGAACATTCAAAACCCTTGAACTCCTCCGCCGATCCTATTGGTGGCCCGGAATGTATACTATGGTCACACGATACGTCCAAGGCTGTGGAACCTGCCAGCAAGCAAAGTCGAACACACACCCCACGAAACCCCCACTAATGCCGATCCCCGCCGATGGAGTCACCGCACCGTTCCAACATGTCACCATCGATCACATCACTGACCTCCCCGAGTCCCACGGGTTCACAGGAATCCAGGTCGTGGTCGACCATGGCCTTACGAAGGGGGTAATTTTTGCACCCTGCAAGAAAACAATTGACACCATGGAAACCGCGGAACTATACCACCAGCATGTCTACCAAAGATTCGGACTTCCCACAAAAGTCATTTCCGACCGAGGACCCCAATTCGTCTCCCATGTCACCAAAGAACTCGGACGGATCCTACGAATCAACCTTGCCCCATCCACTGCCTATCATCCACAGACCGATGGTCAAACCGAACGATCCAATCAAGAACTAGAAGTCTACCTCCACATCTTCTGCCAAGGAAGACCGGACACATGGGTAGAACACCTCGTGGATGCCGAAGTAGCGCACAACCAACGCATCCATTCCGCACGCAATGCATCTCCGTTTTACCTCATGATGGGGTACGAACCCACGCTGATTCCCACTATATACCCGAAAACCACCGTACCCGCTGTACAGCAACGGCTACAGGAACTCCAGAAAGCAAGAGATGAAGCACTCGCCGCACACGAACTTGCCCGCAATGTCATGATCGATCGCAACAAGGGGAAGTTTGAACCGCTTACCCGAGGACAGAAAGTTTGGCTAGAAGGCAAGAACCTCAACATCGCCTATGCCTCACGGAAACTAGCCCCAAAGCGAGAAGGACCCTTTGAAATCGTCGAAGTCCTCGGACCCCTCACCTACCGACTAAAGCTCCCGACCTCATGGAAGATCCACCCCATGTTCCACGCGTGTTTCTTAACACCCTATCACGAGAACGACACCCACGGGCCAAATTACCCTCAACCCGCTCCCGACCTAGTGGACAGCGAAGAACAATACGAAGTGGAGGCCATTGTAGCCCATAAACGGGTACGAGGACAATGGCGCTTCCTCGTCAAATGGGCAGGATATTCAACCGCTGAAAACACATGGGAACCCGAAGAGTCCCTCATCCCCAACGCACAAGAAATCCTTGACGCGTATAAAACCTCCAAGAAGATCACTTAGCCTACCATGACCTCCTTCGAGTTCACCTTCGCCATCTACTGCCTCCTTCTCCTCGTCGCCACCCTCTACACCATCCTCGCCGTCCACCGAAACATCGTCGACCGAATTGTCGAAAGAACCCTGCACGCCCGCGACGCACCAGCCCCCTACAAATCTGGGTGGTAATGACCGTTGCCCTTATCATCTCTCTCACACTCTTCACCATCACCTCCCTCTTTTCTCTCCTCGTTGTCACTACTGCCATTCTTCATTTGATCTCCCTTCTCGAACTTCTCATCGAACACCGCGACCCGCGCCAACCAGAAAATGACCGACTCGACCAGCATGCAGCCACCGAGTACCATTCCCTCCGGTCCGAACACGATTCCATTGCCGACTAGACGAACCCCAACCATCGGTGAATACCTCATCCCACCATCTGGCTCTCCCAACCTCGACCGTGATGACCCTCCAACCCCCGAAGAGGACTCCCCGGACGAGCTCGAAGACGAGCACATGAACTACCGCGATGAGGACCACGTCTTCAACAGAGCCCTCGACACCCTTACCCAGCACGAGCAAGAAGTGATTGCACGACTGGAATCCCGCAGGCAATACGCGGCGGCAAACACGGCACGGATCTACGGCACCTATCATTGTATGCTCCGGCAAGCCCATCGCCTATCTAGCCGGATCGAAGATCTCAAAGATGGCCTAGATGCAGTCAACAACGCTCTCACCCACGCACGCCATATCCTGGGCAGTACAAATGGGTACGGCCATGACCTCTACCGCAACATCAACCTCCTCCATCGCAATTCCGTTCGATACCTCGCCTCCCCAGAATTTCGCCCTCTGTTCATTGACGCAGCCCTCTATGTCAATCGACCAGCTCCCACTCGTCCTCGGCAGCCCAGTCGAACCCCGGCAACCGGCTCGAGCGGTAGCAGTGCCCGTCCCTCCAACCCTCGCACTGAGGATGAGGTTCAGCAACCTCGAGGCGTCCGTCGGCCCCGCCACAATACAGATCAGGACCACTCCGGAGAGCGCCCGAGCAACCGTCCACGAATGGAATGACAAGCACAAGATTCCGTCCACTTGGTACCAGCTCAACCAGAGCAAAACCCCGTTCATGACGAGAATCACCCGCCACTCCCCATTCTGCCTATTCGCAGCACCGCACGGCAAGACGGACATCGCGTTGAAGAGCCAGTTCCGGCTCTGATCCCCCGCTATCATAGCCACCCACATCAACGCCGCGCTGACCCTGCCTCGCTCGCGCTCCTCTCAACAGTGGCCACCGCACGGCCCAGGCCCAGTGGCAGCCAGGAGACAATACGCGACGAGCTCGTTATCTGTGTCGCATGTTTGGAGCCTGGACATCAGGGGATCCACTGTCCCCAATGGGTATGTCCGGAGTGTCACGTCCACGCACCCGGTCATTATGCTATTGACTGCCCGAGCAACGGTGATCGTCGCCCCCCTCTCGCAGACATCTCTGGCGTCGATCCTCCTCAAGGGGGCCCCTCCTCGAACTAGGCGCGTGGCTTGGGTCACACCCGGCGGGCAGGCCTACGTCTCTTCACCCGAGCTCGGAACGTGGAATCGAGCGGTGATACGGTACGAGCTCAACCGGGACCGCCGACGAATGGAGGACAGTTGAACGACGAGGTGTCGCTCAGCCATACGAAGGGGGTAGTGTTACGATGACAGGTTACTAGCGCACGGCACATGTTTCTTTTCTTTCTCTCACGCATACTGTACCCCAGCCCCGGTGCTACGTCACCATACTGGACTTACCGCTGCCTCGGTCCTCTTATTGTTCCCCAGCCCCATTGTCCCCTCAGTTATTCTCGTCGCTATTGTCCTATGGCCATTGTCTCGTCTGCTATTGTTCTCGACCGCTATTGTCCTTGTATGTATATTAGCATGCACAAGCTGAGGACGATCCTCAGCTTGACCTGGTTATCTATCTCCCTCTACTGGAACCCCCAGACCGACGTCTCTAAGACTTAGTGTGCGAAGACCCCGATCCCTCTTCCCTCGTCCCGGGACTCCAAAACCCCGTGATCGGTAGAGGAACCTTCGTAACAGACTACACCAGAGGTAGCAGACCCGGGAATGAACAAACCAAGATACCGCCGTAGTAGGGACTTACCGCAACGAGCTTACTAGCATAGCAGCTCCGAGCCGTACACTTGGATTTCAATTGCCAGTTTATTTGACAGCAATTCATAAAAAAAGTAGAGCTGCCGGGTTAGGCTATGCATCGTCGCAGCTATGGGAGGGTCGAGGAATATTGGGCTTACCGGTTGAAGGGATATGATCAGTACCGCCGTAGACCCCGCGATAGAGAATGTCGCCGCCCCTCTCATACCAGATGCCGAAAGTTGAAGCCTTCAGGTTCGGACCCGCGCACCAGGATTACAGGCGGTGCGATTAACGCGAATAAGTTCATATGGAGAGCTATGGATGGAGAGAGAGGTCGAGGAAGGGACTTGGAGTCGTCGACTAGTGTTATCATTTTCGGACCTTGCTGACATTGACCGGTTATCGCGCGGCGGCTACACCGCCCTGGAGCTATGCATCGCATCTTTTCTTGTCTCTTTCTTCATCACCGTTCTGTTTGTGGCTCTTTACGGACGTACGTAGGCACCGCGTGCTCTGACACGTCGTCGACACATCGACGACACGTCACCACGGCCTCTTTTGGACATGCTTCCCCTTTCGGACTTGCCACGTCAGCGACACGTCATGCTTTCCTATTTCGGACTTGCCACGTCGCTGCCACATCAGCGACACCTCATGCCTACCCTTTATGGACTAGTCCCATCGCTTACTAAGCTTCCTCCCTCATAGTATATAAACCCAGGGGGCGCCGCCCAGCAGCCCCAGCTTCGATCTCCTCGTTTCACCTCGGCTTCACTCTTGTACTACTTAGGACAATCAGATCTTGTTATTTATAACCTGGTGGTTGTAAGCTCGATAGCTTCAACACAGCGTTATCATAACATTAGATCGAAGCTCTGGACTCCCCACCCAATACTGGTGTAGGGACACACCGACTGAGGAGGATAGCTCGAAGGCTACCTGCCCTCATCCGACGCACCTTGCCTGCCCTGGCAACCCGAATCACCGACGAGGAAAGCAGCCCGAGGGACGAGCACGATCGCTCGAGCCCTATACCGCGACCCCGAAACCCAACCCCGTACCCATCTACCTCGCCGGACGAATATATCTTCTGGAACCAAGCAACGTTCGAAGACCCCATTGAAGGAACCAGCTCAGGAAACATAGCTGACAACGAGGAATCACCCGATCACACTCCTAGCGACACAACCGAGTATCTTAAGGACAAGATATGAACAGGACATAACTTGGCGTGCGCCATATACGAAGAGTTCAAGACAGACCCAACAATCGATCAAGAAGCACTCTTCCATATTCAGGACGCCGCATACCACCTCAGCCAGGCATACCGCCGCCTAGCCAGACTGCCGCCTTACCCACCTCCGGAACGACGAGCTCTCCACTTCTCTGAGTGGTTGGAACAACAGATTGGCATAAACCACGAACTCCTCGAGACTCTCCACCCCCGCGACCCCGTCCACGCCTACATCGCACAGAAGATTGGGAACCAAGTAACCGCGAAGAGCCTCATACTCGAGTGGTTCTCTGAGATCCCACCCCATCTTCACGCCATCCCTCACTACTACCCTTACTGAGGACGTCGCATGAACCAAGGAGACCCCGAATTGCCCTGTTACAACGCTTACCACTACTTTAACATCAATAGCAAGAAGGACAACTACGACCTAGGACGAAAGGACTTACTTCTCTGCCAGTGGCAACCGTGCCCTAATCGGAACAAGCGAGCAGCCCTTGCCCGACGCAACGCGACCCAACAACCACCTCGCAAGACCGACCAAGTAGCCCGAGAATTTCCACTGCACCCCTTAGTATCTGCACAGTCGTCGCCCGTAACATCCTCAAGACAAGTCCAGCTCGCCAGTCCTGCTTCAACAACTTCTTCTCCGCTCGTACCCATCGGACTTTTTTCAGAACCCGCACCTCAAGCCGGCAGCTCGCTCGAACGCGAACCGGAACCAGACATACCCCCTGCTAAAGGCAAGCAGCGGGCAGAACCACAACCGGAACCAGACCCCTACCCGCCCGATTCCCCACACGAACAGTGGCCCGAACCGGAAACAGAATACGAAACTGAACCTGACACACCCCCTGCTAAAAGCAAGCAGAGGATAGAATTCAAATCAGACTACCCAGCGGAACCAGAACCAATGTCTGTATCCCAAGGACCCCAACTAGTAATCAGCCGGGCAAAGGCGTTCCAGATGGCAGCCTTCCCAACTGGGGGAGGGGGCAACGGACCACCCCCGGACGACGAAGATGAGCCAGGAGGAGGACAACCCGGTGGAGGAGGACCTCCAGGAGGAGGCCCACCAGGTGGAGGAGGAGGACCAGGAGGCCCACCGGGCGGAGGAGGCCCACCAGGCGGAGGAGGAGGACCCCCAGGCGGGGGAGGAGGACCACCGGGAGGAGGACAACCGGTGGGAGCTGTGCTCCCAGGAATAGGAGCTCAAGCACCCGCAGGACACAAGGCCAAGGTCAAGGAACCTGAGGTGTTCACCGGAAACAGAGCCAAGGCCAACGAATTCCTAACCGACCTCTACCTCCTGTTCCAAAGCCGGCCCCAGGACTACCCCACGGACGAAGCCAGAGTTGTCACCGCTCTATCCTACCTTCGAGACGACGCTCGGTGGTGGGCCGAAGCACGAGTCGATGCAGCCCAGCTACTCGACAACAACAATAACCTTCGAGGCTTCGGAACCTGGCAACGCTTCCGCGAAGACTTCCTCATGGTGTTCGGAGAACAAGACCCGGTACAGACTGCTGCTACCCAGCTAGCCACCCTGCGCTATAACTCTTCAGAGCCTTTGGATCAGTTCAACGCCAAGATCCTCCGGCTCTTCATCAAAGGACAAATCATGGAAGACCACGCGCAGATGGCCTGGTACAACTCCAAGTTACCTGGTTTCCTCCGGGACAAGATCGCCCTCACGTACCCGCAACCAACCAACATGGATGAGCTCATGGACCGAGCCATTCAGCTCAACCGGGCCTATCTCCTCAACCGCGAAGTCGACGCCTCACAGGGCCGACAAAGGAAGACACGGAACGCGCCTAAAGGCAAGGACGCCTCCGTGCGCGCAATCAATACCGGAAAGTTAGACGACAAGACCAAGCAAGAACTCATCAAGCAGAATCGCTGCTTCTACTGCCGCGAGGTAGGCCACCGAGCGGCCAAATGCCCCGCGAAGCCTCACAAGGATCCGAAGACGCGGGCTGTCGAAGAAGACGACAACCGCATCGAGGAAGTTGAGGAGGATGCTGAATCGGACATCGGACTAAATGCTATTGGCATGGACATTGGACAGGATTTTTGAACGGAGGGGCTGCTCCGACGCCAGCACCCTCCAAGACTTGGGACTATACTATCTCGTTTGTAACCCTGGGACAGCAACGAAGACTTGCTTATCTCCTCCCTGGCTATGTCGAGTGTGGACCCAAAGTCGTCGGAATCCGCGCCCTTTTCGATTCGGGCGCAGATGCCACCATCATCAATCGACGAATCGTGGAACGATACAACCTGCCAACCGTCCGACTGCCAAAAGAAATCCGCTTCCGAAATGCCGACGACAGTGTCAACACGATCGGATCGGTCACCCATCGAGTCGAAGCAAACTTCGTTGTCCGAGGACATCCCTTACCAACAAACTTCTATGTGGCCGATCTGGGACGCGACGATGCCATCCTAGGCATGCCTTGGATTCGACGATACAACCCCAAGGTGGACTGGCTAACTGGGCACTTTGATTTCGACCCCAAGGTCATCAAAAAGCAGCAAGCCATCAAGGAGTATCAATCCAAACACGACCCGCCACCGAACATCCCCATGTGGGGACTACCTCCGAGAGAGGTCCAGAACGCAGAGGCAGTCGCACAATACATCGGAAAGCTTGCAGAAGACCCCGACAATGACGACCGATGGGACCGACCACCTAATGTAGCGCTAACCAACCTATGGAACCAGAGCCACGAGGACCCGACAGTAAGGCGCGCCACCATGTCTACTAACCTAGCAGTACAGGCCAATGAAGGCAAACCGGTCAAAACGTTGGATGAAATCCTTCCGGACTACCTACAGGACTTACGGCCAGTTTTCGAGAAGAAGTCAGCAGAGCAAATGCCACTTCCACGCCCCTGGGACCATGCCATTGACCTGAAACCGAACTTTACCCCGAAGGATTGCAAGATCATTCCCTTGTCAATACGCGAAAGGGAAGAGTTGGACAAGTTCATAGATGAAAACTTGGCCAAAGGCTACCTGCGACCGTCAAAGTCCCCCATGGCATCCCCGCTATTCTTCGTGAAGAAAAAGGACGGCTCTCTACGACCAGTACAAGACTACCGATACCTGAATGAAGGAACTGTCCGGAACACCTATCCCCTGCCCCTCATCTCCGACCTATTCGACAAGCTAGCAGGAGCGAAATATTTCAGCAAACTTGACGTACGGGCAGGGTATAACAACGTTCGGATCAAGGAGGGCGACCAATGGAAGGCAGCTTTCAAGACCGCACGAGGCCTTTTCGAACCTACTGTCATGTTCTTTGGCCTGTGCAACGCGCCCGCTACCTTCCAGGCCATGATGAACGATATCTTCAAGGACTACCTCATGGAAGGATGGATCGTAATCTACATGGACGACATCCTAATCTTCTCTGACAACCTGACGGACCTGCGAAACCGGACACGCCTTGTAGTACAACGACTGCAAGAACACGATCTCTACCTGAAGGGCGAGAAATGTGAATTCGATAAACAAGAAGTCGAATTCCTGGGCGCCATAATACGACCAGGCGAAATC
Source organism: Trametes meyenii (assembly GCA_022606255.1). NCBI lineage: Eukaryota > Fungi > Basidiomycota > Agaricomycetes > Polyporales > Polyporaceae > Trametes > Trametes meyenii. The sequence goes on along the minus strand of JABYQG010000014.1, from coordinate 421,707 downwards.
TCGATGGACCCAATCAAACTGGAAGGTCTCCACGAATGGCAAACACCAACCACTGTACGACAAGTGCAAAGCTTCCTAGGCTTTGCCAATTTCTATCGCCGGTTCATACAGGGATACTCAGACATCGCGAAGCCCTTGAACAACCTCACTCGGAAAGACACACGCTGGGAATGGACCAAGGAATGCAATGACGCCTTCCTCACCCTGAAGAAACGATTCATGGAAGCACCAATCCTGGTAACACCGGACCCAGCTAAACCCTTCCAAATCGAATGCGATGCATCCAAGGTCGCAACTGGGGCAGTTTTGCGACAAAAAGGGGGGGATGGATTGTGGCACCCGTGTGCATACCTGTCAAAATCTTTCACAGAAGCCAAACACAACTACCAAATCTACGACAGAGAGCTCTTGGCAATCATCCGAGCCCTGGAAGCATGGCGACATTACATCGATGGAGCGGCGGAGCCCGTTGAAATTTTGTCGGACCACAAAAACCTCACCTATTTCCGCAGCGTGCAAAAGCTGAACCGACGGCAAGCACGCTGGAGCCTGTTCCTGTCCCAATTCAACTACAAACTGGTCCACCAGCCAGGCAAAACACTGGTCCAAGCAGACGCACTATCTCGACGATCAGACCACGACACGGGACTACACGACAATGAGGACGTCACCATGCTCACGGAAGAAATGTTCGCCAAGGCAGTACACGTAGAACTCCAGGAACGCATACGAGACACAACCTCCAGGGACAAAACTGTCATGGAATTGCTCAATGGAGCCTGGCATCTGAAGAAAGACCCCACCATTGGACGAAAGGAGGACTGGGCAATGGACGACGGAATTGTACTCTTCAAAGGAAAAGTATACGTCCCCCCGGAAGAAGACTTACGCCGGGAAGTAGTACGAAACCATCACGATCCGCCCATCATGGGACACCCTGGGATTCAGAAAACGTGGGAATTGGTGTCAAGAGAATACTGGTGGCCAGGCATGCGACACTTCGTAACCCAATATGTCAAGGGATGCGCCATCTGCCAAACTGCCAAAGTAAACACGCACCCCACAGACCCAGGCCTACTCCCAGTGCCACACCTAGGCAACCCACGACCTTTCAGCACAATCACCATGGACTACGTAACGGGACTGCCCACCTCGAATGGCTTTGACGCGATTCAGGTGGTAGTAGACCACGATGTCTCCAAGGCCATCATACTCTCTCCTTGTACGAAGGAAACAAGCGCAATGGACACCGCACATCTCCTAGTCGAGGACGTATACAGCCGGTTCGGGCTACCGGATAGAGTCATCTCAGACCGAGGACCTCAATTCATTTCAAAAGCATTCCAGGAGCTGAATAAGCTACTAGGAATCAAGCAATCACTCAGTACGGCACACCACCCCCAGACTGACGGGCAATCCGAAAGAACCATCCAAGAACTAGAAGTCGCGCTGCGCATCTACTGCGGAAACTACCCCGACACATGGAGCACGCTTCTTGCGCAGTTCGAATTTGCCCATAACCAGCGAACCCATTCAGTCACTGGGAAAAGCCCCTTCGAACTCCTCATGGGTTACCAACCGCGCGCCCTCGGAACGGTTCTCCCGAGGCCGAAACACCCGAGTACGGAAGAACGACTGGGAAAACTCCAAGAATGGCGCGAAAACGCACTGGCTGCCCACACTAAGGCCGCGGCGATAATGGCTAAACGAAGAACCGCAGGCAACGTGGTCTTCAAGAAGGGCGACAAGGTCTTCCTAGAAGCTACCAACCTCGCACTGCCATACCCGAATCGTAAACTTGCGCCCAAGAGGGAAGGACCCTTTGTCATCGACCAAGTCATGGGCCCGGCCACGGTCAAACTCAAACTCCCAGCCTCATGGAGGGTCCACCCCGTATTCCACACCTCATTGATTACTCATTATCGCACCACCCCGGAACATGGGCCCAACTACGTGGCACCACCGCCGGAAATAGTAGAAGGTGCTGAAGAATGGGAAGTCGAGACTATAATTAACCACAGGAAGCCAGCACGAGGCGGCGTCCAATACCTGGTGACGTGGAAGGGCAGGCCGAGTCACGAGAACGAATGGCTTCGAGAAAAAGACCTCAAACACGCACAAGCAATCCTCTCTACTTATAAAAAGCGCCACAAGATGGCTTAATCCCCCAGTTCCGGCCTCTCCTCTCTCCCGCTCTCTTCCCTTTCTTCACTCTGGATTTCCTCGACGCTCTCCCCCTCGACCTCCTCTCTATCGACGATGCCCCGCTCCCGCCGCTCTCGCCAGACCCGGAGCTCCCCCCGCTTGACGCACATGGACACGGGACGCCCGGGCAGCAGCTCAGGCCGGTCCTATCGACCGGTACGCCCCTCGCCATTGGCTCAGGAGATCTCGGCGGCCTCCGCTACCCCGCCGACGACATCCTCGACCTCCCAGGCAGCCCCGACCACCCCTCCGACAGCTCCGACCTCCCAACCGACCCCCGCACCGACCCCCGCTACGCCACGATCCACATCCCAGGCTACCCGCTCCCCTTCACCTTCTTCAACCATACCCTCCTCCCCGACACCGGTCCCGCCCTACGACGTCTTGGCTGGACTCCCGCACGTGCCCACGATCGAGGCGATCCTCTCCCAGCGGATCTCCTTCGACCACCTCCCACGCCTCCCCATCGCCTCGTACACCGACGGGACCGTCGCTGACCGCGTCGGCTGGACGCTACTCCAGCCGGATCTACGAGCCCCGGGGAACGCAGCCCTTGGGATGATCCAGCCCGGGCTGGTGAACTGGGCGGACTGCTACCGGGCGACGGCCGACATCAACATCGCCCTCTCCACCCTCGCCAAGTTCATCTGGGCGAACCCGGGGACCGATCAACACTTCCATCTGGAAGCTCGGGCCGCGCTCGACGCCGCGCGCATCCGTACGCTCACGCTCGCTGATGGCGCGCTCGGACGCATCGTCTCTCATACCTGGCAAAATGGTATATTCACCCGCCTGGTGCCGCCTCCCCCCCCGCCGGCCTGGTTCGGCCCCAACCCCGCTTTCGATGGGCCGACCCGATCCGACTACCGGATGGCACTCAACGGCCACCACGAGAGGGAGGTCTGGGAGCGACTAACGGCGTCGGCGCCCACAGCCCCCTTGGCGAACTCAGACTGGGGCGCGCCGACGGGGAACTGGGAGAATCTGGCAGCAGTGGACACGGACCACGTCCGGGTAGAGGTACGTGGTCGCACCAACCCGCCTGACGATCACGACGACAACCAGAGCAACGCCGAGAACATCCCCCCGGCACGCTCCCCCCTGCGCGACATCATCGACCGGCTCGCCACAGAGCCCCTCGAGTCCCTCTTCCCACCTAACACACCCCCCGGCCAGGACATGGAACTCGTCGACACCCCCCCGCCGGCACGATCCACCCTCCAGGAGGTCCTCGACATCATTGCCGAGGACCCCTCGAATACCGTGACATGCCCAACACGCCCCCCGGCCACCCACACCGGACTCCGGGTCAGGTCATCGCCGACGACCTGGCGGATGGAGAGGAGTTCGAGGGCGACCCCCAGCTCGCGGCCGCCATCGATGCCGCCCTCGCGGAGCAGCTCCGCGAAGCGCCCCCGACGCGGCCTAACACCCCGGACTCCCTACCCCCGCTCGAGGCCATCGACTTCCTCCCCATCCGTCCCGACCTCCCCGACGGCGGAGCATTCCTGCGCCTCCTCGACAGCAACGAATGGACGGCCAGCAGCCAGCCCGCACTGGACCTGCTTCGGCGACTCGCCAAGGAAGGGCGCCCGGCCATGGTAGGTCGGTTCATCGACGACAACCTGATTGTCGTACGTGACCCGCTCCATCCAGAGCTGGGCATGTTTCACCTCATCCCGCGGGACCCCGGTAATGGCGAGTTTCGACTCACCCCCGCCCTACAGTCCATCCGACTTTGGACTGAGGAGGCTGCGGCGACGCATCAGGACATCGTCGTCTACCATGCCGCCGTGCGGCGGCAGGATGGCTCGGACGCCGACGGATCCATGTCCGAGGACGGACAGGCTTGAGGGGGGGGTAATGTTATCATTTTCGGACCTTGCTGACATTGACCGGTTATCGCGCGGCGGCTACACCGCCCTGGAGCTATGCGTCGCATCTTTTCTTGTCTCTTTCTTCATCACCGTTCTGTTTGTGGCTCTTTACGGACGTACGTAGGCACCGCGTGCTCTGACACGTCGTCGACACATCGACGACACGTCACCACGGCCTCTTTTGGACATGCTTCCCCTTTCGGACTTGCCACGTCAGCGACACGTCATGCTTTCCTATTTCGGACTTGCCACGTCGCTGCCACATCAGCGACACCTCATGCCTACCCTTTATGGACTAGTCCCATCGCTTACTAAGCTTCCTCCCTCATAGTATATAAACCCAGGGGGCGCCGCCCAGCAGCCCCAGCTTCGATCTCCTCGTTTCACCTCGGCTTCACTCTTGTACTACTTAGGACAATCAGATCTTGTTATTTATAACCTGGTGGTTGTAAGCTCGATAGCTTCAACACAGCGTTATCATAACAACTAGTGCCATGGATCTCATCACGTGAGACTCTGAGCTTTCGCACGCTGGGCATTGTGGGATCAAGCAGCAGCGTCATCTTTCAGACTTTCATTGAGCTCGAGCTTAACATCACGCAACTCTTCTGGCAACAGTCTCATATTTACTCAACCTGTGCGACGTGCGCAACAGTGCACAAGACAATAATGGAACGCAATGGATCCGGCTCGGCAGGCGCCAGCACGGTGGCAGCCAGGCGATCTTAACCTCTCGCTCAATGTAGCCCACGGCACTCATTTGTGGGTCAGTGTCGTACCCGGTGGGGTGAATATGTTGGGAGGAGTACGGTGGTAAGCTCAGCTATAAGCCGTTGTTGCTTCACTGCTGATTTACATAACAGTGCCTGTCCGTCGGAGCCCGCACACATGCCGGCGACGGCAATGATCTCTCGCCGGACTCGGAGGCTCTTGAGCTGGGGATCGCTGAGTCAGAGAACGCCAGCAAAACGCCCCAGAACGTCTCCCCCTCAGAGTCGCACACTCCACCAAATGGTATGTATCCTCTTCCCAATGTGTTCCATTGCCGCACTCAAACTGCTCGCTCGACTATCTAGCGACGTCTTCAGAACTCACTGGCCAGCTAGCACCCTCCGAACCGCCTCGCCAGAAGACACAAGCTCAATCCGACTTGCGATCAGCAGGTGAACGCCTGTCTGGTCGTGCCACAAGTGAATCATCAAGTATCACGTCACCTCCTAAGGCCACCTCGCCCACGAAACGCGTCACCTCTTCTCCAAACCGGCCCTTATCGTGCGACGCCTCAGGCGAAGAGAGTTCCGATACTGAGCCGGAGGTTGACCCGATCTATGACGCGTACTGCCTGGGGTGGTCGGAGGGCCACTGGGAAGGCAGGCAACAGTTCCGGCTGGAGGCCTTGAGCCGACTCGAAGAGGTAGTACACGATGAGGATGAAGAAGAATTGTCTCTAGATGCAGTCGCACAACACATGTGCAGCCCACCCCCCCGCCAAATACTGACACCACCACCGCGTGAACCAGTACGTTGTGTTCCCCCTATCCACCCAAAGCACTCAGTGATGGCCTAGAACTCACACACACGTCTTCTATAGATAGACCATCCTCTTCCGACCACCCAAAACGGCTGCAAACTGACACCAACGACACGCAAACGACTTAGCACTGTCCTTCCGCCATCCCCTTGAATTCGGGACAGCATCAAACGGCTCAAGCGAGCGTAGTCGGCCCGGCTTCAACATGTACTATTACAATGGCTAACTTCGTGTAGATTTTGCGAATGTCTATGTTTATTCGTGTGGAGGGTAGACCACTATTTCGGTTTCCTTGTGGGCGTCGCCTCCTCCTGTAATGTATGTTTGCCACTGTACTACTGTAGTGCTATACACTGCATGCTGTATCCCATATGATGCAATATATTTTATAGCTATGCAAGAATGTTCTATATTGGACCTCATTGCTCTTACCATGACTATAATGTGCTATGGCGCCTATGGTGCACAATATAGCTTGGCAGGCTGCTACAGCCGGGCAAGGGGTTTCCTGATGTAGGCTCTTCTACTCAGTGTACTTCAGGGATATCTGTGCTCGGATATGGTGTGGTAAAAATCCGGATGGCCAGCAGGAGGTATTTGCCACTTGGTACACTGGCCTCACTCCATACCAGCGAACGGTACGTAACTATCTCGGGTGGAACGGCATAATCTCACATTCACTGTGATGTCCTTACCACAGAAATATGCCGCTTCTGCAGGCGGTAAATCGACTCGGACGATTGCGGCCCCAACCACGGTTTCCGGGCCTGCCTAGTGACAACGGTTGCCAGACAGTACATGCTCTGCAAGTTTCTTGACACAGCAAGACCTTCTTGAAGGTAAGTAGCCCGGTGTTTCGATGTTCTTGACGGTGTGTGTTAACTCGAACTCTTTCGATAGCGCACAAGCAGTGCTAGCAAGTGATAAAGTCAAACAGGTTATGCATCGCTGTCACTGCACGGTACTAGCGGCAGTAGATGACGACTCGGAACCGGAATACATCAAAACCGAGCACGAAGACTCCAGGTAGGGCCAGTATGATCATAGCACTGCAACGAGGGTGTTGGTGGAGAGCTCGAGACGGTTGCACCGGGGCAGGGCGGGGGCCTGTGGAGGGGAGGATAGCGAGCAGTGGGGAGGGGACTACTAGGACAGCGGGAACTCGGAATATTTCGGGCACGCTCAGTATTGTACGACCCGTCATATATATATCTGCTGTTATCCGAACATATCCCTGGGACGAAGATACTCGCGAATACTTTGGAATCACTGCAAATCGTTGTGGATATTTTAAAAACATATCCTTGAGACATTTTCATATCTACAGTGATCTGTGCATATTTATCGTGGCAGGAGATTTTTAGATATGTACAGATTGCTCCAGATACGAGCGTTTCTCACTGGGGTTGAAGACCCACTACCTAGTCGGTAGCGGGGATTTATCGTCCGAAGCCCGTTTACGTGCCTGTATGTTTGTGTAGCGTTCCCATTCATTGCGCCAGCTATCTCCGTAGCGTCGTCCTCAGACTCGTCTGCGCCATTGTGTCATCATTATCCTCTCGCTCCAGCACCCGCGACCGTTGCCACTAGTGTATAAATCCTAAATGAATGATGATGACTGTCCGCCACTAATAGTTCAATTTGGCTACCTCAGGCCTCGACACCGGCGATAACTGCGGTGGCGGAGTGAGTGACAGAACCGAGCATGCGCCCCTTCCCAAACCACAGCGTCCGTTTCCAAAGGTGTCGCCGTCTTCTCACAGTTTACTATGATGCTTCCGTGACTTACGCACTATTTAGACATTCGTGAGCTATTCGCCAAGATCGAGTGTTCTTCTCGGTCGCCATACTCCATGAATCTAGTTCCGAGACGTCGGCCCTTGGCACACGTTTACTAGCAGCCCTCTTTCCACATTTCAATTCGCAATCTGCTTCTATAAGCGCTCCCTCTCCAACGGATCCTCCCTTGCAGCTCCTGGAGCGGCACTGGGCGCTCGGCCACAGTGATGTGCGATGCCCTCGTGAACCCGAGCCGAACACCATCAGGCTGCAATCCAAGGTAAATATATTCCCTTTTTCTTATCCGGGATTCTTCTATGCCATCCTCTTGAGGCGCAGATCGCATGATAAAAGGCCGCCTTGTAATCTCCGAGAGTAGGAGTTGTTGCACATCTGCTACCGTCGTCGCCATGCTTGCCAGCGCTATCTTCTTCACCCTTGTTCTCCTCCTTGTGGCGAGACTGAGGAGATCTAGAGTCCGCTCCGTCCTCTCTTTGCCGCCTGGTCCGAAGCCTCTACCTATCATCGGGAATCTCTTGGATATGCCGACCAAGCGTCAAGCTCCGATTCTGCGGGAAATGGGGAAGAAGTATGGTACGCAATCTCATCTCAACCCAGCTGCAATAACTCAAACTTCTTTGGCAGGGGATATTACGTACCTCAACGTGTTCGGGCAGCCAACGCTGATCCTCAACTCTCATGTGGCCGCCGTTGAACTTCTCGATCATCGCTCGGGGAACACGTCGGACAGGCCGCGAATCGTCATGGCCGAAATGTAGGTGGTCATTACTCTCCAGTCCTACCCTACATGAGCTCTATCTCCTGGTCCGTAGTACGGGCCTCATGTGGGAGTTCTCCGTTCAAAGATACGCACCAGCGTGGCGCCAACGTCGCCGTATCTTCCACAACTTCTTCAATCACAACGTTATCCCCAACTACCGTGCCGTCCACCTGCGCGAGAGCCGCCGCTTCCTCCAACGGCTCTTGGATACCCCAGAAGACTTTGTCGCGCTAGCAAGACAGTATGCGGTCCGTCTCCTACTCAACGTTTTCGTCCTGAATCTTTATTCGACAGCATGTTTGGCGCGACAATAATGGACGTGACCTACGGAATTCGAGTGGCGGAAACCGACGACCCACATATCGACGTTGCTCGAAGATCCGCAACTCTCTTTAGCGACATCGTCATCCCGGGCCGATATCTGGTCGAACTATTCCCGGTCATGAAGCACATCCCTTCGTGGTTTCCTGGGGCCGGATTCAAACGAGATGCTATTCGGCGTGGCGCGGATGTCAACCCGCTCCGCGATCTGCCGTACGACGCCACATTGGAAGCCATGGTATGAAGCCCAATGTCTGTATGGGAGGGGAATATGGCGTTGCTGATCAGTAGCGGCACAATCAGGCAAGAGGTGACGCGCGTCCTTCAGTCGTTGCTTCTTTAGTAGGGAAGGCCACACAGCAGGAAGGGGAGATACCTACTCCAGAGGATGAGTGTAACCGAGACGCCGCAGGTTTAGCATACGTAGGTAAGTGCATGTTCTGTTTGGTATCGCCCCCTCGCTGAGCCTTCGTGCATGATTCCAGCTGGGGCCGATACGGTTCGCTGCTGTTCATCACCATTGATCCAGCGGCCAAACCTCACGGAGAACTCTGCAGACGCTATTTTCCTCACAAGCATTCTTCCTCGCGATGGTCCAGAATCCCGATGCCCAACGGAACGCGCAGCGAGAGTTGGATGCGGTCGTGGGCCCCGATCGACTGCCGGAGTTCTCGGACAGGGATTCACTCCCATACGTCAATGCGCTCGTAAAAGAGGTCTCACGATGGCATAGTGTCGCGCCCCTTGGTATCCCCCATCGCACACTCGAGGAAGATGAGTATAAAGGATACCGGATACCCGCAGGCACAGTGCTCGTCCCAAACGCGTGGTAAGCCTTCTCGCTTCGTTCCCTAATGCACGAGCCAGCCGTTCGCTAGAATGTTCGTTTGTACTCGTTTCGCAGGGCAATGTCACGAGACCCTTCTGTGTCCCGACCCGGAGAAGTTCTTACCAGAGAGGTTCTTGGAGGATGGAAAGAGCAGCTCTCCCCTGGACCCAATGAAGTTTCAGTTCGGGTTTGGCCGCAGGTGTGTGTGCCTTTGTATCCTTCTTCGCACCCTGGACCCATACGACAACAACTACTTCGCCCTCCACAGGATCTGCCCTGGGCGGCACTTCTCTAACGAAGCTCTGTTTATGACTATCGTCTCCGTGCTGCACGTCTTCAATATCGAGCCCCCTCTCGGAGAAGACGGCCGCCCAGTCCCAGTGAACCCCAAGATCGTCCTCGACTTCTTCCTTTCGTAAAACGCCCCACGCGCTCTGACTCTTCTGAATACTGACATAGTTTGATTAGATATCCAGAGGAATTTCAATGCAGGATTGTTCCTCGATCGGAGCATGCGTCAAGGTTGATCCAGAGTGTCAGTCCGGCGACCTAGGCGAAGTGCATTTTTACAACGAGAAATTATTGCGTACGGTTGTACAGAGTGTATAATTCTTCTCTTGGATGCTGAGAAATAGCAACAAGCCATGTGTCGTAACTGTGATCGGCCTTCGGATCTTCAGAGGTTGGTCGTGGTAGAAGGTGAAGTGGGCACGCGTACGAGAATGGGCACTTCATTTAGGCGCACGGTCTCTGACAGTCTCAGGCTGTTAATGATGACTCGGATACTATGGTTACATGCCCCCCTTCCACGCAAATTACCAAATCGACGGCGAACGAATTTCTTGCGATCTCAATGGTAATGCCGAAGAATGCAGTATCTACGGGCTCAACTCATAAACTGGTGAATGTAAACATAGAACCTGACTATTAACTTTGCGAGCGGCGACAAACACCACTGGCATGCCGATGATTATGTTAACGCGATCGTAGATCGCTTTTCGGCCTTCTACCTTACTATTGGAGGCATGTCTTATAGCATATCTAAATTTTCCTTATTCTTGTAGTCTAACAGATACCACAGTCGTACGAACGCTCGTTGAAGTGAGCCGAGACCCCGGGTCCGATCCATACGAAGTACGGCATTACACCCCAGCGTCCAACCAGAGTTCGTAATCCCGTCGTGTCCACCTTAACGCCTTCAGTTTCTCCGCATCGAAGCACCTGTGTGCATATCGGGGACGCCTGCATCCCACAAGGCGATCCATCGGGGCTTCTATGGTGGCGGTCTTCTCATGGTCCGACGCTCGTGTACGCCAACATGGAGCGTTTTATGGAGTTTTCGCAAGCTTATGGTGGGTCGCAGTAGGTCATGCGATGGAAGAATTGGCTTAGCGGTGTGTAAGGTTCAAAGACACCACCATATTAACGCCTTTTGGATAGCATATAAACATGGCGCAGGGTTCCGAGGGGTAGGTGTGTTATCTTCTATCACTATACTCTACAGCTTAGACCATGCTAAGCGAGATTCTCGTTGTCACTACTCTCGTGCTTGCCGTGCTGTGGAAATATAGCCAGAATCGTGCCGCGAGGCCTCTCCCTCCAGGCCCGAAACCCCTTCCAATCGTAGGGAATTTGCTGGACATGCCTTCGAAGAGGCTCGGTCCGTCTCTACGGGAATTAGGAAAGAAATACGGCGCGTTTTCTCAATCAGCCTGAGTGGCTAGTGAAGAAACACAAGCTGATGTTGCCAGTAGGTGATGTGACGTACCTCAACATGTTAGGGCAGCCCATGGTCGTTATTAACACCTACGAGGCGGCCATCGAGATATTAGAAGGCCGCTCTGCGAACACGTCTGACAGACCGCGTATTGTCATGGCGGAGTTGTACGCCCGTAATTCTCATCGTCTAGCTCACTGTCACATTCACAAGACCTCTTTAGAACTAATTATATGTGGGAGTTCGCTATCCAAGGGTATTCCCAGGCGTGGCGACAACGACGTCGCGCCTTCCATGGATTCTTCCACCCAAACGCAGTTCCAGAGTATCGGCCGATCCATCTTCGCGAATGCCGCCGGTTCCTCCAGCGACTACTGGATACGCCGCAGGACTTCGTCGCATTAGCCCGACAGTAAGCTTGTCGTGCTGACCGTTCGACCGGCGCGCCACAGCTTATCGCCTGCAGTGTCTTCAGTGCATCGATTATGGATGTCGCGTATGGAATACAGGTGGCAGAACACAACGACCCGTACATCCAAATGGCGGAGAAAGCAGCTGCTATCTTCAGCGACATCGTTGTCCCCGGACGGTACCTCGTCGAGGTAATGCCGTTCCTGAAGCACGTCCCTCCTTGGTTCCCCGGGGCTGGGTTCAAGCGACAGGCCACACGATGGGGTTATGACGTGAGCACTTTAAGGCATGCGCCATACGATGCCGCAATGAGAGCTATCGTGCGTTGTTTTCGCTGTCAGTACTCCTATAGCAGTGCTTATGCCTCTAGTTTCTCAGGCCAATGGGGAGGCTCGCCCGTCCATGGTTGCGTCCCTTGTAGAAACGGCGATACGGAAGGAGGGTGCTGTTTCTCCCGAAGACGATGAGTGTTTCAGAGACGTTGCAGGACTTACATATCTTAGTCAGTATGCTCGTCTTACTCCTGTCCCGTCCCTACTTATGGCCTAGGTACTTCTTAGCTGGCGCGGATACGGTTCGTCATCGTATTCTGCATCTAGTCGACGCATTTGATCATCGTATTGTTAGACCCTGTTCTCTACCCGAGCCTTATTCCTGGCGATGGTACAATATCCTGACGTCCAGCGGAAAGCTCAAGAAGAACTCGACACCATTGTCGGGCCCGACCGCCTACCCGAGTTTTCTGACAGGCAATCCCTCCCCTACGTCGACGCGATGGTCAAAGAGGTCATACGCTGGCACAGCGTCGTGCCTCTCGGGGTCTCCCACCGTACGCTCGATGAAGACGAGTACAACGGCTACCGCATTCCTGCAGGAACTGTATTGATCCCGAATGCATGGTAAGGCTACTTGCCCACGACTAGTGCCTGAGTTCTGGCGTTGAGTCATGTGTATTGCTCGTATCACTAGGGCCATGTCTCGCGACCCCGAAACGTACTCGGATCCCAATACGTTCTGCCCAGAGCGGTTCCTCGGAGGTCAGAAGTACGGGCCCGCTGAGCGCGACCCAGAGAAGTTCCAGTTCGGCTTCGGGCGCAGGTATGTTATCACGCATCCATCCTAGTTCTTCCGTAAACTCAGAATCCGCTGTAACTTCTCGAAGGATATGCCCTGGCCGTCATTTCGCGAACGACGCTCTATTCATAACGGTTGCTTCCGTGTTGCACGTGTTCAACATCGAGGCACCGCTTGGAGAAGACGGGAAGCCGGTCGTCGTCAACCCAGAGATAGCTCTGGACTCCTTCCTCTCGTAAGGTTCTCAGCCCGCTACTTATCTATGAAGTAACTAAATGGATCCATATAGGTACCCGCAACCCTTCCCGTGTAACATAAATCCTCGGACGAGCCAGGCGGAGGCTCTCATCCGGAACGCAGGCAGTATGCCGGGTGGAGCATAAGTAACATCTCCACCATTTCGCATAAATGCACCAGATACACGATTCCGTGCTATAACAATCATGTTAGGTACTAGAACCGAATCGACCGACTCTAGCACAAAGTTAATAGAGAACTTCTAGACATAAAGGTGATAAGAATTCACTGGTCCGCCTACTAGGTCCCATTCGTTAAGGGCTAGCGAACCACGCATCGCGGAGAACTCTATCCATAATTCCCAGCGCTCGGCTTGGTCGTTTTCTATGAGACGTCCCTGACACAGTCTACAGATATAAGAGCTCTATTCCCGGGCCGCCTCAGCAATGCTGCACATGATGTTGACGTCTCCTTCGGAGTCGAAGAAAGCGTGCGTCTGGTAGATTCATTCTATAGCGTAACCTCAGCTGTATACGGCTGATGGCGGGCAACAGGCTTACCTCCTGTCAGATCTGCACCCAGCGTCAGTAAATAGTGAAGAAAAGCGGGATAGTAGAACTTTTGCACCTGTTCATTCGTCGGGTCCCAGCCTTCAGGGGCTTCTAACCCGAACCATGACGGTAGCTTCGCCCACAGCTTACGCCGTTCCGCTTTATCGTGGGCTATAAGGAAGGCCTTGCAACTCGCACAAAGGCTGGTGCTCATAAAGATGTCAGATGCGCCATGCAGGAGGGCTAGCGTTTCGGTGTTGACCGCCTGTGCTTGGGTGCGAAACGTGCGGATCTGATGGCCGCACACTGTTACATGTGCAGAGTTGCTCTGTTCCGCTGGCGACATGGTGAAGACACGAGTCGCAAGGGGGGAGGCCTCGCTGCACATCCTCCCGAAGCCCTCGATGCATCGCCCAAGGTCTTCTGGAGATAAATACTCTACCGTACCGTCCTCCCGGGCCCATCCCTTAGTGACCTCGCCTTTGAGAGTAGCGCAAGTGTACAACGCGACGGGGAGCATATCAATGTTGTCGGTTAACCTTGCCAAGTTTACGACTCCGATGCTCTGGCGTGCATCAGTTAAGTCGCAAGGCGTGTAGCTGGCTTCCCAGGCTTTAAATTTGATGGTATAGTAGAGCTTCAGGCAAGAGAGCGCTTGCTTCTCGACGTCTTCTATGCCGTATTTGTGACCAAGGCGTACCAGCGAGGAAAGCTGGTCGAACGTGAAGGCGGACCCGTCATATGGCGTGTAGATTCTGTGTGAATGAAGATGCGTCAGGGAATCGCGCGCATTGCAAGCTCGCGTGAAAAAGTCATACAGCTGCCGCGTACGAGGTATTAGGACCCGGAGAAGATGCCGCAAATCCTCAGGTGAGTCAGAAAGACACACTACAGGCGATCCGTCTAGAATATCCACGGCTTGAGAGTCCGTTGCGACTCCGAGCATGTCTGCGACGACATTGGATTGCGAGGCGAGTAGCTCCTTGTAGACCTTGAAAGCGACTTTCCCGGCGATGAGGACGATGCTCCCGTCAGAAAACCAGAACTCGGCATCCCATATCACGCTTTCCAGAAGTGAGCCCATCGAGTTAGAGGCGATGGTGTTTGAATTACTCGTGGATGAGCCGGGAGATGAACTTGAAATGCCGTCTACGGGCTCCACGCGCGGCCGTTTAGCACTAGGTTCGCCATCCGTCTCGTGGTCGACAGGGTTTGTTTCAAGACTTTAGCGGTGATACTTGTAATTATGGGGGAGGGCGCTGCCCTGGTATGCAAAAGAATTGATCATTTAGCATTGGCTCCCGGATCTCGTTATGCGAACAACAAGAAGTTCACCGATGCTATCGAAGAGATCTGGTGAAGCTCTCGCCTTCTTCGAGATTTTGCGCTCGCAGTGGAATATGGCTAGATTTCTGAGGTGTGAAAAGTAGGAACTAGGACTTTAGTCGTTGTCGGACGGAAGACTGTACTGGTAGTCACTGTAGTGGGAGGGATAGACCTGGTCTCAGAAACCCGGCCGAATTGTCATGCATCGTACTTTCCCAAGAAGGCAATTGTTGGCGATAAGTGGCATTTAAGTTTACTACGCTTTTTCTTTGGACAGTCAGTCACCGACCAAGCACGTTTCGTACCCCCAGTACAGTCATTCAGGGACATATTTCGTACGCCGTAGGGCTTGGATTTCGCACTGACCCTTGCTGATCTTCGCCACAAGTCAAGAGGAAACGCTGGAGTCTGGGCGGCAAGCGGATAAATCCTGCCACGTGGCAGCAGGGACTAGCCAGATCGTCGGATCTAGCCTTCCCCAGGATCCCCACACTCAAAACACATGCAACAACATCCGGGGAACTCACTACCAGTACCACACGGCTTGGCCAACACTCCGGGGTAGCGCAGCCACTCCCACCTTTCGACCTAACCACAACCCACCCCGAACCACAGTAGCCGCCATGCCTCTCGAGACAAAGTTGACCAAGCTCCTGGGCATACGAGTGTAGGTAGTTCGGCGGCTACCGGTGGGACCGGCAAGTTACTCACATACGTTTGAATTCGAATATCCTCACAGGCCGGTGGTACAGGGCGGCATGCAATGGTAAGCATATCCCGAACCCTGAGACGATTCAATGGACATGTGTTCACGACGGCGCAGGGTTGGCCTCCCCCCTCTGGCCGCTGCCGTCTCGAACGCGGGCGGCTTGGGTACACATACACTCTCTGCCATCGGAATACATGTGGCTTACGGGCGCCCCCTCAGGAATCCTCACCGCTCTAACCCAGCCCAACCCGGAGGCACTTCGGCTCGCGATCCGTGAGACCCGTAAATTGACCACGTATCCGTTTGGGGTGAATATTACGCTTCTTCCAAGCATCAACCCTCCCGATTACGAGGGCTTTGCCCGCGTGGCGGTCGAGGAAGGCATCAAGGTCTTCGAAACCGCTGGAAACAACCGTAAGGCTCAGGCAGTCCTGTAGAATGCTAGCTAGCGCGCTAACCCCACTGAAGCTGGCCCGCTGATCAAGTTTTTCAAGTCAAAGGGGTGTATTGTAATCCATAAATGTACAACAATCAGACACGCGAAGGTGCGCTCCGCCACATGCCACCCGTGCCTGGACAGCGGCTAATCCGTCCCTGTGCAGTCTGCAGAACGTCTCGGTGTCGACTGTCTGAGCATCGACGGGTTCGAATGTATGACTTGGCATTGGCCGTGCCCGGTGACTTTCGACTGACTACCATTTAGGCGCCGGGCACCCGGGCGAGGAGGACATTGGCGGTGTGGTCTTGGTGGGTCCGCTGTCTCCCTGAAACCCAGCGCGCGCTGATTATCAACATCTCCTCAGCTGGCGCGTGCGGCACAAGAGCTGAAGGTGCCATATATCGCATCTGGCGGGTTTGCGGACGGGCGCGGACTGGCGTCCGCACTGGCGTTAGGAGCATGTGTAAGTCGCACGCATCATCTCATCTAAACATATCTTGCTCACAATAGGCGGTCACACGCAGGGCGTGAACATGGGTCCGTCTGCCCCTCTCCCACCCGACGACTTTCCGTTACTGACACTAGTCATTACAGGCACACGTTTCCTGTGTACCGTCGAGAGGTTAGCTACCCTCCTGATGCGCGGGGTCGACGTCGCAACGCTGACACCTATGTCGACAGTCCCATCCACCAGAATATCAAGGACGCAATCGTCGCCGCGACGGAGCGCGACACGACGCACATATTCCGCACGCTGCACAATACCGCGCGCGTGTTCAAGAACAAGGTCGCGGAGCAGGTCGTCGCGCTCGAGCGCCGCCCGGGCGGCGCCAAGTTCGAGGACGTGCGCGAGCTCGTCGCGGGCCAGCGCGGCCGCCTCGTGTACGAGACCGGCGACAAGGACTACGGCATCTGGAGCGCGGGCATCGCGATGGGCCTCATCAACGACGTCCCGACGTGCGAGGCGCTCCTGCGGCGCATCGAGAAGGAGGCGGAGGACGTCATTGAGGGGCTCCAGGCGGTGAGGGTGGTAAAGGCGAAGCTATGATGTTAGTTTGACGAGGTGGGAGACCGAGGTGGGGAAGCTAAGATCTGCATCGCCCGCATGTATACGATGCATGAATGTATGAGATCGGCAGCTCGACGACGCGACGCGCTGACCGTCGTAAATGCAATCAGTCTGCATATCCAGCGACCGTGACCCCGATGCCAGAACTAGCTGCAGGGTCGCATCTGCCAGCCTTTTTGGTTCGTGACTAGGCCAATCCTTCCCACCGTCACTTCATTCGTACATGAAGCCTGTCCAGATCTTCATCTCGCGATTGCGACCACACACCGCCGGCGACGCCCGGGGGAGGGTAGGATGCCGCAGGGTCTTCCTCCCGGATATCAAGATGCCCACCTTCTGCTGTGCACGCTGGCCCGGAGAGACCGGTCATGCGCATGTGCGAGCGTATGTACACACCTTTGATCTTTCCTTTTCCTGCGCTCCTCCCGCGCCGCGCCCCACACCTAAACGCGCCGGAAACGGCGCACAATAGCAAGTACGTCCGCGCGCAGTCAGTGCGGCGCATCCTCTGCAAACGCGTCGGAGCTCGCTCCAGGTTGCGATGGTGCGTCGCACCCTATAGTTGATCAACAGTCTGGCTGGCGCGATGCGGTCGTATGATGTGCAAGAGGATCTGATATTGCCCGACTGCTACGGGACGGGAGTGAACGGGGTGCGACGATACAGCGAATGTACAATAAGGATACAGCTAAGGCCCAATTCGTAATCGTATGAACAGAAACAGCGTGTGGGCGGTAATACAACTGATGGGGGGTGACGCGGGAGGCGGGAGTGCGGTATGGAGACAGACGTGTGAGGGTATGTATACATTGGCAGCAGCTGCGAGCGTCCGGCCATTCATTCGTGCGTCTATATCGTGCAGCGTTCGCGTTGCCGTGCGTGCGTGGGGAACCGTGAAAGTTGCCAATCGAGGGAAATCGTTCCGCAGAGCCAAGAGGGGTCATCGGCAGCAGCCTCCGCTCCCACCCGCACTCACTCCGTGTCCATGCTGGTCTGGAGAGAGGATGCGGAGGCGGGTTTCTGAACGGACGGCGCAGGGCGGTAGAGCGGGTCGGAGGGGTGGCGCGGGACAATGCGGTACGGGTGGATGTCGGCAGGGAGCCGGCGGCGGAGGGTTGGATTGCGGAGGAGCTGCGCGGCCGGTCCGAAGACGAGCACGGCGGGGTCGGGCTTGAGGCCCTGTGCTTTCGCCTCTTTATAGCGGCGCGGAACGATAAGCATCGCGTCCGCGTCCTCGAAGCGGCTCGAAAGGACGACCCGATAGCGCGAGGGGTGGAAGTAAGGATGGTAGCGCTGGAGGTCCTTGAAGCTCTGTCCGGGGCGTGCGGTTATCGGGCTCGACCCCGAGGCGGGAGAGGAAGAGCGCGAGGACGAGGAGTAGGCAGTTGTCGAGGAGGACTCCGAGGAGACGGAGGTCTGGCGGGGACGAGCCGAGTACTTATTGAGTTCAAGCGGGATCGGCGGCTGTTGTACAAGATTTAGTCAGGGTGAAGGAGCGTGTTTCGGACGGCGGGACGCGTACCAGGAGGCCATTAGCATTAATACCATTACGGGCGTTGGAGGCGTTGGGGCTCGTAGAGTTGCTCATGTTGGAGCTGCGTGCGCGGATGTCGGGAAGACGGAGCGAAGCAAGTGGCGGAAGGGTAGGGCGGCGGGAGTGCGTCTTGTTGTCGAGGACGGGAGAGAGGCGGGTCATATTATATAGCAGGTGTGGGGATATAACGTGATGAGATGTATCGGGAAGGGTATGTTAAGACGTATGTCGAGATGGGTATGAACGTGGGAAAGACAAGATGGGTCCACCGGGGTACCGATCACAGGGGCCTGCCTAAATATGTCGAGAATAAGGGTATAAGTGGCGCTGGACGAGAGACACGCAAGAAAGGAAGGCGGTGAGGGGGCGGGGTACCACAGGGCGCGGATTGACGGACCTTTATAGCGAACAGCGCCAACGCAAGAAGGGTGCGCCGACATTGTCGTCCGCCTGAGTACGGACTCAATCGGTCAATAGCCTCTCGCGAAGACATGCGAGCGTCCGCGGTCCTTTGTCTGCTCGCGACCGGGTGAGGGTCGCGCTCGAGGGCGAACAATTGGACGCACTCACACTTGTGTTGACGCGTGTTTGTGAGTCGGTAATCTCGCTAAGAGAACCTTCACCTGTACAAAAACCATTGTGTGCGGCCCTGTCAGTATTCAGAGATGACTTTCTATCGTTTCCATCGTGTTGTGTATGTAAATACAGCGATGGACGAAATGGGGAGGAGGAACTAGAGAGGTGGGGAGTGGACTGCCAGTGGACTGGAGCAGCCCGGGCGCTACAGCCCGCCTTCCCACGCCTCCTAAAGCGGAAGGCGCCTATTCAACGTCGAGCGCCTTTAGCGGAGCTTTTGTCTGCCTCCCCTCATCCGCCACTTATGGCTGAGCCCACACCCAAAATCAAGATCGTGCGTCCCAATTGTCCTTCAAAAGGCACGCGAACTAACTTCTCTTACCCTGCGTACAGTTGAAAAACTCGGCGCCCGACTTTTCCGCCGCCACATTTCAGATTCACGATGAGTCTCATACAATCGGAAACGCGTTGCGGTGGATGCTCATGAAGAAGTGCGTCCTGCTTTCAATATTGTGCGAGGTTAAAATTGACAACCTGTTACCGTCTAAAGCCCGAAGGTGGAGTTCTGCGGATACAGGTCAGTACTCCCAGTCCTTGCTTGTCCCATTCACGCAGGCGGAATTCCCGCTGGAAGCATTTCTTTGGCATATCTTTGTTCGTCCGGCTGCCAAACCCTTACTCCGTACCTTGGTCGGCGGTTATGCACGCGCCCCCTCACATTTCTCCCTTTTGTTCCCTAAGCCGGCGTGATCGAGTCGGTCTCTCAATTGTCTACAACTTGCCGATTGGAGGCGCTCGTCCGCGTGGTGGTCCCGCCTCTTCCACAACCGTCGTCGTCCCCCCTTCGTTGACGCTCCTTCCACTTGGTCATCGATTTTGTATGCTGTAGCCGGAAGCTAACGTTGTCTGAAGTGTGCCCCACCCCTCCGAAAATCACATCAATATGCGCATTCAGATGTACGGTGCGTACCCCTTCAACATCCTCGCTGCATGCCCTTGTGCCCCCTTCTAACTTGACGCATCTTATGTGCAGACGGGCTGTCGTCATTAACCGCGTTGATTCAGGCCCTCAAGGACCTCGACGACCTGTGTGTCACGATCGACGAGGAGTACACGAAGGGCCTGCAGGCTGGCCAGTACGAACGCTGGGACGAAAAGAGCTGAGTAACGCTCGCAGTGTCGGTTATGTTTTGTACGCTTTCGTTGCTGTATCATTATGTTGTTTTAGGTACTCCTCTTCAGCTGTCATCGAACTATGCTCTACTAGTGAACCTCGGTCCCGCTAACGTCTTTGCGGCCCGTGCGGGGACCGCCCATCCACCGACCTACTCTGCCATTTAAGGCCCCTGCGAAACGCAAGTTGGTGATTGTGAAGCAGTTCATTTAGACAAGCATAACACGAAGCGCGACATGCCAGCACGTATCGAGTAACCCCACATGGTACGGACCGTACACGCAAGTGGATTGTGGGCCGGAGCGCGGGCAGGTCCATTGTCCTAAGTGCTTGTACGGTGAAGAATAGTAGCTTGTTACCAGCCTCGACGCTAGGCGCCATATTGGTTGAACAATGTGAGCGCTTGTGATTGGGGACGGTCTGTACATTAGTGTTCATTGTTCTCCTCGCTATTAGTATATGAGCCGTCCGCAAGGTCTTCATGGACGCTCCGTTAACATACATGTCCCATATAAACGTCCAATTCTCCGTCCTCCGCGCCGATCGCTTCGTGTCGCCTCTCTAACCCGCATGGCAGTTCGGCGAGGATCAATGATATCAAGTGAAGATAGATGGAAAATCTTGAGAATGCCAGAGGCTCGTCTTGTTGACTAAAGCGCGACGACTTTTAGGCCGTTTCTGTACGAGTACCGTCGCGCATCCTCCGACGAAAAAACTGCTTAGCGATCGAGCCTACCAAAACCATTTGACGAGAGTGGGATTCGAACCCACGCCCTTTCGGACCAGATATCCGTGGGGAACAAACTCCTCACCTTAGTCTGGCGCCTTAGACCGCTCGGCCATCTCGCCATGACTTCACTCTTATTGCATTTAATCTATGTTGTCAAGGCTAGCAACCCGGCGGTGCGTTAATGCTCGTTCGAATCCGCGTCAACGCCAGCAGCACTAGTAGATGTAAACCATCCTCACGGTGAACGTTCACCGGCACCTGGGGCCGGACGGCTTGAATCTCAAGCAATTGCGACGCACAATGCTCCGCGTACGCTTAACACTGCCATTTGGCCGAAGCGTCGGTCTGACGGCCGCGCGACGTGTAGTAGGCCGGGCGTACTCCAGCAAACCTGACCCGTTCAAAGTGCTTTTCTTTGGACGCGATGAATTTTCTTGCGGAGTGCTATATCAATTGCTCAAAGCTCAAGGTTTTACAAATTCCCTATAATAAGGTTCAATCATGCGCTGAATCCCTACTTCACTTATAACAGATGTCTGGCAGGATCTTCAAGTAGTCACCCAACCAGACACGAAGACTGGAAGACGTGGTTTCAAGCTGTCAATATGTATACCATTAATTCTTATGAAAGGTCGGGGCATTTCACTGATGTCGTCTCTTCTAGCTCCTCTGAAGTTATTGGCCGAGGACGCCCAATTAAATGTTCACACAATACCTCACGAACGATCGGAATTTAAGACTTTTAGGGGGAGTGAACGTTCATCGCCCTACTTGCATGGATGTTCTTTAACTAACACTAGTGTAACCTCTACAGGCTCCTCCACCTTTCCTACCGTCCGGTGTGTCTCAAGATGCTACCTACCAACCGCCGTCGAACTACCTTTTGATTACCGCTTCCTTTGGACGCATTCTCCCCAACTCACTGCTACACCTCTTCCTCCCAACTCGGCGGCTAAACGTCCACCCATCCCTCCTCCCTGCATACCGCGGCGCTGCGCCCATACAACACGCCCTCATTGACGGCCAACACGAGACGGGGGTGTGCGTCATCGAAATGACCGAGCGCAAGAAGGGCATTGATTCGGGGGCCATATGGGGAACCGAACGCTTGGTAAACGCGGCCCCTCGTCGAGCGAAAGACGTGTGGAGAAGGTGCTGACAATTCTGTGTTAGAGTATACCGGAGGGTGCGATGTTCCCAACCCTGCGTGATGAGCTAGCGGTCAAGGGCGGGCGGCTTCTCGTCGACACGCTGCGGAATATGCTCGCTGGGAAGGCGAGTCTCGCGTCTCCTCGCTCACGCTCTATCTACAGCCATTCTCACGTAGCATGTCTCTGTAGGACACGCGTACTCCCCAGGGGGTGGATCCTAGCGCACGGCGTGCACCTTTGATCACTATGCAAGACTCCGCAGTCGACTTCAAGGTGATGCGTGCAGAAGACATCGAGCGTCGGCACCGGGCCGTTTCTCATCAGGTACGTTCGTCACTACCTCGTGCACGGTGATGACAAGAAGGCTTCATACGGTATTATCGCCTTCAGAAACCAATGACAACCCTGCTCAAAACCCAGCGCACGCTGCAACTGCACGAACCCGCTGTCATCACTGATATACCCGCTAGCGTAAAAGAACACCTTTCCACGGAGGGCACTGCGACATTTTATCCTCCGAGCAAAGCACTCATTGTTCGCTGCGCAGGCGACACTTACCTTAGTGTACCAATGGTAGGTAGCTTGCGGGAGACTACATATATAGTCCATGACTGAGAGAGTTTCGATAGGTACGCCAGCAGGATCGTCATCTTTTAAAGGCTAAGGAATGGTGGAACGGAGTGAAGCCCGAGATGCGGCTCGTGGAAGGTGCCGAAGGTCCCATACAGTTCCTTCCTTTCGATACGCCCACGCCATAACCCGACATGGGCATAGATGATCTGGTGTTTTATGCGGAATCCATTCCGCTACCAAACCCATTAGCTTACGCAATTATACGCTCCGGAAACTTCGTGCATCCAGAGCGGGTGTTCTTCACGTTCATGCCCCGATGAACGCAGATAACGCGCGCAATCCCGATATAGGTGGAACGCATCATTAGTAATATTGCATGGCGTATACACAGAGCAATTAGCAGAGCAAACAGTCGAGAGCAAATCCGGAACAGGGAGGAGGACAGCAACTAAATCTGTAGCACATCATTACGGTGAATGCGGTCAAGCAGAGACGCCACACTCCTTGAGGCAGCCGTTCACAGCGCCCTTCAGTACCTTGAGCACCTCTCGCCGGCGGACCTTGTCTTCTGGCATCTCGACGGCACCTGTGGCAAGCTTGTAGAGGTACACAAAGTCCGCCTGCGCCACTAGGGGAAGCCGGCCAGAGATCTTGTTCTTCTTCCCTTCTATCTTCTCTTTGAAGTGCTTTGCAAAGTCTCTGGAGACGACCTCGGCACGCTCAACCACTTCGAGGGGCACCCCTGCAAGGTTGGCTACGTGCGTGCCGAAGGAGGAGCTCGCTATGCCCTCCACGAGCTTGTACAAGAAGACCAACTGTGCGAAGTAGCGTCAGCGCATTTGACCGTCTCTGCAGGGGGGAATGACTTACCTCGCGCTTCTCGTCGTCAACAAGCGTCTTCATATGCATGTTCCGGATATTAGGGTGGTAAGAGAAGTCGTCGGTCAACGACCCATAGTGAGTGGCAAAGAATGACAACGAGAGTGTGTGCGTGGCCAACTCGTGAAGAACTGCGCCCGCAATGGCCATACCATCCTGGACTGCGCATTAACTATGCCGCACGCACATAAAAGTAGCCCAGACGTACGTATGTGGAAGTTCCACGGCCGAGCTCTATCCTGACATGAATGTAGTGGACAACTTAAGAAGCCTCGGTCACGTACCATCCAAAATGACAAACGACTTGGGCGTCGCATCACGAAGAATTTTACAACTATGAGATATGTCGGTCAACGCGCTCGAATCATGAAAATATGGATGCGCACCATTCATCGAGCTCGACCTTGAACGTACTAGCGTTCGAGAACATATTATCGTATGCGCCCATACGAGTGAGGATGGAGTCGACAGGGCATAGGCTGTCGTCATGGTGAGCGACTCTAATACTAATCACGAACTGGAGACGAAGCGATTTACCGAGCACTCTTCGCTGGGACGAGCATCCCAAGTTGGGCCATGATCTATCAGTCAGGCAGTAAGTCCCTTCTCTAAGTTCACATTCACACTACAGCAGGCTTCTCACAATGCCGGTAGCAGTCATACGCATTGCCTATAGATACATTAGTCATAGTATCTGAAAGTCTACGAAGAGCATACTCACGGTAGATTTTCCTCTGGAGATTGATTCCTTCAAGATCAGCGGCATATCCTGCGATTACTTTCGCGCACTTACCCCATGTTTGGTCCTAGAGTATCAAGTGTCAGCACCCTCCGGATCATAAGAGTGTCCACAACGTACCAGTCAATAATGCGATCCTGCCCACTTCTCCTCCCAATCTCACGTTGTTCGGAATGAAGTCGCCCTTCAACGAGCCGCTCACGCATAGAGCCGGATGCCTCAGCTCCTCAAAGTCGATGAAGGCCTCGTCACCTTCGACGAGTTCAGGCCGGCACGCGGGTTCTCCCAAAGCACTCGACGCCTTGGCGAGACTGAACAGGCAGTCGAGCTCTGCGAGTACTCGGATGGCGCGCAGCCACACGCTGCGATCCTGGTCGAACTCGGCATACAACCTGTTCTTGAAGCCCTTGATAGCGGTGTTACGATTTTCCCGAGCCTCCTTGAGCTTTCGGATCGTGCCTTGCAGCTCTGGAACAACGTAGCGTTTTGCGGCCTGATATAGGTAGAAGTAAGCTGTTGTCTACCATGGCGAGCTCTAGATCGACGTGTTACCTTCGTCGAACCGCTTAGGGTCCAACTCTTGGGGGCCTTCTCTCGCTCCTTCCCTTGAAGCTGCACAAGATAGATTTCCTAAAAGATTTAAGTCAGGAACCTTCGCCCAACACGCTATCGAGCAGCAAAAATTCGTACCTTGGTACCCTGGGCACTGTGCCAATACGAGAGGTCCAATCTATAAGAGGCCGGTCAACACTACCGGAATAGAGCCTCAGAGTATTTGCCTACCCGGTCTGCCTGCGAAGTTTCTTCAACTCGCTCTTGAGCTCTTCCTCCAGTTCGTTAATCTCTTCCATGACGCCGTCGTAGACTTCATCTTGGCCGTCTTCGGGAACAAGCTCGTCGCTCCCTATTGTAGCGAATAGTAATGAGACATTGCGCGACAACTAATGTCAAACATACTCACCATCTTCCGGAGGCTTGAACATTGCTTTGATGTGTTTCAAATTCGGGCTGAGGTCTGGAGCGGAACGAAGCAGCCCGGGAATGCTCTTGGAGTCAAAGGAGTCCGCAGTGTCAGCTAGACTAGCCAGACCCTTGCTAAGGTTCTTGAACGCCTATACGCCCATTTCCAGGTCAGTGGTCTGAGACATTGGATGGTCTCCCAAGAACGCACCGCGAGGACTTTGATGAAATCCTTTACTTTGCAATGCTTGGCGTGAATACGAGAGACGATGCGCTCAAGGTCAGGTAGGCCCTTTGCAATTCCTGTGAAATCCGCCTCAAACGTGGGATGGTCGAGCAGGTCTTGCACGGCGTCAAGCCTAAATACCTCACTTAAGTATCAGCCTCGCGTTATTGTTACTTATGACGTACCTAGCGCTGATGTCTGAGACTTCGCGAAGAGGCATACACAGCCAGATGCGGAAGAGACGCTTGCCTGCACATTATCTGTTAATGTTCATCTCACGACGGCCGAAAGGTACGTGGCCTACCTGACGGAGTGATGCACCTGCCAAGCAACTTGAGCAGCGTACCCTCTTCCGTTCCCTCACTGTTTTGCAAGACCTAACCGTAATAATCAGCCACGCTCCGCAAAGCATGTGAACATCCATCCATACTTCAACGTGCGCGAGTGTTTGACCGTCCAGAACTAATCCCTGCCCACGCCGCATAGGATCGTACACGTTGAAGTTCTTCATGCTCAAGATGTCCTTGTCAATGTTAAGTGTGTGCAAGTACCTACCGAGCACTGTCAGATATATGAAGGGTCCGCCCGAGTTGAATACGCACCACATCATCGCACCGAGCGCTTCTATCGCATCCTCGTGGGGGAGCATCCTCCGAATCGGTTCGGGCACGGCCTTGGTCAAGCCATGGGGATTGTCGACCATCTCCTCCTCCTCCTCGTCCGCTGGGTAAAGCTTCTTGAGCTCCTTGATAGTCTCCTTGAATTTGAACCCTTCGCTCTCCCGGAGGCTAGTCCATATGCAGTTGCCAGGAAGAATGGACTTGAGCAGCCTGGTAGTTGAGACAGACAAGTTGCCCTACACGTCCCGGTTAGCGGACAGGCTGTATGCGAGGGTGTATGCGCACTTTGGTGAAAATGATCTCCTTCGGACGTAGTTGACGCATCATTGTCTCTAACTTTGTGCGGCACACATCGTCCTCAAACGCGCTGAGGTTAAACTCGCTCGTGGCACTATCGAGGACGCATATGCCAAACGTCTGCTTCCCATCTTTGTTGCTCTCCGAAGCTTCGCCCTCGCGAATGGAAACGCAATGGCCGGCTTGCTCATCGGTCAAAAGCTCCGCATCGACGAGAGTACCATTTGTGTACACCTTATTCAGCTCTCGCCGAACGATCTTGTCCTTCGCTTTGTCCGCAGCTGGAGCCTTCTTATTCTTCTTGTCCGCAGCCAGGCGCATTTCCGCCCCTAGGGCAGTCTCGGCTTGATCCACGCGTCCTACTTTGTAGCCTGTACTATCAAGTGAGTATCAGAGCTCGTAAAATCACTAGGATACATGCCTTTGGCAAGGAACTTCGCCGCCCAGAAATTAAAAGACATCTCCGGGACGCCGACCTTCGGTGCATTTTAGAGGCTACCTTAAGTAACTGACGACGCTCGGCTTACCATGCTCATTTTTACGCGCTGCGTCAACTTCAAGTCAAACTCACGATGGCCGATGCGCGCGTCCTCTTCGTACAGCTCCAAGAACTTGCCCTTCTGGAAAAAGAGAACAGTATCGAAGTGGTTCTGCTTTATCTCCCAGAACTGTTTCTCGAACGGAGTGAAGTCCTTCCACGCTTTCGGAGGGATGTATAGCGTGCGAGGGTCGTACCCCGGCTCGCCGGGGCGAGCACCATCCTTGTCCTTGGGGTCAACTAGGAAACTAAACGGGTATTCCGTGCTCTTCTTGTCGTCCTTCTGTTTGAGGGCCCGCTGTTCGGCCGCCGTGAGGAAACTACTTGCGCCCTTAGAGCTAGCCTCTTTCTTTAATGGTGGACGCCCCGAGGATTTCCTAGCCTTGGGCTCCTCGACATCGGTCTCAGCTTCAGAAACCCCGGAGTGCGAGTATGAAGAAAGACGAGACGACGGACGAGACGAAGACGAAGCGCGAGAAGAAGAACGACCGCCGCCTTCTTCCTCATCTTCCTCTTCGATGTCATCAGGAACGATGAAGTCGTCATCGTCTTCGTTGCTCTTCCGTCCTGTTACGACCACCTCGGTCAGATGGAAACTCACAAAGGGAGCCAAGTAATTTACCTCTCGACTTCCCCTTAGGCTTCGAAGAAGACTTCTGATACTTAGTCAAGCGTTTCGCAAAGGAGTTGAGCTTGGGATCCTCCTCGTCTGGCTCTTCGTCAGAGAATACGGCAGACATACGCGCCTTCTTTGAGCTGGCTGATGTTCGCTTGTACGCTATGGAGTCGTCCGCAGAAAGGTCGTCATCAGAGTCCTCGATGATAATCTTCCGCTTAGGGCGGGATGCCGTCTGTCCGGGAATGAGTTTATGGCAGCAAGCATCTACGACAACAGACATACCCGCCTCGCGGCGCTGCTCATATCCGCCTCCCGATCCTCCGCGTCTGAGGTCATGTCCACATCTATGGGGTCGCTTGTGGGAGGAGTATCGCGCGCGCTGCTCCCTCCAGCCGAACTCCGCGTGTACGTAGCGCTGACAACGCCTGAGGATTGAGAGCTGCCTTTCGGCATCGGTGTCTGCAGCTCTTTCAATGGAGACGACGCGTCTTCCCTGCGCATGTTCTCTTTGGAAGAAGTCTTCGCAAATTTCGGGGTGACAGTAACCTTGGCTTTCGGAGCGACCTTAGCCTTCGCGTCACCATCATCTTTCGTCGCAGGTTTCCCAAAGAAAGACGTTAGGCTCTTCTGCTTCATTTTGTCAACTCCACCTTGAGACGCCTTGGGAGGCATTTCCCTGTATGTACGGTCGTTGCTTGCGTGTAGAGGGTGTAGAACGTAACCGTAGAAGCCACGTAAAGCAATGGAAACAGCCGCAGCAGACGAATGAAAGACGCGTAGGCGCCCATTGCTCTCGCGTCGCTCATTGAACGCGTTATTTACCTTTATTTGAATCCGTGTAGTGTGTCGGAAAAATCCGGTCGCACTTCTAAGTCAACGCGCTGATGAAGCGCTTCAGAGGCCCTTATAATCAATATAATTAACTTTGATCAGCCGGCCCGGTGTACAAGGGCCTTATCCGCGATTAGATTAGATTTGAACCGTGGGCAAGAGTCGAGGAGTTAGACGACGTCACCGAGCCTCTCTTCTCCATTTACTATATCTGCTCGATACTCCGTGACTTTCCTCCTGCCCTTGTGCTACTATTTTGAATACAGGCTTGTGTTCGGGTCGCCCAGGTGAGCGGGCTTCCCACTCTGTACGGCATCCAGTCGATATAGGTGAGCCAGATGCCCCCAACGCGCTCTCAGAAGAACAAGACCTCCCAGACCAAGGCTTGTGAGGTCTGCGGAAAACCCGTTGGCACGCAAGGTTATACGCAACATTTGCGCAAGTGCGAGAAAGAGCGGCGCATCGAGCTCGAAAACAAGGACTTCTCTCTGCGGCAGCAGCCACCATTGCCGGCAGCTGCAGCAAGTGCGTTTGACTGTTTCATTAGGGTATCGGTTAGGTCTGGCTAACGGTTTCTTTGGCTTATAGAACAACGCGCAGGGAGATCATCCAAAAACAGTAAGTAATTGCTGCACATGCGCCGAGCACTCGTTAATTGGTCTTTGTCCTAGGACGTCCAGCCTATTTTGACATGGGCGCCGAAACCGACCGGGAAGATAATGAGCATTCTGACGGTATGTCATGTCCTTGACCCCGTCTGTTGTCCATAGTATACTGATACTCTTTCAGCCTCCCCATCAACACCACAGGGTAGCACTAACAACCCACGGCCTTCACCGCCCAGCGGTGAAGTTGCGACAGATTCATCCCGCGTGGAGCGTCGCCTGGCAAGCGAGCGTCCCACGACTGTCGATCCCTTCGAGGATGTTACTCGTGAGTACAAGCCGCAGCCACCGCAAGAGAATCCATGGGGCTCGTTTGCCACCAAGGCCGATTTTGAGTTCGCAGAGCTCTCCCTCGAAGCGGCTCTCAGTCAGCATCAAGTCGACGCTCTTCTTCGCCTTATCGGGCGTCTTATTCGAAGTGAAGACCGGCTGACGTTCCGAAATCAGAAGGACATTCAGGCTGCTTGGGAGGGCGCATCCAGTGGGTAGTACGGCACATAACCTAACCTCATAAATTATCCACGCGTAGTTCCTTGGGCCCATAAGCGCCCGACCAAATAATATCAGGCTGACCGACGAAAATTATGAGCTGAATGTCTCTTGCACATAAGCGAGATAACATATAATGGCAATTATAGGCCCTCTTTTTGCTTATACGCTAGATCGGAGTGTTGTGACAATTGGCGCTCCCGGCGCCAGTCTGACCAGGACTCGCCATCGGTGCCAAGTCTCTAGTCTAGGTTGTGAACTTTATGAGAACACCACAAGAGGGCAGTATCGACGGGGATGATATAGAGCACAATGAGTAGACAGTTCCCTTTGACTTGCTCAGCTCCTTCGATACCCGCGACCTACGCATATCCCCCTCGGCGCTACTACTAGGTGACACAAATCATCTCGTCCGCGCGAAGGAACTGTAGTTCGGCACCACATGCCCCCTTCGAGAGACGGTTGGGAGGTGTTGGGAAGTCCATTGCGTTGAAGATTGTTGGGAAGTCCTCCGAACGGAGTGCGCCAAAGCCGTCGATGCATCGCTGTAGGCCCCCGGGCGGCGTGCCAAGACGTTCCACCGTACCATCTTCGCGAACCCATCCTTCGATGACGGGATCACTGAGACGAGCGCAAGTATAAAATGCGACAGGTAGCATATCGGGATTGTTGGTGAGCCTCTCGAGTTATACAACTCCAATTCCGTGTACTGGTTCAACAACGAACCGTAGTTTTTGCGTCTCCCATACGTCGAATTTAGACGTGAAATATAGCTTGAGATGGGCGAGAGCCTGTTCTTCCACGTCTTCGTTTCCATATTTGTGAGCCAATCGAACGAAGGCGAACAGTTGGTTAAAATTGTAGCCGTGCTGTTCCGAAAAGTAGACTCTGTCCCGAGCCGCACATAACCATGCATTTATTGATCAATAAATACATAAAACCACCCACCGGCGGTTTGCGACAGGTATAAGGATGCGGAGAAGATGGCGCAAGTCTTGAGGTGAGTCCGAAAGGTGCACCACTGGATGGCCGTCAAATACCTCGCCAGCCTAAGGGTTTGCTGCAACTTTGTCCGAGAAGACTGGCGATTGCATCGCTAACAATCCTTTGTAGACCTTTAACGCAGTGCCTCTGGCAACGAGAATCAGGTTTCCGTCGATGAGCCAAAACTCCGTATCCTGTATCCAGTGGCTGTCTTGTCCGGAACCTATTGTGGGCATCGCTTCAGAGGAGCTTGTACAGGGACGTTTGGCAGGTTTGAGAGGGTTCATCATAGCCATCTGGACGTTGTGTATTAGCTGTCACTAGTGAATCTGTAGCGAAGGAGATGTAGGTACTAAGCCTCGCTGGGGGCGACGAGAATCACAGGTACTCCATAAACGAGGTGCACCGTTACCCTTGGAATTGGAACCAGTGTGTCTATATGATAGAAATTGCTGATGATGATAGTACAGTGTGAGGCAGGTAGAGGGTAGTAGTAGAGTGTCGGACAGCTCGTTCAGATATTACTGAGTTACGCCAGTACCGATGCTGCTAAAGCCTGAGGCACGAGTCTGCCAGGTCATTGAGGACCAGCCGGGTCGTCGTCCGAGGTAGTATTACACGCACAGAGATATCCGTACCCTGTAGAAACGTCGGAGTTCGAATTTCGAAGTAAAAACGGTGATATGCAAGTGTCTAATTGAGATACAACGTTGCTCTGCAGTCTCTCCTCGATTCGTAATAACAATCCTCTTACCGTTACCAGGTAGGCCCCCCGGTACTGGGTCTTAGGGACATGTCGCCGCTTCCATGACCAACTGTAAGATTACACAGTTCAGTATGTGAGGGGATTCGGAAACGCGACAAGGCTTGCCTACGACCGAAGCTGGTACTATAGTGCTCCGCCGTCTTCAAGTTGAATCCGCCTGGGGGGTTCATGTCGCGGCTACTCCGAGTCGGAATCATCCAAACAATCGAAAATGAATGTTAGCCAATCCCAGAGCTTGCGCCGCTCGTCCTTGTCCCGCTCGTGTAAGAGAGCCTTGCATTTGCCACACATCTTAGTCTCATTTATCATCTCCGTAGAGTTGTGGAGGAGGTCCAGACATTGTGGGAACCAGCATTCTGCCTCGTGGCACAAGTCCTGGATCAGGCCTTCGCACTCTTCGGGTGTGGTACAGGTGTCGGGCGGTTCGGTGTCGAAGACCCGGGCGGGCAACCTGGCAGCCTCGGTGCAAAGCTTGCCGTAACCGCGTATACATTTAGCCAAGTCTTCTAAGGAGAGGTACTCCACAGTGCCATCCTCACGCCGCCATCCTTCGACGATGTCGCCTTGGGCGAGCGCACAGGTATAGAGAGCAACAGGGTACATGTCACGGTTTTGAGTGAGTTGTGCTAGATGTAGTGCACCGATACCCCGTGAAGGGTTCTGCACCATGCCGAAGAGGCCCTGCCCCTTTTCCCACTCGTCGAAATCCTGGGTGAAATAAAGCTTGAGGCAAGAGATCGCCTGCTGTTCGACGTCTTCGATACAGTATTTGTGGGCCATGCGAACCAACGATGCGAGTTGATTGAACGAGCAGCCCGAGGCATTCTCTCGTAAGTGAATGCTAGGACCGTCGCGGGCAGCACGTCATCACTTGGATTGACATCTACAATAGTATCATGCACCTACCGACGTTTTGAGCTCGGGATGAGAATGCGGAGCAGATGCCGTAAATCATGCGATGAATCGGAGAGTTGAACGACAGGACAGCCGTCAAAGATCTCAACGACCTGTGGATCGGTGGCAACCAGCATGTCTGCGACTATCGTCGACTGCGACGCGAACAGATGTTTGTAAATTTTGAAAGCTGTTCCCCCGGCGACGATGACCAGACTCCCGTCGTGGAACCAGAACTCTTCGTCTCGCGTTATGTTGTCAAAATCAAGTCCCCTTAAGGAGGGAGAGTCGGAAACTTGAGGGACCACATCGTCTTCCATGCGCGGACGTTTCGTCGAGCTCATCCCCCGGGGGCTGTGAAAAAAACTTTCTCTCAAAACGAATTTTGGGCACGACGCGTATTGCCGTGGACTCACCTGCTCTGGGATTCGAGAGCTAAGTTCACTGGCGGATATCCACTGAGATGCCTGTTGCTACGTAGTAACGGCGAATTCGAACTATATATACGAGCGCCCAATGCCGGCTTCGTTGCGGTCCAGCGCCGCTTTGTAAAGCAAGGTGGCCACGGTTGTAAAACGACGTCCAAGCCCATTATGATGAAGTTGTACTATATCAGGCGCCGAGCCTACGAGCTTGAACAGTCAGTGTAGAGTAGTACTAACTGTAGTTGGCACTTTCCGAGCGTGGAGAAGTGACACAACAAACGATTCAGGAATTAATATTTGCTGTTGGGTTCAAGTTAATGGTTCCCGAGGTGCAAACATGATGCGAAACACTGGTAAAGAAGTTGGCGAAGTCCGACTCGAGGTCTCAACGTGCGGGCGCCTATTATTTGCCAAACCTTTTATTTACCCGTATTTGTACACGGTAAATTCGACAGCTTGTCGACCGCAGTTAGCTCTCGAACACTCGGATATGGCGATTAATATAGCGAGCTAGTTGGAAAGGATAGAAGGTAATGTGCGATACCGTAACGGACAGTACGATGTGTTTATATTCTCTCAGCCAAATAAGTAAGATCTCCACTTGCAGCGCGCACTGCCACCCAAGTCAGCTACTACAAGTTTGCGGCTTTGGGTTATGGTCCCGTAACTGAAGTACGGCATAATAGCTAGCTCATGTACTTGTCGAACTACGCCCGAAATTGGCAGACACGCCCAAAAAGGCTGCTACGCGGCTAAGTCACGATGCCTTGTTATCGAATATTATCATCGGGCCGCCTGCTAGTGGATTATCGATGCTGGCGAGCTCCTTCATTTCCTAACCACAACTCCGGCGCGTCGCGAACATTATAAACTATGTGTTAAACAGAACAGGACTGTAAAGAGCTAAGTTCGCATCAAACACATGCTTGGTAAGAGCAAGTAAATACGTCCAAGGTCGCCTGCTGGAATTAGCGTGCGGTGTCTTCAGGACGTCGTCTGATGAGAGGCATTCTAACGTACCGGCTTTGGCGAAGTTCCAAACAATTGGGGGTAATCCTCGGGCTATATGCCTTGTAGGGCGTCCGGACTTATTCATTCTCGTAGTCACGACTCACAGCCCACCACAAGTACCGGTGGGTAGTGACTTGCAGTAGCGAAGATATGCCCTATATGACCACGTCATTAATAAACGGTCTAAGAAATTTATAACTCCTCAATGATTCTTCAGTCTCGTACCGGCTTTATGGAGGGCGTGGGTCCAGGGGAGCGGGCAAGAAGTTGAACTTCGACTCCTGCTGGCACGAACCACGTCCGGGAAGAGCGCCTATTCTGACAGCAGCACAGCCCACGCGGTGACTAAGCGGGTTTCACCATAACTGGAACTGTGCCCAGTATCCCGGTCGGAGCGAAGGCGTCCGCTCTTTCGTAAACTTGAACTCATCCACCACGGTAGATCCCCGCAAAGCCAGGATCGACCGCAAGGCAGTCCACACTCGCCACCGTTGGCTTACGCCGTGCACTAACGACCTCGGGCCGTCTCAATGCTCCCTCTCGTAGAATGTGCTACTCTTGCTGACGGAGTCGTTCAGGCACCCCATTACCTTTGAGAATCTGACCAACGTGCAACATGACTCCTGTCTACACGCAGAATGTGCAGTAGTTCCTGGAAGCACGCATTTTTCCCAACGATGGGATTGTCCTCTTCTGCGCTTTGACCGGGTACCGATAATTTTCTGATCATGCTTCAGCTTGGCAGTAACATCATCGACTGGACAGAATGGCCCGAATTGGTGCGCTCCCAGGTTCTACGTGCTCGGTTCCCTTCTGCGCATCTCACGAAGGCGTCCTGGTCCGCCGCCCCGGTTTGGGCGCGGCTCACACCCACATCTAGTTTGATGTGCTCTCACGCCTAACAAAGGCTTTCTCAAGGTTCCCAACAACCGGTATGAACCAGCAGTAGGGGCAGTACGCTCTCTCGTTTCATCTGGGAACCGGTCGGCGTGCGGGAGTAAACTTTCCTACCCTTGCTCCACCCCGTGGTACCGGGTCGCCCATTTCCCCTGCAGCAGCCGTAGTCCGTAGTTGCCGATTCGGTGCGCGGCATCTGTCATTCCTCGCTGCCGAACCCGTATTCGCACCCACCGCCCTTTTACCTTCCTCACGCATGCCCGACAATCTGTGCGCGTGCTGTGTAGTCTCGCAGGAACGACCATCTCTCGGTACCCGACCTGTTGTTCGGGCTGGCGATCGCTGTCCATTGGCTGTCGGTGGGCTTCTGAGGCGCGCCCCAAACCCACGGATCGCTTACAGTCTCTCATTGCCGGACAGCGTCTTCCCGCTGTCGGAATAGCGATACGGTGATTGGCCACGGTCGCGAAACACTGCAAACCACTACTCAACTCCATGACTTAGCAAAACGGGATGAAAGGAAAGCCAAGAGGTATAAAGGGTGCCAACGAGTCGGCCAAAGGGAGTCAGAACACTCTAACTCTCGTTCCAGCCATCCTCAGCCCCAGAGCAATGGCATTCAAGGTGCTCGCGTCTCTCGTAGCGGTTCTCGCCGCCCTTCAGGCTACCAATGGTACGTCCGCTGTTATCCGGAATCGCTATCTTGAGTGCGGTTTGACCGGATTTTCTTTTCAGGTGCCATTACTCGCCGAGTGACCTGCCCTGACGGTGTCAACACCGCCTCTAATGCTGCCTGCTGTGCGCTTTTCCCTGTGCTCGACGACATCCAGAAGAACCTTTTCGACGGTGGCGAGTGTGGCGAGGAGGTCCATGAGTCTCTTCGTCTGACCTTCCACGACGCCATTGGCATTTCCCCCGCCATCACCGCTACGGGCAAGTTTGGGTGAGCTTGCAACGTCGGCCCTGACGTTAGAATTTTATGTTAACGGTATCGTAGCGGCGGCGGAGCAGACGGGTCCATCGCTATCTTCGACGACATCGAGACCAACTTCCACGCCAACAACGGTGTCGACGAGATCATCGG
This sequence comes from Trametes meyenii, assembly GCA_022606255.1. Taxonomy (NCBI): domain Eukaryota; kingdom Fungi; phylum Basidiomycota; class Agaricomycetes; order Polyporales; family Polyporaceae; genus Trametes; species Trametes meyenii. The sequence goes on along the minus strand of JABYQG010000014.1, from coordinate 386,189 downwards.
CGAACAGAAGCCCTTCATCGCTCGCCACAACATCACTACCGCTGATTTGTCCGTGCTCCCTGCTCATGAGTCTTGGTGCTGCAGTCCTGACCCATAAGCATAGCATCCAATTCGCCGGTGCCATCGGTGTGAGCAACTGCCCGGGTGCGCCTCGCCTCGACGTATTCGTCGGTCGCAAGGATGCCACTCAGCCGGCCCCCGACAAGACTGTTCCCGAGCCGTTTGACACCGTCGACAGCATCCTCGCCCGCTTTGCGGATGCGGGTGGATTTAGCCCGGAAGAAGTTGTTGCTCTCCTCGCCTCGTACGTATCATCGCACCGCTCTGAATATAGTGTTGTGCTGACACGATCGAATAGACACACGGTCGCCGCCGCAGACCACGTCGACCCCTCCATCCCTGGCACGCCGTTCGACTCCACCCCGGAGCTGTTCGACACGCAGTTCTTCATCGAGACCCAGCTCCGCGGCACGCTCTTCCCCGGCACGGGGGGCAACCAGGGCGAGGTCGAGTCTCCGCTGCATGGCGAGCTGCGCCTTCAGTCAGACTCGGAGCTCGCGCGCGACTCGCGTACCGCATGCGAGTGGCAGTCGTTCGTCAACAACCAGGCCAAGCTCCAGTCCGCGTTCAAGGCCGCCTTCCGCAAGATGACGATCCTCGGCCACGCCGAGAGCGACCTCGTCGACTGCTCCGAGGTCGTGCCCACGCCGCCCGCGCCTGCGAGCGACGCGCACTTCCCCGCCGGCTTCAGCAACAGCGACGTCGAGCAAGCTTGTGCGAGCACGCCCTTCCCGACGCTCTCCACTGACCCCGGCCCGGTCACTTCGGTTGCCCCTGTGTAAGTGTTCCACATTCCGCCGTCGCGCGTGCAAGCATAACAGGCTAACAATGTTTGCAGCCCCCCCTCATAAACAGCATGAGCTAGCTACAACATGAAGTCTGCATGAACGATTTGTTATGGGTTGGTTCATAAACTTACGAGTCTTCGCTGCGCATACTATGAGACGTTCGACACTTGCTCATTAGACTATCATATTCTCGGGGAATATACTTTATTTGAACTATTAGCTGCGTTATAGCAATTGCTCCCGGGAGGTTGCACTCACAATGATACAACAGTGCGACGAGCCGGGGCGGAATAAGCAACGTTGGACAACAAGGGCATCATTTCGCGTTTCGCAAAGGCGGCAATGTCCTAACTCTTCAAAGCTTCAAGTTTGTGTCGCTCGTATCCAGGGTCGTCGTTCTCAATTGTCATCGTATCCTCGGATGAGGATGGGAGACAGTCATTGCGGTGAGAATGACAAGGAGTTTTGGTAAGTTCATGAACTTTCCTTCGAGGTAGAGCAAGTGAACTTCACCAAATTATCGCGTCGCAACCGCCACACCACCTGCACGCTTGACCTCAGCGGCGAGGACAACGGATCCGTCCGCGTCGCTTCTTCACACGACGAGTGTATGTCTGACAACCAAGGAGAACGGGAGCACCACTTAAGTACCTTTCGCGAGTTCTGCGCCATGTATTGTACGCCTAAGTGCATATGCTGTTCGACGGGTTCAACTTGTACGTGGTGAGCTTTGCCGTTCGCCGGCTTCTGCACCAATTGTGCACAGGGACGAAAGCGCCGTCAGTGGTCCATGTTGAGGACAGAGTGCACATAATCTTGTCCGGGTGGCTACGCGCTTTACGTGCCTGACTGCTGTAACCACAGATAGATAATGGACCAAAGCGCCTTCTGACTACATTCATGGATGGATACTTCTACCACCAGCTGGTGTTTCAGTGCCGGGTCGTCCAATACTTCTTCGAACTCCTTGCGTGCCCCACATCTGGTGGCTTAGGCCTTTCCTGAGGTAGGCTCTCCGTTACTCTTACGGGCACTTCCGAGAACCCGTCGTCTGGAAGATTACTGTGGGTGAGTCCATTGGGGTCCAACGGGTCGACGTCCAATGGTCCGGGCGATCGGAGATTCGCAAGGCTAAATTGGTGCACGACGTTGTCCCACATGTCGTCTTCGTCGTCTTCGACAGGCTGCGGGGCTGGCTGAACTATACCAGTCTCGGGAGCAACAGGCGGATCCGTCCACAAGGTAGCCCAGCGTATCGGTGTAGGCTCGGTGTCTCCTTCAGTACCCGGAGAGGCGAAGAACGGGTGATTGCGTAACTCGGATGGGGAAGATTTGGGTGTTATACCCAGGCGATCAGAGGGGTCGAGGACCTACGCACAGTCAAGATCACGCCGAGAAACAGTCATTAGAAGTTGAGACATACCACTAGGCGGCGCACGAGGTCTTTGGCGACGTCGTAGAACCCGTCTGGGAACATGTAGTCAAGCGCTTCGATCTTGCGGAAGCTCTGGTAGTCATTGATGGCTGCGAATGCCGGCATGCCTGCGATAACGAAATATACAGTGCATCCAACGGCCCATAGGTCGGAACTTGAAGTACGGACTTAGTTCAGGTGTTCGCGAATATATTGGTTGACGTCCCTACCTATCACTGGTGGTTTTCGATGCCCGATTGAGTAGTTCTGGTGACACATAGGCTGCGCTGCCTACAAACGAACTCGAACGGGGCGCTTCACGGAGTTAAAGTACATCCATCCAGCAGAAGAGCGTAACCTATGCTCACATAGATCGTTGTTGGACGCCAAATAGGCTGATCCGAAGTCCGTAAGCTTGACCCTCAACTCGTCATCGAGGAGCACGTTCTCTGGCTTCAGGTCCCTGTGTAGCACACCTTTGCTGTGCATCCATAGTACGGCGTCTACGATTTGCGCGATATACCAGCGCGCACATGGCAGGGACAAGGAACCGTACTTCTTCACCAAGTCCGCTAGATCTCCGTGGGGTGCAAGATCTAAGACGAAATCTGGCCCGCGTCCATCAGTATCCGCAAGTCTAGCATAGGGCAGGGCGACTTACACAGCGACGTTTCGTCCTGGAAAGCGGCGTGCATCTTGATAAACCCTGGGTGGTTACCCGAGAGCTTTGCAAGGGCGTCCTTCTCGACGTTAGCGTACTTGACCTTCTTCTGCTTGATCAATTGTGCTTTACTCAAGATCTTTACAGCGTATCGTTTTCCTGTAACTGTCTGAACAGCCTCCATAACCTACGTGGTTAACGTGAGTGGATGAGAAGCCAAAATCGCGAAACAGACGCATACAGTTGACCATGAACCGCTGCCTAAGTCTCTTACGAACTCGAAATCCTTCGGGGAGCCCAAGCTAGGCGGCTTAGGCGAGGAAGTGGATGGAAGTAACCCGGCCAAAGTTGAGGAAATAGGAACATTCTCTGCGGTCGTTGGAGCTGTGGCGGCGGGGCGATCGGCAGCCCCAGCGGGTTGCTCCTCCCGCATATCGACATATGCCCAGGGCGGTGGGACGCCTGACATCGTGTAACGTTATATAAGTGCTGTGAAAAGTGGAAGAGATCGCGGTGGCCAGTGTCTCAGTCGTCGTAGTCGTCGTCGAAGTGGGCAGACGGTGGGAGGCCAGAGTAGAAACTCAGCGCCCGGCAGCGAACGATGTCTTCTTCTCGCATCTGGTCAAGAGGGGCATGTCGAACAGTCATTAAAGCTGCACAACAAGCCAGATAGATTGAGTCGCCCAGGTCGCCGAAACCCGAAACCGTCATCGACGTCGATGTGGACGTCGCCGTCGTTGTCGCCGCGCAGCTACTTAGCGTGCACACGCCGGCGGCAGTGGCTATGGGCGCTTGTGTTTCGCGTGTCGCGCGCTTCACTGAGACTCATTGTCCCAGCTTGAGGTTGAACCCGACCACACGCTCTCTACTTTTCTGCTTCTGTCTCATCATGGCGCGTTTCAGGGCCTACGTTTCTGACAGTGAAGAAGAGGAGGAACAAGACGTTTCTATGGAGGTGCCGCCCCCTCCGCAGCCGGCCAAACTGGTTGAGGATGACCATGGTGCGGGCTCGTCCATGGACGAGGACGACGTGCGCGTTGTGGCGCGCCGCGGTGCTGCTGTGAACGACGGCCCGAGCGATGTGGAGGAAGAGGAAGAAGAAAGCGAAGACGAGGTAGACGAGGAGCTGGAAGAGGATAGCGAAGACGACATCCGTGGACGACCTCCCGCACCCCTTAACGGTGCTTCCGGGAGGCAGCGCGGTCCTGTGGGCGATCCAACTATTATACCGTGGGCAAGGCAGATAGGCGTGGACCCGCAAAAGATGCACGTCATGCAGACCTCCCTCTTTCGAATGCCGGAGGAAGAAAAAGCTCTCAGAGCTCTTAACCAGCCCCAGCCACGCAAACGACTACTCCTCACCTCCAACCTTAGCAGAAAGCACAGCAGAGACTCTGAGGGCGAGGGGCTACGTGCAGATTCACGGCAGGTGCGTCTACACTGAAAATGTACATCCACCCCATGCTCAAAGTGGCGCGGCGGCACAGCGGGCGTCTTTCGCGCACGACATTGAGCCAGAGCCATATCGCCCTTCACGAAAGTATGCCCGCGTAGACACCTCGGCTTCGGCGTTTGCAGGTCGTGAAGGCGCTTATATCGACGCTGGACTTGCTCTTGGCCGCTCGTTCCGCGTGGGTTGGGGGCCTGGGGGGACCTTGGTCCATTTAGGAGACTTATGTGGCCCCAACAGCGCATCGTAAGTGAATCTGACCTCGTGCAATTTACGCCTCTTACTTTGTACAGGAAATCGTCCGCGAACGCGTCCACCGTCAAGCTTACTACTGTCCCCCTCATCTCCGGCATCACCGCTGAAGCATCAGCGCATGCTTCCCGCTTGCTCTCACATCATCTCAGCAACACACAGATCGAAGAGGACGCAGACGGAATCCCTTTCGCAAACCCTTCTTCCAGGCTAACTTTTGCGACCTTCGTCACGCAATTCCCCTCTACGGACCACTCCTTCGAACCCGCGCTATTCCGATTAGGTCATGCACTGTTTGACCCCATTGACTTCCGTCTGGACGACATCCCGGACGTTCAAGTGCGACATCGTCTAAGAGCGATCAGGAGGAAAACGGAACTGTCAAAATGGCTGAAGACCGCAGTTTCTTCCGCCATGGATGCAGACCTTCGGGATCAGCTTGACGCCACGTGGGATCGGACGCTATTCACACTCCTAAGCGGGTACCAAGTCGAGCGAGCTTGCGAATCAGCCGCGGATGGCGGGAACGTGAAACTCGCGTCTCTAGTCGCGCAGTGTCCTGGCGACGCGGAATTCCGTGCGGATCTGCAGAACCAGCTCGAAATCTGGCGTCGCGAGCGCATCGACGCGCACGTCAGCGAAGACACGCGGAAAGTGTACGCCCTGCTCGCGGGAGTCACAGACACGCTCAAAGGCTCAGGCGGGAGTGGAGTTGAGCAGTGTGCTGACATCGACCTTGCGCGCGGCCTGGACTGGAAACGCGCCTTTGGCCTGCAACTGTGGTACGGTTCACCCATGGAAGCACCCATCGCACAGGTGTTCGAAGCCTACGACGCTCTATGGAAGGAGGGCTTGTCGAGCGTCGCACCTCCCGTGCCTTGGTATGCCGAGCGCGCTGACGGCACGGACTTGACCTGGAAGCTCCCGTCGAAAGCGCAACACCCAGACGCGCTGTACTCGCTCATCAAGCTCTTTGCAGATCCGGCGTGCAACCTGTCCGCAGTACTATCGTCATTTTCGTTCAGCCCCTCGCCCGCGGATTACAGGTTGCCGTGGCACCTGTATATCCTTTTGTCCCGCTGCCTGCGTACCCGCGACCTCGCAGACAGGGACACATCCATTCGGCGAGACGAAGACGATGGAGTGGAAGGGCATAGCCCCAGTGCCGATCTCCTCGCGAACAGCTACGCTTCACAGCTCGAGCAACTCGGTATGATTCAAGAAGCCGCTTTTGTGCTGCTTCATGTGGAAGGGTCCGCCGGGTATGTCCTCCCGCGCTTTTTGTGTTGACGGCGCATATTGAGACGATCGACAGGCGGGCGAAAGTGATCAAGGAGTTGCTTACTCGATCGGCATCGAAGCTCGACGACTGGGTTACACGGGGGCTCGTAGGCAGTCTCAAAATACCCGTGGCATGGATCAATGAAGCGAAGGTATGCTTTGTGCCTTTGCCACTTTCCTTCCTACCCTGAAGAGTTGTTACACCAGGCCGTCTATGCGCTCGATAGTGGAAACATCTACGAAGCGTACGAGCTGTACCTGGCGGCCGGGTTATATGACGCAGCTCACGACATTGCCGTCCTTGAGCTCGCGCCGGATGCAGTCATTCGTCAAGACCTCCTCCTTCTACGGGAACTATTTGAAGTATTTGACGGGCGTCCCGTCAGCGGCTGGAACGATCGTGGCCAAGTAATATTTACTTTTCCAACGTTCCGACACGCAATCCTCACTGCGCGTCTCATACAGATGTTCTTGGACTATGCCCACGCCCTCACACGCTTACCTCAGTTGCGCGAACGCCTCGTGCAGACAGACGGCACGCTAGATGCGGACGAAACCACCGAGCTAGATCACCTCTCACGGAGTGTACCCAGACTAGTCAGCATCCTCCCCGACATCCTGCCGGACCGTTCGGACGTCCGACACACCGCCGCCGTGGCGGAGATGACGACCCAGCTCGTCCGCCACCTCGACCAGATCAGGCCGCTTGCCATCGTGAGTGCACTCACTTTCGCGTTTGGTGTGCGGGGTTCGACCCGTAGTAGTCAGACACTGATGCGGCATTGTGGCGTTGGCACAGGCCCAGGCCCAGGTCCGGACGCCTTTCTTCGGCGACGCGACCCGCGTGCGGAATATCCACTCGACGATGTACGAGAGGTTCCTGCGCACTATCGAGGTCGCGTGATAGCTGGTGTATATATCGTAACGTGCATGTGTTTGTCTGCTCGATCGCGGCGCTCGACCGGTGCAAAACCTGATAAAAAGACCTGCCAAGACGTGCGCCGCGCGCCTCGCGCCGTAGGAATCTATTCGCGACCGTCGGTCGACAAACCGAGAGGAACATCGTTCATTGCTGTCGGCATACCAGGCCCGTCACCGGCTGACCGGGGCTTAGCGAGTATCCGAGGCGGGCGCGTCTTGCTTACCGCTGCGGCGAGGGAACTACTGAGATCAGATTGACATAGATTAGCATTGCGGGTTGCACCGCTCAGTGCACGCCGTTTCGCTCTCTCGGCGTTGGGCGGCGGGCGATGGCGGCCTTTGCGCTCTGCCGCGTCGCGGTGACGATCGCGCGGTGGACCTTGGTTGCCTACCGCCGGCGGACAATGCCAGACACTGGTCGGATCGAGGGCGCCTCTTTGAAATCGGAATTGTACCGTTTAGAAGCCAGGGCGGCCCCGGTTTGTCGGGCCTCGCTGGGTGGCTCTCGCACTTCAGCGGCCCGCTCATGTCGTTCTAAAGAGAGGTAAGGAGTGTGGCCTTGTGTGCGATCGTGTTTCATAGACGGACTACACGCTTCGTTGGGCCGTGTCGCTGTGTTTGTACTAGCCATTACTTTGTACTGAGCGTCAGTGTGGAGAGTGGATACACTGCAGCTCCAGATACTCGCCTGGCGCGCGTAGTTGTGCTCATGTAATTAATTATTTCCAAGAAGTCGAGTCGAGTTTGCTACATAGGTACAGCGCATTGAGGAGTAAGCCCCGACATCTACGTTTCAGTATATTCTAAGTACACAGGAGGCGCTGTCACCAGGCCAAGAATGACTGAGCTGAGCTGCTGAAGATAACAAGAGGGATCAAGAAAGCATTCGACGTGCGATAATAATATAGTCAAGAAATGTTGGGGGCCAATTGCGGTCTAGGTGGATATGTGTACTTGCAAAATCTGATAGGTTCTAAAACGGATGTGCAATGCGTGCGTGATAACTGATCTTGTTTAGTCGATGTTGTGGCCAGCGCAGAGCATGACGGTCGCAACGAGGCAGGGCTCGAGCATACCCGCCTGCATTGCTTCCTGAGTGATGTCTAGCATCACAGCGTTCGGGATGCGTGCAACACGTGCGAGCACCTTCGGAGCAGCGGTCTGCACTTTGTAAAGCTGTAGTAGGAAGCGGTCAATGCTAGCCGTGCGGGGCACGATGTTGCAAAACATACGCAGATGAATCCCTCCATGGGAGCCCAGGCATACTTGACACCTTGAAATTCCATGACGCGCCGGCTGACGTAGGGCGTGCGAACGTGAGTATGATCTGCACCTGTACTCTTAGGGTGCGGTCGGAGCGCTACACACCTTTGGTCTGAAGACAAGCGGAGCCAGTCGCGAACGCGCTGCTTGGCAGCGGCACCGCGAATCTCCACGGTGGCATGCGGCTGCCACTGGACCATCGCGACATTGCGACTCTCGTTATCCTTGAAAATCGTGCACGCCGGGGCCGCGGACTCGGTGACGACGCGGTACACAGTGCGGTTCTGAGGGCCGACGATAGTCGAGTTCAGGATGGTCGTCTTGAAGTTGTTGAACGTGAATGTCACGCTGTTGGGCATTGCGCTCGGGGGGTTGGTCGCGGGGAGCGAGGGGAGCGCGCCGAAGATAGAGGGGGCGGCGCCGCCCTGTTGCCACTGTTGGTAGGGGTTCATATTGGAAGAGGGTGAGTTGGAAAGTTTTTTGGAAGAGAATTTGGCTTGGATTGGGAGAACTGGAGAAGAGAGCTGGGTGACGATAGAGCAGAACATCTCGTTAAGGAGCGTATATATACGCTTGCAGCACGCGCATTGAGCTGATGAGACACCATTGAGATATTCACCGGTGCACAGCGATCGAAATTGAAAACGGGTATACGTGGGCATGTTCACCGAGGGAACGTGTAGGCCGGGAGGGATAGGAGGTCAACAAGTGATTGCGGGAGTGGTGAATACCTTATGACGGGGACTTGGGTTTCATCTACTCGCCGCCTGCACTTGTGGTATCGTCGCGCGTCATCCGCCACGACGCAAGCTGTGGAAAACCTAATCGCTTTAGTACAATGACAATTTCTCTTCATAGGTGGGTGGCCTCTACGAATGTGGGATGGGGCCCGGGTTCCATTACGAAACCGCTGTGACTTCCTGTCTGTAAGCACGAAAGGCTCACACATCTCTTGAGACTGAAGTTTACGAAAATGCGCCCCGCGACTACACCTACAGCTGGTCCTCCCGCCACGGGGTAAAGACGGATGAGAATGGTGGAGGCGGAGCAGGGCTCCGGTGCCTGCATGATGGACGGCAGTGTCATCCATAGCCCACGTGGCAACCTACCACTGCCATTTCGGGCGAGCGCACCTGGATCTCCGATCTCATCAACATCAGTCTCTTCGCGTGTCCCTCGCGTGGAAAGATCCATCGGGTCAATGACGGGATCCGGGAACGGGGAACACGAACGTTGAAACTCGAGCGCCAGTTCGTTGTACTCATGAAGTGCCACGGCGGCGCCGGGAGGGCTCATACGGGCACCGGTCGCGGGCCGCTGCAGATGCCTTGTCTGAGCACCCACAAGGCGCTCTAGATCACTAATAATATCACATATAAGAGTTCAGGTGAGGGGGAAAGGGACGCAGGACATGTCTCACGAACCAATGCAGCTGCCCAACGCCCACGGCCTTAAATCCCAGGTAGCAATTGGAGCATCGGTGAGAAACCGATGGAGAATATTTCCAAGGTAAAAAAAAGAAACGACCTGATTCGCGAGTGGGACCATGAGTAGCCATTGGTCTCATTTTTCCGATTGAGACTGCTCCCCCGTTTGTGTACGTACACGGTGTCAGAAGGAACCCCGAGTTGACCATAGCCGTGTGTTATGATTGCCGCTAGGCTTGAGAGCTCTATCGAAAGGTAGGCCGTCTCTCTTGGCTTGGAGAGAGAAGTACTGGGGAATTTTCAAAGGGTAACAACAATGCACTGTCTGGCTGAGGCGGCAAGCAGTCAAAACTCGAAATGGGGTAACTAGAGGCCTGGAAAAACACGTTCCTAAGCCGCTGTGGACACAAAAGAGGCTACACACGCTGCACTAAGCTGTCAGGCCGATTTTTAGGCGCTATATGATCCGCAAGGGTGATCCGTGAGGGATGAAAGTTCGCATCGGCGAATACACAGGTCGCTCGTCCGCCGACGATCAAGGACATCTCACAAAAAATAGAGGCGGAAATGGAACTGTATTCCTCTAGTACAATGCAGAAATGGGGTACGTGTTTTCGGCTGACTGAGGAGCCGTAAAAAGCGGGCGATCTGCCAGCCGGCCAAATGCGAGATGGACTCGTTCCAGATCGCGCGCGATTTATCCGGGGTAGCGGGAAAAAGAGGTGAGCGGACAGACGGACAGACTTACGGAACAACACGGTATAGTCGGCTCATGAGCAATGCGACGCGCCTCCAGGTGTCTGAAGATCCAAACCCTGTTTGGTTCGCGAAGATGATCTGTGACTTCAAGATTTAACGCGATTACATGACCCAGTAAAGAATCAGGAAACACTGCTTACAGCTGTAATATACTTATAAGATCTCTCAACAGAGAACAGTGCTGCTAGGTTGAGATTCTTGGGCGCTGAAGGGAACAGCCGTTGTGGGGAAAGGCAAGGACAGCCGGAGCTTGCCGACAGGCAGGGGAGCCGAGAAACTCGGCTTTCTCAGGCTTTCCCACCATGCGCGCTAGGCACGGCATCCACTTGCCTCCGCTGCTCACGACGTCGGTCTCTGGTGCACTCCGCCTGGACTTGCACATTCACATCTGTCGGAGCCCCAAGACCTACAATTGAGTTTGGAAATATCCGGCGCTCTGAATATCGATCTGTCTCGGCGACATGGGTTCCAACAAGCTCAATGTTGACGGCATCATGCTCTTCGAGCAGCCGTTCGCCCGGGTACTGCCCGTCTCGGTCTGCGAGAGGTGTAGTACGTGAATTCACAGGTTTCACGCAGGTCCCGTATGAGAACTACCGCAAAGTGTTCCGTTCCTCTCAGAAGAACATCGAGAAGGAGCTCGGCGCCGTACAGAACACCGCCAAGGACCTGGCGAACAAGGGAAGCCCCGAGGCCGATGTGGAGTCGACCACAAAGGCCATAGACGGCATGATCGCCCGAGTAGAAGGGCTTAAGCGCAAGGTGAGCTAATCGCTGACGTAGGCATCGCCCATTCGCTCAGTCCACTCGGCGAAACAGCTATCCGACATGCAAGAGTCAGCGGGCAAACCCACTTTGAGCGTCATGAGAGAGCGCCTGCAGCACCTGGGCGCAATGGAGGAGCTAGAATCTATAAGCACCCCTGAGTTCACGCAGTGGGCAGACGTCCGTCTCGACCGATGGTTGGTTGACTGGTCATTACGCAACGGCAAGGAGAAAACCGCGCGGATGATAGCGGCGGAGAAAGGTATAGAGGTAACGTCTCATGTCCTACTGACTAGCTGGCATCTATTTCTAGCTCATATGCACGTTGACGCCCTCAGAAACTCGTAGACATCGAACTTTTTTCAGATATACGCCGCATCGAGCATGCTCTTGCCCGCAAGAGCTGCACGGAGGCGCTCATTTGGTGCAGCGAGAATAAGGCGGCGCTGAGAAAACTGAAGGTGCGCTTAGTTCCTGAGTTCTCCGTAATTTTACAAATGGGTACCACGTGTCAGAACACACTGGAATTTGACTTGCGACTGCAAGAATACATCGAACTAGCGCGGGCGGAGAAGACCGTAGAGGCAATGGCCTACTCCAAGAAACATCTGTTAACTTGGCAAGAGTCGCACTACCAACAGATCATTCAGGCCGCCACGCTTCTGTGCTATCCGCCAGCCAAGGCTTGGGGTCCATACAAGGTGTGGCGGCCACCTCTTCACCCGTCCACCGAGACGGACAGTGCTTACGCGTCTCGCAGCGCCTATATGACCCTGCGCGTTGGACCACCCTCATCCAGTCGTTCCGCCTTGCGATATATCGTCTCAGCACGCTGCCAACTGAGCCGCTCCTGCACCTCGCGATGTACGCGGGACTCGCGTCGCTTAAACTTCCTGCGTGCTACGTTCACGAAACACGGAACGTCGACTGCCCGATATGCAATCCCGATCTCGGCGAGCTCGCAAAGGAGGTGCCGTTCAGCCACCATGTGAACTCGACCATAGTCTGTCGGATGACCGGAAAGATCATGGACGCGGACAACATGCCGATGGCGATGCCCAACGGTCAGGTCTATTCCAAGGAGGTGAGTGTGGCGCCCCCGTGCACCCGCCCGCTACCGTGACTCACGTTTTGGATAGGCGTGGGACGAGATGGCCTTCAAGAACGATGGCTGGGTGTTTGACCCGCGCCACCCAGCCGACCGATGTCGGTATACAGATCTGAGGAAGGTTTTCATATCGTGACGTATGATCATCGGGTGCGAACGGATGTGTGCTGTATTTCATGACCTACGGCCCCTGTACCACTACTGTAACACTAACCTGGATGCCTTTCCGCTCCCACTGAGGGACCACCCGCAGTCGTCAGTTGTGTGCAGCCTCATGCACCACATGTGAATATACCCACCGGTTAATACACCGGCACGACTGGTCGACAAATTGCACAGGCTTTTTGACGAGAAACCCCAAAGGTGCGTGGCCGTCCCCTGTGGTGCGATCACTTCTGAAATGTTACAGGTTATGAGCGCTCTCATGTGCATTATTTTCGTTTGCCGGATTCGCGGCCGAGCGGTGCTGCGGTCGTCGTGGAACGCTCCTTGTTCGTCATATGTGAACTGGCGGTCTCGGTCGCACCCGCAGGCAACGACCCCACGTTTAACCGATTCAAACGCATGATGTCGGGCACAGCGGGGCGCTACCGGCCGTTGTTAGCGCCAGGCGCGCGCAGGGGCGGGGTCGGTGGATGCGACAACTCACGATATCTAGGGCAATGCACTCGAGGGCTACACACGGACCAAACGATGCAAAATATAGGAGGATTAAGCGGTGGTGGACGCTATGTTGGTCTCTACGTAGGAGCACACCCATCAGCAAGCGGGCTTGGGTGATACAGTTTGGCATCAGAGATTCACAGCTCGCGGCGAGCACAGCCATGCCGCCGGGACGCGGTCCTCAAGCCTGTACGCGGTCCTGTGACCGTGTCGACGGGGAGGATCGACTCGGGCTTGTGCGGAGTCTGGGCGAGCCGATCGAGACATCCAAGGATGTTGCGCACAGGTGAGCGTGATTGACTTTCGAGGGTTGGGCCCGTCTCAACTGCTAAGTCCTTCCGGCATTAGGTGTCGGTGGGGTACATGTCTTGCGACCCATCGTTGTAACTCGCAAGGATGGCATCGCAGTCGAGGTACATTCTCAGTCAACGAGGCGGCGATTCGCAATGCTGTACTTCTGGGACCACTCCGGCCCCGGAGCCAACGCTTGAACGCCACCGTTTCGACTCGTTGGACGATATCACTCTTACGTTGGGGCGTCTCAAGTATTCCGTAATCGTCCATCTTGATAATGTAAGCTACGTCTATGTCTGAAAACGTACATTTTTGACGCGTGTGGCCCAATGGCACTTCAAGGGCTCGTGTCAATAGCACCGCAATGGTACTACGGCTACTCTGAATCCAGTATTGTTAAATCACGTATCTTCCGCCATTTATGCCCAGTCAGCTACTTGACTTGCATGGCGTCTATTCGATATTATTTATTGGGTAACCGAAACCTTGGCTCCCTAGGACTTGACTTGGGGAATCCGTGAGTTGCGATTCGAATGCGAACAATTCGGAAGGTCCAGACAGGCCCGCCGGCGCTTCAAGTTCGTTCGGTACCAGTCGGTACATATCACGTCACGGTCACGGTGGGATGGGCGCTCGCTGCGCTGATAAGCAAGCGAAGCGAGCGCGTGCTGGCAGGACCCCCGATTATAGTAGGCGAACCTACATCAGGGCGACCCAGATTTGGCCCAAAATGTCCGCTAATTTTTGGCCATTTTGGGGGTCAAATGTCCGGAAAAAATTTGGCTTCGGCCCCCTTCGGGGGCCATTTGTCCGGACTTCCACTCAGGGTTCGCGTCTAGACACGTATGTCCGGAACACATAAACAAGGTCTAAATTTCTGACGATTTGTCCAGAAAAATCCGTCGAGAGTGCTGGGGCTAGACCGAGAACCATAGCGTCGAGTACTGGAAAGGTGAGGCTGATTCGCAGAACTGTGAGCGCGGCTGTGAGGCTGTTGGCGCTGTTCAAGTGGTTGATGGTAAGCGCACATAGTAGTCTAGGGACGCCGGATTTTAATAATCAACGGACCGTTCACTCTCTGTTAACTAGCGATACTTACTCAACTCCACGGAGTAAGCAAAATGTTATTAGCCGGTGATGTTAAAAGGTCCAGGGTAAGTAAGTGCAACGGGCGCTAACTAATTTGTCCGCCCGTCTGATGTAGGTTGTCCGGCCCTGTGGTGTGATTTGTCCGCCCGTCTAAACAGGGTTGGTCGACGATTTGAGGACATTTTGTCCGGAAAAAATGTAGCTTGGGGGGTCTCTGGGAGGCCAAATTTGTCCGGAAACGCATCGGGGTCCCCCTACTATAATCGGGGGTCCTGTGCTGGCCTGTGCTGGCACAACTTGGCCAAAGAGATGCATGTTTGCTCCCCTGGATTCGAGGTATGTCGTAGTAATATCTGCTAGTTAGATATTATAGTGCGTTCAATACTTGCGAATATCATAGGTTAAAGAGGATCACAAACGGGCGAATATTGAGCATCGCTACACCCAGCCCAAGCTCTCGACCGGCGGTGGTACGCATCGTTATCTGCTCGGATGAACGTGTACTTATCAGCAACCTCCAAGGCACAACGCTCGCGGGCTCCCGCCAGCGCTACAAGAAGTCTCTTCTTATCTCTATGTATCTTCTTAAGTAGCCGGGATGTGGGGTAACGACGCCGCCGACTCAGACTTTTTCGCCGTCCATTGCTCCACCATCGGTCTTCGCGCCTCCAGCTTTCACGGCAGGTACCACCACCGATGGGCATCATCCAGAAGCTGCAGGTCAACCGCGCTCAGGACCTCACATACTCTGAGTCCTTTTTGCAGGTTCGTTGGAGTCTTTGTGCGATTCAGGCGCTGGTTGACTTTGACTACGCGCTTCAGAATGAAGATCTCTTGCCCGTTCCTGAGGAGAAGCGGACGTGGGGTTATTGGAACTTTATTGCATTGTGCGTACACCCTCTGTTCTCCCAAGTGTCGTAAAAGCTGATACCGGGTACCCTACAGTTGGATTGCAGACAGCTTCAACATCAACACGTACGTTCCGGCATCACTGTCCTGGTTGTGTGATGTCAATGCCATTTTCTCAGATGGATGATCGTCTCCTCTATGGTGCAACTTGGGCTCTCGTGGTGGCAGGCATGGATATGTGTCTGGATTGGGTACACAGTCGTCGCGCCATTCATCGTCGCGAACGCGCGTCCAGGTGCCATCTTCCATGTGCCGTTCCCAGTCGTCGCGCGGACAAGCTTCGGCGTGTGGGGAAGTTTATGGTGTGTCTTTAACAGAGGTGCTATGGCCTGGTGAGTTCTCTCGAGCATCTTTCTCGAAACACCCAGACCGACCTGCATGATCGCGCACCAAAGCATCTGGTATGGTGTTCAAGCTAGCATTGGTGGTTCATGCGTCCTCGTCATGCTACGAGCGATGTGGCCTTCTGTAAACAACATTCGTAAGCTACCAGTGAATATGAGATTGCGTACATGCTTATCCCCTCCGTTCCAGCCAACTCTATGCCTGCCTCTTCGGGAACGAACACCCGCGATTTTATGTGCTTCTTCCTATTCTGGCTCATCTCCCTCCCCGCCATATGGTTCCCGATCCACAAGATGTATGTATCCCATCCCATGTTCCCTATATGTGCATACTCACCTATGAATATGCAGTCGCCACTTGTTCACTGTCAAGGCGGTCGTGGTCCCCATTGCCGGTATCACCTTCTTCATTTGGTGTATCGTCAAAGCACACGGTGTCGGCCCTATTATCCACCAGCCCGCAAGCCTGCACGGCTCTGACCTGGGATGGGGTATGGTTTCGAGTATCATGTCTTGCATCAGCAACATGGCTACGCTCGTCACGCACGTCTTCATCTTCCCGTCTCGAGACTCTTTTAACTAAACTTCTCATAGGAATGCCCCTGATTTTGCGTCCCGAGCACGCCATCCTTCCGCCGCGGGCCTTCCACAGCTTATATCTGTGCCGCTCGGGTTCTCGATCGTGAGCTTCTTCGGTGTCATCGTCAGCTCGTCTTCGCAGGCAATCTACGGCGAGGCAATCTGGTCGCCCATCGATCTCCTTGGCAAGTTCCTGGATGGCGAACCGAGTCACGCGACTCGCTTTGGGGTGTGGTTCATCTCGGCTTCCTTCATCATCGCTCAGGTATGTAGTTTCTGAGGAGCTCTGAGTTGACGGGTTGTAATTTAAGTGGTGGCAGCTTGGCACGAACATCTCTGCGAACTCTATCAGCGCGGGGTGCGATCTTACTGCCCTATTCCCCCGATTCATCGTACGTGTATTCTTGCCACGAAACGTGCCTCCGACATTATTTCTGAGCAGTATCCTCGTAGAACATCCGCCGTGGAGGCTACGTTGCGGCGATTGTTGGCCTGTGCATGCTCCCTTGGAACTTGCTCAAGAGTAGCAATAGCTTCACATCCTATCTCTCGGCATATTCCGTCTTCTTGAGCTCCATCGCGGGTGTTATGGTATGTAGCCATTAACAGAGGTCTATCCTCAGTCGTTGTTCAGACACTCATTGATTACCATTAAGATTACGGACTACTACATCATCCACAAGGGCCATTACAACGTGAAAGATCTCTACCACGCACAGCGCGACGGGTGGTACTACTACACCTACGGCGTTAACTTCCGCGCGTACGCCGCGTACATCGCCGGCATTCTCATCAACGTCGTCGGCTTCGCGGGTGCGACAGGGCGCAGCGTCCCGCTCTCCGCGACGCGCATCTACGAAATGTCGTTCTTCACCGGGTTCGGCGTCTCCGCGCTCATCTACTGGTCGCTCAACTTCCTCTTCCCCGTGTGCAGCGCGGGAGAGTGCACACGTTTCGAGGAGGTTGACATCTCGAGCGGGGCGGCGTCGGCGTTCCAGCCGCGCGCAAGCGAGGAGTTTGACAAGAAGAGCGTGGCGAGCGCGGGTGTGCGTAGTGTGCGTTCGAACGCGTAGTTGGGGAGCGCCGCGCTCCGGGGAAGTGTCAAAATATTTTGTGCCTGTAGGAATTTCGGAAAATGGGCAGCTCTAAGGGCACTACCAAGGATATATTCCATGTAACACTAGTTTATTACGACGGCGTGTCACGACGCGTAACGAAGTTGACATGCTCACATCTTGAAAGGAACAGCCAGCGCGATGCGAGATGACCGCGAATGTCAACGGAGTCTCTTCGGCCTACCTTGAAAAAAGAAAATTAGCGCGCGGAGATGTTGAGTATACTCAAATGCATGCAGCCCCACGATGTAAAGCTGCACCGGCACTCTGACGCGGAATGGCCGATTATGAAATCCGACAACGACGTCGGAATTGGAATGAGCGCGATATAGTGCCTACCGACTTTTTTTGTTATCCTCGTTTATTGCCCTCGAGGGCCGTGCCCTAGCTATGGTAGGCAATGGAATGTACACTTCAACTACGGGTAACAGGTGGCCTGGGGGAGTCGCGAATCATAAGCACCCACTGACTTCCCTCGGCAATAGTGCCTGTTTGGCGGAGCACTCCCTGGACACTTTGCCCAGCGGCCTTCCCGAAACAAGGAAATCGCGGTCTTGGCGGCACTGCGGTGCCCCGGCGTGGATATGCTGCCCGACGCGATCTCCACGCAAATGCCACGGCAGGGGCTGTCACAGTTGTTCGTATCCGCCACAACGCGCGGAGGATACCTACACGACTCGCGTCAGCCGCATGAGAGGCACAGAGGACGCCGCATAGATGTCACCGCCATACCCGGGAAACGCGTTCGGAGTAGTACAAGGGCCTTGGATCTCCAGTAGTGAGGATTCGTCAGATGCGGCGACCGTATGACTGTCGTCGGCTCCGCGCGGTGTTTGAGGTTTCGATGAGTAGACTGTAGCATAGCATGGTGAGTTAGAATATGCTGGGACTTTTGCCTAGCAGGGGAATTTCCTGGCCGTGCGGGGTGCCTGGGGCGGTACACAGGCACGAAAGGGTCAGCGAGAATCCTCATCCGAGGAGATGCCTATTCAGCGCCCGGGCGTACATGAGTCAAAGGTCGCATTCGCTCCGTAGATTTCTGGTGGAAGGAATCTGGTGTCACTCAGGGCTTGCGACGCTACCGGGGAGTGCGGACAAGAGAGGCCTAAGATCGTAGACGGCACACTTATCAAGACATGCGTCATACCGAAGTCGCAGAAGGACCTACCACATCGCTGACACGCATCCCCCCAGCATTACTTCCACACTAGGCTGATGTAGACCCCATGCCAACGGTGATCTCGAGCGAAGTTCCAAATGCGATAGTCTTCACCATAAAATACCATCAATATCGATACAAAGTATACAAATATAACGGGGATAGAGATACACACGTCTGCCGTCCGCAAGGGTATGTTCCGTCCAACAAATACACTTCGCGTTCAGATATCCACATTCGTCACCGCGTCCGCAAGCCGGTCGATCATGTCCATGGTCTCGAACGCATCCTGGAATGGCTTTAGCAGCTTCTTCGGCATGGCGAAAACGACCTTCTCGAATGAGTGCTTGAATCGCGCTTCCTGCCGTACACCATCGATGATCTCTCCGCATACCAACAATTCCGCCCAAATCTCTGCGACCATGTCCACCTTATTCTCGCTAGACCCACATCCGAAGGCACCTAAAACGAGGACCTTGTCGCCGTGCAGCTCGAATAGACGGAGGGCTCGCGCCATGCGTTCCTTCATCGCTGAGCGGATACCGTCCTCGAAAATATTCTCTTCTCCCGGTTGGATGACGTGCTTGGCGCGGACTGCCGCAGCATTGACGGGAACGGCAGAGAGGACGTTGATTGTGTACGGAGGAATGAACTCGCCGCCGAGGTCGTCGTTGCCGCCAGGAAGACCAAAGATAGGGGCAGTGTCGGTGAACGTCGAGTCGTCTGCATCGCGACGGAAGACGACGACGGATGGGGAATATACGATGGAATGGTCTTGGAGCCCACTCCCGTCCGCATTACGGAAGTTGCGGTGGGTGCTATAGAAGCCCTGTGCTGCGGGGGCCTCGAGGCTAGCGACGAGCGAGCTGAGGCGGGCGATGGTTTCCTCCCGCTCGTCTCCGCCGTGCAGATAGCCCCCACCCGGCCGCTTAGGAGACGCAAAAGAGAGGACGCCAACGTCCGTGGAGGAGGAAAGGGGCTGCGCGCGAGCCAAAACAAGCTGGCGCGCGGTCGTGAGGGTCGAGTTCCGAGTGAACTCGATTTGGGTAGATTGGAAGGGGCTGGCCGGCCGGTGGTCTCTCCATTTAGCGAGGTCGGGCGAGTAGTGCTGATAGAAGGTAGTGCCTTGTCGGCTGAGAATGACGGCTGCGGAAATGTCGTGGACGGTGTGATGGACTGGGGTGAACGTTACAGTGGCGGGAACAAAAGGAGCGGGGCGCTCTTCGACGTACTTGCCATCCCCGAGCACGATGCTCTTCGTCTCCTCCGCGATCTCTGCCCAGCGCTCCCTACGTGCGCGGCGAGCGGCTTGTGCAAGAAGGGTGTTCTGCTGGGTGTTTTGCTGCTTCGCCTTTGTCTTCGCCCGCTTCCGCTTCATATATCGGCGCTTTGCTTCGGCGGCTACGACCTGTTTGGCCTTGAGCTGCTCAATCGGTGTAGAGGGGGTGCTTGCACGCCGCTGGCGTTGGCTGCGGCGGGCGCGCCGACGTTGATTTGCCATGCTGATACGAGGTACAAATTCGGTGAGGATGTAGTGGTGGAGAGGAGAGAACATGGATTTGTTGGGGGCCCATGCACCGCGGAGTGAAGCGTGCTTATATAGCACCCCACTGTCAGATAAGATAAGATAAGATGCTTGAAGTGGTACTACATAGCCGGAAACGACTCGCGCCTCGAGGATCCGGAGTCCCTTTCCTTCCGCCACCCTCCCTTCGGACTTGTCGTGTGCTCGCAGCAGCGTGCATACCTGTCTAAAGCATGGTCGCGCCTCTATATACTACAGACTCTGGCCTCCTTTGGCACGCCGGTAAGATCCTGGTATGCACCGTCGGATTGCCCGCTCGCGGAAAGACCCATGTCTCGCGTGCTCTTGAGCGATATCTGCGGTGGACCGGTGTGAAGACGACCGTCATTTCGCTGGGAGACTACCGCAGAAAGGTGCTCGGAGGAGCACAACAGCTGCCCCCGGATTACTTCACGTTGGGTACGCTTCCGACTACCCACGCGCAGTGACCGAGCTGAAGTTAGCGTAAGGAGAGAAAAGCCCCGAGACTATCAAGCTGCGCGAGAAGGTCATGCGGGGGTGCGAGCAGCAAATCTGGGACTTCTTCGACGCTGGAGGCCAGGTCGTCATCTACGACGCGAACAATGGTACTCGGGAGCGCCGCAATGCCGTTGCGGAGAAGTTTGACAAGGCGGGCATCCATGTGATCATGCTCGGTATATCGGCATGCAATTCTTCCAATTCAAATGCTCACAAATCGAGTCAGAGTCGATGTGCGACAACGAAGACATCATAATGGCCAACATCCGAAGCGTCAAGATCTCTTCGCCCGATGCGAGTACTTCTCCTATGTTGCGTCTATGACGTCGCTAAGCGTTCAATAGTACCGCGGCTGGGACCCAGAAAAAGCGGTCGAGGATTACTATAACCGTATCAAAGATCATGAGAAGCACTATGAGCCCGTAGAAGAGACGACTTGGCCATTCATCCGTATAATCAACGTATGTCGATTTATTTCTCCCGCAAAAGTCACGTCTGAAACGCTGGGAAGGTTGGGGAGAAGATCATGGTTAACGTAGGTGTAGTCCTAATCGCCTTTAATAATCCTGTTGAATAGGTCGCAGAACATTCATGGATATTTGCAATCGAGGATTGTCTTCTTCCTCATGAATATTCACAATCGCTTCCGCACAATATATTTCGCAAGAGTGTGTTTCTGTATAACCTCCTAAACACAGCAAATACTCACAATATCTCCTAGTCCGGACAATCCCTCATTGAACACTCCTTCAAGGCCGACTCCGACTTGTCACCTGCCGGCTGGGAGTATGCAGAACGTCTCAAAGAGTTCGTCCTAGAACGGCGTGCCAAGTCTCTTGAACAACGTGGAATCAACCCTACCGAGCGCCGCCTGGTGGTGCGTTGTTCTCCATACAAGACACACCCCATTTTGAGTAACGATACATCCACCTGTAGATCTGGACATCCGCTCGGCGTCGTTCACACCACACCGCGTGGCCGTTTCTCACAAAGGGGGCGAATGACCCCTCTCCGCCCGCCAAGGTCAAGGTCATCGAGCGACCACAGATGTCAGAGATCAACCCCGGTGTGTGGGACGGCCTTACCCCCGAGCAAGTGCGCAAGTACTACCCCGACGAGTGGGAGCGTTTCGTAAATGATCCCTACGCGTACCGTGCTCCGCGCGCGGAGAGCTACCACGACCTCTGCGGTACGCCCCGCCCGCCCCGCCCCCCAACCGCCCCCCCACTCATCTTTCCTGCTTCCCTACGACAGTGCGCCTCGAGCCGACGCTCATCGAGCTCGAGCGCGAGAAGGAGGACCTGCTTATCATCGGGCACGCGTCCGTCATCCGCTGCATCCTCGCGTACCTCATCGGGCTGCCCGCGTCCGAGATCCCCGCGATAGAGGTCGCGCGCGGGGACCTCATCGAGGTCGTGCCGACGTCGTACGGCGTCTACTCGCAGGCGCACCACTTCTGGGACGGCCCCGGGCGCGCCGCGTCGGGCAAGGACGAGCACAACTTCTACGAGAACTACGCGGAGGACACGCAGGGGAAGCGCAGGCCCGATGCCGCGGGACCCGGCGTGGAGATTGCACCGGTCGTGCCGTGAGCGACGGGTGTACGTGGAGGGCTTGGATAACCGCGGGTTGTGGTGTGGTAATGTACGATAGCGACTTCAAGGAACGGAATCTGCCCGGGTAGAAAATTGTATAAGTACAACACTAGCCTTTAGGAATCAGAACAGGAAGCAGCCATGCGGGATCAACGTTTCCCAAGGTCTACTGTAGTTTCGGCGGCCTGCGTGGGCTGCCGCGGAGAACCGTACGCTAACGAAGGGCAGAAGCAAGCGGTCGCATACCTAAGAGACCGCGTGTTCATTAAGGAGAACACTGCCCAAAACTGATACAACAAGACAGCGAGCCGACAACACGGACCAAACAGAGATCCAAACCCCATTTTCTCTACTCCATTTCCTCAGACTCGTCGTGAACACGCGCACCGAATGTCAACGCGACGGCTACGCCACGTCCATAGTCGACGACTCGGACTGCCTGATATTCTTCCCGCCCTCCGCACGGGCTTTGTATTCCTCCATCTCGCGATCGAGGTCCTCCGCCGTCTTCTTTTTCGGCGGCTGCCGTGGCTGTTGGGCCACCTGCCCTTGCTGGCGCTGTTTATTGAGCCTCCGAGGGCCCTTCTTCGAGCGGAGCCGCACTTTCGGGTTGTGTGCGGGTGCGGCGGGTGGTGGGGCGGCGTTCAGAGCGGCGTTCTTGCCTTGTGGGATCGTCGGTTTCGCGTTTCTGTAAGGATTGTAGGGTCAAAAGTTGTTGAAGGGATGGCCGTATACGGGGAGAGACACGTACGATTGCGCGGGCCCTTGTGCAGGAGCGCGTTGGGGTGACAGACGGTCGAGGAGGGAGGGGGTGGCGGGGAGCGGTGGCGCCGGTTTTCGCGCGTCGTCCTCGTCCACTATGATTTCAATCTTGATGGGTCTCCCTGGCCGTACAATGAGTGGCCCGCGCGGAGAGCGGATGCGAAGATGGGCGACTTACTGCCATCGACGATCTTTCCGTTGTACTTTGCGCGCGCCACCGCCGCGTCGCCCGGGCGCGCGAAGGTCACGACGGCCATGCCCTTCGACTTGCCCTGGGAGTTGTACACCATGAACACGTCCCTAACCGCGCCTACCGTCCTGGAGAAGAGCACCTGTGGCCGAGGGAGGCATTGACTCCAGGGTCAGCCTCCGGCGGGAGAAGAGTATGCATGTATGCGCAGCGAGCTGAAACACGCACCTCGACCTCATTCTCGACGACGTCCAAGGGCAGTCGGCTAAGCAGAATCTTGCTTCCCGTCTCCGCGTTCGAACCCGAGGCAGCTTTCGCGTTCGGCCGCCATGCAGGCGCGGGACGCGCGGAAGGGTTCCCAAGGATCCTCTGCTTCGGGGTGTGGTAGTTATTGAAGCGAGTCTGCGCGTGCGAGAGCATGCCGTCTCCTCTTTGAGCTGGTGACCAGCAATGTATGGACAATGATGCGGGTGTGGTGACCCCAGGAGCTGTGAGAGATAAAGAGAGCGGGTGTGCAAGGTCGGAGGGGGAAAGAGGCGATGGACGCGTACAGGGATCCGCGCGCGGGTAGCACGCGCGGAAGAGGCGCCCGCGCGGGGTGAGCGAATCGGGTGGCCGGAGCATGCTTCGCGAGCGGTACCATGTACGCTACCGTCTTCCTCGTGGTCTCCGTGCCGTCCGTCGCGTCGTGCTTGCGCTCGACGATGCCGTTTGTTTCCCAGCAATACTTGTGCTTTGAATGAGAGCGACGAAGCGCTGCCCACCCATGGAACCTCGCAAGGCCCCCGACGTGCATATTCCGGGCGGTAGCCGTTCTTCATGCTAGTCGGGCCGGGGAGCCGCAGTCATAGGTGGATGCGCGATCCACCTCTGTTCCAGAACAGGGCGGGTGGCGATATTACGTCCGGAAAACGTGCGTATGATTCGCTGTAGACGACAAATCGTCCTCGCGGGGGCTGCTTTCGAAAATTTATATACTGGCATATGCTTGAAGCTTGACTTGACTATCACATCCATCTTCCTCCGCACCGTCACCGTCTCCCGCCTCGCCCGCAGGCTTCACTTCGCGTTGAGCCTCGAGCCATCACGACGCCGTTTGCGGCATACAGTTCATTAACGGGCCACAGGTGAGCCTTCTTGTACGTTGGAAGAGGGAACACCCGAATATATGCGCATGGCTGTCCGGGCTGCTAGGGGCATGCACGAGACGGAGAGGGTGTCCGATTTTCTATGCCGTTAGCGGGGCGCAACTCCCTCATCATCATATCATCTCCGGTACTCACCGACATCTCGTAGATCCCTTCATAATGCCGGCTTCAGAGCGCGCAGGCGTATCTCCTAGACCCAGTGTGGATAACAGCGCAGTTGTCGACGACTATGATGCTGCCGAACTCGCCCCACATCCACGCTTGCCCTCCCGCCTCTCCGACAAAAGCGCGCTTCGCCCATTCGATGTTTCTGCTCTCGACCTCAATGAGACCCATTCCGTGTCCTCGTTCGAGCTCCCCCCCACGCTCACGAGCGAGCGCATCCGGCGGCGCTCTGAGCTCTCGCGGCACCGTCCGCTCGACTCGCCCCCCGCGCTGGAGCCCGAGGCGATCGAGCTGCCCGTCATACGGGAGCACGCGCCGGACGCCGCGCCGGATGGCGCGTCTGGGTCCGGCACCGCGGTCGCAGCAGGGAAGAAGCTGGGCTTCCGCGAGGACGTGATGTTCGCGAAGGACGACGATGTGGAGATCGCACCGAGCTTCCCGAGCTCGCTCGCGCCCTCAATCCGGATCGAGGACACGGAGGACACGGACTCGACCGCACCTGCGATCTCGGCCGCACAGAAGGCCGTGCTGAGACGCAAGAAGGTGCTGCATGCGGCGACGCTCTGCTTCTCGGTGTTCTTGAATGGGTGGAACGACGGCACGACAGGCCCGCTGCTGCCCAAGATTCAGGAGTACTACAGCGTAAGTGGAGTCCCTGTGTAATGGGAACGTCGTCATTGAATTGTCACCTGTAGCTTGGTTTTGCCATCGTGTCATTGCTTTTCATCTTCAACACCATTGTAAATCTACCACACACTGTAAGTTGCTGTGCTATGCTGATACTTTACAGGGTTACCTCTCCGGGGCAGTTGCGAACGTTTGGCTGACTGACAAGTTTGGTTTCGGAAAGGTGTGCTTCCAACTTTCTTGTCTAGTGACCTCGCTCACGATCAAAAAATTAGGTCCTGCTACTTGGTACGCCACACATCTCCTACTAAACCTTCTACTTGCTCACTTCACAGACCTACAGGATCCGTCATGCAAATCTTCGCCTACGCGATGATGATCCCGGGAGGCCCGTTCCCCATTATGTGTCTCGCTTTCACCATCATAGGCTTCGGGCTCTCGCTGCAGAACTCGCATGCGAATGGCTTCACCGCGTCCTCGCGCCACAACGTCTCGACGAAGATCTCCATCCTTCATGCGACGTACGGTAAATATATGTTATGCCGCCCCCTCTTGGAAGTTCGTTGTTCACTGGAGCGGCTTTACAGGTTTTGGCGCCCTGGTCTCGCCTCTGGTCTCCACGCAGTTCGCGCAGCAGAAGCACTGGTCGTTCCACTATATGATCTCCGGCGCGCTATACGTGCTCAACACCCTCATGATCTGGTTTGTCTTCCGCGGGAAGCGCCAAGAAGGTTTGCATGCGCGCTGCTTGGTGTTACCTTGACCATCTGCTTACTGGGGGCGACCTGTGTAGTCATCAAGGCGGAAGTGGACGACTTGAACACGGACCCGAACGCGGTGGACTCGAACAAGTACCGTCAGATCTTCGGCATCCGTGAGGTGCACTTCCTGTCGACGTTCTCGCTAATTTACGTGGGCACGGAGGTCACCATCGGAAGTGCGTATCGCTTTTTTTCTTTGAAGACCTTTGTGGGTACGCCTTGCTGATAGGGAAATAGGTTGGAGTGTGACCTACGTGCAAGAGAAGCGACACGGCACTCCGAGCTCGGGATACATTTCCTCTGGGTTCTTCGCCGGTTTGATGCTCGGGCGCATCCTACTTATGTGGCTGAACCGGAAGGTGCGATATTTGTTGCGTTCTCGTCGAAAGGCCCTCATAACTGTTCTTGCAGATCGGAGAGCGTCGCGCGCTCTTCCTCTATGCCCTCCTCGCGATACAGTAAGCGCCTCTCGAGCTATACCATCTCACATCCACTTACCACACCTTCCGACAGGCTGGAAGTGACCGTGTGGGTCGTG
This sequence comes from Trametes meyenii, assembly GCA_022606255.1. NCBI lineage: Eukaryota > Fungi > Basidiomycota > Agaricomycetes > Polyporales > Polyporaceae > Trametes > Trametes meyenii. Next base: position 360,058 of record JABYQG010000014.1, on the reverse strand, counting down.
CCCTCGCTCGTCGAGAACGCGATTGCGGTTGCGTTTGTCGGGCTACTTCTCGGACCGATGTACCCCATCCTGCTCAACCACAGCACGAAGATTCTCCCACGCTGGCTGCTCACCGGGTGCATGGGCTACATCGCGGGCGTTGGCCAGGCGGGCTCCGCCGTGCTGCCCTTCATCACTGGCGTGCTCGCCTCGCGCTTCGGCATCGCGAGTCTCCAACCGTTGTGCGTGCCCCTCCTCCCGCTGTCTTTTTCTCTGGACGTGACTGTGCTGACGATGCGGTTTTTGCTGTAGCATCGTGTCGATGATGTCGACGATGATCGTCATTTGGGCGCTCATTCCGCGCGTGCGGCACGTCCCCACTTAAACCGGTCCTTCGGGGATCGCCTTCGGATAACGTCGCGGTACTGGTTGTTGCCTTCGCTGGGTCTTAAGGGATGCGTCTGGCATCTAGATTGACTGATTAGAATTCTTGCTCTAGATACTGATATTTCTTCTTTCTCGTCAGTACTAGATCCTGTTTCTCCCCGTTCGACATAAAAACGTAGTGCTGTTGTCACGATTATAGAAGCTGTAGATGACGCCTTTATTCTGTATGTACACATAGGACTACTTACGATTTCACGAGACATAATTGTCGACGAAAATGAATTTTTACCACGAACAATACCAGTCGTTGCCGTGTGAAGAGTCTAAGGACTACAACGAACGTGACCGGGGAATCCTCGGGGAATCAGCCTGGGCCGAGCATCCGAAGTACTACCGGCGTCCGTTAAGCGTCTACGTCCTTGACCTCGAACCTGTTCCACGACCAGCGCCGATTTGTCCAAATTGCAGGCGTCCCTCGAGTTCCCACAATATATGCGCCCCTTTACAAGTTGAAAATGCTGCAGTCACGATGGGCAGCCACAAGGCACTCGCCCTGCCGGAACCAGGACGACCTCCCACGACGAATGACCGGAAAAAACCAAGCAGACTGCGTAAAATTGTCGTAAGTACCGGACGGACACGCCCCTCCGGTGTTCCGAGGGGTCAGCTGCACTTCGACGGTTCTCCTAAGCCTCTGTAGATGCAGACCGCGGACCACGGATTACGGATTTCGAGCCACGGCGGACGATCCAGAGCGCGGTCTATCGCGGTTGGCCGACGCCGGGTGCGTCTACCTGTGCAGGGCTCAGCCAGTGATATTACGTGCCGTGTTCCTCGCTCCTGGTCTGTGCGCGACGAGGATGCGGACAAAAACTCTGACTCGGGCTGATACACAACATCCCTCTCTCCCCCAGCCCCCCACTATCTGCTCTCACATCTGTGCCTCTGCAGTAGTCGGCTGCCGATGTCCTCTCTTCTGGATATCCATGGGCATGTGGCACCTGTACGGACCAGTGAGGAGGTCCAGGATGTCTTGCCCGAGGCAAAGGCGCTCCCGCCACGTATTGCTGGCGATAAAAACCTCATGCGCGTGCTGAACGAGTCCGCGCTCGACTCCAGTGACGTGGTGTCGGCGTCGTCCCTGGACTTACCCGCGATCATGACTAGTGAGCGGATGCGTCGCCGCTCAGACATCTCGCGCATCCGGCCCTTGGACTCCCCTCCGGCAGTTGAGCCCGAAACCATAGAGCTGCCGGTGATCAAGGAGCACATTCAGGGATCGTCGACGGCCGTGCGGGTTCCCGACATTTCGTTCCGCGAGGATGGCCTCGCTATCCCCGCGGGGCGCCAGGCCGGGGACCCCGAGATTGCTCCCAGCTTCCCGAGCTCTCTCGCACCGTCGGTGCTCCTGGCCGAGGACGAGACTAGCTCGATGGCGCCGGCGATTTCCGCTTCTCAGAAGGCGGTTCATAGGCGGAAGAGTCTCGTGCACTTTTTGGCGCTCTGCTGGTGTGTGTCCTGCATGGGCTGGAACGACGGCACGACGGGGCCTATGCTGCCGCGTATACAGGAGCATTATCACGTAAGGGCGGCGCGCATTCAATGGGTGTATGCGCGCTGACGCGTTTCATTCGTAGATAGGTTTTGCCGTCGTATCGTTGCTTTTCGTGTTCAACACGATCGTGAGTCGGCGCTGCCTAACAAATATCCTGCTCGCTCTTGGGCTAACCCTGCCGTTAGGGATTCATAAGCGGGGCTTTCGCGAACATATATTTGACCGACCGCTTCGGAATGGGAAAGGTGCGTAGAGACCTACTCCGTGGTTTTAGAGGCCTGAAATTGACGGAACCGCAGGTCCTCATCATGGGTTGGCCCTCTATCCCAAATGTCTATTTCGTCTGCTATACTTACCTTCCTTTCAGGCGCGATTTGCCAAATCGCAGCTTACGCGATCCTCAGCTCGGGGGGACCTTTCCCGCTGATGTGTGCCGCGTTCGTCTCGATCGGTTTCGGCCTCTCGCTGCAGAACGCGCACGCGAACGGTTTCGTAGCCAGCCTGAAGCGACATTCGCACACCAAGATGGGTTTCTTGCACGGAAGCTACGGTGGGTGTCTCGTTGAGTCTCGGGTGGATCTCTCTGACTGAGCAGTCATGGCGGCAGGCCTGGGAGCGCTCTTGTCCCCGCTGGTGGCAACCCAGTTCGCGAAGAGCTCGACCCACTGGCATTTCCACTACTTTATTTCTGCCGGGTTGTACATCTTCAACCTCTTCCTTCAATGGGCGGTTTTCCGTGGTCGGCCGCAGCAGGGTCAATAACGTTCTCGTCCATTCACCATCGAGTTACTGATGGACTTCCACTGTCATACAGAAATTCTGGAGGAGGAAGGCGAGAGCGGCGCGACCGAGAACGCGGTTGATTCGAATAAATACAAGCAAGTGCTCGGCCTTAAGGAAGTGCATATGCTTTCCATGTTCTCTCTTATCTACGTCGGGGTCGAGGTCACTATGGGTGGTGCGTATTTTGATACAACCACATCTCGGGGTCGAGGCTCCAAACTGAGAAACCAACCGTTTTGTAGGCTGGAGTGTAACTTATATTCTTGAGAGGCGTAACGGTAATTCGAGTACTGGATACATTGCCTCGGGCTTCTTCGGCGGTACGTATGATCTCAAATCCGTGCACAATGCCGATGCTTACAGAGACTTTGGCAGGCTTGATGCTCGGTCGTATTCTACTTATGTGGCTGAATAAGAAGGTAGACCACTTCCATATCATCGTATCGTACATTTTCACCGCTAACTGCGTGCAGATTGGAGAACGCCTAGCGCTCTTCCTCTACGCCCTCTTAGCTATATTGTGAGCCGTGCCCTTCCGCTGCATCTTTTCTGGCTGACTAGATCCTCGGTAGCATCGAAGTGACCGTGTGGGTCGTGCCCTCACTCATTGAGAACGCGATTGCAGTCTCCTTCGTCGGCCTTCTACTCGGGCCGATGTACCCCATCCTCATGAATCACTCTACTACCATCCTCCCGCGTTGGCTGCTCACCGCTTGCATGGGCTACATCGCTGCTGTAGGCCTCGCGGGTTCCGCCATTCTGCCGTTTGTAACAGGCGTCCTCGCATCAAAGTTCGGGATCGCGTCGTTGCAGCCCTTGTAAGTGGTCTCGCCGTTCCATAGTGCTCTCTGTGGGCGGGGTTTGGCTGATGTGGTTCGCTGTGACAGTGTGGTATCGATGATGTCAACGCTCATCGTCATTTGGGCGATCATTCCGCGCGCTCGTTTTGTGCCAACTTAACTATTGTTGTCTAGCCGTTACGATCTGTGTTTTCCGTTAAACGTCTCTGGGTTATTTGGGGATATGTGCCGTTTCAATAGAAGGTTCTGATTATGACGACTGATTATAAACATAGACTACGTACTGTGCCGCCTCGCAATCATGTATGTTGTATGTTACATACTGTCTAGATGTTGTGCAGTTGTGTAATTCCAAATTTTCATGTTTTTGATTCGCCTGTATAGAGAAGCTTTAATATTCCTTGACTCACAGTTTAGGGCAGGCGCCTGTAGGCGCTTCCTCTCTGAATCAAGCGACTCACTGGTCCTTGGATCGCAATCTCGCTTGTCCCTGCCTCTGGTCATATGCCCACTCTCAGTGCGCATTATCGTAATGCCGCTGAATGCCGGACCCGGGGAAAAAGTCGAGTCGTGTGAATTCTTCGAGTCCCTTGAGCCTCCTGGTTCGTCTTGAGTATATGATCGGAATCCACGGCCATCTCATCCTCACGAGGCTCGACCGAGGATGCCGCAAAAGACGCCCCAAGTTGGCCGACATATCATGTTAGAAGGGTCCGCGTCGTTTTCTGGATCAGGTGCTTTTAGATCGCCTGATCCCGAAGGCTTGTCGCAACTAATTCCATTCTTCGACAGACGGAACAGATCTCGTTGCAGCAGAGGCCCCAGAGAGAAAGCTAGTGCATGTAGAAAGTGGGGCTCAAATGACTGGCTCCGCGTCCTCCCTCGGTCTCCCTGGACCCGTCGTACAAAAGGAGCAAGTCCGTCACCGACCTGACCTCTTTCGGGCAGAGGCCAGTATCATCCAACAGGATGCAGTTATCGAACTGTCCCCAATGAATGCAACTAGTGTCCAAGGCACGTCCACGGCTTTTCGTGGCGCTCCAGCCGACATTGAAGGTGGTTCAACGCTCTCACAAAGTCTTGCCGGGCGTAGCCACAGAGAAGCGGTCGGCGAGCTTGAGAGTCCACAAATCGACCCAGAAGTGGCAGCGTTACAAAGAAAGAAGAGCCTCATCCACTTCCTCGCGCTGTGTGGCTCTTTATTTGTAAACGGCTGGAACGATGCGACTACAGGGCCGATGCTACCCAGAATCCAGGAGCGGTACAACGTAAGCGCGGTCCCTCTTTGGGACGGCTGGTAGCGTACAAGTACTGATATAAGTTTGCATTTAGGTTGGTTTCGCGGTTGTTTCCTTGATCTTCGTTTTTGGCGCAGCCGTGAGTTGTTGTTATGATTCGGCGTGCAGAATCCCTGTTTACTCGAGTTGACCCGGTTGTCCGAGCCAGGGGTTCTTGAGCGGGGCTTGCGCGAATGTATTCCTTACAGACCGCTTTGGATTTGGAAAGGTGAGAGGCCAGTCTATTTTCCTTAGCAAGCGTACCTTAGTGACGGTAATCTGTTCCACTATCAGGTTCTATTTATGGGTGAGTTTTCTAGAGTATGATATCGCGCGCAGATATTCATGTGCCTCTAAGGGTCTCTCTTCCAAATTGGAGCCTACGCTATGCTTGCGCCCGGAGGTCCTTTTCCTCTAATGTGCGCTGCCTTCTTCGTGGTAGGCTTCACCCTCGCAGTCCAGGCCGCGCAGGCGACAGGGTACGTCGCAAGCTTGAAGAAAGATTCGAATACGAAGATGGGTTTCTTGCATGGAAGTTATGGTATGTTCGCTGTTCAGTCGAGTGTTTATGTATCTCATAGATAAACAGGATTGGGAGCATTGATATCGCCTCTTGTGGCCACCGAATTTGCGAAAAGTCCCAAGTATTGGTCCTTTCACTACATCATATCTGCCGGTTTGTACGTTGCGAACACTGTCGTTTTGTGGGCTATCTTCCGCGGGAGACGGCAGGAAGGTCAGTTAGGGCGATTGTGCCTCAGACTCGTCAGGTCCGCTGATAGCCTGGGCCGACCCTCGCGTTTTGATTGCAGAGGTTATGCGTGACGAAGGGGAGAAAGGGAGCGATTCAGACAACGTCTCAAACAAATTCAGGCAGATGATGGGAAATAAGGACGTGCACTTCATGTCTGTTTTCTCGTTGATCTACGTCGGTATCGAGGTGACAATGGGCGGTCAGCGGTGCCATTTACTACCCGTGTTATGTTCTACTCTGAAAATGTTGAATAGGTTGGAGCGTCACTTATATTCTCGAGAAACGTCAAGCGGGTCCTAGTGCAGGCTATATCTCCTCTGGCTTCTTCGGTGGTGAGTCACGCTTATCCCAAACCCACTGTATGGAAGGCACAACTGAACTTGAATTCAGGACTGATGCTCGGGCGTATCCTTCTCCTATGGTTTAATAAGAAGGTGCGTTGGCAGTACGCAGCAAGATTCGACATCTATTTAGCCGGTTCTTAGATCGGCGAGCGGCAAGCGCTGTTCCTTTATGCCGTCCTCGTCATCGCGTACGTCGTCTCGTCTTTGGGAGCTCAGCTCTGATAGCATACTGACCCTTGTGGATCAATCAGTCTGGAAATCACCGTTTGGGTGATCCCCTCGCTCATTGAGAATGCGGTCGCAGTCGCCTTCGTCGGTCTTCTCCTCGGACCCATGTACCCTATATTGATGAACCACTCGACGACCATCTTGCCCCGCTGGCTTCTCACCGCATGCGCAGGATATATCGCCGGGGCGGGTCAGGCGGGATCGGCAGTCCTCCCGTTCATTACAGGGTTACTCGCGTCCAAGTTTGGTATTACGACTCTACCGCCTTTGTATGTCTTTTGCCGATGACTGTCGATAAATGTAACGTTAACCGTGCGCTCGGTAGCGTGGTGTCCATGATGTCGACGTTGTTGGTTTTATGGGCTCTCATTCCCCGCACGCGTTATGTGCCCACATAAACCTTACGCAATGCAAAGTTGAAGTTCTTTTGACAGTTTCAAATTCCTGTCGCTGGTATTATGAATATCGAAGGATGGGTGTCGGCTATCGTAATAGTCCCGGCTTTGTTCTTTTGGGGAGGGTGTGTTCATGTAGAAATGAGTCCTCGGGCCCATTTTTCTCCGAGGAAGACTTGGGAATCAGAAATCCGTTGTTGACTTGTTGGTAATCTGGCGGGGTAGACGGCGTGCTTAGAAATCGGCTTAATTACCTCACAAAGAAATGCGAGCTAACCAGCTGCCAATAAGTAGTCGATCAGCGAGGCCTCGGAACCTGTCTCGCGATGTACCTGGAGTGCTTCCCGATGCTGTTCCTAGAGGATGTGCATGTCAGGACCTGGGCTTAAGTTGAGGACTATATACTACTCTTTTACCGAATCCTGAACATTCGAATTTCCACCCTCTCACCACGTTCGATCTCGCTTGGCGCCGAAACGCGATGGCTTCACCCGAAGTCGTGGCTATCGCGGCAGACCTACCGGAGGCCTCTCCGGCAACGAACTTGGCGTGCCAATCGCAATGAGGACACAGCTCCGCATTCGTTATACCTCCGGGGGCCGGTAGTATTTTCAGTGTTGACAGTGTTGCAACTGGAGTCCACACACTAGAGCCTGTGTCTTCTCTGGGACTGCCCCTAGCACCTGTGAACTCGAATACGAATGTTCGTTTTCGGTCGGAACCTTTACGCGTTCACTCCGAAGTACTTTGGACACATGCCGAAGACTCAGACGCCATAGAGCTGTGTACCATCGATAACGATACTCGTAAAGGCAGCACCGAGACCATCCACGTTGGCCCGGCTGATATCGAGTCGGGGCCGTCGACCCCTCACAATCCACATTCAGAGATTGGACGGGACCATATAGAAAACACTTCGGTCATGGATCAGGATGCCGAGCTCAGAGAAGCCTTCCAACGGCGACGGAGCATGATTCACTTTCTTGCGTTATCCTATTCGATGTTCGTTAACGGCTGGAATGATGCAACTTCGGGCCCGCTCATTCCTCGCATCCAACAGCAATATAATGTGAGGACATACCGGGCCATTTCTGTCGCCTAGTGATGATTGTGCACAAGTAAGCTGTCTTACAGGAATTTTCATAGCTTGGTTTCGCGATCGTATCCTTAATACTCGTCTTCAACGCTGTCGTAAGCTGTAGCTCTGTCGAATTCGTACTTCTTGCGTGTTGATCGCTGTCATGCTAGGGATTCCTTAGTGGTGCAGTTGCAAACGTTTATCTTACTGATTGGCTCGGGTTCGGAAAGGTAGGTGGATGCCATATTCCGTAAGAAATGATAGCAATAGATTTATCGTCTTTCTCTTGTTTGTAGGTCCTTGTTTTAGGTATTTAGTTCTCGCCACAGATCTCAAACGATAGTAACCTACCCCCCGCATATAGGCTCCTTGTTCCAGACGATTGCATATGCCATGCTCGCGCCTGCGGGGCCCTTCCCACTCATGTACTTCGCATTCTTCTGCATCGGCCTGTCCCTAGTTGTCCAAGCGGCGTAGGTAGATGGCTATGTGGCCAGCCTGAAGCGGAACTCCGGAACGAAAATGGGCGTCCTCCACGGTATTTACGGTGCGACCCCTCTGTCGCGGTCCGGCGCTGTCGGATATGCTCACAGGGGCGTTTGATAGGCCTGGGTGCTCTGCTGTCGCCGCTCGTCGCAACGCAGCCGGCAAAGAGCCCAAAGTTTTGGTCGTTCCATTTCATGATTTCGGCGGGCCTTTACGTGATCAACACCATCGTCTTATGGGCGTTTCGCGGACGGAGGCAGGAAGGTGGGCGGCCGCTAGCGTCCCCTCTGCTCACCCACGGTACGGAGTATTCCGATTGACAGGAGCGTCTACGCAGAGGTTATGGCTGACGAGGGAGAGACAAATCCGGTTGCGGATGGTGCGGACACAAGCAAGTTCAAACAAATGATGGGGAACAAGCAAGTGCACTTCTTGTCTGTCTTTGCCCTCATCTACGTAGGGATCGAGGTCACTATAGGCGGTGCGTTCGTTATCGCTATTCTGCAGAGGACTTAAGATTGACCAATAGCCAAGGGTGGAGCGTGACCTACATCCTGGAGGAACGCCGCGGAAACGCAAATTCAGGGTACATATCTGCCGGTTTCTTCGGCGGGAAGTGAACCTCCACGGACCGATAGGGGAATTCTGGCTGAACACCTGCCTAGGGCTGATGCTCGGGCGCGTCCTGCTGATCTGGTTCAACAGAAAGATAGGTGAGCGGCGGGCGCTCTTCCTCTACGCGCTGCTCGTGATTGGGTGAGCACGTCCACCCATCATCCGACTGGCATGGAAGGCTCACCGCATACCCACGCGAGGCAGCCTCAAAGTCACCGTGTGGGTCGTGCCCTCATTGATCGAAAACGCGCTGGCCGTCGCATTCGTGGGTCTACTGCTCGGGCCGATGTGGCCCATTCTCATGAACCACTCTGCCAAGATCCTCCCACGCTGGCTCCTCACCGCCTGCGCGGGATACATCGCGGGCGCCGGCCAGGCTGGCTCTGCGATCCTGTCGTTCATCAACGGGCTTCTGGCTTCGCGGTTTGGCATTACCACCTTGCATCCGTTGTGAGTCATGTACGAATGTCGCAGGAAGACGGCGCTGATGTTGTTTCCATGACTTGAATAGCATCGTGTCTATGATGTCGACATTGCTGGTCCTTTGGGCGATCATTCCTAGGGCACGTTACATCCCGACCTAGAATCAGCGGTAATTGGTTGTTTCTTTCCATGTATATGTCGGTAAATTGGAGAGGAAATGATGAGGTTACCAGGCTGCAGAATGTTCATGTTTCTTCGTCTCTGTTCTCAAGGGTTTATTAGTTGGGACGCAATAGAGGTCATAGACAATCCTCGTTACAAAAGGCACAATAGAGCCGTTTGATCCACACGTTACAATAACACCGATATATGCGTCTGCGATGGCAAAAACTGGGTCAAGAGAAACAGTAAGCAAACCCAAGTAGATAGAAGAAGCATCCTCCTCGGAAATTCATTGGCTTTTCGTCGCACGAGCCATGGCTGCGGCAATGTGTACGGTAGCTTGCCACCAGAATGCGAACCCGAGGCCTACCAGGCCGTGAAGCGTGCCCCATACGACTTCTGGGGTGGCGCGCCACCTGGGAAGCGGGTTGGTCCAAATAGCACGATGAGCAAGTAATCAGACGCACGACTCCGCAAATGCTCCAAAACTGTGGGGGATAAACCGTGGCGCATTGTAGAGGATCGTTGAACAAGTAACGTGGTAGAAGCAGAGCATAATGGCGAGTGCCCGTTTACCGGGCAAGAACTCTGACAAACGCGTCATGTTATTCAGTGACTTAGTACGGCATGGTATCTGGAAAAAGTGGACTTACCGGGAAGTCCGAAAACCAGAAGTGCAGCGATGCACGACCCAGCCGTTAAGGCGGCATACAGCTGCGAAACAATTCGCATACGGTGCTTTCGGGAGCGTGGAAACGGCGCACCTTGATGAAAACGAGGGTTGTGTTGCTCATTTGGAGGAATGGCAGCTTCAGCGGCGACCACAGGCCCTGAATGGCCATGGGTACGTCCAACGCGATATGAAGCAGGAACACGACCGAGCTGGGTATATGCGCGGAGATTAGCCTCCATTCCGCACCGCTTCACATCCGCCCAGGCTCACTTACAAAGGGCTGTTCGTCTGTATTTGCTGCGCCATGCTGTGAGGCTCCTATGCCGTACAAAACCTGTGCGCGCCGGCCTTGGAAGGTGGTGGGAGAAGGAGAGTGTTGTCGTGTGCTCGAACCAGGAACTTGTGAACCAGGTACCGAATGAGATACCGGCCACGTGGCACGACAATAATGCAAGATCTCCGATGCCAGATCGTGATCGTGGAGGTGATCGCGGCCCACGTTTGTCACGCCACAGCTGGAGGGCTGTCGCTACTAATGGGACGAGTTGCCACAGCAAAAAAACTGCTCAGGGGCAACTTTAGTCATTCAGCAGTGGGAAGGTCGTCTCTGAGGACGCTGGAGATTAAAGCTACATAGGGGACGAGGCTCAGGATGCATGACAATACCACGTAACCGTACATTCGAACTCTGAGTACTTCTATTCAACTTCTATGAGTATACCCCACGAAACAAGCACAAGGAGATGAGTACAACTTCGCACTGCTACAGACGGGCCCTCCTGCCTATACACCATATTAATACTCGCCGTCGTCCTCACCGTCGCCCTCCGTGATAGATGAAGCTCGGCCCCGTCCAAATATGCGTGCGGTGGAGATCTCGCACGCATCCAGATCTCGCTCAAGGTCGAGCATTTCCTGGCCCTCAGGCAGAATGGCGGCCCCATCCCCGGCAAACTCGCGAAGCCGCTTGATCTCCTGCCTAAGCTTCATGATCTCGTCATCGCGCCGCTCGACGCGCCCCTTGAGGATCTTGATGAAGTCGTTCCCACAGCGAAGCAGCTGCAGCTTGCTAACGCCACGGTTCGGGCCTTCAGCGTTGCCTTTAGGGGGACCGCGGGGCGGCATCGCGCCAGGCAACAACGGTTCGTCGGGGAAGCCCTCGTCAGATGGCAATGGTATGGGCGGGAGAAGGACGCGGAGATCGTCAAACGAGGTTTTGAGTGAGTCACGCCGCTTTTGCTCCGCCGCCTTGTGCGATGTCTTGCGTACGTGCATAGGTTGCGTGAACGGCGACGTCGGAGAGGCGGCGATCGGTGTCATCAAAGCGTTTCCAGCTGACATGTACCAATAGCACGCGATCAGGAGGTGTGCACGAGGGCTTGGCCAAAAGACTTACCGGGCCGGATAGGCTTGAGGGCGGGACTGGCCAGCGAGACGCTTCCAGCCTTGTCCGTAGCCTTGTTCTTCCCCGCTGATCTTGTTTTCGGTTTCTGTACCGTGCCATCTTCCTGTGCACTCGGTTGGGAAGTGAGGGCGCTACTGACGGCCAGTCGGCCAAGTTTCAGCATACTCGCTGGGGTGACGGGAGTAATTTGAGACGGCTGAGGAGGGAGTGCGGGTGAGGCAGGTGTAGGGGGAAGCGGTGGGGACACCGATGCAGTCGACGGGGCCGGTGCAGGAGTATAGGAAGCCGGGTGGGCGGGCGGAGGCATGGGAGGGTCGACGGGGGACGGCGTATCGCCTGGAACGTCGCTGGAGCCGTGGAAACTATGAGGTACGGGACTCGGCCGCATGGAGGTAGTCGGGGGGAAGAGCGGGGTAGAGTTAGCAGAGCGAGTACTGCGCATGCTCCCTCTCCTGCTACTCGACGGTCCCATTGACGGAGCTCTGATCGCGGGGGACTGCTTTTTGCGGGCGGGCTTGCTGATGGTCACGGACTCGTCTCCACTAGACGAAGTATTTCGCCGCTTGCTGGAGGAAGCCGAGCCTCGCGACATACCGTTCTGGGAGGAGCCGGGCATCTGGGCAGGGCCTCCAGCGTTATTTTGTGGCCCCAGAAAAGGGCTGGGAATATGCAGCTCATTGAAGTCGAGTTCACCCGGGGAGAGGGGTATATTCGGGGTATTGAAGACGATGTTTGCGGGCGCAGAATGAGGCGCTGTAGGTAGCATATGCTGGGGTATAAAGTTCGGCAACATGGAAGGGTTCTGAACCATGGTTCCGAGGGGCGCATTGTTCGAATGGAGCAACATAGGGGAGATGAAGTCTGTGTTTTGCTGCGCCCGCAGTTCCGTGGAAGACGCTTGGGCGAAGTTAGATATAGAGGGAAGATAGAGCACCGAAACCGGACATACCTGGGGTAGGCAAGCCATACTGCTGCGTATCTCTTGGACGTTCGAGGAGCGGAGGCATGGGGAAGGACTGGCCGCTTAGCATTCCCATCTGAGGAGACTCGTTAGCATCCTCTCATGCAGGGGAAGCACAAGGAAAGGCGGTAACTTCGCCCCTGCTAGAAGACAAGATAGAACTTGCTATCAAAAATTCGCACCTGTTGCTGCATGATCTCGTTCTGCAACTGCTGCTGCTGCTGGAGCAGCTGCTGCAACAAGTTCAACTTGATCTGCTGCTCTAAGAGCGCATGCGAGATTGTGGCCTGAGGATGTGACTGGGACTGCATCTGCTGCGTCGACGAATCCTGCGCTGCGAGCAGATTTCCGAGGAGCTCCATATTGGCTTGCTGCATGTTGCCGAGCAGTTGTTGCTGGTGCTGCTGGGACTGGGGTTGAGAACCCTGGGAGCCGTCTCCATACATGTCGCCAGCACTCTGACCAGGCTCTTGCTGGAAGAAGGAATGCATCGGCGGCCCACGAGTAGGAGGGAGGAGAATAGACCCCGGCGACCACACTGGCGGGAGCAGAGGGCAAGAAGCGCGCAGTTTTCGGAACTCGGGCTCCCGGTGGAGAGTCTGCATTCAATTTTTCTTCTGGTTATCAACTATCCAGAGTATGAGCCAATGGTCGGTGCATTTTGGTCCAGTTGGTACAGCGTGAACGTAAGGTTGAGTGGTGCTTTACAGCACGTGAGTCATCCAGAGTCAACTCGTTCGAGTCTGGCGGTGGGAAAGTTTTGTTCTATTTTCCTTTTGTTGCCACCATATTGGTGGTTGAGGCTGCTTGGCCGCATACCATCGCCGCTAGGACATACAACTACTCTCCAAACCTGCGTACATCGCGCGACTGTTATACAAATAGTGCGTGGGGTACCTTTGGGGTGGACCCACGCTATACAAAGTCGTCGCAACCCCAACGCTGATGGTTCATTCATTTCTAGTACCTAGAGCAAGTCCTTACCCACACTCATTGCGGCGTGGCCGCGGCGATTTGACCTTGGCCTTGCCCATACTAGGTGCACTGGACGGACCTTCGCGGCGGAGTATGTATTTCGACACATCGCACCGCGTTCTCCCAGCTTCGCCACAGGTCCAGAAGATGGACGGCCGGTCAGGAGGCCCGGGGTATTCTTGGACGCCGTCACGGACCCGTCCTGGGGCTTCTCCCCGCGGGCAGGTGCGTGTCTGGGATCGTCCCGGGGTCAGCTGCCAGGACAGGACGCCCGGTCGCCACGTCGTCATCCACTCAAGTCCGCCGACGGTCGACGGTGGCCTCTGCGTGACCCGGCGTAACGGCTGGGCGGTGGGACTCGCGCACGGCCGTCAGGGAACAGACCGCAGCTTTCATTGAGCGGGGGAAGGGCTTCCCTATGCTGTCCTTATCTAGACGGATGCGTGGGACCCAAGAGTCCATCGGTCACGGTGCGTTCCACCTTCCGGACGTCCGTTGAGAATATACCACGCTGACCAGGAATGGGGGTGACAGGTCGGTGCGTATGGTTTGGCAGGCCATGGCGATCTGGAGGGAACGCCCTTCAAGGTTTGCGCCGGCGCCCCAGCGCCCAAAATATGGTCTGCGCGATAGGTGGGCGAACCCGGTTAGAACTCGGCGGCGGCGGAAATGCGAAAAGTTAGAGCGCACCGCTGCGAGGGTAACTCAGCGCGGGTGCAATGCCATCCCAAAGGCTCTAGAAACTCGGCCGCACTCCATAGGTAGCGTGCCGCAGTTTGCGCGGAATATCACTGGCACGAGGGTGGTTTCCGGGTCTGAGTCGATGGCTGCATTTCCTTATCCAATTATATGCTCACCCACACACCCACGTGAGAACTTCACGCACTCCAGTAGGAGGTATCTCAAAGGCACGGCCTCCCGAGAGCGCCCAAATCACGTTAGATTCCACTTCTGCTCGTGGCCGGCAGATTAATTGGTACCAATGATTACCGAGTGCTGTGCGAACCCATTTCGCTGTATCGAGGTAGCCAGGCAATTGTACCTAAGGGTAAGATGTAGATCGCCCGTACCTGCGAATGTACGGGTTTGTCAAGCATGTTGTCGCGGCCCTGGGATTGAGACAAGACTCACGCCTTGCTCAATATGTCCCCGGGTCCCGGCTGCGCTCACAGCACCATCTTGCCGGTGAATATATGCGCCCCGACGGACCGGCGCTACGAAACTTCCGCCGAACGAGAGCTTCAGGTGCGGCTGTGGACGCGTGCAAGCTCTTTATTGTTTAAGAATGCAGTTACCTTTGACTTGCCTACGGGACGCCCTACTATCAATGGTTATTATATGCACATGCCATGCTGCGTCAGTTACTATTCTAACCTCAGACACTGCCGAGAAAATCCGTCGGCTCTGGCAGCTGGGGGAAGGGCTTACGACAAAGGAACTCACCGACAGACAAAGCACATAATTTATCGCGGTATCGCTTCTGCCTTTGGGCCCACGGTCCTATACTATATCAGGTTCTGATTGCGCAAAGTGTTGAACAAATTTTGAGATCGTCCGAGTACATCGGCTATAATCAAGCAAACCGTAAGAGCGGGACCTCAACATCCGCGACGCCCACCGTTTCGGTCTAGACCACCCTGGCGCGGGACGTGAGATACCGCTGCTTGTTGCTTGCTACGACGGACAAGTTTGCTGACGCTGTTGGCAGGGGAATTTGATGTTGTCGAAAACACCGACTATCGATGTGGACGGCGATTCGGAACGTGTCTGCGCCGTCGGAGGAAGAGACGCGGCCGTCCGTCCGTGCGCAGCGACGGTCGCATGCGGACACAGCAGGGGCGGGCGCAAGCGGCACAGGGCTACAGTCGTCTATGGCATGTTCTTATAAATGCCGGCAAGCTAGTAGAGGCCCCATCTTTTTAGTAGCGATCAACACAGCAGTAGGGCAGTGCTATCTAGCTATACGACTCGAGGACACCGGAACATTTAGGCTCGAGATCAAGGAAGTCATCTGAGGCCAGTGTCATTGTAATCGAGCTCTTCAAGGCACTGAGGTCAATGCCATGATCATGTCGTAGAGTGTTCCATGCGAGGCGCATATATGCCGCTGTAAAATCATAGATATGTTATTCATCATGCTTCACTATGGTTTACATCGGTGATAATATACTCCCCGGGTTAGGATCGCTGACGGCTTCATTAGGGTCGTTACCCGGAGGCGTAGTGGACGATTACGGAGGAAATAGTCCTATGTTGACAACTGGTAGTCGCGCGATCCTGGCAAGCGTCAGGCAAATGGGATGATAAATTATCGGGTGGAAACTCACGCCCGCAGTGGATATTCGGAACCTATTACGAGTCAACTCCACGCCGTCGCGCCTCCAGCCAGCCGGTGTGACGATCGAGTCCCTCAATACCGTACACGCAGGTGACGTCGGGCGAGTGAGGGCATCAGGGCCATCACATCCTTCCCAAACAGTGCGCCGAAGCGCCCTGCATGACGAGACCCGGGTGGCACACGAACCGAACCGAACCGGGCGCGAGTGCGGCGACGTGGACGAGAAGTCGTCGCATGTCCGCCCGGCAATTATTCAGTAATTGCCGTGGACGTCGCGCCCGAGCCGCGAGCTGAACAAAAGGGCGGGGCGGCTAAGGGCACCTTCCGGCCGTGTCTTTGGGGGCGGAAGACGAGATGCAGCGGGAGAAGGCGGGGATTGTCGTCAAGGCAGAAGACGCCGGGGGGAGCGCAGCGCGCGGTTAGGGGAGCGACTTACGCTTGCCATCGGTGGCACCTCCCTGTCCACCCGTTCGTTCGGCACGCAGGGACGTGCAGAATTGGTGTCCCCTTAGAAAAAAGTGGGTGAGTGTGTTCCTGGGACACGACCGCGCTAGAAGGCCGTGGAATTTCACCCCAGAAGGCGTGCCGGGGTGCAGACGGACAAAGTGGTACTTAGCGCCGGTGCGCCTGACGTGGCGGCGGTCACTACCCAATATGGGCGCCCTTTGTTTGCGGCGCGGGTTAGCAGCGCTGCGACCAAAGAAGTACAAAGATACCTTTTAATTGAGAGTGTAAGGGTCCTTGGGATGAATGTACGACTGGTAGTGAGTCGGCGCCACCACGACCACAGCGCGCCATCGGTGGGAGCTCCTCGATGAGTACCCTCAAAGCGAGTCGCAGGTTTGCTTGGCGATCCTACACGCACAGACCACTGCGTCAGATCGAAGTGTACCCGCGTACTTGTGGGTGCCTTCGGGGTGGGACAGACGGACGTCGTGCGGTGGGGATCTCGCTAGCGAAAGGGACGTCTACATTCCGTCAGTCGAGCACCCGTCCGTTAAGCGAGCTTACACAGGTGTCGCAAGTGCGCCGGAAACGAGATACCAATGGCGGCCTGCAGGGTTGCCGGGGGGGAAGGGGTCATGGAAGTATCCAGCCTACTCAGCCGGACCACGCAGGTTGAGAAGCTGCGCCACTTTTCGTAAGAAGGCGTGTGCGAACCACCCTGCGCGCTAGATCTGTACCGGGATGCCACAGACCACAAGTCACGTCCAAGTGAATCGCGGAGCCTAAGAGGGAAGGATCAGACTTGCATGTGGATCGAGTAGGTGCGGGAGCGGAACACATACAGCGGTACGCTAAGCGAGAGGAAGGTGGGGGTTGGACGGGCGCGGAGCGCAGCAAGGGGTAGGGCTGTGTCGTGCGATGCCGGAGTGTGTCCGATAATCTGGGACGAGCGACCTCGGCTCAGCGGGGGCAGTTGGGGCGCACTGGTCAGACGGGGTGAGGACCGAGCAGTGCGAGAAACGTGCCACTTCCGGACGGATGGTGGTCGGCGAAGAAAGCGACGACCCTCGTGGACACGGCCTTCCTGATGTTCGGAGCGGCGAATGAATCTGCTAATGACGGACGCACGGCACGCCTCTGCGGCGAGAAACGAATGAAATTTGTGGGACGAGTCATGTGCCCAGTGGGACCCTAGGTCACAGTTCCTGGTGTAGTTTGACGCTCTGGTGCCCTCATACAACCCCAAAGGGAGCTGACCACAACAGTCATTTGGATTGTACGTATTATCGGATACGAAGGCACTGCTGACAGGAGTCACCGTGCTGAGCGGTTGAAACGCACTCACATTCGTTAAGAAGGCCTGGGCAAATCGCCACCGCCAACGTACTCACCTAGGGCAAAGATACCTCACCCCCGACATGCTGCATCGTCGATGGAGCCTCGTAACATCATCCATCGTGTTTGCCCGCACTACCTCATCCTCACAAACCCCTGATCTGATCTGGCAGTAGAGGCTACGATGAGGGTTATGCACGGCTTGCGGCGTTATCTAAGAGAAGCAAGGATTCCGGGTCACGCATCCGCAACATCACGCCTTCTACGAGCTTGCGGCACGAAATGGGAGGGCGATGGGGCCCTGCAGAGCAGGGAACAAAAGGGGTCCGTCTGTGTGGGAACCAAGGACCTCTTCCGATGCTCCGAGCGCACCAGATTTATCCTAGGACGATCACCAACAAAAGAAGGGGACGTGGTTCGCAAACTTCCGCGAGCAGAGGTGGCAATTGAATTGCCCGAGTCGGGCCTGTCCGTCCGCGGGTCGAGTGCTGGCGGGGGACGGGCGAGGGTGGCGAGACCGGGTAGTCGGTCGTGCTTCGCTGGCCAGAAAGGGGACGGTGTGGGTACGCGGCGACGGGAGGGGGGCGGTGAAACGCGCGCGGCATCAGATGCCGGCATGAGCAGCACACGCAGAACTTTAATTTTGGACGGGGGGCCGCGGTCGTGGTTGGCTGTCACGCGCAGACGCCTGTGTCGTCCAAAGAGAGCTAGGCTTGCGACCAAAGTTGCCACGCCACACGCTGGAGCTTCAGCGGATGGCGTGCACGCACCCCAACTTTCCGAGCGTGTGGTAGATCACCAAAGACAGGGGTTTACGTCTGTTGTTGAATGGAATGATACGGCGCGGTCAGGATGTGATCAGGACGCACGCTTTTGCAGCCTCTCCCCGCCGCATTGTACCGGGCAGGCGCAGGCCGCCTCGAGCTCGCTCCGTCGTGGCGAAATGTGAGAACAATGGCGGTTGTTGGACGTTGCTGTGCTAGCGTCGGAAGATTGGGATCAGATTGTAAAGAATTGTAATCCATAAGCGGACGATGCAAAGAAGAACCAGCAAGATAGAATGTTCTATAGATTACGTAATCTATTTGCTCAAATTGGCGCCGCACATTGCCGTAACAGAATACAACAGACCTATATCTTCGCCCGCGCCGCGCTTGCCTTTCTTCTTTCCCCCCAACCACCCCCCACCTCCTGCCCGTCCCCCATCCGCTTTATCCCATGTCTTACTACACGTACAAACGACGTCGCACCGCGACTTCGGTTCTTTCCGGCGACTTCGACCCGCGCCCGTCGCGCGACGTTCTCACCAGTCTCTTGAACGGGGTACCATCTCCAAAGCCCACTGAGGAGGAGCAGGAGGCGCGTAGGGTCAGGAAACGCGAGAAGAGGGAGAGGCAGAAGGAGAAGAGGGAGAAGGAAGAGAGAAAACGCGCCAAGGCCGCAGCCAAGGAGAGGGCGGCTGCGCTCCCCGTCGCGTCGACCTCAGCCACCGCGCCGCCTGCGCCCCACGCCGCGTCCAAACCGGCGATGCCCATCCCCCGCGCCACCACCTCGTCCTTCTGGCAGGCCAGGCCGCAGATCGTGATCCCCAACCTCCAACGCTCCGCGTCGTTCTCGCCCCCGCCGATGCCCTCGTCCCCGCCGACGACGCCGGGCCCGTCTATCTCCTCGCGCACGTCCGCGACATCGTCCAAGAGGCCGTACACGCCCGAGGACGGCGAGGACATCGACATGCGCGGCCAGAGCGTCGAGAGCCAGGACACGGAGCCCAAGCGGCCACGCAAGAAGCGGCCGGCCGCGCGCAAGGGTTGGAAGGGCTGGGTCGAGGGTTCGCCGCCGCCGTCGGAGAAGCTGATCAACCTCGACGTCGCGACGATCCTTCCGGAGCGCAAGACGCGGAGCGGAAAGAACTTTGACGCCATCGGCGTCGGCAAAGAGGGCTGGGTGTAGATGAGGTGCGTGCGCTGCGCTCGTTTGCGGTTCGATTGGTCTCATTCGTGCGCTAGATGAATGTTGGTCGTCAGTGCTCTCCGTCGCGTATCGTACGTCTTTCTGCATGCTGCTATCTTCCGCTCGTTACTCGATACACATACCAAACTCCATATACTGCCGGCTGGTTTATTCTGATTCCCCCATTCCATTGCGAGACTCTTCTCTCGGGTTGTTTTCATTTGGTGGCCTCTTCATCGTCCATGTCGCGTCGCTAGGGCTTCAACACTATCGCCAACTCTTGTATACATATGTCGTTACTTGTGTCGTTGTGAATATGGCAGAGATCGCTGTCGATATGCCTTCTCTCAGGCTGCTGCTCCAGTCGCCTTGTACAAACGTCCTTTGTTCCGTCTTTGTCCTTCTGACCACGCGTAATCGCCCCCTTGTAAATTCCATGACATTGTATGCTACGGTAGACCGCGCAAAATCCCATCTTGTCTCGCGTCCTTTCTTCTCGGATGATTCCTTTGGATGTTTTGATCACATACTGCTGCTGCCTCCTCCGCCATGCCTGGGATGGGATCCATGCAGCCCAGCGACTCCACCTAGCAGACACCACAGACGGCGGTTCCATATTTCTTTCGGCTCCTTACTACGTTCAATAATCAGAAGGATGAGCATGGCCACGGGCGGCGCATGGTCTCTAAAGTTACTGCGTTTCCGACGGTCCACTCACAACGTACACGCGAAGCCCTCTTCTCGGTCCGACTCGATACACGAGCGGGAGGGCTATGAGCTGGTTGCAATCCGCAGCGTCGCTGTGTACGGCACCGGGGACTAGGACACGTTCGGACCGTGGCAGGACCAGGGCCGCATGGACAACGAAGGGGAGGTAACCGCGTCGGAATGTCCAATGCGCAGCGTTGCGTTCCCACCCCGCCAGTCTATGTCATGTCGACTACAGCTACGATGTCTGCCGCCCACAGATGTCATCGCAGGCACCTCGCACTCCAACCGGCGTCCCGCTCGACAAGGCTCGTCCAGATCTTGACGCTCGAGCGTGATGCATCTTCGTTGCGGGGCTCCATCTCTTGGGTGGGCGTTTTCGTGGTATGCCGCATGACCGCGCAAATTGTTCTATAACTCGACTACCGTACAACGCGCGAAAGCGACAACCGCATTCCCAGACATTCCCTCAGTCTTCACGCATGTAACCACACTGGGTCAGGTCGGGGCCGTGGCTCGCCTGGGCGCTGTCCGAGCGCCGCGCGAGCGATGGTCTGAGCTTCCCACCGTCGTCTGGATGTCCATGCAACATTCTTTGTTAGTCTCAATTGCGCGTCGGCGAGTTGCATGTATGCACGTAACGCGTTCGCCTACAAGAACGCCTTTCGCGGCTTCAAATCCTCGGCCGATCGAAAGAGTGGATCGAGCCGATCGCGCAGGCACACAACTTTCAACTCGCGATCGAGCGCGGTCCCGACGCCCGCCGCCGCCACCCCCGCCCTCCGTCACTCGGGCGCTAGTGCAGGCTAGTGCTCGCCCGAGGCTCGTGGATTCCGCGCGCAGCAGGCGTTGAGTAGAGAGGTACCTTACAGCAACGCCCGACAGTCGCAGGATGTCGGCAGGAGCCTCCCGTCGACACCGCTTTTGTCGGCTCGAACTTGGTCGCTTGGCGCGGGCGGAGAGGGGCGGAGGGGACCGCTTCAAGGCAAACTCAGCTTCCAGCTCCGCGTGCGCGCCAATGTTGCGAACTAGCTTCCCCGATTAGGAATAGCGCCCGTGCGCGTTCGGGAATCGGGATTGACGCGTCGCGCGCGGGTTGGGCGCTCCGCCGCCTCTTCCGTTTCTGCTCGTCACCGCCATCTTCCTACTGGGTACTGTCTCTTGACGAGCCGCCGCCTGTGCTTTCGTCGACACCTGGGTGAACTCTTGGTATAGCCTATACCTGCGTCTCTATCCGTCTCGCGAACCGGCCTCATCTCCGACTTACACGGAACGAACTCGGCCAACCAAACCATCCCGCGGGGCCGGCCATGCTAACACACATCCCGTTTCCGCCGCTGCCCGCGCCGCCGTCGTGGTTCCCGGGACATATGCTTCAGTTCCAGCGCATGCTTCCCACCCTTCTCAACAAGACGGATGTGGTGCTGGAACTGCGCGACGCGCGACTCCCGCTTACGAGTATCAACCGGAACTTTGAAGGTACGTGCAGGTATCTGTAGCGTCGCGTTCGGAATCGGTGTATTTTGGAGACTATGGAGGGTCTAAGGTCGAAGCGGCGGCATGTTGGGGCACGGCGGACGGTGGCCTGTGCTCCGATGCACCAGCCAGGGGAGTGCCACAATAACCGCGTTATGTGGCGCAGGCGGAAGGCCGTGGCACGGTCGGCGCGGGCCATACGGTCGCTATTTCACGCCTTTGAGTCATGTTCCTCTTGCCGGAATGTGGGCGATGCGAACGTAATACTCCCGTGCGGTGGTACCTGCTCTGACCAGTGTAAAACATTTAAGAGCGGTGCAAGCATAACACGAGACTATGGTGGTTCTGCGGGTGGTCCGCGGGTTTATTTTTTTACGTTGCATAATTCCCCGCCTTATCAAGAACAGATTGAGGACGCTTCGTGTTATCGACCGCCGGGTATAGGCTAATGTATGCTCTGCGGGTAGATCCGCAGAGCACCGCCTTCTTAACACACGGTGTACTGGCACCCTGGCAGCTCACAGATGCCTTTCTCTGGTCCACGCCACTGCAGGCCACATATCTTGTTGTGATCGTTACAAAGCTCTCAAACGCCGTTTTTCAAGCCCGGACGATTCCTTGGTCCACTAGCCGTCTGCTAGGGACGGCTAGTGCCTATCCATCGTTGCAACGGTAGGATGTGCGGCATCATGTCACGGTGGTTAAATTGAACTTTTCCCCGTTATACGTCAAAGGAGGGCGGGGCGACAGATGCGCTCAATAGTGTGGACGGAGCGTTGGAGACACCCGTCTATTTGCCGTTTCACTCTGTCTTCATCGCGTTGGGTTATGATTTGCACCGTCCGACGCTTTGGTGTCGTGTCGCGCGGCTCGGATGCGGATTTTCGTCCAAGTAGACGAGGTTGCTGCGTGGGCTCGGCCTACACCTCGGGCTCTCGCGCTATAGCGCCAGCCACTTGCCGAAGCTTGGAGTCGTCCTCTTGGCGACGCTCTTCTCGATATTAGAATCATACCAGCGCTCATTCATGTCTCATGCCACAGGTGCTTTGCAGAAATGGAGGCGCGAACGTGGCAAGGGCGCATCATCGCCCGACACAGATGCCGATGCGCCAGCCGCAGGCCCAAGTACTGCACCTGCATGCGAGCGAGTAGTCGTGTTCAGCAAGCGGGACCTCGTCCCAGAGTGGGGCCTGAAGGTCGATACATCTTGCCGCGCTTACGGCGGCTCCGCGAGCTGATTGTGCGGTCACAGCCATTTCAGCGGGCGATGTCGGCCAAATACGCCGACCAGCGGAATTTCTTTGCGTCGTGGAACCGCACGCGGGATATCAAAGCTCTGAGCGAGCTCCTTGTCGGTATGTCTTTCGATCCTCTACGGCTGCGCACGGGATGACTCACCCACAATGGACAAAGATCTTGCGAAGGAGCATCCGCACCGGCCGGAGCTGAACGTGCTGGTGGTGGGGATGCCTAATGTCGGCAAGTCGACCCTGCTTAACGCCCTGAGGAATATCGGTATTGCAGGTCGTGAGTGCCATCCATCTCTGTTCTGGGGGCCATCCGCATGTTCATCCACTCACGCGCTCTTGCGCCGCGCTTCTAGCAACGCCGAAAGCGCTCCGGACATCTGCGCAGCCAGGCATGACGCGCGTACTCTCGACGCGCCTGAAGCTCTCTGTCGATCCGCTAGTATATGCGTATGACTCGCCAGGCGTGATGCTCCCATTTTTGGGCAAAGGCGACAAAGGCGCCGAACGAGGTGTCAAACTCGCGCTCATAGGTCAGTCGACATTTCTGCTAGCTCTGTCCTGAAGGCCGGCCTCAGCCACCGTTCATTCGCTGACTTATCATGAACTCTCCGCCACACGGGAATAGCCGGGATCAAGGAGGGTCTATATGACACGGAGACGCTGGCGTCGTATTTATTGTACCGGTTGAACGTGCTGGACCCTGTCTGTGAGTAAACCGCCTCATGTTCGCCTTCCGCCGTAGAACCCAGCACGATTGACGCCCCTTGCTCCTTCCCCTCTCCGTCTGCTTCCATTCCACGGCCGACCCGGGTCCCCTGTAGCGCCGGCGTACCTGCGACTCCTCCCGCCGGGCACCCCCCCGCTCCTTGACGTTGTCGAGTTCTTGGAAATCCTCGCGCAGCGGCTCTGCATGCTGAAGCGTGGCGGGATCCCGGACACTTCGCGCGCAGCCGTGTGGTTCATCAAATGGTGGCGAGAAGAAGGCGGCTTGGCGTCTGCCGCCGCCCCTGCGCTGCCGACATCCACACAAGACTTGGGCCCGCGGGATTATCGACGTGGATGGGGGTTCGACCTCGAGTGGTCTGTTGACACTGCAGAGGCTCGGCGCTACGACGAAGAGCTTATTCAGGCCAAGATGGAAGATTGTATTGACAGGTTCGAGGAGGCCGCCAAAGAGGAAGAGCGCGAAGGTGGCGCGATTAGTTCAACCCAGGAGAAGAAGATCGCGAAGGAGATGCAACGTGCTCGACAGCAAGCACGCACGCGGGCAAGGCTGGCCGCAAAGAAAGGGCGGTAGGATGAGTCTCAAGGCAGTATCAAGCACAATCCCCGCCACGAGGAGCGAGGGCCTACTCGTGGTTGGAGTGGTTACAACGGCCGCCTCCACGAACGCTCTTACACCGACAAGTTGGCTGTTTGGCTGTCACCCTGCTATCGACAGGTACACATTCTGACGGTATTTTGACAAGACATGTATATTGCTTCCTGCCGCGGCCCCTAGGGCTTCCCAGAGCGCAAAGCCTACCGCGTCGATTCACTCCATAGTAATACCATTGTCAGTCCAAATGAGCCCACCTTTCTTCCCACATTCGATCGGCCGGAATCTAGCCGCAGTCCTACGACGGAAAGGCGCCGCCCGTACGTGATCATCCGCCGAAGCTATAGGCTCAAGGTTTGGTGTGACTCCATAGCATCTCCGCTATCGTCTACTCTGGCCGGTCTCCCACCTGCCCGAACGGTGGCACGACTGCAAGCCTCCCGTGCGTAGCACCCCCTAACCGGAAGTTAAAACCTATTTATACGCCTTTTCTGTGACACGACAAATTTACGTCTTGCCGCATAGCTAACCGCTTCAGGACATCTCTGCGGCCCAGACGAGATCCCCGCACCGACAGCCTCGATCTGTGGGCCGCTGGGAGCCAGGCGGCGCCACTGGGGCTCGCCATCACCCGTCGAGACTCGAGCCCCTTTCTCCCCAAGCGTGCGCGTGCGTGCAGTCCAGGTACGTACTACCCATCCACCCCCCCCCCGGCACATCCTGATCAATCAAAATCTTCACGCGAGATTGTGCACAATTGCTGGGAGAACGCTACCCAATCCAATCCGCCGTACCCGGGCTGGGACTCGGAGAAGCGGGCGGAGTGCCGCCGGTCCTGAGTAGACCGTAGACGAGTTGGGGCCTGGTGGGATCCGCGTGCCGTGACCGTCGCTCTCGCTGCGCTGAGGTCGCACGCGCACGGGGCGTCGGCGTTGAACTGGAAGGCGTATTCCGAGGCTACAGCTCAGGTGCCAGACCTTGACCGCACCGCGGTTGCCACCTGCGGCCGCGGCATGCCGTGCATGCGTGTCTGTGGGTCTTCTGGACTTCGGAGATTAGGCGGCTACGTAGACGTTTACGTGTGCGGGTTGTTATTGGTCCCCATGCGTGCTATTGTACGCTGGTTTTAATCGTCTACGCCCCCCCCCCCCGAAGGTGGACGTAGACTGCGTGGATGGAGTCTAGACCGCCTGGCCTCGGGGCGTTGCGTTGGTAGACTAGGCCCGAGCGGACGAGCGGACGAGGGACAGAAGGGACTTCGGAGGGGGGATTGTGGAACAAGTTATGAGCTCTGCAATCTTGTTACCTAGCAAAAGCGGTGTATTTTCATGGCCATTGTGGGGCGTAGTACGATAGGTTGCGCACTTGGCCCGGTTTCGCTCCACTGAGACGAAGGGCAAGTAATCCAGTAGTCGAACCTACTTTCGACTCTGCGCGAAGATTCATTGTCTTGTCGCGAGGTCTCTCGCCTGACAATCAATACGTTGACAATGTTCAAACAAGATTTAGTTGAATCTAGCGGGATGTAACTCATACTACCGTTGCTGTGATGATCGCTGATGGCGTCGAGTTCCCATCTCAGAATCTTTCAAGAGGCAAGCTGGAGGAGTGCCTAGTTGACGTTTTGGTTCGTGATTACCTAGATGCTGCACGTTCCAGGTTACCAACAATTGCAACGAAAGCAACGGCTAATATACAAATTAGTAGTAACGTATCGTACATGATAATCCGCACCTGCACGCCGGCACAAGGTGAAGGTCTCCCAGAACGTGTACGGCTTCCAAACCCATCACGACCCCTAACGGCTCTGGTATGTCAGAGTGGGGACACTTAAAAGAGGTCGACGTAGTCGCGACCCTCAAAGTTTCCTGCTGAAACGGGTGCACCGTATGCATCTTCCTGGACACCGCCGTCGACGTCTTTGTAGGTGAACTCGCGTTGAAATTTGCTCTCGAGCGTCGCGATTGTGCCGATGAGCTTCGTGCATGCGTTCTCGAGGATTTGTGCGGGCGTGACAGACCCGTCTGTCTGTATTTTGAGGAGGAAGTATGGGTGAAGGGGATGGGGAACCTTGTAACCCGCGAACAAGACTTGTGGCATGGTGAGAAGTTGGCTGTGGCAGATTAGACCGGCCGCAGCAGCAAAACCCGAAGTAACCACGTACGACCGGAGAAGATTTGCCAAAGTGTGGTCCTGCTTAACGATCTTGATCGTGGCTGCGTTCGGGATCTTGGTGTCCTCCGAAACCTCCACTCTGCATGTCGTATGAGCCCATGGTGTCACGCCGGGATAGATCGGACCACGCACGATCGTTCGCCCTCCTCAAGAACGTAAAGCTCGTAACGGTTGGGTGCATTCATATTGGACTACTACGGACAGGTGAAAGAGGCGAGAAATGATAGAGATGGTAAGAGGAGACGCGTGGGAGCCTATTAAACGAAGGTTAGCATGTTTGCTTGTAGTTGGCGAGAAAACTGGGGAGTCAGGACACATTTTGTGATCATGAAATGTCATTGACAATAAATATTAGGCTTCGTAGAGCCAACATCATTTGAACGTGACCGGAGAGCAAACTCACCGAAGCAGCACCCGACAACGACTGAGGGCAAGCGAGACAAGGCACGAGCGTCTAAACGGGAACGCCAACTGAAGCATTTTGAGAGCGCCTAATTGTTGCCAAATACAGACAAACTCTCAGCCACCGCCGGAGAGAGCGTAGCGTTTGGCAGCCGGTATCGTATACGCCCTCAACTCCCGCCCTCCTCAAGGTAAGTTCATGCTGGTTCTCGTCTCAAGACTGTCCCCGCCGTATTCTGCTGGTCCTTGGCTTCCCGACGGATGGCGTCTTGCTGGTTCTCGAGCGGATTTCGGCGGTGGATGGGTCTTGGGGCGGCCGGATGAATTGGGCGGAACGAGACGCTAACGGACCTTTGCTCTCTTTTTCTCTGTCCTGCACCTGCCCGGGTGACACAGAAAATGCCGACGCGGTTCTCCAACACTCGCAAGCACCGCGGCCACGTCTCGGCCGGTCACGGTCGTGTCGGAAAGCACCGCAAGCACCCTGGAGGTCGCGGTCTCGCCGGTGGTCAGCACCACCACAGGTGCGTCAAACTTTCGGTATCTAGGCAATCTGACATGGCTTATGCTTTCCCCCTCTATTCTCCGGATAATTCCTGGCGTTCAGGACGAACTTCGATAAGTACCATCCGGGTTACTTCGGTAAGGTCGGTATGCGCCGCTTCCACCTTACGCGCAACCTCCAATGGCGCCCCACCATCAACGTCGACAAGCTCTGGACTCTTGTTCCTGCGGAAGAGAAGGAGGGTCTCACGGAGAGCTCGGAGGTTGTCCCCGTTATCGACACTCTCCAGCACGGGTACGGCAAGGTGTTGGGCAACGGACAGTGAGTGACGCTCGTTTCGTTTGTAGCTAATTGTGTCACTGAACGTATGCTCCAAAGGCTGCCCAAGCTCCCCTTCATTGTAAAAGCCCGTTTCGTCTCTGCGAAGGCTGAGTGGGTACTTTTTGACTTCCGTTTATTGGCATATCTAATCGATGGTGCAGGGCGAAGATCAAGGAGGCGGGTGGTGTTGTCAAGCTCATTGCATAGTTTCGCTGTATTTTGCTGCTGTCTATTTCCTTCTCGCCACGATCTCGCACCGACCCCATGCATATGACATGACGCCGCAAAGCATCCTATGCAATTCATGCTGTACACTTTGCGTTGGAAGTCCCCCCTCCTGAGTGATGGCAGCCTGCTTTCCCGAAGATGTGCGAAATGTTGACATGGTTCCACGAATTCTCAGTCCCCTGGGAATTATCCGCGTCCAAAGCTTGCATCGTGTGTCTGAACACCTTGGAAACGACTGTAGCTGTCGAGGTCGTCTCACGACGCTGCGCACCTGGGACCCCGACCACTCCTGGATAGCCACCATACGCGGCTCGAAATTGGTGTATTAAAGCTTGAAAACCAGCTGTGCCTGTGTCTCCTGCCTCTGGGTCTCTGCCGAGTCTCAGTCACTCGTGATTTAGCATGTCAATCCCTGTTTCGAAATGTATAGCATCGATGGCGAAGAGACCGCGCAGACCGAGAGACGGCCCAAGTGACAGGAGGTCGAGTCAGGGTGACTGACAAATGCCGCCATCTAAGATTAGCGGGCGTGCGGGGCAGTATAGGCTCCGGCAGTCCGCGCCTGCGCAAGTCATTCCCTGCCCCCCTCTCTCACCGACTACATAGTCGTCTCCCTCCCCCCAGTGCATGGCCAGCTTTGCCAACTGGTGTGCGTACAGCTCTTGCGTATAGGCCGTGCCATAGCGGCTGACTCTCCGTAGACAATTCTCAGTACGCGTCTTGGAATCGGGTCCGGAGTCTCCACCAACAACCCTACCTCGCCCGCGTCGACACCCGCGCCTCACGCGCAGCAGCTCAAATGGCGCAGAACCAGAACGCCGTCGTCATCGATATGGGCACCCCCGCGGCCCCAACGGGTCAGGGTGCGGTCGTCGCACCTGCCCCTCCGGCGCAAAAGGCTAGCGATACACTCTTCGGACCCAACATCGGTGTCCTCGGCGGCGGTCCGGAGTGGGCGGAAAGTCCTGAGAAAACTCAGGACGTATTGACACCGGAGATCGTAAAGGGCTGGATCGCAAAGAGCAAGCAGGTGAGTGTTCCCGGTCTGGTCGGACACCGCTTGGTGGAAGCACATGTTATGGGTCGTCATGCAAATATCGGGCACGTCTGTCATTCATGTCCGTGGCGTCTACAAGACAGACATATCGGATGGAAGTGGATGCGAGAGTACGCCGTGTCGCCGTTCACGTTCTGTGAGAGATATCCCATATCTTGTCCAATATGGCGTAGTGAATCCATTGCTCTCCCGCAACCCGTTATCCGTTGAATTCGTGTGGTGGGGTTCCATGGTGTTGCCAGGTATTCTTTCATATCAAACCGTTACATTAGCAATCATAATCGTCTTCTTACACAGCTTGAATGTTCATATCTTGTTCTTACAGACCCACTATTCTACCACCACCCTGCAAGCATTGGTAAACTTGAAAAGGCCAACACTTCGTCTCTCCCCTCTAGAGCTTGACACCTCCGACGACGCCGATCATGCCGACTCTCAGCACCACCACGCCCTCGAGTTTGAGTTCGATTGTGATGCACCCAAATGCGGCATCCGTGTGCACGTCCTTCTTCCCCCAAATCATCCCATGGCGAGCAAGGTCGATGCGACGGGATTTTCAAGGCTGCTCGTATTTGAGGCCGTCGTCGAGGGTGGCTTTGGCAGGACGCTGAAGCTGGAAGATGGTGCTATGCTGGAGCTAGGCCGGTTCGATCACCAGCGCGCAGCCTCTCCTAGTGAGCCAGCGCAGGCGCCTTCGGGCGCTGACTCCGAGAAGGCAGCTACCCCTGAGCCGACGTCCACGGAGAACAACCACCGCAGGAAGCGTTTCACCAATTTCCATTTCCGTAAGCGTAACCAAGACCGTGGCGTTGCTGGCCCAGCCCTGGCGGTCGTCGATGCGGATGTTCATCCACATACCGAGGGTGAGGACAAGCCGAAAGACGTCAAAGACGAAGAGGAGGTCGGTGTGCGGGTCACTATCCGCCTTAGCGCATTGGACGAGGAGGGCAAGGAACTCCCATCGCCTAACGAGCAGGTGACGTACTTACACATCGTCCGATTCGGCGCCCCTCCCGTTGCCGTCGAAGGAGTCGCAGAGGAAGACAAGCGTCCGTGGGTTGTCAAGGTGGTGAAGCGTGAGGCTACGGTGAGAATCACTCCCATTGTCAGCTCCATGTGGGTCTCAAGTAAGCCTTTAGATCGGCTTGCACACCTTCCACCTGCACGAAATCTACGGTCTCTCGGCCAACTCGAACACGCCCGCTCACTCCACGCCTGCGCCCACCGCAGCGCTCGACACTCACACCTACCCTCCTGCGGTCCCACCTCCCGCACCCGCCGATGACGAACCGTCGTCTGAATGTCTCCTTTGTCTCTCTTCGCCCCGCGAGGTCGTTCTTCTCCCCTGCCGCCACCTTGTCGCTTGCCGTGACTGTGCATTGAACATGATTGAGTTCGGCGCCGGCGGCACTATCGTGCAAAATGACGGCGAGACCAACGCCCCTAGCGGAGAGGTCGCGCCTGCGGAAGGCGCTGCTGAGACGGCGGCCGACGGTGCAGCTGGTCCCGCTGCTGCACCGGATGCCACACCGGCACCGGCGCCACCGATCCCCACCATCCAGACTAACCCTCGCCGCAAGAGAAAGGCTAAGGGCTGGTTCTGCCCGGTCTGCCGTCAACGTAAGTCCCTGCCCATGGATCTACCCGTTTACATTGATCCAACGGTTCGTTCTTCTAGCGTATACCTCCCTGCTGCGCATCACTACAACGCCGCCGGAGAAGGACGAGAAAGACGATCACCGCGACTCGGCGTCGGTTGAAGATCACGTCCCTCCTGCGGTTGTCCCCGCGCCTCCTACTCCCACCGTCCCCCCGCCGGTTGCCCAGGTAGACCGTGGCCGCTTTGCGCTGCCACGCCCCGGTTTCCTGCGTGCGTTCGGCCGCTCGGGAGCCCCGCAGCCCGACTTGGAGCGCGGCACAGCCCCCACTGCGGCTGTGGCATGAGGTAACATGAGGTTCCCGCATTTCGCTTGATACTGTAGTCTGAGTGAATCCATGCGGGCCCAGTGCTATATTTTTCTCGTTTGTCAGGAGGGTGTACGATACGGAGGATACCTATGGGATGGCCAGATATCTTCACTTGTGTAGCGGCCCGCTTGTTTCTATATGCTCCTTGTACCGTATTCTGCGTATTGCCTTATACTATGTGGCTTAGGCTGTCTTTTGGCTCGTGGACGTTTGTGGTGTTGATGGGTCCAACGGGCGACAAACACTACACCTTCCAGATCAAGCAGGCTCGTTCGTCGCTTACACGCGTCGCGAAGAAGCGCCGCTGTGCCTTTGGCTATGCACCTTTCTAACGTCAATCAACTTCACTACCCCTCAATTTTCGCTCACGGTTGAGTTCTATAGTTGGACCGCGCACACTGTCTCTCGGGCAACCTGTTGTGGTCATAGACATTGCTCCCCATCCGACCGCGATCTCTGACGTGGGCAACCTGGCGCTGCGCAACTGCCTCGCGTTCGAGTTGCTGCGACCCCCTGCTTGACCTTCTTCACCCGTCTGAACGACCCATTCTGGCATAGCCCGCCTCGTCTAGGCTTTGAGAAGGATGTCGACGGATCCATATCACGCCGTGCAGCAGGAGGTGCAGGCCTCGTTGCAGAACGCGGCAACACTGCGTGCGTCGTATATGCGCATTCGCAGCACCGCAAGGGAGGAGAGTGAGGAGCTTATCTGGGCGCGGAATGAGGTTCGTATCAGGGCTTGCTCGTGCATGGATACAGGGTGGGACGTGTATGCTGACTACAGATGTGTGCGGGCGAGTAGCTGAAGGCCACCCTTGCGGCGCTAGAGGCGGACTTGGAGGACTTGGAGGAGAGCGTCAAGTGAGTCTTATACTCTTGGGTTAACATGCCAATGCCTACGCATACGTTTCCCTTAGTGTGGTCGAATCCACTGGCGCGCGATTGTTCGGCTTGGAGGAATCCGAGGTCATTGACCGACGTCGGTACGTTGGTCATGTCCGTCGCGAGATCGAGGTATGTGTTGAGCCTTGGTGTGTTTCCTACTCTCCCTATCTGGTGTTTCAGTTTCAAGTTCTCACCTCCTGGCTATACGAACGTAGAACATGCGTGCGGAAGTAGACGGACAATCGGATGCTCGTCAGTCAAGACCTTCCTCGATGGTAGGGCCGTCAGGGCGTGCCGCTGTGCCTTCTTTGCCGGAGGACGAAGATGCACAAGCTGAATGGGCCAAGCAGGAGCAGCAGGTGCGCTCCATCCGTATGAGAGTTCAACCAATGCAAGTGACAGTATCTACTAGATGATGATCCGTCAGCAAGACGAGACCATTGATAACATTGCGGGCACCCTCAACACCCTCCACGAGCAAGCCGGGTTGATGGGGCGCGAGATCGAAGAACACGTCGAGTATGTTGACCCGTTTTATGTAGTAGTGTCGTCCTGACTCAATGAATGCTCAGGATGCTCGATGACCTTGAACGCGGAGTCGACCACTCAGATGCAAAACTTAGCACAGCCATGAGCAAGATGCGCAAGTTTATCCGTCAGACAGAGGGTGTGTTGTCCGCAGTCTACATCTGCGTCCACGATTAACTGTGCTCCACAGAGACAAAGTCGGGGTGGTGTATCGTCATTCTGATCATCATTCTCATGGCCCTTTTGCTGGCCGTCATACTCGTTTGAGGCCCCCGATATCGCAGGTATATCCTCCTATTGTACTAATCTCTATTGTCTATTATCCGGGACACTCTTTTGTACGGTTTGTAGGGTCATTTCGATACAGAAATATCTGGCGTGGCAAATGACCCGATCGGGAATGCTGTTGGTGAACACGTGGCCGACTGGGCGTGTTGTTTGCGCGTTGTTTGCCTGGGCGTCAGCCGCCGGAAGCGTAACTTGGCGGCCGCGGAGTGTTGCTTTTCCTTCCACTCTCCACTGTCGCGCTGGTTCGACGACGCCGGTAACGATCAACGACTACGACCACAACCCCCGCGGCACATCCTCTATCTTACCCACCTCTAATCCTTAATTGACTCCTGCTGAACATCCTAATTTTCATCCGCCGCCATGTCTGACATCCACCACAGCCCACCTCGCGCCCCTCGCGTCAAGTATGCCACCCCGCTCGGCACTCGATGGGAAAAGGAGAAGGCCGCTGCCGGCACAGATGCCTTCGAATATCCCGACGACGCCAAGTACGTTGGTCCATGGATCATGGGCGAGTGTGTCGGCAAAGGCGCCAGCGGCCGCGTCAAGATCGCTCGCCACCGTCGGACCGGCCAACTCGCTGCTGTGAAGATTCTCCCGCTCCAGCCGTTTCTCTCCTCTCGAAACGCTGCCAATGCTCAGGCGAAGGCGGAGAAGGCGCGCCTTGGCATCGACAGAGAGATTATCATGATGAAACTCATGAACCACCCCAACATCATGCGCATATACGACGTATATGAAGGCGAGAAGGAACTTTACCTCATCCTGGAATACGTGGAGGGCGGCGAACTGTTCGATTTCCTAGTCAACCGCGGACGGCTTCCCCCGCTTGAGGCTTTGGCGTACTTCAAGCAGATAATTTACGGCCTCAACTATGCTCACACCTTCTCCATCATTCACCGTGATCTCAAGCCAGAGAACATCCTAATTCACTCGCTTAATCCGCCGCTCATCAAGATTGCTGACTGGGGAATGGCTGCCTTTGCTCCGCCAACGCTACAGCTCGAGACTAGCTGTGGTAGCCCTCACTATGCCAGCCCGGAGATCGTGAATGGCCACAAGTACACTGGGACTGCTACTGATATCTGGAGCTGCGGTGTAATCTTGTATGCTCTGCTCACCGGTCGCCTACCTTTCGACGACAAGAACGTCCGTACTCTCTTGACAAAGGTTAAAGTCGGCAAGTACGACATGCCTAGTTTTGTCGACCCCCTAGCTAAGGACCTTCTGTCTCGGATGCTGGTTGTCGATGTCAACAAACGAATTTCTGTAAGTGTTGATAATACTACGCATAAATTTAACGCTCATTCGGACCCCGTAGATGTCCGAAATCCTGGCTCATCCTTGGCTCGACGGGTTCACTCCCGGTATCACTTATGTTCTGGCGCCGCCGGTCTCTGAGCTAGCGAAGCCTCTACCCTCTGCTCTTCACATCGATCGTGATATCTTCGAGTCTCTCTGTGTCATCTGGGGTCGTCATGCTGACGTCGACGGAATCCGGGCTGACCTTCTGAGTCCGGTTGGATGTGGTACTCTGGCTAAGGCATTCTATTTCCTTTTGCAGAAACATCGCGAAATGACTATGGAGGAACACGGCATCCTTATGGATATCGACGAAGTCCTCGGCACACAGGGGAAAATAATTATGAAGCAGTACGCAGCCCCTCGGTCGAAACCCGGCAACCGCCAGTCTATGGAAATTGCCCGCCCTGCTCCATCTGCTCCTCAAACCCAGTACTTGCGCTCGGAACGTCCTGCGCCGCCGCCGCCATCCCGTACACCTTCGCCGAAGCCCCTCGCGATCAACACGTCCGTGGCCGTCGAGCGAGCGCCTTCTCGCCCTCATCCCCCTTCCCCTGTAGGCCCGCGGCCTCAGAAGCCCAAGCCGCCGGTTCCTGGAGCGAGAAACACCATATCGTTCTCTACTAATGCCCCATCGTACATTCCGAACCCGGACATGCCCCGTGTCCGTTTCCAGAACGTGGGTGTTATTCAACGTCCAAACAGAACCATGACCGACTCAGAAGGCACACGTTGTGTTCTCCCTCCTATGCAGCGCAACGGTGGAAGTGCGCCTTCTGCTTACCGGGCGTCAATGCTCGGCTCAACGTTCACCCCGTCCAGCCAGTCATCTCGTCACAACACCGTTTCTGATCCCGGGTTTATCTATGCGCCTCGTCCTGTTTCTGCGACTACTAGCTCAGCTGCTCCTGTACTGAAGACACCTCGTACCCAGGATGCAGAGATGCAGATTGATGAGCAGCCCCCAACAACAGTCGATCCTCAGGCGTTGCCATGGCCTCCTTCCCACATGCAGTCCGCTCAGACTTCTCGGATCTCGCGCCAAACGCACTCACTAGACCCCGAGGTCCTGTCTCGTCGGCTGGCACGCATGTCCAGCACTGAACCCCGTATGGAAGTGACGTGGGACAAAGCTGTCGGAAACGAGAACAAAGAGAACGCGAGCCGGCGCAATCCGGGTCGTGCCTCGCATTCCGAGTGCCAATCTGGGGGTCTGGGTTTCGGCCATTCCGTCCCATTGGGGAAGGAGATGGGGAATATGGTTCTTCTTCAAGATTCCTCCGATGGGCAACAAATAAAGAGGGAAAAGAGGGCGCGGCGTTAGTGTTATCGCTTTCGTTCCAAATGTAAGATTTAACCATGCCGTTTACAGCGCCTCCGCTGGACTTCTCCGCGCCGCCGCCGCCGCAGAAGCGCGCCACGGTCTCCGTGGGGTCGCCTCATATAAGTTCACCTCCGGTCACTGGCATGTCCCCTGCCGTAGGCGAATTCAAAGGCTGGTTCTCAAACCTCTTTCACTGGAAGGTCCAATCCTATCTGCTCTACTCCTTGCTCGACCTCACAACCACGCGCGCCGAAACTACGATGCTGCTCGAGCGCTTCGGCGCGACGGTCGCCATGGAAGAGAACGGCGGGTGGAGTGTCCTAAGGTGCCGCATCGACGACGCCCACGACGGCGGCGCGCTCATCCAGAAGCAGGTCCGGTTCCGGGTCGAGTTCACGTCGTGCTCTGCGAACCCCAACGGCGTGTCTACCCCTAGTGCGACTCCGCGGCTGTCTCAGACCTCGCAGGCATCGTTCTCTGTGCGCAGCCGCATGGATGGAGCGACGGGGTACGAGACTGTGCTTGGATTCGTACTGGAGAAGGGTTCGGTTTCTGCGTTCAAGGCGCTCTACCACCGGCTTCGGGGCGAGTGGCGGCTTGATGCCCTTGTATCTCCAGGCGCGATGGGGGGCGTGGTACCGGGCATCCACCAGCAGTTTATGGCGTAGGAAATCTCAGAGACACGTTGTGCCAGAGACGTTTAGCTTGCTTGCCCCCCCCCCCCAGCCCACGTAGGCAACTGACAGAGTTATTGATTTGTAAATCTACACTCAGCCTCCCACACTCCTACTCATCCTCGATGTACTCCCCGTCCTTTTATCTGAATCGGCAACGGTGTTACAATACAAGATTAATTCATTAAGCCGGCTAGTTACGTCCAATTTACTATTTCGGATTTCTAGCTAAGCGAGAATATGAAGAGCTGGCTGTACACTGCGGCCGTGAATGTAGGGGTTTGGGGACGTGGGCGCCTATTCGTCTTGATTCCTGACCATCACCATGATGTCGTCGTACTTCCAGTATACTCGCAGGACCGCCAATCCAGCGTTGCAGGCCGTCACATATTTGAAGATGTTATGGAGACTTGTCCACATTCAAAAAAAGGTGGGGGGCGGTCTCGTGTTCGCCGAGCTGGCACCGACTGGCATCACTGGCTGACAAGTAACGGCTCCAATGTTTCATCGGGTATGCGGCAAGAGTAAACGTGTCCTCCAACATGCAAAAAAAGACGGAGTGAGTTGTGGTACTATTATTGGCTCAATTCAGCTGATCATGTTACCTTTCAAGGTATTTCGGTCCAAACGATGGACGAACTCCCGTCTAAACGGCGGATGTAGTTCGGAGGCGGCGTGATCATTCTACCAGTAGGCACCGCAACTTTATGAAAGTTCATGAGTGGGCTCCTACTGCGCTGAATGGTACCTGCGTCTGCTCTGAGTTTCTAGCCCGTTCCATGACTTCGCTGCCGCTACAGCCTAGCCTTCCGCCGTCTATCTCTCCACTATGGTGTGCCTGGACGCCTCATCCGGCCGTGGACGGCACACTGTACGGAGCACAATATGAGTGATATCATCACCGTTCATTCAACCGAACGGCGGCTTCGTGAACCAAAGTTAGGTAGCGCAATGCCTGCTGGTCATGTCGAGATATTCCGCATGCGATATTTTTGACATCAACGCCCTGTGTTGTATCCCGGTCGGGCACGATCTATCCAACTTCCTCGGGGATACTGCTCAGGGCGCTACGAGAATGCTAAGTTCGAGTGCCCTGACAGAGCCGTCTTCTTCCTCCAAGGACACTTCCAGTAGGTATATAACGGAGTTCCTAGCCTACGCATTGAATGCCAGGCCCTACACCTCGCCCACTAGCAACAGCTCGGAGCTCTCCAGGATGAAGACCCTCCTCGCGACTCTCACCCTCGTATTCGCGCACCTTGGTGCGGCCCACTGTATGCGCTCTTCAACTGCGTCGGCTACATGCGAGCATTAACTTTTTTGTTAGACACCCTCCCGGACCTCATTGCCAATGGTACTACGACCGCCGACTGGGTTTATGTCCGCACCACAGAAAACCACTATAGCAACGCCCCAGTCAGTGCTTTCGGGTTCAAACTGAGCGTACTCTGAGATGAGAACCGCAGATTACGGACGTGAACTCGACCGAGTTCCGTTGCTACGAACTTGACATGAACACTACACCTGGACAAACATCGATTGCCACTGTTGAAGCCGGATCGACGGTGGGGTTCAAGGGTCAGTGCGTTCGCTATTAGTACAAATGCTCCCTATCCGCTCACTGTTTCATCTGCATACAGCGGTGAGGATATTCGATACCTGGCTTGGACAGTTTCGTTCCGAACTATTACTTACACGGTGTTAGGACAATGATTTTTACCACCCAGGGGTAATTAGACAACGCATAGATCCATTCTATGGTGGCTGATACCCATTAACATTCACAGTACTTCTCAGCATACCTGAGCCCTGCTTCTCCCGCCGCAAACAGTCCTGGGGCCGGTACCGGCCAAACCTGGTTCAAGATCTGGGAGGACCCCCCAGTCTTTGAGAACGGCCAGCTAGTCTTCCCTTCCACTAGTGAGCGTTTGCTACGCGACTTCATATCCAGCGGCTAGTTCTGATGCACACCCGACCAAGGTATCAATGAGATCACATTCACAATCCCGAAGAGTCTGCCGAGTGGGCAGTACTTACTTCGCGGGGAGCAGGTATGCCTTTTATGACCTTTCAAGATACCGAGCGTCTGAGCTTGGTGACGGCACGCGCGCTCGCAGATCGCGCTTCACGTCGCTTCTAGCGTCGGCGGCGCCCAATTCTACCTCGGGTGCGCTCAGTTGAACGTCGTCAACGGCGGAAATGGCAAGCCTGGGCCACTCGTGTCCATTCCGGGGGTGTACACTGGCGTGAGTATCTGTCAGCTCGAGAGCCGAAGCCGCTGGTGCGCGGCTGACGTGTGCGCCGCTCTTATAGTACGAGCCCGGTATCCTCATCAACATATACGACCTCCCACCCAACTACCCCGGATACACTTCGCGTGAGTCAACTCGATGAGACACACTTACCTGGAGTTTGACACCGTCTATTACAGCCGGTCCGGCAGTCTGGCGTGGATGAGCGCTCTCAAATCACGAGGTACAGCACCCGAGAGGGTTCGGGGATTTCTTAAGTGAGTTCGACAAGCCGCAGTCCATGCGCCGCTGCCAGCTATGAGTACCGTATCAAATAACCTCTCATTCTCGACAGTTGTACTTGAAAGTGAAGTTCGTGGGAATACATACGTAGTTCGAGACTTCAAGTTCGTGCCTCTTCGGACTGCTTCACAAGCTTTGCTCGGAACGCATGACTTCTCACAGATTTACTTCAAGACTGCGAGATCCTCTTCTATCTCAGCTCATGGGACGCGATTGTGGCATGAGGTTGTTGAACGTCGTCTTGTGATGATCGGACATACTACGTGGATACTACTTCGCGGGGACGTACGAGCGCAAACAAAACAGAGGTGGGACGTCCAATTGAGCTGCACGTACGTACGAGCACGTCGAGTGTCAAGTGTCCTGGGCCCAGACGAGTGAAATGAACGGGACAAGCTGTCGAGTGATGCTGATATGCAAGGTGGACGCCTGGTACTAATGTCAATCTTGCCAATTATAGCTAGGTATGCCTGTGCGGATCGCTTACGCCGGCAAGCCGTCTGGATTTATATTGCCGTCTTCGATTGTCGCGACTCCCCTCATCCTCTCACCACTTACCAAACTCGGTGTCCGCATGAGCTTGCGTATGGGCGGATCCCTCGGTTGATCCAGAAGCACGACTTAGCGCACATGAATGAAAGCGATGTCCTATTCTTCGTGAGGACCGCTCATCGGCAGTCGATTCACTCGAGTGAGTCCCTAGACGGGTAGCGCGCGAGGGCAGAGGTGCTTCCTGGCTGACCGCCTTCGTTCGCAGTTGCGTCGTCTGCGTGGTTGTTGTACGATCTTCTGACTACGTTTGACCAGGAGGTGAGCCGGCATTAGTCTATTTCCTTCTAAGCTTATCGACTGATCACGCGCTTGCAATCCGAACTGGCAGATGGAGTTTGTGTGGAGGTGAGGAGGAATTGCTCACTGTCGCCCTGAGCCCTCCTCACGCGGCCCATTCTGATTTTCAACTCCGCGCAGGTCGGCCAACACGCTCCCCAAGTACCTCTACTTCGTTTCTCGATACGGGGGCTTGTTCGGACAGTTGTGAGTGGCACCCTTGTTCATATTTCAGCACCAGTGCCTCTGAGTGCGAGAATCAACGGTGTGCTTAACTCGATCACTCAATCCTTGTTGTAGCGTTTATGTTACAGGTCAACTACCCATCTTGTGAGTGAACCAAGTCGTATGATTCCAGGCAAATGCTGACCCGCTTCAAGCTGTCAAGG
Organism: Trametes meyenii; assembly: GCA_022606255.1. NCBI lineage: Eukaryota > Fungi > Basidiomycota > Agaricomycetes > Polyporales > Polyporaceae > Trametes > Trametes meyenii. The sequence continues at coordinate 320,545 of JABYQG010000014.1, read as the reverse complement.
CGATTATGTGTCCTCGGTCGCCGTCTTATCCTGCATGATACTTGCTATTGAAATGAGCTTAATGCTGAGGATAGATGCTTTATATGGTAAATCCCGGAGAAGTAAGTTCTCAATGTTGCCGTTCAATATCAACGTTCCTCACCATTTATAGTCCGCATTGTCCTCTTAATTGGTTTTCTCGGTGAGTATCAGTCGTCATGACCTTTACCAAATGTAGTCATCTGATGCGAGGGCAGCGGAGGTTGTGGTGCGCTGCTATTTGAGACAAGGGAACGATATTGCAGAGCTCATCTCAGACTAGTGTGCAGTAACGATGAACACCGCGCTCTATCACCGTGCTTTTCAGGGGCTCAAACAGTTTCCTACAGAATGGCCCATCAAGGGCTGTTTCTTCCCCGTTAACCGACTCTTGTTTAAACTAGGCTGGTATGCCCATCATTCTAACGTCGACTCTTGTTTTGATACTGTTCACCTTATAGGGTACCTATCCTTTCGTTTGAGAGTACGTTACCTCCGGTTTTTTCGTCGTCGTCGTCGTGGCTGAGTCTGGTATGAAAAAGCCCTTCTATTCTTCCTCAACACGGTCAAGTGTATATCATACGGACCTTTAGACCATGCACCTCTGATACATCGCCTCTTCCGCGATGGCACTGTATATTTCGCGATGTAAGCTCACTAGCATCTTCTTACCCATTACAAGGAGACTTAGACAAAGACTTCTCCGACAGTGCATTTGGTGGGTTTTTGACAGGGGTGAAGTTTTCTACCGGTGCTGACCTAGAAATTGCCCTCGACAGCTTTCATGCTCATATGCACAGTGGCCGAGTTCACAGGCAACGCTAACCTATCCACAATATCTACCACGTACGTTCATAATACACATACCGTACCTCGGTAGCCCGCACTTACGCACCCCTTAGGTGGATCACTGCTATCATATCGTACTCTGTCGGTTCTAAAATCCCTCCTGCGTTGACGCGCACGGCTGATTTACACCGTCTGATGACAGGGGTCCCATTTATTACTCAGCGTCCGCAGCGCTGCGGTGGAATGTGAAAGGCTCGACCTCACTCTCCTCTGCGTCCAAGCGTCCGACGGCACTCCCGCCGAGAACACCGTTCAACAGACTAAAGGCCTCCATTCGCGATGTTCTTGCACCTGCGCGCCGCGAGTCTCAGTGCAACGTCGGGCGGGGGAGTGTATCGAATATCGGGCCGTCGGCTTTCCCTAAGACCGGTTGACTTGCGTTCCTAGTCCACTTCGGTGCAACATACAGAAGAGTTGTGTCCAACCCCACAGTTCGAAGGGCCCTGTGGTCCCCTTGGACGGGGAGGGGTGTAATGGTGCATAGGTCACATAGTTGTTGTGCATGATAGGTCCACGCTGTAAACATGTCGTTCGCGGTGACGGCTCACCCTCGGGGCCGAACTTGTGCATTTGAATGATGCTTGATCTCGGGGGTCATCGTTACAGCAACGCAAACATCATTTCACTTCAACAAACGAGCGACCCATAGCGGGCGTAACAAGAGTACAACACAATAATGTATAGGCTCGCGGGCGGAATATACACGAAAAGTACGTACGGAGCAAGAGCAAGAATCATTAGACAGCGAGGATAGGAAGACAGAGATTCGGTCCGGAACTTGAATCATCAGCTCAACTGTGCGACACTGCCCTCGCTCACTGGGCCCGAGTCGCCTTCGGTCGGTGCTCCACCCTGCACCTCGGTCACCTTCGTCCCCTGGCCGCTCGCCGCCAACCCTGCCTGCGCATGCGTGACTGCATTCGCGAGGCCCGCAGCGGGCGTCGCGCCATGTTTGGCGAGCTCGCTCTTGACATTATCGAGCAACCGTTTCAGGTTGACGCGTTCGTTGACGAGCGTCATTCGCGCGCTCTCGAGGCTCTTGCGCTCGTCCTCGAGTAGCTCTTCGAGCTCTTCGAACTGCGCAGTCTTCAGCTCGAGCTTTGTGAGAGTGAGCTTGATGAGGGACGCGAGGGTCGAGCGGATCTGGAGGTCCTCCGCGTCCGCGAGCGCGCCGGCGGCCTTCGACGCGGACTTGAGTGCCAGGTCGGCCGCACGGACGACCTTGGAGTGGGGGATCGTTTTCGTCGCTTTTTGGACTTGCGACTCGGGGGCGGACTGGCCGTCAACCTGCATCGCATCCGACGGTGGCGCTTGACCGTCTGTTGGCGCAGTGGCCTCGGCAGGTTGCTCTACAGCGCCCTCCTTGGGCTTGTCCTCGTCCATCTTCTCGTCATCGATTTTCTCTTCTTCCTCAGTGGGCTTACCCTCGCCTTCCACCGTTGCCTTCTCCTTGTCTTCCTCGCTGGCTTCCTTCGTGTCCTCATCTGTCAGCTCATGCAGTGCAGTCTTCGCCGCTTCGGCTGCCACGCCCGGACTGATGACTCCTGCAAGGAACGCAACTACGCTCATGACCGGGTTGTCCGCTTGCTCGAATGGTACGCGCGCATATCGCAAGGGGCCCATGTCGCCTTCTGCAGAGATGTACGGGTCTTCGATAGGCAGCTGTAGGAATTTGCGGATGCATTGCTGCGCAGAGCGCGTGCCGACGTGCTCCTCCACCGCGGACCAGTCGTCGTCATACATCTCCACTCCTTCGAGCAGGAGCAGAATCTCCTGGTCCGTCCAATCGTCGTCTGCGCCAGCCCCAACTGCTTGATGGACGCCATTCGCGCCGGTGGCGCTTGTGAGCTTGACGAAGTCGCCGCTATACATGTGGGAGGGGAAGCGTCCGTCGAGGTAGCATGGTGGGCAAAGTTCGAAGTTCTTCTGCTTGAGCGAGTGATACCTCACGGAGGTACAGTCAACGCCGCAGGTATCGCACTGGTACTTGATGGTGGATTGGGGGTCTCCAGAAACGCCGTTCGCGCCATTCGCGAGAGTCGTGGCCTCGCCTTCTGAAACTGGACGAGAGGATTTCGCGGAAGTCTGGTAGATTGAGTTGCGAAGCTCAAGGGAAGCGGGGGTAGGGGTAGAAGAGGCTTTCACTGCGCCGTTAACAGTGCCCTGGGCGGTCGGGTCCTTTGGTTTGGTACCCGGGTGCAAAGACTGCAGACCGCGGGGAGTGTCTAAGATGACACGGAAATGACCTGTGAAAGGCGGAGCGAGGGCCGCCGGTCGCTGGTCGGGGTCAATCTATAGCATATGAGGTTAGTTTACTGGTACAACAGTGGAAAGGCGGGACATACCTGATAATTAATTAAGCCCCATTGCTCAAGGAACGCATGGACGCGCATGATCGCGCACACGTCCCCTGCGAGATTCCTCCTACACGCAGTGACGGTCAAGTACTCTGATGGTCTAAGGCGGTATGTGTTGACCATGAAGTCACGATAATCTTTGTAGATAGCAGGCGTTTTGGACCTGTGTCGCGAGTTGAAGAACTCGGGCAACGCCCTCCGCTCGACGGGGTGAATTTTAGACATGTCGAACCAAGCCGCGTACGAAGGAATGATCACTTCGTGTGTCTGGGCGGCTAGGTACTTCCGGGCTTGTTCCTCGAGGCGTAGTCGCGTAGCTTCGAGCTGGGCAGGGTCTTCGTCGTCATTCTCGTCTGCAGACTCGGCCTCTTCGTCGGCAGCATCTCCCCCTTCTGCCATCGACACGTCCCCGCTATCATCTCCACCCTCACCATCCCCCTCTGCCTTCAACAGTCGTGCGGGTACCGCGCTCACAGGCTCGGACGAAGGTCCTGGGGGTGCGGGGGGTAAGTTGCTGATGTCGCCACCCTGAATTGGTTCGAGTTCGCTCCGCTTCCCCACAGCATTTTCTGGGTCGACCGGAGTAACTCCTTGGTTAACCGTAAGTCGTATACGTTTTGCCTCCGATGAGCTCGGCGCAGGAGACGCTGTCCTTTTCGGCGAAGACATTATGAGACAAGCGGAGGATGGTGGCAGGAGCTAAACAGCACAACGCGTTTGACGCCCGCGCGCGTCCAGCGAGACCCCTCTGGCGGCGACCCCGACGAATCAAGACGACCTCTTCCACGGCTACGACCACGGCTTCGACGGCGCTGGCTACCACTTTGCTGCTGTACAATCCTCGGCTGGCCCATGGCATCATGGGTGCTCGCGCACCCTCCATGGCACACATTCGCTAGGCTTCGCGTGCGTTGGGACGTCCTTGTGAGGTCAGGCGTATGGACCGACAAACATTTCCTCAATACCCCGCCGACCTCCGTGGAGACCCCTGCAATGCGCGAGGTGAAGACTTACCCGTATCCAGCCACGCCACCGGACACCTCCCTCTTCGAGGACATTACGGACGAGTATCATGGCGCTGTGGGGAGAACCGATGCCTATGGCGATCTCTACCCCGCTCATCCGGTGGTAGACCATCCCACAACGCTGCTGAAAAACCTCGTGAAACATGGCAAATTTCAGGATGCTTCTCGAGTGTATACCGAGCTCGTCGATATGGGCGTCGAAATCCCTCCCCACCCTGTCTACCACTTTGCTGCGCGACAGGTCTTATTAAATCGCGCATTCTCGCAGGGGCGACGTGTGGAGGAATTCGTCAAGTGGTGGTCTCTTTTCCCACCCCGGACCGAGGTCGATGGACGTCGTTCTGTCGGCAAAATTCTTTCGGAGACTCTTCGTGATCACCCAGCTCCCGATATGCCTTTGCTTATACGTTTTGCCCTCCTCGCCGCCTCCAAGGGCTATGCGCCGCTAGTGTGGAAGGACATCATTTGTGTAGTTGCCTGGTACACTCCTTCCCGCGTCTGCGTGGATTTTCTTCACGATTTTTGCTCTACAGCTCGTGATTTCGAGCTACGTCAAGGCAACGATTGTTCTGAGGAGGCCACAAACGCTCTGCTTACCCCTTCCTTCGGGCCGTTGTATGATCTCGCCATCACAGAAGCTGCATGCGTTGGGAGGGCCAGCAGCGCACTAGACATCCTCCTTGCGGCCCATGCCAAGGAGATTCAAGTGTCCCAAGAGACGTACGACTACCTCTTACATCAATTCAAGGAGGCGGACGACCCCGAGGCTATGGCTGTGGTGAACTCACTTCTCCAGACCCGCCGAGGACATCCAGCATGGCTTGAACTCCCCACAGAAGAGACACAAGAAACCCCGCATATTGAGGACGCCCGGGCCTCCATTGACGATTCGGACCGAGCCCGCTACCCAGGACGAGTGAGTTGTTCTATGATTATATGTACCGTCTTTCTCATAAAACCTTCCGTTTAACGTAAATTACAGTCGATCACTCCTGCTGCTGTTGCAATTGATGTGGACTTGCGTGTACCTAGTCTCGGCAACTCCCGTTCGCTGGTCGCAACTGCACGAAACCTAAAACATATTCTCGCTAGAGGAATGCTTCCCATCTCAACTACCCAACTCGAGGGGCTAATCTCGACCTATCTCAAGGTCGGCCGGAAGTCCCTCGTTCGTCGGCTGCGGGCTCTAGCATACCGGCATGGTAACCTTGTCCCTCGCTGGGCTCTCGCAGAGATGAAGCGCCACTTGAATCGTAAACGTGCTCTATCGACTCTGCTGAAAGAGTTCGAATCACACTTCCATCTAGTTGGTGTCCCTCGTGGAGTTTTCGACTCGCTCTGGGAGGAGCGTCTCTCGAAACCATCTAGTGAAGTTGTACGCTGGCGTCCGTCACTTCGGCGTAAGATGCTTCCTTCGGCTGCTCATACGCGCATCGTCTGGGAGACCTTCCTGAATCGAGCAACCTCTCGTTCTCACATCCAGCGTCTCTATGCACAGTTCCTAGAGGATATAGCGGCGTCTCGCGAGATCGCACCGACCTCAGTCCCATTCATCGCCTCCCGGCCCACCTCGCAACCGATCTTAGGTCCCACTCAGGTTGTTCGACCTATACCCCCTCCATCCGTCTTCAACGCTCTTCACTTTGGGCTGTTTATCAAGGCCTTTCAACACCACGGTATGCCGGGAGCAGCCTCCCGAGTTATACTTGACATGTACGCCACCGGCGTCAAACCTGACTACCGTCTCGTTCCTGCATTCGTGACCTCGTTGCGCTTTCTCCGCCGAGGTCCAGAAGCACCAGCGCCTATAGACGTGGTTCGGAATTATGAGGAGGCTATCGATAAAATCTCTCCGGTGACACAACGCCGACTTCTAACTGGCCACCACTGGCGACAGAATGAATCGACCCCGGAGGATACCAACGTGGCTGCTAGGGATCCGGTGAAGATCGAGGTGCTCCTCTTCGTGTATATGGGCGTACTGAGCCGACTACTTCTGGATAATCGACGCGAGGAGGCGGCGGCGGTAGCCAAACGACTCAGGAACCGGATACCGGATCACAAACGTTCCGCTGCGCTTGTCGACCAGGTTCTGCAACATCTCGGTGCTATCACCAGCTCCTCTCCTTCTCCTTGAGGCACATGCGTGTCTATGAGGTATGCCTTCCACACCTTTTCTAATTCAGAGCCCTCAAGTCTTGTATATGCAGGATCCCGCACTCGAATGCGCCGGTGCCGTCAGCCACGTCACATGTACGACGATCTTGTGCTAAATAATCTCGCGGCGTCGCGCCTTTTGTGACTTACCCACCGGCCGACTCGGGGGGCACTGGGCACTCTTTGCGCCGTTAAGGTTTGAGCCAACACTAGTTAGCCGCGGATTTATCCTGGCTATCCCTCGAGCTCCGAATTGGACAATTATTCCAAGGATGACACGGGGAAGGTTCTGGAACGTCTATCGCGCTAGCGCATGCTTGCATCACCCGGTGTGTCGCTCAGTGAGGATCGCTGGTGGTGGAAGATGAGATGATGAGGATGGTCACGCAGTTATCGGCCGTGTGGCCATAGTGGTACGTCCCTCGATCGATGTCAGTTTGTAGACATCTCGTGGAACATCCTCCCAAACATCTTTATGCAGCCTGTAGGTATAAGACCCTACCCGGACTAGACATCTTGTTTATCGTGCTCTGGCCGGCGCTCGGGGTTGAACGATCAACGTTAAACGCCCGACATGTCCGCCGTACGTTATGGACCAGTCTTCCGCAGTCGCGCGCTTCTCGCATAGTGGTCTCGTTCAGAGCTTGACAAACATCAGACTCATCCTATGGCCTGCAGGCTGCCAGCGTTGAACTCTGAACGCTTGATCGGTCTGCAGATGCCCGGTCCGATATGACGGCATGTCCAGCATGCATCATCGCTCGGCTAAGGAACCCGCCCTCCGGGTTTTGTATTGTGTCGACTCCTTCGGTGCCGCGCGGTGGGGGAGAAGGTGAATAGGTTCTTCTACAGAAGGTTCCCAAGGTTACAACTATACTGAATGCCGTTATATCAGGGCGGCATGTCTCGCTGCACGTACTTCATTCATTTCCGCCGTCAGATGGACGCTCTGCATCCACGAGCAGCAATCCCCTTGTTCTTCTGTGGGCCGTGCTCGCCCGCAACAGCCGCTGCCGCCTGTCGGGATGCGCTAGCCTGCTCAAACGGCTACGGGCTGTGGGACGTCATCCGCATCGAGCATCATCGCGCGGTCGCGGCGTGCCAACGTAAAACCTACTCATGTCGACGGTGTCGAGCGGAAGCGACGCTGTCCTATCGCCACTGCCGCTGGAAATAGCTATGGGCGCGAGATCGGAATGCAAGACTACTTCGCTTCCGGGCATGGGGCGCGGGCTGGTTCTGATGATAGATTGTCTTCGCAGACTTCCGCGGAGTTCGTACCTTTGGTGCACCTTTAAAAAGGTATGTTGTGGGAGGAGTGGGCGCGTGCGCTATCGCCCGTCCTAGCTCGGCTCTCCCCAACAAACCTACACGATGCTGCTATACGTTGCTGTCCTGGGCGCGGTCGCTTGGGCGCTGTGGGCGCTGGTACGCCCTTTGTTTGCGAAGTCGCCCCTCGATGTAGTTGCAGGGCCCGCGTCTCAGTCAATTCTGTCTGGTACGTGGGAAGTCACTGGTGGCGGGGTAGGCCGTGCTAACGTCTGGTAGGCAATCTCGGTCAACTCTTCGCCCCGGATGCCTGGGGCTTCCATAACGAAGTATCTACGCAGTATGGCTCTGTGGTGAAGATAAACGCTGTCCTTGGGGTAAGCTGGAATTCCGTGCTGGGTTCGTTCATAGTGCTGAGCGCTGACTTGCATGCGAAGAGGAAATGGCTTTATGTCTTTGACCCGACAGCGCTGCAAAGCATCGTGCTCAGGGAGCAGAGAACGTACGATCAGATTGCGTGGCTTGTCCGGTAAGTTACCCCCAGTCTAGCCGAAGCTATACGCCACACGATCATCGCTCTCACGTTCCGTTCTATTTAGGTCTAACAACATGCTGCTTGGAGCTGGTTTACTTAGTGTTTTAGGTCAGCATGTGCAATTGACGTATTCTGTGTGTAACCTCACCCTGCCGCAGGCGACGCCCACCGCAAGCAGCGGAAGATGCTTACGCCTGTATTCTCGGCAAAGCATCTCCGTGATCTCACACCTATTTTCTACGAGGTGACGGATAGGGTAGGTTCTACTGCTGGCACGCGTACTACCACATTCTTATTGTCGGTCCAGCTTGTGAAGGCAATCTCACAGCGTGTGCATAATGCCCCCCAAACTATCGATATGCTCGAATGGATGGGCCGCACTGCGCTGGAGATCATCGGGCAGGCCGGGATGGGCCACTCGTTTGATCCGCTTGTGTCGGACGCTGCGAGCGATCCTTTCACTCTGGCAGCGAAGGATTTCCTGTGCGTGGTCGTAATTTTGTTTCGTATTTGCGAGCTCAACGGCCTTTAGACCACTTTCGTTCACCCCGGAGATGATGCTCGTACGACAGGCCTCTCCACTTCTCACTAAGCTGGGACCAGCATGGCTACGCCGGTGGATTGTGGACCATATTCCTATTGCACGCACTCAAAAGCTCAAGGAGGTTGTCGACACCCTACACAAGACATCTGTTAGGATTATCGGCGAGAAGAAGGCTGCTATCAACAAAGGCGAATACGGTGCCGGGAAAGACATCATGAGTGTACTACGTAGGTTTCCAAAGAAGCCTCCGATGTCTAGTCGAAGTCTGACCGACCTGACATAGTTCAGGCAAATATGGCCGCCGACGAAACGGAGAGGCTGCCAGATGAGCAGATTGTGGGCCAAATCAAGTACGTTACTCATGTTTTTTTCTCTATGAAGGTACGCCGCCGACATGAGACTCCGTCGTAGCACTCTCCTGTTCGCGGCGACAGACACAACCTCCCACATTATGGCACAGGTCCTTCAACTGCTCGCCGAGAACCCCGATGCGCAGGACAAAGTTAGGCGGGAGGTTCTCGAGGCGGGAGGCGGACACCTCATTTCATACGACAAGTTGCATTCGCTCCCCTACCTGGATGCAGTTTGCAAAGAGACGTTACGAATGCAAGCCCCTGCCTACTTCTTCCCGTGTTACCGCTAACGATATCTCTTTAGGTACCCGCCTACTCCTATCGTGCTTCGCGAGTGAGTTTCTGAAGCCTTACTCGGCTTTACGTCTGGCTCAATGTCCACACAGAGCATTCCAGGACACGACCCTTCCTCTATCCCAGGCCATGCACGGGAGCAATGGATCTATGCTCGACAGCGTTGTAGTCCCAAAAGGTACCAACGTCCTTGTGGGTGTAAGAGCATGCAATCGGAACAAGGCTCTATGGGGAGACGACGCGGAAGAGTGGAAGCCCGACCGCTGGCTGAAGCCTCTTCCCAAGGAACTTGAGGACGCATCAGTACCTGGTGTCTACTCTAATCTGTACGTGCATCTACGCTACTACGCCCACATCGCGGTAGCGCTAATGGACTCGGACTAGTATGACCTTCGTAGGAGGGGGGCGTTCTTGCATGTGAGGAGCGCTTCGTCGCGTTAATGGGTCGGTGCGCTGATACGTTTCCTCCAGTGGTTTCACCTTCTCACAATTAGAGATGAGTGGGTATCTTACCCATCACTCTTAATAGTTCAAACAATCTAACGTATCATCACAGAGGTCGTCCTGTCCAGTCTATTAGCCAACTTCGTCTTCGAGCTGTCGGAGAAGCCCATCTTCTGGCATATCTCCGCCATCACCTTCCCGAGCTCGAGCAAAGACAGCTTGCAGCCTGAAATGTTCCTCAGGGTGAGACGCTATATCGGGGAGGATGCTTTAGGGTACTAAGTGTTGCGACTTGGTGTGCATTGTGCTTTGCGCGTGGCGACTACGGGATTGCGAGTACATACTGTATTTGTAATATGTTCTGTACAAGAGGTAGGGATATCTGTCAACCATCCTATGGAAACTACGGCAGAAAAACGCCGAGGTAGATAGTAGATCAAAGTCGAACGGTGGTAACCTGCTGTTCTGCTTAACTTTCAACGTTGACCTATTAACTGAGCGCCAGGTACAGACAACCCGGAGTCGGATCCCGGACCCCGGGAAGCCCCAGGCACGACTACAAGTTGTCATGATGATTTACAAGCAGACAGTGCTATTCCACCGTCGCTTGCACACACTATTATGATTCACACATTTCTAGTACTAGTAGACGAAAAAGTGGTACTCCGTCACTCCATTACATTGTAAGTCGGTCTCGTAAACGGTGCCTCATTTCTGACATAGAAGCGCCACCGCGGCCACCGGTGTACACCCTTGAGTCACAGCCTCCGAATGTACACTGGTTGAAGACCTGAAAATGTGTCAAGTGTGTCAACTGAGAGCGACCTTAAGCCAACTATTGGAGTATCCCCATACAGGGACTCAGATGCTAACTGTGCCATGCGTTCCAAGATGAAACCTCGCTAGACCTGAGATAGCACCTATTGGTGTGGCTACCAGTGCGCACTTGAGAGTTCAAACGTTCACTTGGCAAGCTTCGAGGTCGTAGTCACAGCACAGCCTAAGGGCTCGATGAGTCCCTTCGGTCGAATCATGTCTGCGACACTCCCGAGCTCCGACTGCTCGCGGATCATCGTGTACTGCGGCAATACGGCGCCACCTAGGTACTCGCAAGTTACAATGAGTACGCGGACTACCCATCATGTAGTAAGGTGTATCTTTATAAATTTTCGCGACAAAAAATCTCAACTCGGGTTCCCTTTTGTTCTCCTCAGACGTCGTTATCACAGCGGCGATGCCGCTCTATGTTACTGTCTTGGGTGCGTTTACTTTAATATAGATCTACTTATACACCGATGACACGCTGACATATTTGCTTCAGTGGCTTCACTGTGACCTTCGCGGTGGAACTCGAGATGAGTGCGTACTAGAGCGCTAATCGTTTATCATCTAACGAGTCATCTAATGAGCTACATTGCAGAGGTCGTCCTGTCAAGTATGCTCGCGAACTTCACTTTTGAGTCGTCAGAGAAGCCTATTCATTGGCACGGGAAAGGACAGTCTGAAGCCAGAGTGGTTTTTTAAGGTTGGCCGTTACATCGGAGAAGGCGCGGGATAGCGATTGTTTTGGGCAGGACTCGGATAATATAGACGATATAAGCCATTTATTTGAGGGGCACGAACCTGAGCCTTATATTCTCGAGGTTCCGGTTTGTGCGGTAGCAGTTTGGTTTCCAAATTCCGCAGCCCTAACTTGGCTAACGTTCGGCTCTACCACACTAGACTCTAGTAAACGAAATATATTCGCGCGATCCGCAAGACGACCTACGATTCATCCTCACTTCCTCAACTCTATCTCGAACACAGTGGTAGTATCAACCTCCCAACGTGGCGGCTGGCCTCAAAGAACGAGCTTCAGCTTCCCCTTCTGATCTATAAACTCGGATACGTGGCGGAGTCTCAGTCGCGTCCTATACCTCTGGTTAACGCAACATCCCGTAGTGCCTGAGAAGCGCATCGATAGCGTCAATATTAGCATTGTCGACGAGTGGCGCGCGATAGGTGAAAGGACAAAAAACTCACGACAGTAGTCGTCGTTCTCGCGGGTCACGACCCGACACACAGTCATCCGCGCCAAGTCCAGCACGTCGTCTTCCGTGACAAAACAGCAGTTGATGACCCCGACCTCCTCGATTGGGTCCGACACCGATCCCGGCAGATCGTCCACCGACCGCCGACTGCGCACGAGGTCCACGAGCGCGCGCCCACGCAGGTGTCCACACCAGCGCACGTCGATGCGCCGCAGGCGGGGGCACAGCCCACGTGGCCCGCTCAACAACTGCACGGTCGCATCCGAGATGGACGACTCGTGCAGGCGGAGCTCGCGCAGCTCCGGGAGCGCGTCGAAGCACGTCGCGAACGTCTCCGGGTCGAGGTCGATGTCGTGCAGCTCGAGCAGCTTGAGTGGCGGCGCGGAGGCATGGACGAAGCGCACGAGGCTCGGGCCGATCGGGTGCTGGCGGTATCCGAGGTCTTCGAGGGAGCGCAGGTGGAGGTGTCTCAGGCTAGGCGTGTGGAGATGCGGAAGGAGCTCGTTGAGGTCCGTGGGCCCGTATAGCGTTAGCGAGTCGAGGGCGGGAAGAGAGGCGGCGCGGTCGGACCCCTGTTCAGGGATGAACTCGTGCTCGTATACGAGTGGCATAGAGAACGAGAGCGTCCGCAGTTCTGGGAGCCGCTCCAGGACATTGACGATGGCCGCAGTAGAAAGGGGACGACGAGTAGTTTCTTTGACTTCGAGCGTGAGGTCTGTAATATGGGAGGGGAATATGGGAGTAACTGGAATGACGTTTGACACATATGACAGCGCCGTCAGCCTCGGCGCGGACTCGACTTCAAAGCTCCTCGACAGGTAGATAGGGTCGAAAACGCCGTCTCCTTGAACGATGTCGAGAGCAGCCGTCCGGACGTCCAATTCGCGCAGCTCCGGCATCGCGCCCCTACACTCCATGAGGATGATGTCCGCGTGGCGCCACATATCCGTCTCGACGCTCAACGATCTCCACTGCGCCTTCCGTTCCGCAAGCAGTTCCATGGGGCCCGTAATACCGTCCGAATGTACACGCCAAGACGCGACGACGGTGACGTGCAGATACGCCCCGCCCGCCCTGGCCAGCCAGAAGCGCGTGCGCTCGAGCACGGCCGCGTCGTCGCACCGCACGTACACGTGTGACCACACCTGCGGCGCGAGCGCGGCCTTGCGCCACGCGGCGCAGACGTGCGAGACGACGAGGGGCGCGCGCGTCCAGCCGTCTTCAACGCAGTGCATGAAGATCTTGATCAGGAGCTCGGCGGGGAGGCGGCGGGCGAGCGTGATGAGCCCGATGCAGCGCTCGATGGAGGCGCGGTGCTTCGCTTGGTCGTAGCGGAGGTCGCGGACGTGATCGAGGAGAACCTGAATGCGGGCCTCGATGGAACCGATGGCGCTTTCGTGCTGGCGGATAGTGTCCCATGCGGCCTTGACTACTTCGGGGGTGGGCTCCAGGCGGAATTGGCGTCGTTCTGCTTCCGTCAACGGCATCGCGTGAGGACGCTACGTATGTCTAAATGGGTTTCTAGATCTCTATGAAACGGTCAGTTTCTGGGGGGAAACAATGATCGAGGGCTTCCAGTCTTTTTGTGTCTTACCACTACAACATTGTACCTTGTCAATGAAGAGAACGAAGAGGTGTGCCCAGTACGCGGAATCACCAGGAGACCGTATAGACGTTTACACAAACTTCAGAGTCGTCTAATGGTGAATGAAATTCGACACAAAGAGCTCTAGAGGAGACGATGGTACATGAACGGGGACAAGAAGGTTCGAGACGACCGAAACGGTGACAGCTCGTCTATGACGACATCGGCACGCTGACTCAGCACAACGCCCAGGCGCCCACAAGCACCCACATGGTCTTTGCCGAGCCAAACCAATCCACGAAGGCAGAGACGAGTCATATTTACTTCTGGCCCTTTGTCTTTACAGCAACTTGACGCAGTGGAAGCGTGCAGGGCTCATAACCCTGAAGTCCCTGGATCGAAACCAGGAGTTGCTATCTTATGCTTTCTGTTTTTTGTTTTTGCATCGGTCTTCAATTGCTCAGCCTTCTCAGTAACTTGACCGCTGAATCATAGAGTACAATTTCCACAACTGGTTTCTGAAACCCGAAAATCGATGTAAAAACAATCGTCACTGAACCCCATGCACTGATTAAGCCATTGCCCCACTCTCTATCTTCTCTTGCCCCGGTGTCCACTCGTACATCGGCAAGTCTAGCAGCACGGTCTTCTTCAGCCACCCCGGGAGGGCCCGGTACACCGTAGGTGGCATTGGGACGAGCAAAGACGTCTGCGCACGGTATGCCTGGTAGTTCGCCCAAGCCGCATTTACTGGACGGGGCACGTCGCTCTCTGTTTCAGAAGAGATGGGACCCGGGTACGACATCTTATAGTATCGCTCAGCGGCGGGCTTCTCGGCGGTGGGTACCCCTGAGCCAAAGAGGAGGAGGCTATGGATCATTCATGGTTAGCGGTGGCGTGGTACGGCGGTAGTGGCGACTTGCATCATCGTGAACAGGGGAGATACGAGGGCGCCGAGCTGCGCTGAGCGTGCGCCGCTGTCGCCATCCCCGTGCAGGCTTGGGGCGACCGAGAGGGTCCAAATGCCCCACCAGCAGAGGATCCTGGCGTAAGTAGCATGTGAGACTGCGGAAGACGCGGGTGGGGAGCGGCCGGCGACTTACTCTCCAAAGTAAGGGGGATGACGCGACCACGCCCACAGGCCAACCTATATTGGGAGTGGGGAAAGAGTATCAAATGGGGAGTGCGGCGGCTTTCGGCAACACGGACGTACGTCGATGGGCTTATCTTTAGGGCTATGCGGCGACTGCTTGTAACGGAACTAGATAAGGGGTGAGAAGCGTGATTCGCAAAGAACACACAGGTAATGAACGGGCACCCACCTTCTGTGCGTCGGCCAGTGACTCGATGACCCAGCCAATGACCCAGATGATTATGCCGAGAATATCACTGGCCGTGCCGAACGCAGGTTGGCCGCGGTGAGTGACAGCGGGGGAGTTGAGCACAGTGACTGGCAAAGAGACAACCCAGACCTAAGGGCGCATTAGGCGAAGTTGGCGGACATGTTAGAGACGATCTATTAGAAACCCTCGGGAATCGCGTACCCATAGGATCTGGCCGATCCAGAAACCTTTCCGGAAGATGGTTTAGTAGAAATTTCAATAAGTGGGTACCAAATGAAAACTGACCAAAGAACTTGAAGAAATGAGACCTGATGTCGTCGAAGCGATCATCTTTTCCTGTCTTAAGAACCCTGAACAACAAGAATCCTACAAGATGAACATAAGCCATGGCTACCCGTGTTAGAAACGATTTCAGACTTTACATACCTGCTATGCGGACAGCCCAAACCATAAGAAACACGCTGGCGACGACGTTCCTTGGACTAAACTCCTGGCCCAGCAGGAGCGTCAAAAGAGCTGCGCATCCGTGAGCGAATACTGGTTGATAACCTGTCCATTTTGATCGTACCTAGAAGGAAGAAGTTGGACCCTGGAAGACTGCCTGCATGAGTATGAAGGTTGCAAGCCGTGTACGTTATGAACTCTAACCTCCAGTGAAGTCTGTAATCTTGTCAAACTAGCACGTAGATATGGTTAAAGCCGCTCCTCCATGAACCAACTAGAAAGGAGTGTTGTTTCACCTGGAATGTCCAAGCTATGGCGAACCCGGAGAGCTGGTACGCCATCGTGACCAAGAGAGTTATAGCAAGATAGTAACGGTCGAGGACATCCACAGGATCACCCATCGTGCCGAGAGCAAAGTATCCGTACTAGAGTCTCGCGTGTGTTGAATCCGGATGCCAGACGCAGTGGTGGGAGAACGAGAAAAGGAACTTGGACAAATTAGGGGTGTGGGCCGCAGTGACGACACATTGGATGCCCGAACAGGATCAGATCGCGCGGTCGCTGGAATGTCGATGTCTGCAGCTCGCCGCAGGATCAAATCGAGGTGAAGCTGGGGAAAGCCGCAAAAGGTCAAGGCGGCAGCAAACGAGGACTCGTCGGCTGTGACGCGATCGGGGACAGCCACCGACGCGAGGACGCCGGGGACGACCGCGTTGTATGCGGGTGTTGTGATTGTGGCTGCGCCCACACCGGGGCCTGACGTCAGGGCAGGCGAAATCCACCCCAGCCTGGAAACCTAGAGCTCCCGGCCTGTTCTACGCCATGGCCGCCCTTCTCATCTTGTCTCCGCTCCCCTTCCACGACTTTCTCCACGACCCCCACGACCGTCCTTACCCCTCTTGCTTCTACAACACTGTCCGTTCTCTACCAAGTCTCGGACGTCTCTAGCTCTCGACAACAACCACACTACTCTGCCATCATGCTACCGAAGAAGCGATATGCATACCAGACCGACATGCCTTACGCTCGGGAACCATTGAAGTCTATATACGTCGTCCAACGCATGTTCACAACCTTGGTTATGGTCCTCTGGTGGGCAGTCAAGTACACCGTTCTGCCTCGTAGTTATCGCCCGCGTCCCTCGTGGTCCATCAAGTGCTGCATCTCCGTCAACTTCACCCGACGCATATACCGCGTCACAGAGCTCGCAGGTGTCACTTGGGGCACCCGTAACCCGGACAAGGAGTGCAGCACTCGCAGCTTGAAGTACACACGTTTCGAGTGGATCGACCCTGTACCGGAAGACCTACGAACGGGCATAATTGCGGACCCACAAGTACCTTTCAAGCGCGTTGGATGTTTCACATGGCCCAAAGAGCGACCCAAGAGTAAGCTCCGGTATAAGTTCCCCTTCTCCAAGTCAGGGACACTGACCATCAGACTATGCAGTTATTCCCGCCTGCCCGGGCGGCTCCTCTACTCATTCTGGAGATGACCTGATGGATAGTGGAGAACTCGAGGAGGCTGCGGGTGACGTTCCTGTGATAGGCATCTTCCTCCACGGCGGAGGATACTGTCACATGTCGGGCCATGAGAAAGCGCCGACCTCGCAGATCCCTGCTCGCCTCATGAAGGTAAATGTGTTGTCGAGGCGTTCGGTGCACGCTACCAACAAATGCTGTAGGACAAAGTCTTTACCGAAATTCATGCCGTCGAATACCGTCTCCTCCAACACGCACCATTCCCCGCTGCTGTCCAAGATGCTGCTGCGGTATATGCGTATATTGTTCGTCGCCACCAGCGTCATCACTCGGGGACGAGCAGCTCGTCTCGACTTAACTCCAACACACAAGCCGAGGACAACGAAACGAAGAGAAAGCTTGGTGAAAACACGGAATATCTGTCTGTAGAAGAGAATAATTACCAGGCGCAGGCTCGTCACAAGAAGGAAAACGATGCGATTCACGAGCACGTCGCGGAGGTTACGGCGAACTTGAATTGCAAAATTATATTGATCGGAGACAGTGCCGGTGGCAACCTCGTCCTTGCTCTCGCCCGCTGGATTCGAGATGAAGGTCTCCTCCCGCCGCCTGACGGCCTGCTTCTGCTTTCGCCCTCTTGCGATCCATGTAGGCGCCACCCAACATTTTCGCGGTACGAGGCACTGACGTATATTGGTAGCCCATGCGTTCCCGGAGGCGCCTTCATGTTATATCCCCCGGCCCCACGCCGACACGGACTACCTAGTCGATACCCCCGAGCCCCGCGCACTCCTACAGCGCACCTTCCTCGGTCACAATCCCATAGAAACCATGCATAGCCCCTACGTCAGCCCCGCCTCATCGCGCGTCCTCGCCGCCTTCTACGGCGAAGCTTTCGCTTCAAGCGTGGCCGACCTCACCATCGCCCAACTAGACGACAACCAGCGCCGCTTCCTCCGGAACATGGCCTCCGCCCCCGCGACGCCCGTGCCGTCGACCCCGGTGCTGGGCTCAAGCCAGTCGAACCTCGTGCTCGGCCCGCCCGAGGCGGCGGGCGAGGACCAGGGGCGGAGCCCGACGTCGCTCGCGCACCCCGTGATCGCATCGCCGCGCGGGCTGAGCCTGTTCACCGAGTTCCCGCGGACGTGCGTCGTGCTCGGCGATGCGGAGCGCCTCGAGCGCGAGGTGATGCGCCTCGTAGGGGCGATGGAGCGCGACGGCGTCGATGTGCATACGATTTGGGTCGCGGACGCGCCGCATGATGTGCTGCAGATGATGTGGTGGGACGAGGGCGTGCGCGATCGGGTGTGGGGACAGGTCGAGGAGTGGGTGCGGAGAATTTAGGACTTATATTTGGTTTCGACCCTGGCACATCATGTACGGACGCACTCGCGGGACTTCCATAGCAGTCCTCAACGTGTGCCGGACGTTGCTTCTGGCCGATAAGAACGGCATTTGATATACACCTTTCATCATTTGTATGCTCCATGTCGAGGTATCTGCGTTTGAACGCCTATGCGTGACTAGCCCACTGTGGTGCAGTACAACCTTTCCTATAACCGATGGACTAGGTGTCCCTATTTGTTGCTGCATTGGTGGTGTCTTCCTTTGGTATCCCGTGGGTCCGTATGCCAATTGGTTGTTGAAAATCGAGATATCAAGCGTGCATAGCGAAAAGTTCCAGTGATGCATGGCGGGTGCTATCGACAAGCAGTCGGAGCGCAAACGACGTGACCTACCAAAACAAGTCGTGAAAATCTTGGCACGCGGCGCAGAGTGCATGACAAGCGCCCATGGTATCACTATTTGGGCTTTGGCACTTCCACAGTGATCGGTCGATATGCTCGCGCATATAGTGGCAGTCGTCGTAAGTACTATGAGTCTCTCCACCCGGCACTGTGGTCTCCTGAAGCTGAACATGCTAACACGGCGACAGACACCGTCGGCCTGTCCCCCGAGCTGACCAGCAAGTTGTGTGACGAGTCGCCGTGGGTAGCATAAAACTGAGGTTCCCGTGCCACCCAAACAGTCTTGCTCGGTCAGAACAGGCCTTGGTGTAACACGGATGCAGTGCGTACCTCAAATATCTCCCGTTTCGTCCTCGGAAGACGCTATGATTGAATCTTGAGTGCACACAGTCCCTCGGGAGGCCCTCCGATCCCAGCGGCCGCCGCAGGAGCGGAAATGGGAACCGACATCGACCGTCCCATCGTGAGTGTTCAGGAACGCGCGAGCGCACCTCGGATAGCGGATCGTATCGTGTGCAAACGCGGAGCGCCCGCCTCGCGCGGTAATGCGTGGCGGGAAGTCTCCCCAGAACGTGTACGCGGCGAGCACTGGCGGGCTAGAGAGGACTTTGAGCGGTCATTGGACTGTCGCATGGAGGACGTGCGTGCCACCATGCGCACGGAGGCGGGATCTTCGCCGCTCTACAAACGGCAAACGACGATGGCAGAGGGTGCTCATTGAGTCTTGTCAAATTTCGGGGAAAGTCTTGCACGTCTGATGTCATCCGAAACGGACCAGGAGAACTCTCTGCTTTGTCGGGACACCCGTTGGGCGATACCACTATGGTTCAATTGAGAGGGCGGGACGGAGAGCGCATGGGAATGGGTACTTACACCGTGTCCGTAGGACATTTGCCATTTGACGTCAACGACGACACGATATGTCAGGGTTGAGTCTATGAAGGCCTATGCTGTGGCAGCCATGGATTGTGCGGAATCGGTCTTCCGACTCATAAGGGTTGCTATTAGTATGATAGTACCAAAAGATGAGCATGTGTGCCGCAGCGCCAAGCACGCGGGAAGATGTGCAGTGTCCTTCTATTCAAAAAAATTGTTCACGGGCTGCTACACAGCGCATCGTCGGTACAATACTGATTGTGAACGTACTGCACCAATGGGATCCGTCCTAGTTTTGCCAGTCTTTTCGAGTGACTACGATCCGGACACTCTACAGGTGCGGTCTTGCTATATCAGCTTCTTGTGAACCCCTCTAAACACGTGCACCTGAGTGACACTGAGGTGAATCTTGACATAACCTAAGCAACCAGAGAACGTCATGAAATTGAATCATCAACACTCGGATGACTCATGAACAAAGAGAATATATGAACATTGAAAAGAACGACTGGATAAAAGTACATTGTATTCGTGGGCAACGGGAGCAGACACCGTGTCTCCCAACACGACGAATCACCTGGCTATCTACGAAAAATCGTAACTGAATCAGAAAGGGGAATGACAAACGTCAGGATCCAGAAGGGCGAAAGATTAGTATCAACGAATGTTGTACTGTGCTGCTGCAAAGTGGGCTGCGCACTCTACAACGGCACAGGGGTAGAAGACGGGAGGGTTAGGCCCAGGTCGCCAAGGAGAGGCAAGGCACCGAGGACACCACCGAGAACCCCGCTGAGGAGTTGCAGGCAGCTGAGGAGGCCACCGATGTCGAGATTCTCTGTTGAGTGCTTGTCAAATTGCAAACCTGAAAATCAAAGAAGAAAATTTACTGGTGGGCGTCAGGGCGGCTGACGCAGGCGTTGGCGGGGCCGTGGATCCGCTGGCCGCAGGGGCGGTCTCGGTGGGAGTAGGAGCGGGGAGAGGAAGCAGGGAGAGAGGAAGGCCCGGGGAGACAACTCCGTCTGCTGTCAGATGCGTCAGAGCTCATATGTGTCTGTGTGGGAGGTAGGATGAATTACCATCCCGCTTCTCGGCGTTGGTGAGGGGAAGAAGACCCGTCAGGGGGATCCCTAGGTCGCCGAGGACGGACTCCAGCTCGTTGAGGATGGAGGAGAGCCCTAAGATGTCGGTGGGAGAGGCCGGCGGGGGACTACCAATCGGAATGATGGCAGTAGGGACGGCCCCGCCAAGAAGGGACGAGAGGATGGACTCGATCTCGCCCGGGAGTGCAGCTATCCCACTAGGGGCGGGCGTGGCGATCGGGAGGCTGTCGATGATGGTCCCGATGATGGGGAGGTCCCCGAGGAGGGAGAGGATCGGCTCGAGCGGGTCCGACTGAGGGACCGGACTGCCCAGAGCGACGGCGGCAATGGCGAGAAGGGTGGTGAACTTAGTCAACATGCTTGCTGAAGTGGCCGCTGAAGCTGCTGAGGCTGTGAACTGAGTGGAGCTCCGAGGACCGAGTGGCAGCTACAGGGCCGCCTTTTATACCGCAGAGACGAGAGCTAGCACGCTCTGCCGTCAGGCCTCCCGTTCTTCGGAGGACGCTGCAAATGGGATTCGGTCGAGGGGTTCTATAATTTACAACATGACGCAGAGCGGCCAACGGCAGCGGTACTTGGCCGCGCGCACACAGCCAACGCCGTCTTCCTAATGTAGGTCGACAGGTTCAGCCGGTGCACTTCGCCGTTCCCATGTGCGCGCTGCTTGGGCGGGCGAAGTCCTTACGCCCAAGGGCCTGGTAAACTTACGCGAAGGCATGCATGGATGTATATTGTGACCACGGCCCGGCCATTGTCTACCTTAATATAGTTAGCGAGACCGACACGAGCGAGTGCGACTGAGACAGAGACTCACCGATCTTCTCCCGCACGACAGAGAGAACATGGGCACGTTTTCACACATCATCTAATATGAGAACAATACACAGAAGACGTGCCATTGAAAGGCGGAGTATGCTACCATTAAAGGTTATTGACATCCAGCATACCTTTCCCGATGTTATTGCAGGCGGCGCCATTTGACCTGAGGCAACGTACCTATAGCGCTGCGGACGCTTGGTGGATATGGCTGTTTGAATCATAGGCCATGACACCCTCTGGTGCGTGAATTAGATTATATTGATCCTTGAGCCCATTGTTGAAAGAGAGGCGGGGCGGGTGAGTCAGCTCGTGGGCCGAAATTTGGGCGGCGGCGGCGGTGTCCGCGACATCTGTCACGATGACTTTTGCACGGCTGCTCGGCAGCCGCGGTCCTCAATCTTTCATACGACGGGTATGGTGCCTTGAGTATTCATGGTTGAGGGTAGTGTAGTAAGAAGGAACCGAATGGCCAATGTGCATCGCCCCGGCTGAGGGGGCCTGAGCAAAAGTAGCAGACGCGCATGAAGTGGACAGCCCATACCGGCGTCTCCGTGCATGCAGGCGCTTGGCACACGCACATTCATGGACATTGGAGAGTCTAAGATTCCAGCCCCTGGCATGCTTATATTTATTAGCTTGCAGTCCGCAGAACAAAACGGGTACCCATCCGTGAACGGGATTAGTGCAATGCGTGTAAGGCGGGTTGGGCGGATAATCTGGACCAATTGTATATGGCGTGAAGCAGCCAATTTTATTACAAACCGCACACACCACATGTACAACTAGAGACCGTTATAAGTACAAATAAACTATCCTACATTCAGTTCGAAATGACGTCCATTTGCGAGAGAAGAGATTAAACCTCTCGCGGCAAGGAGTCCGTAAGCGTACACAGAGCACCACCGTTCGATATATCTGTAGGAGGCTGGCTAGTAGTCCTTCTTGGGCCGTTTCTTTTTCGGCTCCGCATCTTCGGGGAAGGGTGCATTGTCACTACCCTCTTCTTCCGCTTGGTCGCGAGTGCGTTTGGGTGGCCGAGACGGTCCAGGAAGCGACGGCAACGGTGGAGGTAGCATTGCACCGCCGCCGTCTACGTTTCTGCGCGCTGATGTGGTACCCGAACCGGCGTGAGGCTGGGCAAAGGACATGGACCGTCTGCGCGAATGCCTGCGCGGGCGCAAGAAGGGAGACGGCGGGGACAGGTACTGGGATGAGTCCGAAGACGATCCCGATCCCGAGGCGTGTCCGGCTGGCGGCTCGCCTTCGCTACACTGGGGAGCGCAAGGCGAAGGAGGCGTGACTACGATCTGGGGTAAATCATCTCCGAGAGCGCCAGGGATCGGGGTCGCCGCGCGAGGCGTAGGCGGCCGAGCAGCAGTGGGCGGTGGAGACGCGGGTCCGGAGGGAGTGCTAGGCGTCGGTGGGGGGAGCATGAGCGAAGCCCGGAACGATGTGTTGCGCGGCGCGAGCCGCAGGTTACGCGATACGGTTCGATGACGGTGTACGGACGAGGAACCCTTCGTGAGCAAGCGGGGATTGAGCCGGCGCCGGATGGTAGGGGGCTCCTCGTCGGCGCTCGAGGTCGCGGAGGGCTCCGCATCGCTATCCAATTCCCGAGCTCGTTTCTGCCGGCGAGACGATCCAACGGATGACGAACCCGCACCGAGGGACGCGTACGAAGACCACGAGGCTCTCGGAAAAGGTGGGCCAGGGGAACGAGACGAGGAAGCCACCGCTGATGGCGGTACGGGTGCCATGGACGAAGGGCCTGCCTGAGGAGCATATTCATCGCCAGAGAAGTTGCGATAGTCGTCCTCGCTGATGTAGCCGACACTCTCGACGTCTGCTTGAGAGTCGGCCGCGTCATCCGCCCGCGCGGGCTCCCGCACACGATCGATAGGTTCGATCCCGCCCATCCAGTCATCGCCTTGGCTGCGCCATTCGCTGGTACGCACGATGCGCTCAAAATGCGGCCGGTACTCCGACCCTTCGGGGAAGAGGTGGTATGCGGCTTGGAAGAAGGGCTCCGTCCTGTATCCATACCGTCGGTGGAGCCATCTCACGACATACCAGGTTGAGGGCAACGGCAATTCAGCTTGAATGCCCTCCATGGTAGGGCGTGGACCCCACGCACTCGCATCCCAATACTCTGCTCAACCCGTAAGCGAGCGAGAACACAACAAAGATCTGAAGAGAGACACACCGTTCCCTGGAATAGCTCGTGGGTCACGCCCGCGGAGCTCGCTCTCCGGAATAAGCTCACTCGGATCCTGCCCTTCGATGTATACCTGTTGACGCCGAAGGACACCGCGGCGTGGTAGTGGGGGTGACGGGGACCTATCCGTCTCGGCCGTAGATGATCCCGCTGTTGCCGTCGTTGACATAGCACGCATGTCTGCCACCGCATCGTAACGCCGGAGCGGCATACCCAGCCGAGTGACCCCAGTTACGACACCGCGAGATGAAGGACGGGGGCGTGGATGCCATGTGGGTGCAGGGAATGTAGCCCGGGCACGCCTAGAAGAGCTCTCAACCACACGACGAGGATGGACGATCTCCGTGCGAATAGTGGGGGCGGGACGATGTGGAGAAGCGGCAGAGACTGGACACGCTCATCAGTAACGAGTTAGTTGTACCTACGACAGAACAAACACTTGTAGACTCACCAGCGCGCGAACCAAGCATCGTCACTAGTCTTCGAGTCGAGTTCTCAGCTACCAACGATAGCTGGCCGGTCGCCTGCTCATCTTGCGATGTCCATGCGGGAGAATCATCCTCGCTACCACTAGCAAGGGCCATACCGTGAGCCAGGTTACCAGAGCTACTATCGGAAGAGGACGGGTATTGCGCCTGGTCGTCTGAAACTTCGTTGCCGTGCGGAGTAACCAATCCTTCGTCGCCCGTAAGACTGCGGTGAGCGCGTACTCTGTAAATTTTTGTGAGAATCTGTGAGCACGCATTCGGTGGATAATACGCACCCAAGACCAGACGATGAGAACAGTGCCGAGATGTTGCCTACAAGGCTAGATACCGATTGTATGCCACGGCTCAGAAAGCCCAAGGCTAAGGACTCGGTGAGACGACGGCGGTTTGTGGCTAGAACGGGATTTTGGCCACACACCTGAGGGCGAATCTCTTAAGCCTGAGCCTTCGCTGCTTCGCGAAGGCATGATGCACGAGTCAGAAGAGGATGGTCGGATGTGTATAGAAGAGTAAGGATGCGGATAGTGGTGCCGGTGACGGTGGTAAGGGTCAGAATGGTGATGGTTGCAGGAGACCAGGTTATGGCGAACATTTACGCGCCCAGGCAGGCACTTATAGGGCATACGGTGCGCGCTTTGTGCAGCACAATAGTATGTCGCTGCAGATTTGATTTCAAAGTCGGCTAGATCGCCCGGACTTTGCCTCTATATGTTCGCGGAGGTCAATTTCGCCTGTGCTATGACCGGATTGGTTAGAAAAGAACCGTCTAGAAAAAATACGGGGAGAACGCACAAATCGCTATGCCTTGAGGCCCTGTCTACGCGCACGCATTGACCAGTGGCACGTGGCAGTGCATGCGCCCACCGGTCCCAGCGATAGTGCGATGTCGCGCAAGGGCCGCGAAGAGGAGCCCTCAAGCAAAGCACAGGCCGATATATGTATTGCGGGTGCTATGTTCCGCATGCTCGAAGCCAGGTGCTGCGATGCAACAGAGTAATTGTACACCTAACTCATCTTCCTTTGTCCATGGCACGTGTCAATATTGTCGACGTAGTGTTAGATGGCCAAGCGGCTGCAGCATAGAACAATCGTCGCAGTATCAACGTTTCAATACGGGAGGTGTGCGTTTCGACTCTGGAAGAATTTTCCATCGAATGAGATTCCAAGACGTCGTCTAGGTTGTTAAGAATGGCTCACTAGTCGTCGTGTTGGCCTAAACGGAGACGAAGACCTAGTCTTAGCACTGTTCCTGCGGGGCGAAGCATGAATGGTCTGTCTACTACTAATGAGTGGCTGGTTGAGGCGTTCAGTGTTTCATGAATGTATATGGCGATAAATCCTAATCGGGAGCAGCATTACTAGTCCTAGGATAGTGTCTGCTTTCTTTGTGACGGCTAGGAAAGACAATACAAGAAGGGCAGCTACAAGCAAAGATTATGAGAGTGTATTTGGAGTAGACAGAATGTGAGGGAGGCTTCATTGAAGCCGTTGTCGATGTTGATAAGACTACACGGTACTAGGCTTGGTTGGCGTGACTCTGTCGAGAGACACGTGGCGGCGTTGAGTTAGTCCCCGAGATTCTCGGAGTTGAATTATACAGTCGATGCTGCCCATTGGCATTGATCCCATTGTTATCACTCTCCTGAGTCCGACCCTCATCCTTTCGAGCCCTTTTTCACGCAACCATATACCATGTTCTCTGCGTCGGTACAGCCAAGTACTGTTTCGCTGCTCTCGTCGACTGGTAGCGACCCCCTAGGCCTATTTTCTGCCCATGCCGATCCGTCATTACCTGCCGACTCCTTCATCTGCAGTCTAAACGATGCTACTTCGAAACCGACCCCGCCATCTCCCCAGAGCATAATTACTGTTCAAGGGCCCAGCGAGGATCCAGATTATGCTCTGGACCAAACTGTGCTTCACCTCCAGTCACCCACAGTTCGCACCACCTTCATACGCTCCCCGCCCAGAGTAGGGGGATCTGGAGGAAGCACAGAGGCATCCCATGAGCATCTGGGTCTCAAGCATCCTTGGATACATCTTCAAGTGAGGAACATGCACCGCGAATGGGCGTTCGAGGTTGGCGTAGTAGACCAGTCTGGCCGAGAGGGCGTTGTGCGATGCGCGACTTTTCAGGTATGGTGATCTCCCTTAGTTCTCTCTCTGCCCACACGAGATATATACCGTTGGAACGAACGTATTCTGAATTCTATGATATTACGAGTGTCTTAACGCTTAATGCCTTTGCGTTGGTATGTAGAAGGGTTTCGACTGTGAGCCCAACCCTATCGCTACAGTATATATTCTAACGTCCCCCATTTCACTAGAAGGAGCCGAAACTGAAGCTCGCAAGTCGGCCGCTACTTCTACTCCCTCTCTCTTTTCCCCTCCCCTCGTCTCGTCCCCTTACATCGTGGTGCACTATCGCTATCCGGCTCCCGACACTCCTTCCCCAGTTTTCGTCTGCAACACTCGCTCACGACGATGAGACGACGTCTCCGTCTGTCCAAATACCGAGTGGAACCTACTCGCATGTTTCTTATGTCAAGGTATACGCTACGTGTCGCCTGCGCAGGGTCTGGTTCAGTGAAGGCGGGCCGCAACAGCAACTACCTTGGGAGTTCCAGTTGTATGGTGCAGATGGAATGTAATGTGTTTGGCGCGCTCGATGTGGGTCCCCCAGAACAGTACTTCGGCAGTCTGGGAAGAGTTCTAACAGGTAACGTCTGGCGTCTGTGCAAGCCTAGGCACGCGCCTTGCATGGCATTTATGTCAAGTTCTTCACTCACGCATCACTACACCGCGTGTCGAGGGTACTAAGTGATCACGAGCGGCACAGGATGAGAGACATCGATAACCATCACCTTCCCCCCCCTTCACTAACAAAATACCCTTTGCAGTGCCCAAATTCCCCGTGCAGAAGACCTTCACAATTTTCGCCAACGTAAGTGCACCTGAAGGAATACTACGGTGTGAACTTCGCTCATCCTAATATACTTACGCTTTGTCCATTAGCATGTGGCTCCTCAACACCAAAACGCTCGCACTGGTATTTTTTGCCAGTATCGAGAACATCCGATACTTATATCACACGTCTGGGAGGACATCGACAGGGAACTCACCTTCCAGGACATCGTCAAGATCCACACCCGCGCGATGCGCGAGGGCATCGACCCGTGCACACTCGTCCATCATAAGATCCGCATGTGCTGCGAGATCGCCGAGCGTGCGGGGTATGAGTGGGTATGGCCCGATACATGTTGCATCGCCAAGACCAGCAGCGCGGAGCTTTCTGAAGCAATCAACTCCATGCTCTTCTGGTACCTCTCCGCTGACATATGCTATGCGTACCTCCTTTACGTTAGCGACCACGACGACCCACGCGAACGTGGCTCGTCGTTTCGCCGAAGCAAGTACCACAAGCGCGGATGGACGTTACAGGAGCTCATCGCGCCGACCTCGGTGATCTTCCTCTCGCGCGCGTGGAACACGATAGGATCGAAACATTCTCTGCTCGAGACTCTCGTTGAAACGACGGGAACCGACGGGGACGTCCTCCTCGGGCCCGAGAAGATGACGAACGTGAGCGTCGCAGGGCGCATGCCGTGGGCCGCAAAGCGCGAGACGACGCGTGTTGAGGACCGTGCGTACTCGCTGCTTGGGCTTTTCGGGATTAGCATGCCTATCATCTACGGCGAGGGACACCGCGCGTTCATGCGTCTGCAACAGGAGATCCTCAAGCAGGACCCGGACGAGAGCCTCTTCGCGTGGGGGCGCATCTACCCTAGCCTTGACGCCGCGCGCGATATGCTACAGGCAGGTCCTATGGGCATCAGTGTGGTCCATATAGCGGGTCAGGAGAGCCTCTGGGATGGACTCCTTGCCCCTAACCCAGACGTGTTTGCGTAGTCGGGTAAGATCAAAAAGGTCGACGATAGTACCACTATGACAGCCCGGCTCAAGTTTCCTGGGTGGCACCCACCAATATACACATTCACCAGCCACGGCCTGCACCTGCGCCTTGCTGTCTCCATAGACCCCATCACTCTCCGGTTACCGCAAAATGACCCTTCGAAACCAGCCATGGAGGTCCACGCGTACGTGGCAGTGCTTGCCTGCGAGGACGAGGACGGGTACCCGATCGTGCTCTTCCTCAGTGATATTGGAGTACGCGCCTCTTGGAGCTCTCGAAGCTTCGAATTCGCACATCTGGGGCTCCAGTTCGGCCAGCCACGCAAATTCTACCGCAGGGCACGTCTCATGTCATGGCCGGGCTCCAAGAATCAGGTAGAACAGTCAGGCTCTCGCACGACCACCGACATACGCCTCTTCGGGTTCACAATGCATCGCTTCCGCCCGGTGCTGTACCCTAATTATGCCGTGCGCGAGGTGCACGTTACCCACAAGCTCACAAACGATTGGCTTAACTTCTCGAACTGGCTTAAGAAGGCACGTCCTGGGCGGTTTGCTTCTCCAGAGCCGCAGTATGCGTTCCATATCCCGCAGTGGGTGCTCAACCGCTTGCGCAGTTACCATGGGTTCGTGCAGGTGACATCGATGCCGTACGGGGATGGGGTCTCGCTCATCATCCAGACGGCCGACCAGGATAGCCGGTCGCGCGCGTCGGCGGAGCTGTTTAACGCGAGCACGAAGGAGAGGCTCATCTTCAGCGCGGGGCGGGGATGCACCTGCAGCTCAACACTACACTGGCTCGGTCCCAAGGTGCTCCCGCCGGACGCGGTCTCGGCGCTGAGTGGGAAGAAGGTGGTGACACGACAGGGATTTCGATATTGGCGCCCTCGGAAAACACGCTGAAAAGTCCAGGTGGGTGGTAAACTTCTCTCAACTCCCGGAAAAGTCTAGTAAAATTGCCAACAAAGGATTCATTGTCGAGCTGTTTTGGCACCTTTTTAGAGACTTTTCCGCACTTTTTACGCCATTCCGATCATAAACAGAAAAGTTATACAACCACCCAGACTGTTCAAAGACTTTTCTGAGGGCGCCAATATCGAAGTCCCTGTCGTGTGAACGACCTCGACACGTACGGGCCCCCGGTACAGCGTTCGGGGTAGAACTCTGATGATGAAGATGAGCCGTACACTGGAGAGAGCCACGCATGTCGGTTCTCACAACTGTACTCGCACTCGGCGAGGCATCATATCGATTTGGCGGTGTGTGAGGACAAGCCGCGGCAGATAGCGTTCGCGGTTGGGGAGGACCGTGCGGTACATATCGACTTGACAAACCTGGACCCGAACTCGCGGAAAGCGGCTCCAACGGATGAGCGCAGGTTCTCGGTCATGGTCGCGCTGGAGGGGTTTGAGTCGGATGAGCCTGATACTCCGTGAGTATTCGTAGCTTGGAGTTGGGATGGTAACATGCGCGCCGCGCGCAGGATTTCTTGGGTATATATTAGTATCACAAGTAGAAATGCCAAATGGCCGATTCCACGCACTTACTGCACGAAAGTCCTCCAGTTTCTTCGTAGCTAGATGACTATGCTCGAGAAGTCTTCCAACTTCCACCGAACATTTCACCCACATGCGCGCACTGTACTTTCCTTGTGCAATGGTTTGGGTGAGCTGAATACCAACATGCGGGGTGCGCTCGGTTACAAAACTTGCTATGGAAGTAGTAGACGACGACAACATGCGGGGCGAGTCCGAGGCCCACGTCTAACTTACGGTCAAGCTCAGGAGGCTTCAACAAGACTTGGCGGGGAATCTTCGGAGAACTGCCCATAAGCGTGACGTTATGCCACGCGAAGAGTGACAGTGACGTCACGCGCATTCGACGCGAGTCTACGCGACCGCGTACAGATGCAAACTTGCCGCAGCTTGGGTTACTCCACTTGCTTTGAACCTTCATCGATCCCGTTTATAGTGCATTGCATTCCTCATCGACCAGCATGTCCGACAGCCGTTCTCCTCGCGTCAACAAGGCCCGCATGGCTGACTACAAGGGTCAAACCGTTAGACTCATCGCCAAGCTTTTGAAGGTCGGTATGCACTTCTAGTCTCCGAGATAGAATCAAATGGTCGATGCTCTACACAGTTCCGTGACGAAGAACAGGTCGCGCTTGTGGAGACCTCTGATGGTGGACAAGTGGAAGTGAAGATGTTGAGGGTACGTCAGGAGGGCTCGTTTCCAGCAGGACGCCGAACTTATCCAGTGTCGCAGGACGTGAAATTCGACGATCCTTACATTGAAGTCGTTGGTCAAGTGGTCGATGAGAGGACACTAAAAATGATGGCTTGTATTCCTCTCGGAGACAATGTTGGTATGTGTGGCTAACTATCGATTACCTTGCACTCGACTTACACGGGCCGGGGTCGGTACTAGACATGAAATTGGTGGACGATGTCGTCAAAGTATGGCATGATCCCAAGTTTTCCCACATATTCTAGCGTATTGTTTCTCTCTTACAACTTTGGTGAGCCTTGCGCAATCTAACAACAATCAATCATCTGCTCACTTGTCATCCGCGTAGTTAACCATGTATTTGTAGCCTATGTATTCGTGCAATTCTAGCTCTCGTATATGCTTTCCTGCATTACGCCTCTCGCACCAGTCTTTACTCTTCAGGAAATGCTTGCCATACCGGTACGGCTCCGGGATCATTTTCAATCCGTCTTTCTTGGAAATTTATCTATCAGGAGGCGTATCCGGACTACTTAAGCCTTGAGACTATCAAACGACGAGTCTTGAAAGAGTAGTACCCTGGGACGCCGCTAGCGCGGATGCGGGCTCGGCTTTCACAGTCATTGTCAACGCGGGTTGGAAGAGACTCCCTGGGAAGCACTCTCCGCTCACAGGATGGCTCGCGTATGTTCTTCATGGATTCCGATCACTTCTCTCGGGCCTCATGATATCGGAAGGGAAACCGTATGGTTTTTGGGTACGTCCTTGCATGGGCAGCATGCTCTCGTCATTCTTCGATTCCCAAGAATCCTGCGCGCGAAGTCCTTGTGGCTTACCTTTATGGCGGGTCCGTCTCATCGAGTACCGAGTCCGTGTACACGGGAAGTTGGTTGCTGATTCATGGCTTGTTGCAGCGTGGGTTGTTATGGGATCCCGAAATTTTCTTCCCTCGGAGCGCTCAACTCAACTCTAGACCGCCTCGTGAGTCTCGTCGGGCCTTACGGCTTTTGAGGCATATTCACCTAGTATTTTTCTCTGACCCTATTAATTCTTTGAGCTCATACGCCGACGTTTGCGTAGAAGAGTGTCGAAAACCCAGCTGTGCGGGCGATGAGCACGTGTATTACTAGCACCCCTGTTTCATCGGGGTCAATATGGGCATGGATGGTGGAAATGAACGTCAACCTATCCCACCATTCTCACAAAAGGCGGTCGGGTACCTGGTAGCTTTTTTGTTTCTTCTCTTGACGTGGTTAGAAATGACGACTTCGCTGTCACTTGCCCTTGACAGACGTTGCTAGTAGCCGCGTGGCCTTCTCCGTCCCCCTGGGAAGCAGGTCCTCCGCCATTCCCAGCTCTGGCCCAGGAAACATCGGTTTTGCTGCAGTGGGAAGTGCCAAGCCTTCGTTGTGCGTTGTGTTCAGTACCATGGACTCGTCACGATGCTAGTGTTTGACTCGGCAGAGGCGTCTTCAACCAAGCATATGTAAGCGCGTTCCCTTGCGACTGACGGATGGATTGTTGTTCACTTGCTGGTCATGTTAGATGCTACTGCATAGCCTGGTCATTCCTGCCATTACACCCTCTCGGAGTACACTGCCGATCATATCCTTTTCAGGGCCCGTGCCCGATGCGCCCTATGCCCGTTCGGCTCCCATCGCTCTTCAGACGCATCAACCTTCTTCGGTTCCTCCCCCGGACGTTCACACCAACCTCGATCTTTGTTGCCCGGAAACGCAAACAGGCTTTGCAAACACCCTTACCACGGCCCCGGCGCACTGCTCGATGTGATCTGTCCGCTCACACACTCGACGCGCCCTTCCCACGCGCTCCCCCACACCCTGCAGGGTAACTTGCTGCCGGTCCTCGTCCCCAGCGTATTTTTCTCTGGTCCGCCCGCCTGGATGACAGCACAGTACGGGTCCGCTCACAGGGCGCGAATTTATTGCCACCTCCCGGTGCGGCGCGTTCATCAAGGACCGAGCCTGTGTCGCCGGGACGCCCGAATACATACAATGCCCCGTCGATCTTCTCATGCGCGCACAGCCTGCGGGACATACGCAAGAGGCACACGCCCTCCGGATCCGGGCACACTGGAGACCCGCCCTGTCGTTTGGGCTAGCGGCTCCCGGTCATTGGCTATACAGTCCTAGGGAGGCTTCACACCGATGGTGCGGAACGCTCTCATGTCTGCTTGTTCTTCGCGGACCCGGTGCGTCGTATCGATATTCGGGTGCTTTGATTGGACACGGGGGGAAAGTCAGCAAGTTCGCGCTGCGGGTATGCGTTGGGTCCCAGAGTGGGCAGCAGCGTCGTCCTAGGATGATGCTGGGTATAATGAGAGAAAAGGTATAAAGAGGCGAGCGAATATGCTGGAGGACTTCAGGACATCGAGTTCACCTCTTTCCTCTTCTCCAGCTCCTGGCCATGACTTTCAAGCAACTCGCGTCTTTTGTAGCCATCCTCGCGGCCCTCCAGGTCGCTAGTGGTGTGTTTCCTCCCGCATATGCTCGCAGTAGAAATGGCTTCTGATACTACCCTTCATGATCCACAGGTGCAGTCACCCGCCGTGTAACCTGCGCCGACGGCAACACCGCATCTGACGCGGCGTGCTGTGCGCTCTTCGCTGTGCGGGATGACATCCAGGCGAACTTGTTCGATGGCGGAGAGTGTGGCGAGGAAGTGCACGAGTCCCTCCGGCTCACGTTCCACGACGCCATCGGCATCTCGCCCAAGATTCAGGCTACGGGCGTGTTTGGCGGCGGCGGCGCTGACGGCTCTATCGCCATCTTCGAGGACATCGAGACCAACTTCCACGCCAACCTCGGCGTCGACGAGATCATCGACGAACAGAAGCCATTCATCGCCCGTCACAACATCACCACCGCCGATTTGTGAGTCTCCCGACCACCCTTTCGATTTGGAGTTATTCATGGAGGGAACCCGACACTGACGCGGTGTGATTGTAGCATCCAGTTCGCCGGTGCCATTGGCGTCAGCAACTGCCCTGGCGCGCCCCGCCTCGACGTCTTCGTGGGCCGCAAGGACGCTACCCAACCTGCGCCCGACTTGACCGTCCCTGAGCCTTTCGACAGCGTCGACAAGATTCTTGAGCGTTTCGCCGATGCCGGCCGCTTCACCCCCGCTGAAGTCGTTGCGCTCTTGGCTTCGTATGCTTCTTCCACCGATACGTTATACCTCGCAAATCACTGATCAGTACTGCAGACACACGGTCGCAGCAGCCGACCACGTCGACCCCACCATCCCGGGCACGCCGTTCGACTCGACCCCCGAGCTGTTCGACACGCAATTCTTCATCGAGACACAGCTTAAGGGCACGCTCTTCCCCGGCACCGCGGGCAACCAGGGCGAGGAGCAGTCCCCGCTCCGTGGCGAGCTGCGCCTCCAGTCCGACTTTGAGCTCGCGCGCGATCAGCGCACTGCGTGCGAGTGGCAGTCCTTCGTCAACAACCAGGCGAAGCTCCAGAGCGCGTTCAAGGCCGCCTTCCGCAAGATGACCGTCCTCGGCCACAACGTCCACAACCTTGTCGACTGCTCTGAGCTCGTGCCCATCCCGCCCCCGCCGGCGAGCAAGGCTCACTTCCCCGCTGGCCTGCACCGTGGGGACGTCGAGCAGGCGTGCCGTGCGACGCCGTTCCCGACGCTCCCCACTGACCCCGGCCCGGTCACCTCTGTTGCCCCCGTGTAAGTCACCCGTCCATATGATTATCTTAGTACCGTGACTGACGCTTGGCTTCGACCGACGACAGCCCTCCCTCCTAAATTTAGGCGATTTTAGAGCATTGGTTTGGGGTTTTGATCTTAGGTCCAGTGTACGAAAAGTGTCTGTTGCTTTATCTGTATCTCCGGGTGCGACGCTATATGGCGTCCTGGTGTCTCAATGCTATGCGTACAGTGATTTCCCATGCGACAACAGGTCCGGGATGAGCCTTTCACCTTAATACCCGTTAGTCCATGCTATATAAATCGGACTCTCGGGATCTCGACTGAGGATGGCAACCGGGACCGGGACGGGAGTTACCCTATCCTGTCGGCGGAAACAGTATGCCGTATACCCATTGGAGATTATGTGGCAAATACAATATAGCATGTCCGGATTCTACCCTATGGACCGCCTGAACAGCCCATCTAGTTGTCTTGCGGTTGAGTGAGTTCAGCATACCCAAGTTAACAGCATGAACAGCGAACCGGGCCCGTGCATGTACTTGTGTAGATAGCTGGTTTTTACTCAACAGGCCCGCCTCACGACAAAGTAGATGCGCAAACACCTGCGAATTCGACTATCGGTAGTCACCCGCGGGTGCGGTTAGGCTGACGGCGAATCACAGCCTCTGGGTTGGTGCAGTTGATACATGACTAGCACGAATGTCATTGCCCGACGCTTTAGCGCACACTATTCCTTTTATCAATCTGTCATACAGGGCCGGCATATGGGGCCTTTCGCAGGGTGGGCTTGAACGCGGCGGCCATTCGAATTTGATTCGTATCACCACCCTGTCGACGCCGTCGACGCAATCGTCGCGAAGGCGCGCTGCATTCCGGCCGTGATCCTAGACCAGAGCTAGTTGACAGCCTGCAGATGCTCCCGCGCGCTGCCGACGTCAATGGACCACGCTGAGCCGTCAAACCTGCGCTTCCGTCATTGAGCTCCGGCTCTTCGAACCTTGGGGGCATGTGCGCAAGCACCATCGTGCGTCTGCCTCGGCCCAACGCACGCATGTGCAGGCGTCACAGGGACGTTTCGGGCGAACTCGAGCTGAGCGAGCTTCATGTTTTGGAGTGTATAAAGGCGATAGGCTCTGAGTAGGGGATCGTCGTGCCACCTCTCAGTCCACCTCTGACAGCACACCCCCCCGAAGATGAAGCTCACCACCACAGCGCTTCTTTCGCTCGCTGTAGCGGCCGCTACCGCCTCTCCTATCGAGCTGGAGAAGCGCGCGAACCCCAAGGGCATCGACATCTCGAACTACCAGGGCACAGTGAACTTCAACACTGCTAAGGCTAATGGCATCTCCTTCGTGTATATCAAGGCGACGGAGGGAACCAGTCAGCTTGCCTTCCGCTTGATAGAGACGGTGTTGCGATGCTTACCCTCATGGTTATAGCTTATATTGACCCGACGTTCTCGAGCCACTACACGGGTGCGACCAACGCCGGCCTTATTAGGGGCGCGTACCACTTCGCGCATCCTTCTGCGTCCTCGGGCGCCACACAGGCAAAGTACTTCCTTGCCCACGGCGGTGAGTGAATGAATTGTTTATTCGCTACTTGACAACACACTCACTTGGCGATGGATAGGCGGTTGGTCAAAGGACGGCATCACGCTGCCCGGTGCTCTCGATATCGAGTGTACGTCGAGTTTGCATGCGCTTGTTCGCCAACTCACGGCCGTTCAGATAATCCCAACGGCGCAGAGTGCTACGGACTAAGCGCGTCCGCGATGGTCTCCTGGATCAAGGACTTCTCCAACACATACCACTCGTCCACCGGCGTGTACGTCCTGCTACGCCTCGTTTCCCCGATGTCGTTACTCATCAGTATGCTTGTTACAGGTACCCAGGTCAGTCACGGCTGCTTCGGACCTGAGTGAGAACGCACCTGCTGACATCTCAACAGTGATCTACACGACGACCGACTGGTGGACGACCTGCACCGGCAACAGTGCTGCGTTTGCGTCGACGAACCCGCTCTGGGTCGCGCGCTACGCCTCCAGCATCGGGGCCCTCCCCGCTGGGTGGTCGTGAGTTGTCCGAACACAACGGGATTTGCAGGGACGTGTGCTGACGCAGATGCAGGTACACGACCTTCTGGCAGTACGCCGACTCGGGCCCGAACCCTGGCGACCAGGATGAGTTCAACGGCTCTCTCCAGGGCCTGAAGAAGTACGTACCTCAAAATGCTCCACTGATAGCATCGACTAATGTTGGGATGTAGCCTTGCGCTCGGCTGAAAGGCGTAAATTGTGATTAGGCTAAATTGAGGCAAGAAACTGCGGGAAGAAAGTGTATGAGCCTTCGCGGATGTAAAAACATAGCTATGGGGCGAGCAAGTATGTGTTTCAGCGATGAAAGTGTAAACTCGTCATAAAATGCATGACGGATATTTGAATTGCCTTTGCGATGCCATCTGTTATGGCCCTACTTATGGATACATACGCGAAGTGGCAATACAAGTACAACGTGGGATGCAATGCAGCGTGTATTTCTCGGTGTGTGCTTCGTCTTCACTTCAAACCACCTCATCGACCTTCGACCGGTGGATACAAAAACCCTACGTTCCGATGATTGAGCTGCGGGACAAATTCCCAAATATGACAGGGCGTACCGGAACGACCCACTCCTTGCAGCTACAGCACACGCCAGCCCAGTCATAATTGCCCAGCTTCGCGTTGCACTTCTTGTTCGGACACATGATCTTACCCGCCATATGGCCCTGCTCTAGAATTGGCTCCATCCACTTCATCTATCACATACGCATACGCGCCCGTCAGTCTCCCTGCCCACCATTGGCGACGATCGCGCAGGGGGCAGCGGCTTACCGGCTCGACGAAATACCCAGAGCACTTGGGATTGATCAGGATGGGCGGGCTTACAGGTGCGAAGTAGTTTGGGTTTCTGGCGTTGGCCAGTCCAGGGCTCTGTGGGGAGGAGCGCGCAGCCGGGGGTCCATTGTTCGCCGGGGTCATGGCGAGTCCCGCAGGCGCGCGCAGGCCGGCGAGTTTAGGGTGGGACGAAAGCTGAGCGGCGAGGTCAGATGGGTGCACGTATGTGTTCGGGCCTGGCATTGAGGGACGCTGCGCCAGCGGCGGGGCGATCTTCGTGGATGGCGCTGTAACAGCACCTCTCGAGGTGGGTGTAGCTGAGGACGCTGATGGTTGGGCAAGATCGTCTTCTTCAGCATCTGCATCATCCGACTCCGGGGGCTCCTCGCCAGAGCTATCTTCCTCGAGCGCGGAGTCGGACAGCGCGTCCGATGCATTTTGCCCAATCTGTGCGGACACGCTGTCGAGCGCGAGGAGGGAGCTCTTCAAAGGGCGATTCTCGGTGATTGAACCGAGCCGGGATCGTGGGAGCAAGTCGTGCATCGATGGTCTACGGGAAGTACTCCCAGACGGAGATAGAGGGGGTGGTTGGATGGACGGCTTCGTACTCGAGGAGGACGCTCTCCTAGCTGTGGGCACGCCCGAGGCAAGCGGACTCAGGGGTTTGGTATCGTTCATCGAGGGTCGCCTGGAGGAGGCTGCTGATAAAACAGCGGGCGTCGGAGGACCCAATTGACCGTGATCGAGCATATGTTCTCGGGTCGCAAGTTCCTGCCTTAAAGTATATATGAGTGTGTGTATAATGTGCACCCTGGTCTCCAACGTACCTACACATCTTACAGCGTATACGGCGGCGGGGTGTTGGCACAGGTGTATCGGATGGAGTATACGGAAATTTTGCGAACATCTCCGTTTCTACCTCTCCATCACCATCTGCACTCACGCTTAACCTGTAAATATAGAAAGAATAGCTTTCGGTACTCACTCATAACTTCATTTACTACTCTTTCTAAATAGAACATACGAGTTTCCTTGTCGCTTTTAGATACCTTGAAGGATGCCTTATGGAAAATCTCGAGTTGGCGCATGAAACCTTCGTTAGGCCTAGGGATCGCCGCGTGAAAGGGATATCCGATCTGATAAAACTGTAGACATACTGGACTTCCGGTCGCACTTTTCGGATAACATCCAACGCGCCGTCGGGATCCGACCCTTGCGAGACCATAAGGTACGCTGCTACGATCGAGACGCTTCGACCTGGGGCAACATCTTTTAGAATAACCCTCGCCAATTGATAAATATCGAACTCACTCATCCCCGCTTGACAGTGTACAAGGATACCATGCTCCTTGTCCAGCTCTGCCTGAATGAACGTAATGGCGGGCACGAAATGTTGCAGGATATCCGAGTTCTCGGTGTCGTCTATATTGATTTGATGCCGCACGAAAGTCTGGCTTGTGAGTGGTCCGACGCATGCTCGTTGTTTGTTCAACATAGAGCGTACCTCATTTATCGATACTCGACCCCGCATCGCAGTCAGCACGCTACGGATGTTGTGTGCCTTGAGGTTTTCGGCGTTGAGTGCACTCGGCAGGTCTCCGATCCACAGATTGGGGATGACCTCGTTCATCGACATGGCTTCACTGATACAGGCAACACGTTCAAACTTATTGTGTATTTTCAGACGTTATTTTTTCACAAGAGCTCGTGAGGTGATTGTGCAGGAAGGATGACTGTGGTAGTAGCAGGAAGTTGAACGAAGCAAAATATCAGCGCGCCTATTACTACACAGTCGACCCCACACTTCGGGCGCCAAACGTCTCTTATGCTTCTCCCCCAATCATCTCGAGGTTCATGAACGGCGTCCAACCACCCAAGGAGCTGCCAATGGTACGGACTGAGAGCAAAAATCGGGAAATAATGCTCATATCTGTCTGTAGCCACATCGCGAGGCGCCACATCGGGTGCCAATTTCCCAAGCACTGTTGCAAGGTACACGGGAGATATCTGCACTCTTTGAGACACGCCTATCCGCATTCCGAGTGGGGTACGAGGCAAAGATTCAGGAGTTAATACAAGAAAGAGATGCCTTGCTTGCGTCGCAGGGCGACGCGATAAACCAGGCCGTTGCAGCAGACGCTCTCGCTGCTCTCCAGGGAGAATGCGAACAGTGGGAGCAAACACGCGCACAATCAGAGTGCATGCGAGCGGAATATGCTACGGAGAGTGCTAAATGGGAAGAAGAGCGAAAGGCGATATTGGAAGAACGCAAGAGGATGGAGGATGAACGCGCACAGCTACAGAAAGAGCGTGAAGAGTGGCGGAAGGAGCGTGATGCCATGCAAAATGAAATCCAACGCGTACAGTCGGAGAGCGATAAGAAGCTGCGCGAGCTCGTCCTGTCGAAGGATACGACAATAGCAACTCTCGAAATGCGCGTAAAAGCCCTCGAATCAATCCGAAATGGCTCGCCGGGGCCAAGGCCGCCATCGTCGCCTCAGGTAAGTCTTCTTGATCGCCTCGGGGCCCGCATCGGTTTACCTCCATGCTGACATGCTGTAAGTCCAGCAAAATCAAGTCGATCCCATGGACGTCTTTCGGGCGACGCCCCTCTCCATGACGTTTGCCGATATGTCATCAACGCTCGGCAGCGCGACGCCGACCAAGTCACCCTCGTTAGACCCCGCGCCGATGCAGGTGTGTACGCCTCCGGTCGTGCCGATGCAGTTCGACTTCGATCTCGAACTTGACTCGTTTCTGGGGCCGTTATTGGCCTCCCAGGTCGACGTTGATGGGCAGCCGGAGCCTCCTACGTCACCTCCCATGTCCCCAACCACAACGTTGCGGGGAGGACGATCACCCTCCATGGGCAGATCGTCTACCTTAGGCACCTTTCCGAGCGTCTCGAACGTATCGACAATGGAGTCAACGCCGAGGAGGCTCGTCATTCGTGTACCTCCCTCTGTGGGTAAGGTACGGAAGCCCATCAAACCCCCGGTATCGCCCGGGACGGAACAGGAGCGAAACACCGTCGCTCACGTTCCTCCTAGTCGAGACTCATCGGACGCGGGATCCCCTGCGAAGTCGAGCTCCGGCTCCACCTCGACTTCCGAATCAGCGGCGTTTTCGTCCCCTTGAATAATTCATGGTGGAGGTATCGTATTTCAGTCAGTGGCTCCATGCTGTTCTGTTCCTGCTGGCTTCCGAGCTCGATCTGGATGTATCTTAACATGTTTTGCGGCCTGTACCCTCTGTCTTTCTCGTATCAGCATGCTGTCGTTGTTGTGCTCGATCTGTGCCAATATATGTACTGTTTCTTTCTCGCTATCAAATAGTATCCCATTACGTACACGTACTATTCTACACGCTCAAGGTCATGCATCTTCTGCTTTCATAGGCCTGGGCGAGACTGCATTGACAGTACTAATCAGTGGGCCATGGCCGTTTGAATGAATAGTGGGCCGAAGCATAATTGAAATTTTACAGCGTTTAGAAAACGATGTTCTAAATATTCAGAAATTCAGGACAGACGTGTGGTGGTGGGATCGCATACTTGTAAGATAAGACATTGCAATTATAGCGACTAATTTACTGTAAAGTACGGGCATGGAACACCGCCAATCCCCGAAAGCGGATAGTACTGTGATTTCATATCATTTACAGAGTTCAATCCGCCTAGGCACTGCGAGGCTCACCGCATAGCTGGCAAACATGAATGGCTAGTAGGTGGCTGACGAGTAGTAGCATAGGATTTGTTTGGATCGCAGGCTGTTGCCAAATAAATATCTAAATTGGGACACATCTACGGGCGTCATCCGTCTCCGTCGCCGCCGTGGTCCACGTGGTCCGCCAGGGTCCGCCGGGCTCTCTCTGGCTCTGCCACAACGACTCAACTCAGAACTGGTTACCGCTGCGCTAAGGCTCCGGCCGACCTCACTTTCTTGCTTGCTCAGAAAATACTCGACCCAAAAACGGTGCTTTTTCTCGTGCTGCTAAAATCTATGGTTGCCCATGTATGCACATAGCACCCGTTCGCACATCCCGCAGCCACCACACAGTGCGGGCACGCCCTACAAAGGGCTGCGCGCGGCAATAGATCCAAACCAAATACCTTCCCCTATTGACACAATCGAGAACGATAGGGAGAAATGGGAGGAAGAGCCGTACACGACCCTACCAGGGAAGCACCCGCCTCTATCGACTACGGACTTTGTCGCAATAGACCAAGGTGCGTCCGAATGAATTACAGAACTGTAACCAAATGCCCAAGCCGACCTTTAGGGAACTCATCGCCGAAGTTTGTGCGTATGACTACGTGGAATGTCCCGAGCACCTCACGTCTTGCGTCCGACTGCGAAATACCCATAGCTGCAATAATCCAGCCTTTTGCGGAGCAAGATCCTAGAGAAGAACCCGTCCCCCTCGTGCAGTCAGGACCCTCTGGTCCTCCACGATGCGAGCGCTGCAGAGCTTACATCAACCCCTGGTGTACATGGTTGGCGAATGGCGACAAGTGGAAATGCAATCTTTGCAGTCACGAGACAGAAGGTCTGTCCAGTATCTCTGGCATATGCCGTCCGCCATAATCCTCCTGATTCCGAGTGGGTTCAAAGTAACGCCTGACTACTACTGCAATTTGGATGCGAACCTCCTGCGGCTGGACCACTTGCAACGCCCTGAGCTGAACAAGGGTACTGTCGACTTCACCGTCTCTGAAGAATACTGGGCACCCAATCCGCCTCCCCACATACGGCCCTTATACTATTCCGTGGTACCCTCGCCGACGTCAGGGGTCAGGAAGCCTCAACCCATGGACTATGTGTTTGCTTTCGACGTATCACAAGAAGCCGTACGCTCTGGGTTCCTGAGAACTGCTTGCGCTGCACTGCTGGAGTCTCTGTTCGGAGATGGCGAGTCAATACCGTCATGCTTTCCCCAGGCTTGTAGAGTCGCTATTCTGGCTTTCGACCAGACACTGCAGTTCTATAACCTCTCAGTACGCATGTCTCCACGTCCCCTTCGACCCCGCTGTATAACCTTATCTACTTAGTCGGAGGTAGCAGGCCAACCCCCAATGCTTGTAGTGCCGGACGTGGAGGACGTATTTTTACCTTCTATCGCAGGTCTCTTTGTAAACCCGGTGGAATCGAGGTGAGTCATGAAGGGGACAATATTTTGTATTCTAGTAACGCTTGTTCAGGAATGCTATTGTAGATCTCTTGACAACCCTTCCAATGCGTCACGAGCAAACCCTTGAGGTTGAGGCGGCCCTAGGATCTGCACTTTCCGCTAGTCTCGCCGCATTGGTATGTGTTCTCCATGCATGTGTCTGGAAACTGTCTGATACACTCCCAGGCGGGAAGGGGTGGAAAGATTGTGACTTTTGCAGCAACACTGCCTACGGTCGGTGTAGCCGCTTTGCAGCCTTTGGTGGACGAATCGTCACTGTATGGTACAGACAAGGAGAAGACACTGTTTGCCCCCCGGGAAGAGACGTGGAAGGATATTGGCGACCAATGCGCTGCAGAAGGCGTCGGCGTCAGCATGTTCCTTGGGATGGGCCGGCCAATAGACATCGGATCTATAGGTACGTCGGTACGTATTCATCACTCATTATTGCCTTTCACACGGTTTGTATAGGCATTGTGCCGAGTATCAGCGGCGGCGAGCTCTATTTCCATCCGAAGTTCGATGCAGTCAGAGATGGGATGGTCTTAACGTCACAGCTTAAGCGCCTGCTTTCGCGGACCACTGCCTACTCGTGCTCCATGCGGATACGGACTTCCAATGGTAAGCAACAGTCATCGTCAGAGCATACATTCGTTG
Organism: Trametes meyenii; assembly: GCA_022606255.1. NCBI lineage: Eukaryota > Fungi > Basidiomycota > Agaricomycetes > Polyporales > Polyporaceae > Trametes > Trametes meyenii. Next base: position 278,042 of record JABYQG010000014.1, on the reverse strand, counting down.
ACAGTCTGAACAGGGCTGCGGGTTGCGACGCAATTGGGCAACTTCTATGAAAGCGCTGCGGCGGATCTCGAGTTTGGCACCATGGACGCTGACAAGGCCCTCGCTGTCACGTTCCAGCACGCACGGACACTTGACGACAGGCAATACGCGTTCATCCAAGTTGCACTTTTGTACACTACGGTCGCAGGCGAGCGGCGGGTACGGACGTTTAACGTCGCTTTACGAGTTGTTACGCTTGCTGGAAATGTCTTCCAATATGCCGACATGGACGCTACGGTGTCGCTCATGATACGAGAAGGTGGCTTTATCATGTGTCCTTTCAGATCTACCGCTAATGTGTTTTCAGCAATCACGAAGCTGCCTACGGAGAAGTTCTCGCATATACATGACACGCTTACTGAGAAGTGTGCCCTTCTCTTATATGCGTACCGGAAGTTCTGCGCTGCGTCTGCCGCGCCCACGCAGGTAAACGCTCTCTGTATGACCCTCAGCTCATGCCTGACCGTGATCAGTTGATTCTTCCAGAAGCATTCCGTACTCTCCCATTGTATATGGTGTGCATGATGAAGACAAAGCCTTTCAAGGGTGAGTGTTACTACGCAATTACTACATAGTGCTTCCGCTCATAAGTCAGACTAGCGCGTAACGTCACAGCCGACGTGCGAAACTTCTACGCGCACAAGCTCATGGCCCTTAGCGCACGAAGCATTATGTTCCATCTCTATCCTCGGATGCTCGCTGTACATGACCTGAACGACGAGATCGCCCTGCCCGACCCGAACGGCAAGATCGACCTACCTTCGTTGATGCGTGATAGCCATATGTTCATGGAGAGCCACGGCGTTTACCTCATTGGTGAGCGCGCCCGCCTTTTCATTGTGCACAGCGTACTAAAAGACAGTGCAGATAACGAAGAGCTTACAGTATTATGGCTTGGCTCAAGTGTCTCGCCTCAAGTTCTGCAGGACCTACTTAGCGTCGATGACATCATGCAGATCAACACGCGTATTGTATGTTCGCAACCTGCTACAATAGCGTTCCTGTACTGAGAGTACTCGCAGTTACACCTTCCTGCTCTAGGGACGCGCCTCTCGACGCAAGTCCGTAACATCCTAGCGCATCGATTCGCGCAGCGGGGATATACGCCCAAGTTCATGATCACAAGGCAAAACATGGACGGGTCGGAGATCGAGTTCGCAGACATGCTTGTTGAGGACCAGAACAACGCGGCGATGTCCTACTTGGATTGTGAGTGCCATGCTGTCGCGCTTCGCCACCTGGCGTTAATGATGAGTGTAGATCTGTGCTTGGTGCATAAACAAATACATACCGCGGTGAGTATCAGACCTCCTCTTAAACGTTAATGTACTAATTGTAGCCGTAGCTCACCACGGGCGCGTCAATATCCTCCGGGCACGGCGGATTCAGATCTATGCCGTGGTGAGGATCAGGAGTAATACGTGGTGCGTGATATAACGGGAGATATATGTGAGAGTAGAGTGCAGCGTGTATTTCTCGGCTACCGACTAGTAACAACCAGTCCAGTCCAAATATTCACCCAATTGATATCGACCAAAGTAGGTTCGGCGGCTTGCCTTGATTCTCGTCAGAAGCGAGACAAAAATCTGTTCGCCAAGCACTCGCAATAAACAGGACCCGGGCATAAGGTGAGTGTGTAGATTATACAATGGTGTGCCTACAGGGCTAGATCCGTAGAATGTGTTATGTACAGTTAACCAGAGTTCAACCCATCCTCGCTTTCTTGCGCGGATGTGCCCCTCCACCGCCACCCCCGCTATTCCCAGCAAAGCTCGATGCACTACCTGCCTTCGAATGGTTCGAATGTGGATGAGATAGCTGGGATAGATGCGCCTGTGCGGTGGCTTGTACCTGCGAGACCTGCGCCTGGATTTGGGAACCTGCAACGGCTGCAGGCATCATAGAAGATACGTCTTCTTGGGTGACACGCCGGTGAGGAGGCATCTGATGCAAGGGGAGAGATTCGAATGCGCTAAGGGCGGCTGTGTGAGCGGCAGGATAGAAACGGTCAATACCCGATGGCCTCACTTGCGCGTCGGGCGGGGCTCTTCCTGAAACCATCTGTGCTGCAGGGCCTCGGCCGCGGTGAGGCGTTTGTCCGGGTCGTACGCGAACAGGCGGGCGAGGAGGTCGGCACCGTAAGAGCGTATGCGGGATTGGCACCATTCCGCAAGTCGATTAGTGTAGCTAACGGCCAGGCGGTTAGTGGAATGGCGTGGACAATTGTGTCGGGTATAACTCGCACCGGTCGAGTCGCTTCATGTTTTCGAACTCGGGAAGGACAATGATCTTGGGCCAGTCGCGTTCTGTACAGGCGGTCAATGCTAGCCAAGATCTCGCGGGGGAATTCAAATACCTGTAGGCGTGCCAAGCACCTCGAAGATCTTGAGCAGCTGGTCCTTCTGGAACGGTACATTCTTCTTGGGGTCGATCTTCGCCTCTTCACCCTTGAAAATCGGCCGCAAGCTCGCGAGTTCCGCTACGACGCAGCCAACGGCCCACATATCGACAGCCTTGTTGTAGTGGTTTGCACCGAGCAGTAGCTCGGGCGCGCGGTACCATATGGTGACGACTACCTTGTCCCCTCTGAACAGGGGTAGGAGAGGACTGTGAGTCAAGCGCGCAAGGCCAAGGTCGCCAATCTTCACGACGCCGGTGGAGGTGACGAGGATGTTAGCGGGCTTGAGGTCCCGGTGGATGATGTGCGCATCGTGAAGGTACTGTAGTCCATTCAGCAGTTGAAAAGTCAAGGACTTTAGCACTGGTTGCGCAATGGATGTCCGGTAAAGGGCTTGAGAGTGATGATTTATCACTTGCTGTGTGTCGGTCAATGCATCCCCAGAAGCGGGATAGATCCACTAAGAACTCACCAAGAAGTCGTGTTCGGCGTATTCGAACACCATATAAATCGATTTGTCCTCAAGGATAACCTCCTTGAGAGCAACAACATTCTCGTGAGATATTTCTCTGTTTAACTGTCAAATCTCAGCTACAATGGAGATGTGCTTGGTAGACTTCGGAGAGACTTACTGCAATTTCACGTATGGCACTCTGGCTGATGCCAGTGTAGGTGACGACGTCGCCCTCCTTGTCCGGTTTAAACTTCTTGATAGCATGTATCCGGCCGTCTTCCTCCTTGCTTCGTGCCTTGTAAACCCTGCCATACGTTCCGGAAGAGATGAAGCCGAGAATGGAGTATTTGTCCGTTACGCGTTTGCGCGCAGCATCGCGCTTCGCGCGGTAAATTCGCATGGGGTCATGAACGAGCACGTTGTTGCTCGACCATCCCTCCGACATTGAGACTCAGAAGGCTGAGACTTTGTGTGTGGTCGTGGGCGAAGGAAAAAAGTCAGCAAGCGCTTTGTCGTCGAATGTCATGTCATCAAGCCTAGAGGCCGAACTCCGAGAATATCGGACCGCATATGGCAAAGAGCTTCGCGGATTTACCCCTTTGGGATTACTTCGACCATAAACGAGTAGGTTCGTGTTCTGAGTTATGGCAAATCGTTCATAACATTGTCCAGCACTCACCAAAGTACAATCGGCACAGAACACTTTTTATCAAACGTTCATTAAAAATGGACGACGTGGACGACTTTTTGAGCGACTCCGCCGCGTTGTTCGGTGAAAAGCCCATCGACGACGACACGATCAGATACGGGCCTCTCGCCTTGACCGTCGCCCCGAAGGCATGTTACGCTTGCACGACGCTAATTTTTACGCCATAGAAGCTGAGAATCGCCCAGGAAGGAAAAGTAAGCAGCTTGAAACTTGCATCATGCATGTTGCCGGGGTTTATCGTCCCTTTGCAGGCAAATACACTCCTCGCAGATCACCTATTCTCTCCTTCGTTGTTATTGGCGGAATTGATCGAACGAGGGATAATTTCTCTAGGAGGCAAGTCGGGTCAGCTGCTTTCCCTGCCAATTTTCTCTGGACTACGAGATGTTGATTTCATCTACAGTGGTGGAACTCGGAGCGGGATGCGCACTCCCCTCATTACTGTCCTTGACGTTGCAAGACCCTCCAAGTCTGGTAGTGATCACCGACTACCCGGACGACACAATCATCAAAAACCTTACCGCAAACGCTGAGAGAAACGGACCTCACTTCAACGGCAAATGTACGGTACACGTACGTGGCTACGAGTGGGGCAAGGATGTCACCCCCATCCTGTGAGGCGTCTCCGTCCCACATTCCGCATGTTCATAAGGGAAACTAACAGTCTGTTGAGGGAAATCGTTGGGTCTCGAGGACCGAATGAGGGTGGCTTTGATGTCGTGATCATGTCTGACCTCCTCCACTTTGACGGTTCGCACGACGTGCTCGTGCAATCGCTCACCGCGCTGTTGTGCCGCTCCCCGAACGCTCGTGTGTATGTCGCCGCGGGCAAGTACACGAAACCGCACGTGTGTGACCACTTCGTTGAAGAGGCTGCCAAAGCGGGGATCACTCTCGAAGAGGAAACGGTGGAAAACGTGTGGAAGGGAGCACTGGAGGTTTCGGGTGGGGGATTAGACAGGGAACAGCTGGCCGCTAGAAAGGACATGTCGAGATGGTGGACCGGACGGTGGGCGGACAAGTAGTGAAGGTTAAAGAGAGACTGTAAAGGCATGAAAATGACATGTGTCTTTGGATAGCACTAGTAACGATTAGTTGAGGCCTGCAGGGAGGGCGGAATAACATGCGCGGTGTGGTCCTTAGGATAATGCTCGATAGGTGTTGATAGTGTACAGGTAGATCTGGGTACGAATGCGGCAATGGTCCTACATCCGGCAGAAAGTATACCCAGGAGTCGGGGGACGTGATCAAAGAGCGAGAGCTCTACATATCATCCACGCTCCACTCATAGCTCTCCGCCCCCCGTCGTCGTCGCTCGTTCTGCTTCTGGAAATACTTCTTCTCGAAGCCGTTACTGCGATCTGCGGAATGGTGAGCATATTATCTACTAATTAACATGATGAGCAGACTCACCAACACCGTCCCAGCGATATCCAGGTTTAATTCCGAAACGATTAGGTGGTGGCGGAGGGCCAGCATACTCAGGTTTACGCGGCCCTTTAGATTTCTTCTTCTATTGATAGGGTTGAGAGTGTAAGGGGCAACCCACGATTTCATAAGAAGAGGACGCACCGTCAGGAATGCTGCAGCGGGGTCATTCCACAGCTCTCGCGACTTAAGTTCGTCGTTCAACTCCTTGTCATCGGCTGTCCGCGCGAACGCTCTACTGCGCATCGCTTCCTCGTCCTTCTTCCGCCTTTCCGCATCCTCTCTCTGTACGAGACCCTTGCCCCACTCCATCTTTGCCGCCTCCTTCTCTTCTCGCTCGCGCTTCAGACGCGCGGCCTCCGCGCGCTCGGCCGCAATGTCTACTTTCCGACCAGACGCATCGCGGTACACGGTCTCCTGTGCGGCTGCCCGCTCCGCTGCCTCCTCCTCTGCGGACCTCTTTGGTTCTTGAGGTTTATGTTTAGGTAGCTTCTTCTTCAGTTGCGCAGATGTGAGGAGACCTCCGGTGAAGGCTGGCTCGTCTTCAGTCACCACCACTTGTGGTTTCTCGTCTTCTTCGGGTGGAGGAGTCGTGCTACCGCCCGGACCTTCCCGCACCGTCTGCCATCCCGAATCCTTGTCTGCTCGTTGTCGCTTCTTGAACCGACGGTCCTCGGCCACGACAGCTTCCTCCAGATCACCCTCATCATCTTGGGGCGTGTTTCCCCAGCCGGTCAGGTCATCGTCCTTGATGAAAGACGCGCTCGCGATGCTGGCGGATCCGGTCGCGGTCTTGCGTTTCTTCTTCTTTGGAGGCGCGATTTTAGACAGGATAGCGTCCGCCTTTGGACCAGACATATATTTCTCAGCCAGGTACGCCTTTAAGTTTCCAGACATTGCGATAGATTACCGACGACAAGCTAGAACGACGACCGGTGGCGGAAAGCAATGAACGGACCAAGAACAGCACGAAGCGCCCACCGCCACGCCGGAATAGGCATCTAATCCAAACGGAGTAACGGCCTGCCCTAAACTCAACGCCATATAAAAGTGGCGTCGCTGCTTTGCTGTTTCTTCAGAACATACTCAGCTAGGATCTATTTTATAGGTACTAACTCGAGTCTCGCATGTTTACACATGCCACATCCTTCATATCCAGTCGATGACTTCAGCGTCTGCTCGTATAACCGAGAACATGGCTGCTTTGCGGTCTCGAGGACGTTTGGGTCGTGTCTTATAGCACCCTTCGGGGTGGCTAGAAACGCGACCCAGCGAGCCGGACGTATGTCTGATGGATGTATCCTTTCGTCCACTTTGTAGCTCGTCCAATAAAGCTGTTTCGTAGTGAACGAGTCTTTCGCAAGGGTGCACAGTGGTCAAGAGGGGCCGTTGATGTGTTTTAGTTACGTTGACAGTGATGATTGAAAGCATATGTGTGTCTGAATTCTACGTTGTGAAATATCTGGATGCGTACAACACGATTCCGATATATGTTCATTGTGGTGCACGCCTACTTCAACAAAAATTCTGACAGACGCTTCGAAAAATCATCCTGGGGCCCAACAAAGACCCCCGGCACGTACTCCAATTCGTCGTGCACGACAAACATCGTGGGCGCCCCGAACACCCACGACACGCCGTAAGCAATGCACACCATTACCTCCCCTCTCTCTGGAAGTTTGCGCTGTGGATAGAACACACCCATCTCCGTGACGTACCACCCGCCATCACCAGTGAAATTGAGGCACTCCAGGATTTGTTTGCCATATTCCTCGAGGCAAATGTCGGGGCGTTGCGCAGATGAAAGTTCCACGTAGTCCCCAAAAGAGCTTAACCAGGGATGAAAGAAGTCCTGCATGGTCTTGTTCATCTTTGTTCTGTCGCGGTCGTCGAGGGCTAATGGAAGCACGACGACGTCTTTTAATAGAGCGCCCCCGTCGACCTTCTCTCCGCGCTGTCCTGCGCCACCAGAATGCCATGTCAAAAGGCCCGGGAGCATCGATGGGACAGGTCTCCAGCGGTGCCCTGGTCGCGAGTCGCGCGGCGCTGAACTGAAGATGAACGAGTAGTCGCCTTTCTCCTCGCAAAGCTCCATAAAGCGCTCGGAGAGTTGCTCCACGGTCGGGTTCGTCCCGCGAACAGATGGGCGGTTCGTCAATGCGCCGATCATGCTGTAGAAGTAGTTTTGAGGTGAGACGTGCGTGCGATGGTCCATTCCCGACATGATTTTGAGCGCGGACCGTTGGGTGTAGCCGGACTGCTGCCAGTCGGCGAGTATCTCCTGGAAATTATCCGCGTGCGGATAGATGCGCCGTATCCCATGACGGTCCTTTTGACCGATACGACCCCACCGGTCGATATATCTCCCGATGATGTTAAGGGCGTCGCTTCCGGAGTAGGCCTTGCTCAGCGGAGTCTTGTCCTCGACGCGGGCGGTGAGCCATAACATGTTGCAGTTGACGAGCTCCTGGTACGTCCACACGCTGCGGATGAACTCATCGGCCTCTAGAACGTCTATCGGCGCCTCGGACAACTCCTCCGGGCGCGATTGGGCGACAAACGCCGCCTCCATCTCCTCGATTGCGGCGATGGACTCAGGCGCGAGGACCGCCACGACCGCTTCTGCGCGGGCGAAGAGGAATCCGAGGCTCTCGAGCGTCGCCCGTTTCGCCGCCCGGACTATCGGGACGCAGAAGGCATCGATCCAGATCGGCCGCCCGGGGACACAACGCGCCGCCGCGGCGAATGTTGAGAGTGTGCGGTCAGACATCAAGATGGAAGGATGTATTGTGTTGGGGGCACGTCTTGGGCCCCAGACGTACGAGACGCAGACGTAGGGAAGGGGTATATCGATGTCGAGCGGCTCGCTGAGCTTCCAGTGCTTACCGTCGACAACGATTGCGGCAGCAGCAGGATGCAGAGAGTCAGCCTGAGCATCAGTTTCAACCATAAGGCGCAGTTCCATAGAAGCTGGCCCGCTGGGCTGCAGCGATGTCTCTGAGATTCTTTGGTACTATATGCTTCAATACAAGCAGACGCTTACCAGATCCTTCTTGTCGCCCGTATCATGATCGGGTGTCGATACGTTTACGGAAGCCTCTCTGTGTACGGAAAGATCGCTATCCCACCACCACAAGCGCATCAACTTGGTGCCCCACTTAGTATTGGGCGTATCGTTTTAATGTGCTGAGACATTGGCTGGCGCTTACCTTCGACCATGTAATGCCCATCTTGTATTCTGAGAAAACGTCGTGGAGGTTGTCTGCGAAAACGAGCGCACACCAGTCACGTACTAGTAAGCAGTCCCCGGCTACTGGCAGGCCATGCCTGAAGGGTGAGCCTACCACGGAGCAACCACGGAGTGTCAATCAAACTTAGGCGTGACGCCGTCACTGCGATTCAAATTCTGCCACGAGGCTTTGCAGTGCCATCTTGTTCATACGCCGAAGTCCTATATCCCGACCTGCTCGGATTTATAAGTTCATCGCAGGGTATCATGGCGTCCGGAGACCAGCCTACAGTCAGGCAGTGCATCTGTTAATAGTCCCGCACTTCATAATTTGAATATGATGGCCTATGTTCTGACCCGCCGGGCTCATTGATACCCGTGCGTCTTGCGTTCGAGGAGTCGACGGAGTGATTGCGGTATGCTGAGAAGGCAGAAGAACAACGTGGGCCATGTGAGCAACAGTGTTCCAATGGGGATGGGAACGCGTAGGACCACCGCAGTTCCTCGACCTCAAACGTGATATAGAGGGCCCTAACTCCCTAAGCCCGCTAGGCCCATCCACTGCGCTGCCGAGAGGGGTACAAATCATGTCGCAAGAGACGGCTGCGTAGCCCACTGTTGAATGACCGGCCTTTCTCCGACGTTTTCGCGGAGAGAAGGACGTTGGAGCTCGTAAGTGATCAAAGCCACCCACCATTTGCGGCCCGGCCTTGCTATGGTGTCCTGTCAGTGGGCAGAATCCGGGTTCCCCTGTCGGTTTGAACGTTAATTAGACATTAGAAGTGGCATGTCGTCACATAGTAGTAGTATACCCGATCTTGTACCATGTAGATCATAAAAACTCAGGTCTCACTAATTTGCCATGGTACCACTTCACCGGCTTGGCCGTAATACCCGGCGGCTACATGAGCAAAATCATAGAATCCTCGACTAGATAATGGCAAGATTCGGTATTACAGAATAACCGTGGCCCGACTTCTTGCGTAAATCCTAGGTGAGTACTGGGGATGATATCGGCTTTGTAGAAATATCTGCAGCCACCACGGCAGTAACGCTCATGAAAAAGCCGTCCAAATGTTCCTACTATTTGGTTTCTCTTTGAAATTCTCCAACCGTGAAGCCCGCTCCTTGAGGAGATGATGATAGTGCTGCCAGCTGCGCGGGCCCAGAAAAACTTGGACATTTGACAAGCAGGTAGGGCGGTTTGTGGCGCGGAGAGTAACATTCAGGTTGCGGCACCATGGGGAGCGTGGCAACGAAAACCGAGCAAGTCAAAGCATTATGATCATAGTAGAGGTGCCGCAGCGGCGATGAAAATGTAGCCAGTGAGACCTGAGGCTGGAGGGAGTGACAAGTCCAAACAAGGGAAGCAAATTTCCCGTTATGGGGTCAAACAAGAAGAAACCAACATATGGTACCGGCCCGTCGGGCCGAATGCCCTCCTCATCGCCATGCACCGCTTGCGGTGAGCGCTAAGAGCCACCTACAGCTTGCCTTCTTCCCCCAACCCCCTCTGCGTTATGAACTCGGATCCGCCTTACGGAGAGCTAGCGTCCTGGCACGACATAAACATACCCTCTCCGGACGTCGAACATGATGATCCAGACGACCCGCGTAGATTGTACGTATTGTCTACTAACGCCGCCACCAGTCCGCTGTCATTCATTCACTTCTACCGGCACAGCGATCTACGGGATACTCCAGCCGAAATTGCCGAGCTCGACAAGTCCATAGCAGATTTAGAGGAGCGACTGGCGAGCCTTAGACTTAAGCGAGAACGTCTCCAGGGTGATAGGGCTCTCATCTCCCGTCTTCCTCCCGAAATCTTGTCTCGGATCTTCGAACTCGGTGTTGAAGCTGAAGACTCTATCGAGCTCCTCCCAACCATCAATCTCGTCTCACGACACTGGAGAAATGTAGCGCTGGAATGTCCAGTATTATGGACGTACATTATCCTGGACTCAGACTGGGGCTGGCGCGTTCCAGCCTTTCTCCGGAAACTACGCGCGTACCTCCTGCGTTCACAAGCTTCCAAACTCTTTGTCGATATCGACTTTGGCTACGTCGAGAGCTTCTTGGACGCTCAGACTATCATGTCTGACCTCAAGCCCCATCTCTCGCGGTGTTACTTTTTCAGCATGTCGACACCAAACTGGACATTAATGCGCGTCGCCCAAGAACACGCATTGGAATTGGGGCCTAATCTCGAGGACCTTTATCTCCGCATCGACGCCTCGGAGTCAGAGAGTGGGGATCCGTTCAGTATATTGTCCCAACCATGCCCCCGCCTCACTCACGTCATGCTTGAGCATACCCCATTAGAATGCATACACGTCGCGATGCCCGTTTTGCGTGAGCTTTCTTTGCTCCGAGATCAACACTGTCACTCCTCCAGCAGGATCGCATATCCGTTCAAGGAGCTCATGTCCCTCATCACCGTCGTGCCCCTAAAAGGATTCCGCCTCCGGTCTGCCGTCTTCAACTTGGACAGCACGGAAGACGTGTTCCGGGCCGACCCGATTCCTTACGAGTTGCCCGAATTGAAAACCCTTTCCTTCGACATCGTGGACTCTTCCAGCGTCGCCCTCTTTCTTGAGGCTACATTTCTTCCTACGCTCAGTATGCTCTCGGTTAACTCCGGAGAAGACCTCCATTGGCTTTCACATATATCCCTCTCCCCCCGACGTTTCCCGTGCCTCCGTCTTCTCGACCTTCGCAATTTCAACTTTGGAGGTGCAGGCTTAGCCCCATTTGTTCGCGCACTCCACCACCTCCCGCAACTCACTGGCCTCGGACTGACTTCCCCAAGTACGGGTATTGTCGGGAGCAGGCTTTTCGAAATGCTCGCCGCTGGGCCGGACACGATGGGTGAATGGCTGCTTCCGAGGCTAGAAGCGCTATGCATGCAAAACTGCGCCGATATATCGGGTCACGAGCTCCTACGAGTCGTTGGTTCGCGCCGTGGCACCGCGGCGGGTCAGGTCGCAAATATAGCCTACTTGAAACTGTCCCAGTGCTATCTGCTAGATCCGGAGGCATTAGAGCGGCTCAAAGATCTCGTAGATACCGTACGTATTCTGTGAAGCTGCCGGTTAGGTTTCTGCCTAGTTCTCGGTCTACACTCGAAATTGGCTTTCTCTGTTCGTCTCTACAGCTCGTGGTTCCTATCTGTCTTGCGGTCACCGCCTCAAGACGAAAATGCATTATAGTCGTCAAGGCAATATATGTGAATGCCATTACGCACGTCGCGGTACGTTTGTATGCGATGTCGGTCCTCATCTATCGACGTGACTGAAGCGCGATGTGCCATGTACAGGTATATTGTCCGGTTCCGGCAAGTCACATATGCTAATAAATGGACGCTATTCATTCACACACTACCCGGCAACGCCTTGTACGAATTCTCAGGTCTTTTGACCTGATTGAGCCAGTCTTTCGGCGTTGCGCTTGGTAGTACGTTGGCGGAACGCAGCCGGCCCCCACTTCATAATATAGCCAACTCCTACCACTTGGCGAGCTGTTCGGATGTTCGTTTTCCCGGTGAGCGCCTTCGTCGTGGGTACACATTTATGTCCCTAATCCCAGTGGCGGTGTCTATCCAGTGCGAACGCTGATGTAGCCAAGCCAGGTCAGAGCCCCGTTCGACGCTGTCGCGTCTGCCCACGGCGCCACCTACACTCCTGAAACCCATGGACGAAATTATTGTCTCCGCCGGCATGCAGTCCGTGTCACCAACACTCCGTCATGGTTCCGGCGACTATGCTGAGCTGCGGCTTGAACTATCTCATCATCTGAACACCGAGGTTCTCATCCCGAGTCGTTTTCGGGAGGTCCCCGACGAATCCTGTGGTCGGTCGGGATATGCCCGCTTCTCTGTCTCTCCGGGCCTGATGTAGATGGACACTGGTAAATCCGACGGGAGCTTCCTTTCATCGAGCCCATCCTTCTGCGCACCCTGACATACGATATGTAGGACTTCTGCCGGGTCTTGCGACACATCGTGTGCGTATATTTAACTGACGTATTCGCCGATGGTCGCGGAAGCAGCTGACTAACTGCGCGGATGTGGCTTATACGAGCAGGTATCGCATCGTTTGCTCTTCCTTCCCGTTCCGCCGTTCCTTGTCGACGCCGACGGGACGAGTTTTGCGATGCGATTGCGATCTCGCGGGTGCAACAGCGAAGCGCGAATCTAATCTTAACATCCAATCTCCCGATCCGCCCGAGATCGCTCTTGCACCTGCGCGCGAACCTGGGTACCCGGGAGTATCATGGCGGCGGTGTCGACGCTCGGCCGCGCGCACACGCTCAATTTTCTTCGTTTCTTGGAACGCCTAATTTGAATGATTTTATCCCGGTACCTTATATACACTGGGCGTGGCTGGGTTGGATGACTTGCGCCGAGTCATCCCCCACTCGCCCTCGCTCCTTCCGTCCTTCGCTGCTCATAGGCCATGTCGCAGTCGTCAAGCGCCACAATCAAGAACGTGCGGTCGCCCGATGGGACGGCCATCTATGCGGAAGCGGTTGGTAACCCCCGGAACCCTCCTGTCGTGTTCATCCACGAAGTGACGTTCTCATCTACTGTCTTTGACGAACTCATGCATGACCGGCGCCTGGTCGATCATCTGTACCTTGTGGGTATGCCTTGTGTTCCACTGCACGCGCGCTTACGATCTGTTCCTCAGGTGCGCTATGATCTCCGCTGTCATGGCAGGAGCGGTATGGCCAGCGGTGAAAACGGCCACCAATCTACTTGCTACGCAGATGACTTTTGTGCCGTCGTGCGCGCATTCGGCCTCCAAAGACCGATCGTTGTTGCATGGTGAGTTCCGGCCCTTATGTGTTATCCACCGGCTGACTCGTCTTCCGAACAGGGGCATCGGTGGTGCGTCAATGCTTTAGCCACGCAATGAATCGGAAGGAGTACCACTGACGCAGAAGGCGATGCCGCCTCAGCTGCCACGGTCGCAGACGTATGCGCGGTGGCTAACCCGAATCCGATCGCTGCGCTAGTGTTCGTCGCACCGCTGCCCTTCCTGAGAGCGGAGATGCCACGGCTCGCCACAGAACGCATGCTGGGCGTTGCCCAGGTATTATGCTCCACCCAAGACGCCGTAGTGGCCGCGCGCGCGAAGACGGAGTTCATCCACGGCGTGTTTGCAGGTTCTGCCTGCCGGATCCCGGATGCGGTCAAGGCATCCTGGCTCGGGCAAAGCATCGCGCAGCCGCCGGAAGTCACTCGCCGGGTCCTGTCCAGACAACAAGATTCATCGCGGTTACTTGAGGCTGGACGGCGAGGGTTGCCGCTAATGGTCCTCGTCGGCTCCCAAGACGCGCTCGTCGACGGTGCGGCGGCCATCGGAGAGCTGCGGCGCCACTACCGAAACGCGGAGATGCATGTGGTCGAGGGCGGCAGCCACGCACTGTTTGTCGACAGGAAGGATGAGTTCGTCAAGCTTTTGCTAGTGTTTGTCGGGAAGCTGGCGGTGCGTGCCACGTATGTCTCCCAGGTGGTTGAAGACTGACGCTGATATACGGTTGACCTTAGGTGATGACACTCATGGGCTGAAAACGCGACAGCTTTGACCTCAGCTGCGGTACTGTAATATCTCCTAAGTCCGAAAACCTTCTTGTCTGCGGGAAGTTGCCTACACCCGCTTGTTGTATTAACCCATGTCTTGTACCACCACCCTAACTCTATACCGTTAAGCCTTCTTGCGCGCCGCGGCCGGGTCTCACCACTCCGTAGTAGTACCTGATGCGTCAATCAGAGCGTCCCCCTTGGACAACGTGAAGCCTACTGCTTTGAATGCCCGCACCTCCTCGCATCGAGCTGGAAATCACGACTATCATGACGTCGCAAGGTCGGGCGATGATCATACACGGCATCATGCTACAGGGTGACCGAGTCCGTGAGAGTACGTGGTAATATGGTTCTGATCTCCTTGGGCTCACATGCGCGCGCAGGTACCGGGTTGCGAACGAGCGGGGGTCCTGGCACCCACACGGGGACTGAAAGATGAAATAAGCTTCGGGCGACGCGAGGGTCTGGCACTGCGGTGATCGTCGCAGCAGCGACGCATGAGCAGATCACGAACAGAGTGTGCACGACGGCCGCACGCTCGTGCAGTAGTGGCACGACGGGAGGCTGTGCTGGCCATCAAGGGCTCTCCATAATGCTGCACTGGGATGCGCAAGGAAGGTGTGTATCGAGTGCCCCGAGGAATGCCCACCAGTGGCAAAGACGCGTCCGTGCGAGCCGCAGGGGGCCGTGGCGTGGTGACCGGGTGCCGCAGTGCAGGCGCGACAAGAGAGGACGACTGAATCAGTATACTGAACGCTCCACTATGATACATACACGTTGACGTCGTTCTGAGATTTTTCTGCTATTATGTGACACTGGCGACGGTCGCACCCCACGCACTGCATCCGGCGGCTCCGCAGCGATCTTTGGGGCTAGCCCAAGCTGTCGCTGTTGCTGTCATACAGGCACCTGCGTCAATGTTACCTGCCTACGCGACCGTCGCTGCACTTCGCACGCCCTTCCAGTACGACCCGTTCGGGAACTCAAACTCCGAGATGCTGCGTTCGCGCATCTCGATACTGTGGCGTTGCCGAGCGTGAGTCCAGCAGATGTAGAGGATAAATGTAAAGGTTCCAACATACCTGTAACCCTCCTTCGAGTCATTGGGAACGTTGTACCTGCCGTTCTTGTTGATTGAGCATGGGTAGAGGAAGTGCTCATGCAAGTGGTCGACGAATTCTAACACGTTACGTTCCATCGTCCCCGAGACCGCAATATAGTCGATCAAGCTTTGTGAAGGTATGATTATTAGGGTTTCTTCTGAGAATGGAATGCGGGATACTGACCTGAGATGGATGACGTATTCACAGAGGCCTACGCCACCGGCGTGGGGGCAAACGGGTACGCCGAACCTGGCCAAGACGGTATCAGTAAGCCGCCCACGACGCTCGCCAGGGCACGCTGCTTACTTGGCAGCCATAAGTAGGACGCTCAACACCTCGCTCACCCCGGCGAGGCGGCACGAGTCGATCTGACACACGTCGATGGCCTCGGCTTGGAGAAGCTGCTTGAAGACGATCCGGTTGTGCGCATGCTCTCCCGTCGCAACACCGATGCCATAGGGTTTCAAGGCCTTGCGCACTGCGGCGTGGCCGAGGATATCATCGGGTGCAGTGGGTTCTTCGATAAACCTGCACGAAGAACATCCGACCATTAGCAAGCTGGGCGCTCAAGTGGTGGGTCGTCTTACCAAGGCTTGATCTCTGCTAGACTCTTCACGTAGTCGATGGCCTGGGGCACGTCCCACACCTGGTTCGCGTCGATCATGAGAACGCTGCCTGTCGGCCCAGCATTCTTCCCAGACAGGTCGGGCCCGTTTGGGTCGCGGGGCGCGTGTCCGGCGGGGAGATACTGTGGATCGTCTATGATAGAGCGGATGATCTTGCCACGGCGGAGGTCGGACGCGGGGTCCGCACCGACCTTCATCTTGAAGTGGTTGAAACCCGCTTCGACGGCCTCGCGCGTGAGTCGTGCAACCTTCTCGTCGCTGTACCCAAGCCAACCTGCGGAGGTAACATAGGCGGGGTAGCCGATCTCGCGCACTTTGGCCTCGCGCTCGGCGCGAGTGGCGGCTTTCTCTCGGAGCATAGCGAGAGCCTCTTCGCGCGTAAGGGCATCCGTAATGTATCGGAAAGCTGTTGCATTCACGATTTCTTCCTGGAAGGGTGTTACTTAGCGGCGGTGATAGGAAATATGGATAGCGCTGTATACTTACTGGAGTCATGTCTACAACCAGTTTCCAGAGCGGCTTGTTTCGAGAACGCGCAAACATATCCCAAAGAGCGTTATCCACAGCCCCCAAGGCGATGTGAATAACTCCCTTCTCTGGCCCGATCCTGGAAAGACGTTAGAATGCTATTTTCACATGGGTATGCTTTAGCAAGGCGCGCGGTGCCCCATTCAGTTTCAGGATTTAGCACTCGTCGGAGGATGCGTGCTCCGGTCAAAACAATTTGACTCCAACCCGAGCGGGGCCTTACCCAACCTACGTTGAATGAAATAGAGGTGACATAACTCACCATCGGAGCTGTGAGTCAGACGAGAGATAGTCCCACGTCTTGCCCATGTTTGCGAAGAGCTCTTCAACGTCCTTGCCCACAAGGCGCTTTGATAATTCCTCAATGGCCAGACATACTATGTCATTCCCGCGACCAATAGTGAAGGTCATACCGAAGCCGGTGAGATCTGAATCGGTGTACAGTTTGACGTACGCCGACGAGTAGTCACAGTCGGTGTTCATTGCATCCGTCCCATCTCCACTGAGTGAGGTAGGGAAGCGCACATCTATTATGCCGTTAGTAAACGATACAAGGGGCTCGACGCATTGGTGGTCACATGTGTGAGGGGAAAGATAGAATGTGTAAGTCGATACTTGACAGCAGTGGTGCCTAAGCTTCATTTACACACGGACAGCGTCCATGTGCACAATTTCAGGGTGGAAGACTCGACTTCCGAACTGCTCGTCACGTCATGTGTTCAAGATGCCGAGTCTCGCATCTCACCACCGCAGGTCTGCACGAAAACCCATGCCATGCAGGGAAAAACTGGTGTATACTAGACATCATCAACTCATAGAAGCGTGTCTAACATCCGACCCGCCTTAAGCCCGCGCTCGAGGCGGTGGTGTCGAGAAAGTGCAAATGGGCCAGATGAATCGTAACTATAATGACTGTTTGACTCACCATGAGTTTTGTAGCCTGTTATCTTGGGCGACATCCTGGAGAAAGTGTTGGGCGAGGTCGCTGAGAACGTTGAGAGTGCCTCGAAAGTACCATAGCTCGTGAGTGGAGGGTACTTATATACGGCGGGGGTAGCCTTCCGCTCGAGGACGATCATCGTGCGGGGATCCGGGCCGATTCATCCCCCGGACCGCAAGTCTGCCGGGTCCATCGGCGCCGAGGCCCTGCATCCCGGTCTTTGGGCGCCTTCATCTTTCAAGTAGCCTTCACGGCAAAGTCGACTGTCGTTTCTTACTTAACGACCTGGAGAAAATGCTGGTACTGCCAGAGTTATCTGTGGTATGGACTCGGAGCACACCTATACACGTCCCAAACGGGAGCTAGCTTTTCGCTGTATATCCGTGGTGTGCTACTAGTACTAGTGTCGTGTTGGGCAGAAAACGTTGACTAAATTACTCACGTATGCGCCGGTGTGGTGTTTGAAAACATAAGAAGTGCGGAAACCGTGGGCATTCACCGGTGATGACGGGAGTTTCTCAACAGAGATGCTGTGGCATATTGTGGTCGTCAGCCGCGTCGAAGGACATCTAGCCGCCACTGTTATGAATGCGATGTGACCCGCGGTTCAATAGTAGTGCGTCGCGTGGATTCGTCCTTGTTGCCGTCACCAGGCTGATGAGTATATGGAAGACATACAAGGAATAAGTAAAAGAACTCGCTTAGTGGCCTAGACGTTGTAGGTTTGAAAGTGAGTCGTGACGTTTATGCGTGAGTCTGTTGCGGTTGAGTCCGGCGATTTGAAGCGGTTTGGAGGCGAGAGAGAAGGGTCCTTAAGCTTTAGCGGTGCCATATGGTCGAAAAGAGGATGATTTCTATGACGCAGATTTCGACCGGCCAGCCTTGTGTTTCACTGATCTGGCTTAACAACTTGAACAGACGTTAGTAGCTGTCGGAGGCTTGCATGAGACTCTGGGTGAGAACTGTGAGAAAATCGGGAACACATTGAACTGGCAGACTGCAATCAGTCTGTCCGACTCCCTCATACGTACATAGTGTGGACTAAGCACGGAACTATGTAGTCTTTTTATTAAGAAATAAAACCGCGCACATGTTGACGGAATCAAAGCAAAACTCGACGACGTACCAACGTTTCGGTCAGTGATGTGTGCTTAAATTCTGGCATGTCTTTCCTAGGTCTTGCAAAGTATCTCGGACACCACCACTTAGCGGGTCCACACTACTTGCTACAAACCAGCTGGACGTTCACCTATATTTATCGATAACCTGGAAAAAGAGAGGGGGAGAGAGACTAGAGAGTGGCGAGCGAGTGGTACGTATTACTGCTACATGAGAGGGTATACCCGAAGCAAAGCACGATCCACGCGTACGATATTTGAAGAGGTAAGCTTTTCGAACTTGGCCGCCGATCCCTACTAAGTGGTAGGCACTGCGACTGTGGCCATGACTGCCCAACGTCCGGACGCGCGGAAGACATGATGGAAAGAACGAGGGGAAGAGACTCGAGAGGGAGAGATTGATGAGAGGGAGCGGGGGAGCAGGTGGGAAGGAGAGATACCGGCCAATACGTCAAGAGATGCGCATGGTGATCATGATACATCCGTGGTCTGCGTTGCCTTCTTGTCCGGAAGAACAAAAGGGGAATGCTGCTGCCCGCTAAGCGTGAGGGCGAGGATGTAGCGCGTATACAGGGACGTTCCTGAGGCATACATCAGGAGCATACAGCGTGCAAGCGCCGGGCAGGGAGCGAGGATGCATCGAAGGGGGGGACGCGCCAAGCATAGGCCGGCTAAGAAAGAGGGGCAAAGACCGAGACGAAGGCCAGGGGCAACAGCAACGGGAACCAGATGGAAAGGGGAGAGAGGACAGACAACCGGACGCAGATCAGATACATACATACGTCGTAGTACACATAATACAGCATCGTGCCCCGAGTCATAGTTCATATAGAGCCAACAGGAAGGAGGAGACGCAAGGAGAAAGAAGCAGGGTAGTGGAACGATCCCACGGATAACAAGCCCAGTGGGGCGCGGATGCGCGTCCCCCTTCTGTAGGGCAACAGCAGCAGTACCTCTTGCTATGACGAAGTGGATACAAGCGCAGCTTTCAAGAGTCCGGTCCGTGTCTGAGTCACGGTCCCGTCAGAAGGGGTAAGCGGACTCGGTGTCATCGTCCCCGTGCTCGGCGAGCCCGCGCTCAGGCTCAGCGGGCTGTCCCCTGCCGGCGAGCCTGCCGGGGAAACCGTGCCCCGCCCGAACGCGGACGCCGGGAGCGGCGGCTGGTCGAACGCGGACACAGCCGTCGGGCTCGGGTTCCACGATGAGCGATGGAAGGACTTTTTCTTGCGTACGCTCGCCTTGTACGCCGCCCGTATTGCCGCGGTCGCCTCGGTTGTGATGCTGAACACACTTGTCGATGTTGAGGGGGCGTTGGAGGCGACACTAGGGGCTCGTGACTGCGGCTGCGTGGAGACCTCGAGGCGTGGAGGGAGGGGGCCGGATATTGATGGTGACGCGGGTGGTGGGGAGGCTGCGGGCCCCAGGACGGGAGAGAACGTAGGCGAGGGGAGCGAAGATTCGCAGCTCTCGTAATGGCTGGGTGTTGACGAAGAGGAGGACGTGCTACTGGGCGCCACACTGGATAGACGATGGTGATGATGGTAGGATACTGGGTACGGCCACTCATCGGGCGTTCGGAAGGACTCTGGGAGCGTGGGTGGGAACGCGTTCAGGAAGTCGTTCGGCGCCTGAGAGGGCCATGTTAGCGGAGTCCCGAGCCCACCCTGCGGTGACCCCTGCTCGGCTATGAGCTCCGCCGCGCGGGCCTGCCATAACGACAAATTTTCCCTAGTCTGCTTCGCAAACTCGCCTAGCGCTGGTGTGGCTTGCTATTAGCCAATTTCGAAGCTTAATAGGCGCGGAGCTTACACGGGATGCCTGTCGCGACAAGTTCGAATAACGGACGCGCGAACGTGTTGTTAAACCAAATCTGACTGTTGGCTTCTCCGACGCGGCTATCCGACGGTTTGACAGAAGGTGGAAGCTGCAAATGCTTCTCTAGTAACAGCTGGCTACTCCACTCTGACTCCAGTGCTGCTGCCCAGTGCTGCGAGACGAGATACGGTCGGCTCTGTTCAAAGGGTGAGAACGCTGAGAAAAACGTTCCGTTGACTGAACCTTACGGGATTGCTTATGTCCGCGCATTTGATGAGAGCCTGACACACCAAGATGCGTTTCTTGAGCTCCGGGAAATCCGCGCCTTCGACCAATCGGCGGAATTCAGTCATGAAGTCGAAGTGAATACCCATGTCTGTTGCAAGCACGGTCCCGAGGAGCAGTTTTCGAAACTGCGGTCCCGCAACTGGGCGATCGAGCAAACGGCCGAGGTTGTGATGTCGCATAATCTGAAGAATGAGGGAATAGTGCATTTGCTCGAGTACTGATTTGTCGTCGTACACAACTGCTAGAGGTGTTCGCGCATTTTTCTGTGTAACTGGATTAGCGGTCGTTCATCGGATATGCGAAACATCGTTCAAGTACCATGAACGCATTATTCAGGCCAGGATGGCCTACGTCATGTCCTACCGCAGCGATACACAGCGCAAAGATATCTTCGTTGGTTAACAAGGATACGAGAGGATCGCACAGCTCCTTCTCTCGTTTCCATGTTCGCCCATCCTCCAATAGTATCGTCACAGGAGGAACAGCGCCAGAAGAAAACAAGAAAAAGTACACCGCCTGGAGGACGTCTAAAGCATGCTGAAAATTATGGTACGTGTTTGCTTGTCGGTAGAGTTGACTGAGATGCGGAAGGGAGGTCGCCAGGTAGCCTAAGGGTCTCGTTTAGCAAGTGCAACGGTCGAAAGCAATTCTCTCGGGGGTCAGGCTATCTTGATCTACGCGTCTGACAGGCGCTAAACGGGATTCGTCGAACAAATGAGACACTCACTTAGTGATACAGAGAGGTTCTCTTGCATATTCTCTATGCGATAGAGCGCTTCGAAGAGGATGTACGAGCACGCGATAACCTCCTCTTCCGGGAGCTTATGAGGTTCGAAGTGCCATGAGGACAGCGAATGTATGAGTCGTTCTCGCGTATCTCGATCCAAGTCGACAGAGGAAAGGCTAACGGGCAAGGTGAGAAGCGAGGGAGATAAATGTGCCGTAGACGTACTAGTGATCGCATTCCTGGCTGACCATCATATCTGTGTGGGCCCGCACGTCTATCAAGACCTCCGCATACCTTCCGAGAAGATGTGTACGGTCAAGACACATGCTAGCGTGGTATGGCAACAGGTCGCGCACCTCGTCTCCCCGCAGTCCGTCTCCTCCCAGCCCCCCCAGCCATGGCCATGGTTCTCGTCACTGAGGGCGAGAGCGAGCCCGCCGACGTCGACGCTGCGCCTCCTTCCCATAGTGTCCGACATAAGCAAGCCAAAGGAGAGAATAGCTAGGCAGGACGGAGCAGACTGGAGAGGGGGGATGGGGATTGGGACGAGGAGAGCGTGTGAGAGGGCGGTGACTGTGCGATCCGCCCCACGTGGCCGGTCCCCGCGGGCGCTCCGCCTCCGCTCACCCAAAAGGTCGATCGCATTTGGATCTGGGTGCGTGCCATCACCGCCACCCACCCCGCCGCCCGCCCTGGCCTCTCCGTCCCAAGCCGTCTCATCGTTCTCCAGCCCCCGACACGCGATCTTCATTCTCCTTTTCTCCCGGGAACGTTCCCTCCGTGCCTTGCGTACCTACCCACCATTACCCCACGCGACGGACGGCCCAGCCAGCCCCTGGTGCGCGCCACCAAACGGCCAGGAATGCTCGGAGGTCCGCCCATCCGTTCAGCTCGCTCCACGCCCGGTTCTTCATTTTTTTCGCCGCCTTCAAGTCACGCAGCACATTGCGCTTATACTTGTACCGCAGGTCCCTCGGCGCGCCTGCCGATATCGACAAATCGCCGGTGCAATCGATCCCCTCGGCAGTAGTTTGCAACCCAGCACTGTGAACCGCTGACGCCAAACATACGCATTCGACCACACGAGCGCACCGTCGATCGTCGATAAGCGGGAGACATAGGGCACAGGCACCGTCGCCACCACCCGCCGGCTCGCCTGTTTCATAAAAGAGCTTCGCCAAGGCTCATGCACTTAATGGATAGGCCAGGCTCCCTCGTGCGTCACACTTCCGGTTCACTCGATCGCGATGCTGAATACTCTGACGACCTGCCCGGGATGAGGCGATGATCTTGAATAGGTGAGTGCCATCTTGTGTATTAAAGCACCTATATGAGCGTTGTGGGCATCTTCATCTTGATGGCGAAGCCCAAAGGAGTCCCAGCATCATGTTTCCCTCAAATACGTGGTTCCTTGGCGACCTCCTTTCCCATACGAATCCACTTAGAACGTGTCTATTGCGCAAGGAGGAAAAGAAGGCGGAACAATTTTCACTGATTCTACCGCTATATCTCCCTCGTTGTGATACGTCGTCCCACGCGGTATCTATACGAAGAGCATAACAACGGGGCGAAGAAGAAATGTTTTAGTGTATTCTACCCACCCTCAAAATGGGCGACGATAGAGGCCTGTTTACTTCGGTCGTCCCGCCCTATTGTTCTTCCCTATCGGTGTTGACTGTCGTAACAACAAATCTGATTGGAGGCCTTTTTGCCTTACCCCTTCTGACACGTTAGCAAACAGCTTCTATACGCGTTGCCTTCTCCGCGGCTTTGGGGCTGCAGAGCGCGCGACCATGCTCCTCGTGATGGAACATCGCTCTGTCCCCATGACAAGAATCGTTTCATTTTCTGTGAGTGGAAGTGATGGAAATTCCGTGGTCGTGCTCTGCTAATTTCGCTCTTGGAAAACCGGGAAATCCCTTGCAGTGTCTTCCTCTCCAACTGTATTCATATCGATAGGTCCATGGCGGAAAACTGATGTTACGCCCTCTTTTATCTTCTATCCGATAAACTGAGGCCTTTGCTCGTGTGCCCCGGGTGCATTTGCAGGGTTCGTGGTCTAGAAGATCGGATGCGCGCTTCGTATCTAATATGAAGAGAGTCTCGATTGATTTGGTGTTCGCCAAGGCTTCTCGGTCGAGGTGGTCCACCCACTCCAGCTTCTCTGCTTCCACCCAGCCGCGAGCGGAGCGAGGACGCAGAACACAGATCGTCCCGGTTGAGTTCAGCGACTTTGTGGACGCCGCGCGTCTGGCCAGATTAGCTGTGCGCTTCTCGTACGTACAAACATAACACCCAGGCCTTCTCGGTGCGTCGCTCCCTCAATCATGACCACGACCTGACCGCTGCGTCTTCCCAGCCGTAGCCTGTTGTCGTCCGCGTTGTCCTGCGGATGCGCAATCGCAGCCCTCCCCCGGAATGCCGTCTGACGAGCCGGCCGCTTTGAAGGGGCTTTGTGCCGCTTCCAGTGTTACGTACGGTTACGAACAGGGTTCGAGGCCGAGGTGCGTTCTACATCGTCCACGCTCACTTAGACAGGCCACCTTCTATCGGCAAGCATCGCACTGCGTGGGCGAGGGCGTTTTCTGCGGCCACAGAAGGCCCGTCCTCCACGCTTGCCGCTTCTCTTGCTGCGCGACCACTCGAGACCCCGTTAATACACCCCCGAGTCCGACTCGGTCGTACCCCGTCCCGCCTCGTCGACTAGCACGATCCCGACCCGTCGATCGTCTGCACCCCACGAAAGGCGAACCCCTCCTCTTTTGCATGCTTTGCGGGCGGACTCGGACGCCCTCAGTCCTTCTCCCGCGAAGCTTTCTCGTCCTCCCAGTCCTCAGCCGCGTCACCGCACCGCACCGCACCGCCCGGCCTCGCGCTGCCCCCTTTTTCGCCAGGTCCCCGTGCCGTGACCGCACGCTTCGGCTGGGGTGCCATCATTCCCATACGCGTCCGTTCGTTCCGCAGGACTCGACGACCGCCGCCGCGAGGCTCTCAAGCTCCGGACAGTGCCTGCCCTCAGCTCAGATCCTGTGAATCAGTCTGAGAACTGGACGTATAGCGATCGCTTGGGTTCCCCGCGGATCCTTACTCCGAAGCATGCGCCCTCCTTTGCGTGTACCGTCTGCCCGGCCTTCTACAGCGTGGTGGGCTGGCGTGGCGCTTTCGCCTCTCTGGTCTGTTCGCGTCTAGACTCGCTTGGTATCTCGCGTGCGTGCAGTGTCTGGCCAGGCCCACAGGTACTACGAGCGCTCGGCTTGGATCTGTGGTACCGACGGTCACACCCCCGCGCGCTAACGCTCCGAAACAAGCCATTGTATCTTCGAAGGCAACAACTTCTACCAGACCACACGCTACACACGCGCGCGCACGCGAACAAGGCAGGCCCAACGACGCGCCCCGGCAGTCTACGTCGCGGAGCTGAGAGGCAAGGTACCCGGAGGACGGTGACGTCTCTTCCCAGATCACCGCCGCTTCGCCGCTCCCACAGTCTCCGCTGGGGCTTATAACCAAGTCTGCGCGTCCACGCTCAGGCCTTTACGGTGGTGTCTTCTGCTGTCTCGGGCGGTGTCAGCGCGCCCCGGACGGTTTAACCACGTGTTGGTCCGTACCTGTGACGGATAGTCGTGTGGAGCACGGACGGCCGGGTGACGGGGTCAGGTACCACCGTACCGTGTATCCGCATACAATGGCATCAAAGTAAGCTTGTTGGCGGGTGCCGGGCCCTCTTGAGAGCGAGCTGCCAGTGAGCCTTTGAAAGTCTGCCTCGAAGACGGTCCTCAGTAGTTCAATGTTGGTGAACACGATCAGCCTTCCCGCAGGTCGTAACGCGAAACCCAAGACTAACGGGGCACGGCGGGATGTACGAATGCTACTCACTTTCTAGTGAACAGTTTTGTGGGGTACTAGTAGTAGTACTAGTAGTAGACGGAATGGTTTGGATCGCTTCAAGCGCCTCCACTGCTCAGTCGGCTTCCCTTCCATTCTCGGTTTTGGAAACGAGTGATTCTAAATGACGAAAAACACTGAGGGTCGAGTACGACCGCTCGAGGGCACGCACGGTCGGCTTCAGTACTACTCAAGAGTCGACAATGCATGCTGAAGATACTCCCCTCTCTGGTTTTGGTAATGGATTCAAGTAGGCATGAACGAAATGTAACATGTGAGGGGGGACTCGGAGGGATCGACGGCAGGGATTTCGATATTCGCACCCTTGGAAAAGGCACACTGAAAAGTCCAGGCGCGCTGCAGTGGTACGGTACTAAACTTCCCTCGACTCCGGAATTGAAGTCTGGTAGAATAGCTGACAAAGGTTTCCGTGACTTGTCAGGCTTTTTTGTTGCCTTTCAAGTTGTTGACCCTTCTCCGCACTTTTTACACACCATTCGGACTATAGCCGGAAGAGTTATACAACCTCCCGAACTACTCAGAGACTTTTCCGGGGTCCCCAACATCGAAACGCCTGCGCAGTGCGATGGGAGGTGCTGAGAGGTCTTCCGTGAGAACGTCGGAGTCTGAACTCTAAAGGGTCAACGCCAGCGTCTACTACGGTCTAGCTGAGGTTCAAGTGCCAGAATCATCTCAGCTCCACGCCTCTTAGTAGGACAAAGAGACATCTTACGTGCCCTGTGTAATACGTGGACGCAAAAAAAATGCGTCTGAAAGTAATGCAATAACACGGCCTCAGGGAGCCCTTCGGTTTTTTTCTGTGTTTTGTCGGCGTCTTCATCGTAAACGGGTGCCTCTGAAGGTGATTCAAACCCCGATAGACCTGTGCAGCCTCTATTAGTAATTGTAGGAACGACCATCTTCCTACAAACGAGAGGCTGGCTTGCGAGCCTAGTCATGGATGGTCGAGGATCTCCAAGTGAAGTTGTATAGGAGGCCATCATGAGGCGGTGCTTACGCGCGCGCGGCGCGCGTATCTTTCCCGCTCTAACTAGGCTACTTTACCAACTTACTAAGCATCATCATGCGGGTGACTGTGAACGCGGGCATTTAGCCTCGGTACTCCGTACTGGCACTTGACCATCAGCCTTCTAGACAGGGAAACAGATGCATGCAGATAATATACACAAGAAGACAAGGCGACAGCAAGCAAAGCACGACGACAGCTAAAACTATATGGACCAAGATGTACAGCACGAACCCAGGGATACTATCTAGATACGATCGATAACCGGGGAAACAAACATCGACGAGCGCGAGAGTACTACGACAGCGAGAATGGGGTTACAACGTTGTTGAATGCGAGCGTAGGGGTATGAGCGAGCAATGTTCGTGCGTAGTGTATAGCGTACCGAGCGGCAGCGAACGATATGGATATGGATATGGCTAGCTAGAGAGAATGCCTCACCGATGATGGTGATCCCGGGTAGAGATAGAGAGAGATGCGAGTGGCAGCGACAGCGAATCGGAGACCCCGTGAGCGGCGAGACAGGAACATCCCAAGAATATATGCAAGAAATACATGGGCGAGATGGCGATAGAACGGTCGGGCGGCAATCCGGCCGCTGGTCGTGTCGGTCGTGGGGAACGCGTTGGGAACGTGAGCGCAGGGAGGGGAAGGAGGCGCCCGCGAGCTCGGCGCGGCGCCTTCACGGGAGACGAGCAGGGCGCAGAGCGCAGCCGTACTGCATCCGCGAGATCCGGCCGTCGACGAGTTTAATCTTCTTTGGCAAGGACAGGACGCCTACTCCTGCCCTAGCAGAAGATGTCGCGATGGTATTCAGTCGATCCGACGGCTCAACGTCGGGGGCGGCGGTTGGGTGTGTCGCGGGGTGGGATTGGAGTGCTTCGTCTCGAGTACAGTCGGGCCAAGGGGGTATGGGGAAGAGACAGGGACCGCGAGACTACGAGCCTTGATACGAGACCCATGAGTGTCAAGAGTGCGAATATATGCGCTGAAAAAACTCACGAAACCAGGTCGCAGCGCCCGACCCCGACGATGCATACACCGGCGTGTCCGGTGCGTAACGCCCCGCGCTGGCGCTATCCCGTGAATAGCCTCCCCCACTATCGTACCCGTACTGAGCATGTTGCTGTTGCGAGAGAGGATACGAGGTCTTCGAGGTAGAGCCGCCGAACGCATAGCGGCTCTGCGTCTGGGAAACGCGCGACACTGTCAAACGTTAATTGAGCGACGGTTCTCATCCGCGGGCGGGGAGACGACGCACGGGACGGCTGTACCACGGAGTGGCGCTGATAGTTGGACGACGAGTCGACGTCGGCCTCGCTCGTGTGATAGCGCATGCTCCAGCCCAGCGATTGCGCGGGAGTCATGATCGACGTAAAAGTCGGGCTTCCCGCAGAAGCGGCGGTTGTGCTCCCCGACCCGTTGTCGCCGTAGCCTGAAGAGCCGTCCCACGCCTCGCTCTCCACTTGCATGGCCGGGTATTCGAGGCTCAACGTCGGAGACGCGCTCGCGGCCGACGGAAACTCTGCGCGCGCTCGACGCGGACTCGTGGGCACATGAGCGCGCACCGCTCTCGGTGACGCGGGGGTGCCAGGGTCCCGGTACCTGGCGTAGGTGTGAGATTTGTCCCGGGGGGCTGCCGCGTACTGGAACGCCTCGTCCTCCTCGGGGATGAGCGGCACGGTAAGTTGGATCTGCCACTCGAATTCTACCGGGGATTCCTTCAATGGCCCGACCTCGATACCTCCCGGACCCGGCTGGGTGGCGGCGGAACGAATGCCATCGTGGATGGCGAAATTTTCGAGGCGGAAGGTGCACATCATTTTGCGCATCTTGGGCGGTGCGTGTATTGCACGGAGAGGGACCTCGGGCATGGAGCTGACGATGGGCTCGGAGGGGACGGAAACCTCTATGATGAAACCGCCGTCCGGGTCCTCTTCTTTGATTGGTGGCGTCGGGGGTGCGGTGAGTGGGGAGGACGCGGATGAGTGGCTATATGCGTGCTGGGAGGACGTGCTCGCAACGGGGTCGGAGGGCTCGATGGTGTAGAGCGCTGAATCGTCCCATGATGCGTTCTGCAAGCGCGGTGTCGAAGACGAACTGGTGCCGGGTGTGGTGGACGTCGTCGTTGCCGCCGTGAGAGATGAGTAAGAGCGCGCACCGGAGGAGTACGATTGCCGCAGTCCGCTCGTGTTGCTCGTAGAAGGTGCATGCGCCGACGAGGAGGAGGAGGAAGGTGCCGTGTGGTGATGAGTGGAACGGGAGGGGAAGGAACGGTGAGAAGGAGCAGAGTAGTCGCCACGGCCGGGGTAGGAAAAAGAAGCGGTTACGGAGGGGTGTGAGGTGGACGCGGTCGAGCCCGATGAGTTCGAGTACGGGTTCGCGGAGGCGGAGGAGATTGACGACGCGGAGTAGGATGGGGACGGGGCGGGCCCTGGTTCGTGGGCGTCCCAGGCCGAGTAAGACGGGGTGGTGTTTGTGGGTGTGGCGGAGAAGGAGTAGGGGCCGTCGAGGGAGGCGGCGGTGACGGCGGTGAGGGAGGGCTGGGAGTAGTGGAAGAAGGCGGCGGGGTCGTAGTGGGCGGCGAGGTCGGCATAGCGGCGGTCGGAGGAGGCGGCGGCGGAGGCGTAGTGGGCGGCAATGGCGGACATGGGGACGCAGTGATGGGGCGGTAAAGTCCGGCAAATTAAGAGAGGGCTGGGAGGGCTGGATCTGGGAGCGGGAGTGGTGGGAGGATGGCAGGTGGATATCCTTCTTTAAGACCCAATCACGCTCGCCCTTGCCCCACCCGCATGACACCCGTCCGCGGCGGTCTGGCTGAGATCCACCGCCCCTTCTGCGCTCGATGGTCCCGTCCGTCTTCTTTCTTCCTGTCGTGGCTCGCAGCGTTCGCCCTGGAATTTGTGTTTATCCTTATATGGGAAGCTTCTCTAGGTGATTTGCAGAACCATAATCAGCCCACGCCGTGTGTATACGTACGAGATCCCTCGCCTCAGATCGCTGGCGCTCTGTTCAGGAACACCTCCTCTTCCAGCTCGCCGCCAGTCTGGCCCTACCAGCCAGCGCTGCCCACTACCATCGGCACGCGGCCCTCCCGCCCCTCGCCCCGCCCGCTTTCCAGCCCAGCGGCACCGCGCACGCTAGAGTCTGCCCATGCACAAACTCTCCGTCAGAGTGCTGTCCTCTGCCGCGGGTTCACTTACGTGTCTCCGGACGGTGTCCCACTCCTCCTCTCATTTAGCCCAGGAGGCCTCCCAGCACGCTTCCCGCACCCTGGAATCATTGATCGGCGCGGGGGCGAATCTTTCCAAGTCGCGTCGCCCTTTGAGCAGCTCGCGACCGGGCGTTTGTATCCCGTCCCTCAGCACCCGGCACGCTGCTCATCTTCCGTCTCTGCGCACCCCTCGTCCATGGCGGTATGAGTGACGCGCGCATGGCGGTATGAGTGACGCGCGTATCCCACAT
Organism: Trametes meyenii; assembly: GCA_022606255.1. NCBI lineage: Eukaryota > Fungi > Basidiomycota > Agaricomycetes > Polyporales > Polyporaceae > Trametes > Trametes meyenii. Next base: position 248,676 of record JABYQG010000014.1, on the reverse strand, counting down.
AGCGCACGATCGCTCACCTCGCTTTCGTCCATGGCCAGTTCGGCTGCCGAGCGTTTTTGATTTTGACCGTCTCCTCTCGGGGGCTTCGGCGTACTGCGCGTCTATATGCCGACGTGAACAACACCGTACACTGACGCCCATAAAGGGGTATCCTCTTACGTAATACGCGCTGTGGCGTTACGCACTGTTACGCGTATTTTGGGTATTTTTTGGCCACCACCTTAGCCGCGAAGCCTCCTGGACCTTTCGTGCGCCGTGGCATCTGTGTACGACGAAGCTCTTCTATCGCTGGGGCGCTAGTATGCTCCAGTATCCACCGCGATGGCGTTCCCCTACCTCCTCGATATCTGCTCCGATCCGTCTCCAACGCATCGCGGTGGCGTGCAGCACTAGCATCTTCAATATCTCTGCGATTCGTGCTCGTCCGACTCTGAACCTTGTGTGCGCCACTGGACCCAACTCGATTCGATGCCCGCTGCAAAGTCTATTCGGGGCCCTTCACACGCCCCCTAGTCTACGTCTCCCTCGGTCGCGTCAAGCGCCCCGCTTATCCTTATCCCCGCCGCCCCGTCACCGGTGCCAGGCCCACTCGAAAACGGTCTTCAAGATTCAAAATCGCGTCACCATCCAGCGACGCTTTTTAAACCTGCCGTCCCCACCCAGCTCACATCGTCGCGTCACGGCACCGATCGCGCCAGCGTTCCCCGATGCCAGTGGCAGGCCGCCCGAAATGGACAAGGCTGGATTTCCCACGGCCTTCGGTTAGGCTCGGGCACCCTCCAGCTGTCAGGATTGCAAGCCCCGCTCCGGGAGACGCCGCTCGTCATTCACCGGCGCGCCCGGCCCTGTTATAGGTAGCTTCTCTCGGACGCTCTGTGCCTGGGCGTTGGGGCTCACTGCGTTCAGGCTCGGGCTCAGACGAGCGGGCGAGTCCTTCGACTTCGTGGAGGGCAGACCCGTGCACTAGACCGTATGCTTCGACCGCTACTAGCGACCCTTCCTCGCCCCGCTATCGACTCATCACTCGCGCACGAGTCGCCCCCGTGCCCCCCGCCGTCCCCAAGGGTCTCTCCGTTGAGGGACGGACGTCAGTTGCTAGCACGGCATTTTGCGCGCGGGCGGGGAAACTGGAAATCGAAGCGCGCCCGTCGCCCGCAGTTTCGAGAGGCTCAGATCGGTACCAGGTACGTAAGCACGACCCGTTAAAGCTCAGCCTCCGGGGCGTGCGAACCCGTCAAGGTTTGTGGGCGTGCCGGGCCACCGTGGACTTACCGCGCGTGCCCGTGTACGTATGGGGTACGTACGGTGTAGCATGGTGACGGTGGGGTGGACTGCTGAGGGTTTGGATCGGGTGTGGTTCATTTGTGCACAGATGGCGTCCTCCAGCGATGACTTCATTCCACTACCCTCGGTCTAGTAGGTCTAGACCTGGCCTGCTGCTGCTGCAGCTGCCTAGCTGCAGGCGGCCCGTGCGCGGTGCTTTTGTGCCGTCGCGCGCGCGGCCGCTGCACGCTGTTATTGATGATCGTGGTGGACTGTGGAGCGGTGCGGGAATTGTACCGTGCTGTCGATCCTGACTCACTGCAGTTGCCACATTTAGAGTTGCGGAATTTTGCACGCTGAAGCGCTGTATATTGAAATATCGACTCGTGTAGTGCCGTGCCGCGCCCGACCCTTACAGCGCTCGCGCACACTGCCGGGATACGAGTCAATATCCCGCTCATCGTCGACGGCGACGGCGACGGCGAGAAACGATCGTTTGCCAGGAGGTCCTCTCCGCCCGCCCAACCGCCGTCGCCGTCTTCTCTCGCACCACGACGGCCCACGACGCAGGGCTTCGAAACTTACATAGAAGCCGCTCGAGCTCCCGCCGCGTGCGCCACCGTGCAGGGCTGCGCTCGCCAATCTGGAATGGCTCGGCGAACGCGGGGTCCGAAGGCGTGCTCGCCCGGTTTATCGTCCTGCGTTGGCGGGCCCGGGACGGTGCCTTCAAGTTTACGGGCTCGTCAGTGACGGAGCCAAAGGTCAAAAGTTCAAGGTCCCAGGACACTGCCGCAGCAACACCGTGGAGAAACAACGGTTAGACTATCCATCGGGCCCGGGGCTGGGCGCTGGGCGCGATCTCTCGTCGGGCCCTGGACTTGTGGGCGGACACTAGGCCAGGCTGCTGGTGCAGCTGTATGTTGTCGTGCAGAGGACAACGGGACTCTACTAGGTGGCTCGGACTCGCTATCGCACCACGACGGTACACACAGAGAACCGCCCGGGCGGGGGAAACGACGCCCCATTCCTGGCCCCCGAGGATCCCACACTCGTCCACCCACGCACACATCTCCCGCCCCGGGCGCAGAGCCTCCCTCCATGCATACAGGCCCCCTTTCCCACCGGTATCCCTTCCCTACCGCATCCCGCAACGCCCGCTCCCAGCGGGTGTCGCGGTGTTCAAAGCGGGCCTCCAGTGACCCGGCGAGCGGGACCCGATCAAAGCCCTCTGCGTTGCACGTCGCGCAGCACGCTTCGACGCGGCCCCCAACCAAGTTACACCTCCAAGCGCGTCCGCTGGGGGCGCCACGCTGTCACCACTGCATACCTCGCCTCCCGTCCCCATCCGCCGCTGCGTCCCTGTCCGCTGGAGCCAATCCGCGCCTTGTACGTATAGTCCCTGACACCGGGCCCTCCGCTCGCTTCCGGCATGTCCGCCGTCCCTGCACCCCGCACGGCCGGGTCCTCGTACTAGCCTTACTCTATGGCCCCTCCGAGGCCCCTCTCCTGGGCCCGCCCTTCCCCCCTACTCCCCCTCCGCTCGCGTTCATTGGGTACGATGCTTCGCGGCCGGGTTTTGTACGCCCTTCGGGTCTCCGGCAGTGTGTGGTGAGAGGCGGCCCGGAGAGCGGGCACACGCCGCTGTACTTTGACGTATACCGCACGTATCTTGGGGAACCTACCGGGGGGAAGGGGGGAAATCGTTTCGCGAAGAGTGTGCCTCCGTTTGGTCAAGCACGCGTTTATTTTCACGGACGCCGGCCGTTCTTCTTCAAAGTTTCTGGTTTTTTTTTCTCTTTTGTGTTCATGTGGGACGGGTAGTTCGTGCCGCCCCGCCGGTTGTGCGCACAGCTCCGAGAACTCGATGTGAGGAGTCGACGTTCGGGTCGGGTCGACTCGGAGTCAACTTTCGCACTATTCCCCGGGCCTGCTCGCACTGTGGCCGCCGACGCGCGAAGCGATGCCACCACCAAACGGTGTTCACTCCACCGGGACGACCGCCGTAAATACGTACGGCGATCTGACGCTGCCCGCGGAGGCACACATCGCGCTCGGACCATCGTGCAGGCTTGCTGCTCGCTCCTGATCCGTCCCGCAGTTGCCAGGGCCCCCCGGTCTCGGCGCTCCAAGCCACGACGCCCAAGCTCGACGCGACTCGGAGTCGGCAGTGCCTCTCGCCACTCCTCGTGGCTCGGGGGCAGGTTGAGGAAGCGCCCGAGTCGGCGCGGACGTAGGGGGCCCTCCTGGAGTAAGGCTAGTCAGCGGCGGAGGGGACGCCTGGGGGAAGGGTTTGTGATGATCTTGCTCAGAGATCTCGTGCCACGGGCCCGTCGCACCTCAGCTACCGCACGCAGCCCGCTAGAGATGGGGCTCGGAGCCAACTTGGTTCACGCAGAGCCTGCCAAGGCACGGGCCCACCGGCGCATCGTACACGGGAAGCCCCGGGTCTCCCTGACGCGTTGAGTGACGCCCCTCCCAGGACCCGTGAGCAGGAGGGACGGGCTGGCCGCTCCGTATCGCGAAGTTACCTCTAGCCGCGAAGCAATATGGTGTGCGAGTCGGTTCCTTGCAGGCAGGAAGTGCGTTTGCACGATCTTTGCGGTTCAAGTTGCCACGACCCTGACCCGCCAGTGGCCCCCCTGCGGCGTGCGAATAGACCTGCTCGAACCATTTGGAGGGCGATGATGATGAGTGGCCGGCGTTGGACGTGAAAAGGCCCCTGTGACGACCATCCTGCTGCCGCGCTGGGCGTCGATGGCTGTAAGGCCTTCTGGATTCCTTGCGGCAAGCGAGTAGCTAGGGAGGGGACAGCTGGCCTGGCTTCGAGGTTCATGACCTCAGGCCGCTGGGTGTCCTGGAACTCGTGTTCAACCGATCATGAACGCTGGACGCTGCTGGCGGGAACTGGAATGAGATTGGGAAGGCCTGCGGTTCTCCAGGTACGTGATGCTCGAGTCGACGGTCGTCTCTCCTCTGTCCGCCGGTCGGTGTTCTGACCGCCATTCTATTCTAATTAGAAGATAGGGAAGGCCGGCGTGGTGTGGACACACTGGCCTCATGCGTCTTTCTGTGGGGGACCGGACTCGGTTTAATATAGCGGCGCATCAGGAATTCTACCCGCGTGCGAGATAGTATCAGGCCACGACGTCAACGTGGACGTTCGGACACACACGTAGCCGGCTACTGCGGCAGCGCCGTACGCTACCACCGTCACAAGAGGCGCGCCCTGAGTGGCTCCATCCAGCGCGGTGCCCTGTGCCTCAGCGCGGTACACAGACTAGAAGAAGGTAGCGCGGCTCTTACCTCCGCCCTCAACGGTGCCCCACCTCGTGCTACCGACTTCCCCTGGAAATTCCAGCCTCCCGCTCAACATCCAGCGAGCGTCCGGCAACTCTCGCGACACTGCCAATGATCTAGAAATGCTTGCCAAGCACAGTAGATGGATGGCCGCACCCAGTGTAGCAGTGGGAGCTGTCGCCGTCCGCGTGCCATGATAGAACGCTCGATCATAGCGCTCCCGTGATATTATGCCCTCAGCAAAAATCACTCTCAATGCCAACCTAATTCGACCAGCGATCGATAGCACTCCTGTCCACCGTGGCCTGTGCAGCGTGCTGGCATGGAAGCTACTGTCCACGACCGGATTCCAGTCTCGCTTATCTTATGTGAGTGACGCATTCGAGTTCCAGCTGTTTGCGCATCGCTAGGCCCCCTTTGAAATATCAACCCACAGTGAATTCGTCGGAGGTGGGGTTTTTGTAATACACGCCCGTCGGGAAGCAGCCCTTCAAAGGCCTAATAAGGGGCATAGACGGAGGCGGCACTGTCGGCGCAAGATTAGCCGTAGACTACCTGCGTCGGCGCCGCAAACCCCTGTGCGCGATTAATTTACCGTAGGGGCCTATCGTTCTGCAAACAGCTGTCATACATGCCACCCGCCGTTCCCGTCTCGCTCGAGGATGCCATAATGGCAGCCGGCCCGAAGCAGGGAGGCGGAAGACGGAAGGCTCATATGCTAGGTATCTCCGCTCGTGTGTCACCCAACGGACGCGAACACGAATAGTGAGCTTGTGTGAACGACCGTCAACAGGCCTACTACGACGTCGTCACGAAGCTGCGAGCATGCACGCGGTGGAGGCCCGGGGGCTGGGACTGCGGTTTGCGCGGGCGGGCGCAAAGTTGAGGTTACGTTGATCCTTCAATCCGCCCGCGCTTCTCCATCTGTCATCTCCCCCAACGGTCGCGCGCCCTCGACGGCCCCAGACAGGGCTTCGGTCACTTTCCCGTGCCTCTGACTGCTGCTGCGGAGATGTGTCTAGTGTCTGCGACTAGAACTCGACCGCACCCGTCTGCTCGACGGACTTCGCGGACCAGCGCAACTTGAACCAGAGTCGACTCGAACTCGATCCCCAACGATCTAGTCGCGAACAATGCGACTCAGACTTTCAACAAGGCATTCGAAGCCGATTGCAACCATCCCGCAATCCAACAGTTCGTCACCGTCGCCCGTCGCCCTATCTCTCGCCGCTCGTTCGAACGCTAAGTTAGGGGTTGGCACGACTCATCGACTGCGGCGTCCAAGTTGGCCTTCAAAGCCGTCCCGTAAACGCCTCAGACGTAATCGGAGCGGTCGCGCTTGGTGTGGCCCGGGGCCCGGTCCAGTGGAGCCTACTGCATCGCTGCGGGAAAAACCGTAACGGACAGTGGTTTCAACAAAGCGGAAGACGGGAGACCGGACGGCCGCCGTGCGCTGCTCAGCCTGCTGCACGCCGTGGCCTGGAGGCACCCAGCGGCAGGCCTTCTCGCCGCGAACGCTATCGGCGCGCGAGGCATTTATAGTACGGTGCGGGATCCCAGGCGGCGTAGGTGTAGGCAATTGCAGCGCTGCTAAGGTCGTGCCGGGTATATAGCCTATGAGAAGCGGTCGGTGGCGTGCCGCAGGTCAGTTCCGCACCTGCGTGAGCGTACGGTAGCACGGCGTGTGGATACGGATTGGAATGCCGGCATGCATGACCTCTTCATAGTTACTTGGCGGGATGCGGCTGTCATAGGTTTTTTTGCGTTTTTTTGCGTTTAATAAACGTAGTCTTTACTGAGACTAATGGGCGGTAATTACCGTACTCGTTGGTTCCTTGGCACACGATGCCCATGGCGTTCTGCCAGGCTGCGGCGAATTCAGAATATCCCGCTCGCATGCCCACGAGCACATCACCTCGAAAGGCATGAGCACTACTAGTGTGGCATTGGGGTTGCATCCCAAGCAAGGCAGGTAAATCCCCCAAGTTTGGCGTGCCTTTCCGGCACACACGAGATTGGGTTCTGATGGGCAGATTGGCGCTCTACGGCGTCGCTCCCGAGTCCCCGCCGCCCATTTCCTAATCAGGACCTCCCCGACACCAACTCCAGCTAGGAGGTCAAGTTCATATCGACTAGTACGAACAGGCTTGTAATCCTAAGGTCAGATCATTCTACCTCCACTGAAGACTGTGCCACGTCATACCAGCTAGAAATCGAGGCAGCAGGGTTTGGGAACGAAATCGCAGAAGCACAGTGGTCAGCTTCCGACGCCCCGGAGTTCGCGAACGGGGGGCATTGGTGCACCAAAAACGCATGCCGAGGGCTCCCATGAAGAACCCCCCGAACCTCACGTCATTGTACTCAAAGATCTGCACCGTCCAAAATGCCGGAGGGTCCACTTACAAGGGAGGTACGTTCCTTGTCAGAGCTCATATTCACCGGCCTGGCAGGAGTCGTCTGGGACAAGTATGCTTACCTGCTAGCCGTGTCCGCCGTCGTAACGAACGGCAGCGCGACTTCCGTCCTCGCCTTTAGGCATCTAAACCGTTCGACCAGCGGACTAGACAAGCCCCTCCCCAAGGGTCCGTCGATCCAGACATGTCCTGGATCTCAAAGTGATTCGCGTCCTCCTCTCTCACCCCTCACCCCGCTCTCGAGTTCTCCCGCGGACCACCGATAGCTTGCGCTCTTCGTCGTGCGGCGTGCGTACGCAAGGACGATCTTCGGCGGGCTTCTCGTCCGCGCGGCCGACCCGGACTCGGACCCCCATTTTTCGTCGACGTCTCACGTAGTAGTGGCGGCAAGGTTCATGTTGCGCTGTACGACGAGGGTAACGGCTTGTCCCTACGCAGGGCGCAGATCCTCCACGCACCGCAGCGCCGCTATCGCCTCGGGCGACGTCCTCGGGCCCCGATTTAAGTCGTGCGAAGTGGGCCGGTTTCTCAACGATTTCTTCAGCCGGCTCGAGGACAGGCTCTTGGCATAGACGACTCGCTTCTGGGTCCCAGGCGAGGTTGAACGCTGCCGCATACTAGTTTGGCTTGTTAAGCAACGAACTAGTACCTCAAGTGGTGAACCCTCAACACTTCTCTGAGGGGGCTTGACGTATATTCGACTTCGAGGCATTGAATATCGTAGTATGAACAGAATACTGCAACGGATTTTGGGCTTCGTTCGTTCGCAAATTGGACGTGGGGTGTTGAGTTTACGACGATAAGCACGGTTATGCCCGGCCTATCGTAGCTCATACAAGCCGCGTATTCAATGCTATGATCGGTTGGTGAGACGCGAGTTCCCTGCGCCGAGGAGGTGCCATTCAAACAAACGGATTCTCGTCGACGTTGTCTCCATGATATTTCTTGGAACGACGCTCACATGAATAGTAATCATACTGTCACGTATAAGCAGTCCCGTTATCTACGGTACACTGCCCTCGTGAAAGTATAGTCCCCTTACTGCGCCGATACCGGGTCATCCTCCTTCCCAGTCCGTCGTATATCGGAAGGTCGATGACGTGTAGACTGAATACGGGCGCGATGTTTGCCTGGACGGATTGGAGTTAGCCATTCCTCTCCTTCGAAGGGCACATCTCCTGCCCGGCGTACCCGGCTGCATCGCGATGAGTAGCTGATCGCGTGCCCATGGGCGTAGATTCCACCCGACTTCCTGCCTCGACTCGGGGTACTATCGAGGATACTCACCGCACACCACACTCTCCTTCAAATTTCGATCATTGGCAGCTCCGAGGCGGAACGCCACACAACCGTGGTGGTTGGGCACGCGGCCTCGCCACTTCCCCCGTTCCTTCTGTCCGCCACATCCGGCCACACGGCACGACGATTCTCGCGCTCTGACGGCCCCTTCGCCCCATAATGCCAGCCACAAGACCTCAAGTACCGCCGGAAGAGCGTTCCTGGAGGGGCAGGGTCAGGCCGGAGAGCGACTCCCATCGATCTTCCAATCTTCCTTTCATCTAAACCGCGCGGTAGGGGGCGATTCGCAGCGCCAATGAGAGTTCGTGCGAAGAGCACATGGTGCGTGCCGGATATCCATTGTGTTCCCGGAGTAACTCGAAATCGAACGTTTAGCGGAAACGTTTGGGCGCTTCGGCAGCTGTTCATCCTAGCGCTGTGCTCCTTGTTTTTACGAAACGCCGTTTAAAAGTGTGTCAAGGGCGTACCGCTCGTGTCTGTGGAAACGACAGGGGTTTGCACGTTAAGACCTCGGGATTGATTATGAGCGCTCGGGGAGTATGGTGTTCCTGTTGAATTCGCGTTTCAAAGGAGGCAGATGGCCGTTACGCGGTCCAATATCGTTCGTGGCGGCCATCGATACGGAATTGACGTGTTCGGGTCGAATGCACCCGATCTGAAAATCAGGATCACGCACCTCATTGACACATGTTGCGAGTGTTCCGCATCATTGAACTAACCCGACATGCCAGCTTTGTTCTCTCTGTGTTATTGTGTGGTTTGACATTTCGTTCACAGGTCGCGACAACCACTTCTCTATGAGATATGGAAGGGTCATATCTAGGCTGTGCTCAGCGCCGAAGCTCTAGAATCCACGATGTGACGGCGGCGCATCATATCGGGTAGGCCCCAACGTTCACGTCTCGTCAGAAGATACAAGATAACATGAACAGCGGTTGAGTGACGTACCAGATAAATCAGTGATCATCCACAGCCGTCGCCGTTTACACGCATTGACTACGCCATTAGTGACGTCCATTATAGAGAGTTCAAGAGCCGCCGACAACTTTCACCCCAGAATTCGACTCGTGATTCGATAGCTCGCCACCCGGAAACAACCTATCTCTAGCACGAGACGCCTCATATGAATGAGAAGCTTCAATGTGGCAGCGCGATTGAAGGGAAGTAGGTACAGAGCATCTGCCAATTGAGTTTGAAGGGTGCTCCGAAGTGGGCGCGCACGGCTCGGAAGGGAGTCTCGACCCTGAGCGCGGGGGCATCGACCTCACGCTAACATCTAAGGTTCGCTCTCCAGCTATATTGCTGAATGGCGGCGGCCTCAAGTTCTGCGATAGACCAAATATTAGATGATATGCAAATACCAAGAGGCCCAAGTTGGATCCATTGTGATAGGGAGTTTGTAGGGTGGAATGTAGGCTGTTCTGAAATCGCTAAGTGAAATTTATTAGTGATGATGCCCGTAGTCACTACTACTTAGTGAAAGTCGTGCGCTAAAATGGGCCATGCTCACCAGGTGGGCATCTATGCTGCGCAGAGCGATCAATTTCTCAGAAGAACATCGTCGCCGTTTCAACATCCCGTTGTAAGGAAGTGGCCTTAACGTTGCACGCTCACTACGCGCGCGTCGCAATGCTTCGAGGACAGCTAAACGTCGTCAAGGGCCGGTACTAAGTACTAAGGCCTTGCCTCGGTTGAAACCCGGACGATATCATTTGGCATGGTCGATGGGCACGCCAAACGTGGTCCACGCATGCATGGCGTTCGGCTTTACTTGCTGCGACACGCTACCACTGTTGATTACCGACGGGCATCAACCTGTTCACCAAAGTATGAGGTACATACCGATACAAGTGGCCGCTCGGTCATCGTACCACCAGTAGAGTACCGCGAACGCCGATAGGACATATACGCCGGCCGAGAGTACGAGAGAGTACTATATTTGTCGTGCTTCCTGCTCCCATGTTACTCACCTCACTACCAGTAGTACTATTAGCCCAGGGCAATTAAAGGTGCGCCCACTTTGAAGTAGTTTGAAGTTGAACGAGTAAAATCATTGACGTTTACCAAAGCTTTGGTCAACGGATCGGACCGGGATAATCCGGGACCGAGCTCCGGTTTTTCACGACTTTGGTTGCCCAGTTTTCGGTCAGTGACTCTACGAGCCGATCCCTAGCTTGGGACAGATCTCCTAGTTGCTGTTCCTGTCCTATACTGGCCTGTTACTCATACTCCTGGAGCTTTGTTGTCATGAACCTGACATATAACACCCTGGCCACTCTGTCCTTTGTCATATCATACAACCAATCTCTAGTTCTTTGGGGCACTGTTCAGCTTGTCGCAGTCGAAGCTCTACGCTTATCCTGTTGAGTTTCGTTTGCAATACGAAGGTTCTGGGGTGAAGATACCCGAGGCGTGGTGGATTGCTGGGTCGTGACTTTTTAACGATCCTCCATCAATTGTGGGGGCTGACGCAGAAGATGAATCGCAACACACTCGATACCTGAAGAGTGCGTCGCAGATCATTAATGCCTCAACTAGATGGTCCCGACTCAAGATATATAGACCACTGTATGTTAGTGCATAGGATGGGCAGCAGCGTGGTGTCGTGCCGAAAATGTATGCAGGTGAGAGTTCGCGTCGACGAGTCAATAGCTACGATTGAACGGCCTTAGTGGTGAAACATTTAGACCCGGGGTTCCCCTATGATCTACTGTCAACCACACGACGACCACCAGGAGGTTTACACGCGCTGGGTATCGGTCAGTTTCGGCACGGCAGACTTCCGATGCGGATAGGATGCCCAGAATGTGGGGCGGGATGGAGAGCTCGTGGCTCACGCCGTCTATCTTTTATTTATCCACTATGGCTTCCCAAACCACATTCACGCGATGTCAACGTCAGGCGTGTTCTCTTTGGCGTTTCTGGGTCGGACCACCGCCAGGTTTCTCGTATGCTCTCTAGTAAATGCATTTTTATGCCGCTTAAGGTGCCGAGTATTACCATATCCGCAGTCCCCTGACTAACGTAGAATCTACCAGGCTCGGATGACCCCAGAATCCATTTCGCACTCATGGAAGCACTACAGCATACCCCTCGAGAACGACCATGGCTACGCACGAACACTGCCTTATGCCCAACACTGGCGCTGTTTGGACGCCCGCTTCGTCCTTTAAGCCGCACGATCCCCCCGGTTAACTTAAACCGCGACCCTTCATACCCACACCCTAGGATGCCAAGCCCCTTACCGCCCGAGGTTGTCGAGGAGATCATACATTCCATCGATGACCGGGAAACGCTATGCAGCTGTGCTCTCACATGCCGTCAGTGGCTCCCGGCCAGCCGTTATAATCTCTTCTATCGCATTTCGATTTCGCGTCGGGCCAATTTCGACGCTTTCGTATCCGTACGCAAAGCACATCACATCGCTTCTGCCCTCCGAAACATCCACTCCTTGCAGCTTTGGGAAGACAAAGAACGACCGTGGCTTCATCTCTTCCTCCTCATTTTCTCTACTCGCCTTCCGAACGCCGATTTCCTCACCTTCGGCGATTTTATATGGGACGAGTTCCCTCTCCGCCCTAACTTTCACGCGCTGGGCACACAATTCTGCTCCGTAACAACGCTGAAGTTAACTGACGGCAATTTCTATAGCTTCATGGAGCTGCGGCGGATAGTCGCGGCCTTCAAGTTACTTTCTCGCCTGTTCCTCGTCAATGTGGCGTGGCGTGTGGCGCCGGCGGTATCTCGCTGCGAGCCACTATACCGTTCACCGCATCTAGAGCTTCTCTGGTTCAGTTCGTCGTGCGAAGGTGCTGTTCCTGCGCTTGTCGAGTGGCTCCTGAACACCTGCTCCATCGAGACGCTCAGCGACGTGCAGATATGGGACCAACATGCTCAATATGTTCCTGTACTATGTTCGTTCGTACAGGCCCTAGGCCCGCAGCTGGAACACTTCCAGGTATCGCTACGATCCTGGACTCGAGGTGCGCATGCCAGTCTTCCGTGCGTATTCGCACTCACGAGCGCAGCCGCCACAGATAACTTCTTGAACTTATCTTGCAATACGAATCTACGGACGTTGCACATCAGGGATATCGACGCCGCGTCCTGCCCAATTCTCAGACTAATCCTCCAAGATCTGAAAACGGCTCATCTTGTCGACCTCACACTGTATCTCAGAATTTCGACAATCGCGGATCTGAAAAAACTCAAGGATCTCTGGAAGGGTATTTCGGCCATCTTAGAGGGCGACAACTTCCTTCCCCTGGAGAGGCTCATGGTATGGGTGCTCAAGGTCCCTGCCACTTGCGAGACGAACGTCCCGGATCTCATCCGAGAGCTGCGAGAATGGATGCCTGGGCTGGACTGTCGTGGCGTTCTGCGCGTCTCGCCCTGGATGAAATTGGAAGAATGAGGCGTCTCCCGGGCTTTGTGGGCTCCTTAGTTGGTACGGGGGCTCGGCTGGCGCTTAGGCGGACAGGCTTCTCACACTGGTTGCTGGACGCTGTCTAGGTCGGTCGGCTACAGGCAATCAAATATCGGACTCTGTCGGTGGCACTGGATTGATCAGCTATGGGTCCTTGTATGTTTGCTTTCTTGAGATCGGCATTCGTCACCATCGTCATGGCGAGAAGAGAAGGTTGTGGTCTGATGCCCCTCCTCGGCACGTCATACTCTCCTATATGTCCATGCTAACCCCTTCTTGCCCGGCAGGACTCGCGTCTGCTGTGGTCGTGTTTTGATACATATAGAGTCGGTGAGCGAAATGCCGTTTTAGTGTGCGAAGCAAATGCTGATAGAATGCTGCGCACATCCTCGGAACAGATGGCCCCTTTTACCCCATAACCTATTCAAACTTCAGTCTATCCTACATCCTATGCACGGAATAGTCGCCCTATCCCGGGAATGGGAAAGCGGCTGGGCTACGGTAGCCGTTCTTTCCCACCGCGCGCACCCCGAAAACCACATTATCCTTCGACAGATCGACAGTCACCCTATCCACCAGGCCTACCGGGATCACGTTCGTCCAGAACGGCGCAATCGTTGGTCGCCACAGCACCTCGTACCCCGCGAGATCCTTATCGTTCCCCAGTGCCCATCCGAGCGTGCTATTATTCGTCAGGACGGCCGTGTCGATCGTGACGTTCTTCGGTGTACCTGGCGCCTGCGCGAGCGACCAGATCGCGGCGCCGTTCACCTTCGCGACACGCGCGACGAAGTCAAAGTCGACGAACTCGATGAGGTCGCCGAACTGCTTGCCCGTCGAATCGACGCGCACGTCTTGGTGTTGGTGCGCGAAGTCCTCGTTCGGCTCGGTGAACCGCGCTGCGGGGAACCCGCGCTCGAGGAACGGCTCGTGGTCGCCTCCGCGCAAGAATCGATCAAGGCGATAGATGACGCGCACTATGGAAGTCTTGTCAGCTGCAAGCTTTGTGTGGGAACGAGTCTACGCACCGTTCATGCCTGTGACCTGGTTGGAGGCGACCTCATCGACGAACCGAGCAAGCTCGCGCGCAGGACTATCGTTCTCCCCACCGATGGACTCCCGGGTCGCAATCTTGGACGCGCTGTCGGCGGTCGGGATGCCCTGTGCGAAGAGGCGGATGCTGAAAGGGTCCACCTCGCCCTCGTCGCCCTTGGAGCTCCCGACAATATCGTTGGTGAACATGCCTTGCACGTCTACCCCCGCATCGAACAGGATCTGCGCGAGGTGGTCGGCTCCGAACAGGCCCTGTTCCTCCCCCGCGACCGCAGCGAGGATGACCGTGGCCGCCGGCGGAGGCCTCTGGATGAACACGCGCAGGAGCTCGAGGACGACCGCGACACCCGATGCGTCATCGTCCGCGCCAGGCGCGTCATCCGTAAAGTTCATAATGTCCGTCACCCGCGAGTCGTAGTGGCCCGTGATGACATACACCCTGTCTGGGTCCGACGCCCCCCGGATCGTCGCGACGACGTCGCTAATGTTCGTCGGCGTCGGAATGCGGCTGGCGGGCTGCTGGATGTAGCTCGGGACGGTGATGGTCACGTTCGTCCCCTGGCGCGCACCTCGCGCGATGCTACGCATCTCCGCTGCGAGCCAGTCGCGCGCCGCGCCGATACCGCGCACGGGATCGGTTTGGTTCGAGAGCGTGTGGCGCGTGCCGAAGGAGACGAGTTTGGTGATAATCGCCTCAACGCGCTTGGGATCCACCTGGGGAAGGACGGCGCGCAACTCGGAGGACGGAGATTGCGGGACGAGGGCGCTTCCTGGGCCTTTGGGCCAGATGTCGGCCGTCGCGCATGCACGGGCAAACACCCCGTTCTCATGGGTCAACGCGGAGGTGGGAGGGTGCGCACGAATTGTGGATGCCGCTTGGACGAGGCCGATCGATATAATCACGAGGGCCACAAGGCCCTTCGTTGGAGCGGGGTAGTGGAACAAGCGAGAGAGCATTGTGGTATGGCCCTTCGTACAGTCTTCTTCATTGTGGTGTCGGACTTATATCTCGAGTGAGTTTCTATCAATTCAGCTATATTTCTCTCAGTGTGCGGTGTTGGGGCGGATCAGATCGTCGGTGAGCGCGTTCTAGCCAGTCTTCGAGGAGAACGTGAGCCAGCTGAGGAGGGTGAAAGCATATGGTCTGTGCCGCGATAGCGCATCGTGCGCTGCGCGAATGCTGCACGTACCTGTCCCGCATCTACAAACGGGGTGTACGGAGTACACTCTTGGGAGTCATGAGACGCTACGACCGCTTCCGTGAGTATTTCGGTCAGAGCATTGTGCTATTTGTGTGAGTCTGATCGGGAGCTTTACGCCATAGATAACAGGTAGTATGAAGAGCATCTCGCCCTCGCTGTGAAAATTTGGATCGCGCAAGACGAGTCAGCTACTTGCAATACTGCGTGACTTTGCAGTGTGTCCACGGCGTTTACGAGACATACGCGTGCCTACCTCTGATTTCCCAGGTCAGGGACTCATGCCGCGCACACGAACGCTCATGTGCACGAACGGATACGTCGGCTCCCCTGTTTTATACCAATATTCATAGAGATTTGGTGTGAACCTAGGCTGAAGGTCGGAATTTCGATGCTATATGCTTTACAGCATCCGGATATAACTAGTAGTCAACGTCGAGAGTGACAGGCCGAAGCTTCGACGCTTCAGCAAGTGATGATATAACGCCTCCGATTCTTTTCTACCACCACCACCGACCCATTTACGAAAATGAGTTGCCCTCTTCTCCTCCCTCTCAACGACACTATCGTCGTTTGTGTTGTTAGCAAATGCGGTCAGGAGGATGGCTCACCACAGGTGGTTCAAATTTCGTGCAAAACCGAACGGTATGTACGCATATATGCTGATGAAAGTGATTCTGGCCTTACCGAATTTGCGCGTTTATACAGGCCAGACGATATAAAAACCATCGCGACGTATTATCTAGTGCAACATGAGTTCAGTGTATGCGGGGCTTAATACCCGTACCCCCCTCCCGATAGTACTCATAAACTTGGACGGCATCCAGGAACTCGCACTACGGCTAGTGAATGCTCATCTGGAGGACCCCCTCGCTGCATTCCTTACCTTTGAGGGAGATCTTTATGACGTCGAGGCCAGTAAGTGCTCACTAGACGTGTAGTATAGAATGACCATTGTAACTAAGGATTATACAATGCTTAGAACACGCCCCTTGGTCTTTCGGGAAGGATGTTATTTTCTTATGGGGAGACGAGCAGTTAAGAGCTTGTGAAGATAAGTGGACCTTCTCCTTCAATGCCAAGGCGCGTGGTGACTCGAATCAGTCGGACTCTACACTAGAAAAACTATAATATCACTCGCGTGCGCCTGAGGGCTTCTTTCGGAACGTAATTCCTCCAGTTCTCAAGTGTGCAGGCGTGTGATTTAAGTTAAGACCTCGTAGAATCTCTACCCTACCATGTAGCCATATTATCCGGGACCCGAGCTTCCACTCTACTCGAGTACGATCGTAGTCGCGAAGATGTCATCTCTCGAACATTTCAAGAGGCGGTTTTTGGGAGCTGAAAGAGCAGGAGGGTATCCGAGATCGTGAATCGCTGATGCACCCATATTGTCGCCGTCCTGTAAAGTGGATGAAGGCAGGTGAACTCAAGTTTCTCATGTGATTTATGCGCTACCAAACGAACACCAAGCGTGTAGCGACGGGAAGTGTTGACATTCAAATTGACAGTGAGTTGACTGCATTATCGGCTTTGCCCCTTTCAATATCGTCGAGCATTGAAGACTCTGGAATGCTCAGATACCAAGCATGGATTATGTTCTTCCGTGAAGGGCGCGGCAAAATTACATTAGCGATGAATGCAGCGGCCGTACGGCACGTTCGCACTGTAGAGGCTTCGAAAGCCTCAGCCACCCTCGAAGGTGATGGACAGAACCCCGACTTAGACAGCAACCGTCTCTGGTGCTCCGACTTTGAGCTCGGTGGCTTTGTCGCACGGCAGGTATTGATGGTCTTCGGATGCCGCGGAACGCATAGATGAGTCATGAACGACGTCTTGTGTGATTTTGATATGCAACACGCGCTGCGAGGAGACACCGTCCTGTGGTGCCAATGCGTGAGTATGTGCGGGCCTTGGTTCGATCTCGGAAGAATGAAACCTGTGGAAAGCCGTGGAAGCCGTTTCCTGCGTCGTGGTACCCGCAGTGGCCTTGGGTGGTGCTCGTGGTAAGACCTGCGTCGACATCTTGACACCCATGGTTACGGAGGAAATGGCGGTGGTTAAGACTACGGACGCGATTGTGAGATGGATGAAAACGCATTCCAAATGATGACAAATGCACATACACCGAGAGCAGTGAGTTGGCGTACGCTGCATGGCACGTGGGGACCGTAAGTCGCCGACCAAATTCGCCAGCACACGATCAGAAGAGTACCTTTTGCGATACATATGTTGAGTCCGTCGGTGATCAAGGAGTGAGGGTAGTAGATAGCCTATGCGAAGTCATGAGTGCGGGATTGCAAATTGAGCAGAACGGTCTGCCCACCATGAACAGCGAGACGATACTGAGCGTGCTATGTCGAAAAGCCCAACTATCAACTATCAGATGTAACGGTAACCAAGGCCTCGAGTCTACTCACCCTGTAAGAAGGCCTGCGTCGAAGGGGGGATTAGAAGAATTCATACGGTAACGGACGAAAGGTCTTACCATTGTTTATAGTGTAAAATATCAGGATGTTGAGAACGGAATCAGTACTATGATATCTTTGTGAGGAAATACAGTAGAAGTTCGAAATAGTTGCGGGCGTACGACTTGAAACCAGTGCGGCTCCGATACAAGGTGAACGTAAGTAGTGTCGTGAGCAGCATGTCGGCGCCGATTATCAAACCGAGCGCTACGATTGAAAGCCACTATATATACGTTCAGGGTCACCCGCTCCACGATAAAATTGGGTGTAGCGTACTTGAAGAT
This sequence comes from Trametes meyenii, assembly GCA_022606255.1. NCBI lineage: Eukaryota > Fungi > Basidiomycota > Agaricomycetes > Polyporales > Polyporaceae > Trametes > Trametes meyenii. The sequence continues at coordinate 230,973 of JABYQG010000014.1, read as the reverse complement.
TTTGGACGTGAAAGATATCGGGTTGAATGAACCTGTTAGAGTGCTCGTATGAGCAGCCACGCATGGAAGGTACGCATAGCATCAGGGACTTACGCCTCTACCGTGCAGGCTAGTGGGGAATCAGGTTAGCATGGTCTGACAGTCTCGCGCTATCGCGTTGGCTTACCGATGGAGAACCCTAGAAACGCCACATGAATATCAACTCGGATGGTGGTCAATGAGGCCCGAGGAACTACCTAACTCTCCAAGAAGAAGCCCGAGCTGACAATCTATTAGAGAGTTACGTTTTATTTAAGGAAAGCTAACGCACTGCAAAAACCACCGCAGCAGCGAATTTGCGGTTCACTGTCAGAGAGGCGTCAGAGTACGGTACACCTGTTTTTGTTGTTTCAAAATGTCGTACAGAGGAATAGACGTCTTGCGAAGAAGCTGTCAAGGCCAGAGATCAGTTGGGCGATCATCAACGTTATGACGTATATCCTACGCTTGCGTTACGGCGACAATTAGTCCCTAGAAATGTCGTGAGCCAACGCGATTGCGTCCATGGTCTCCAGAATGAGCTTACCGTAAGCGCTGGCAGAGCCTATCTGTTTGTTAGTTGTATGGGAGAACTACAGCCTCGTCGGGAACGTACGTCCGCAGACCTAGATCAATCAGACAGGTAAGTAGAAACACGCACAGGCGGCAGCCGGCACCATTCACCAAGTGCCTTTCAGAAGAGCCAGAGGCTGAAAGTATTTCGTCACGAGGTAATGGTAGCTGGTCATAACCTCAGTCAGACGCTTTAGGGGCAGCTCGTAGTACTCACCACACGTGCATCGCGAGCACACTGTGGATGGTTTCCAGTATGCTGAAGACAAATACGACCATCAGACGCAGTATTTAAGACCCTGGTGATGTCTTACAGGACCACTGCAACCTGACAGGGTGGGCCACATAACCTTAACGTTCCCGAGTTCGAACTAAGCCGGGGGTTGACTCACTGTGCACTTGATGTAAAAAGCATCCTTGTCGTATGCAGGAAAGCGGATGTAGCGGTATCCTTGGTGAAGTGTTACGCCGAAGAGCCTATGGAGTTGTTAGGAGACCTGAGAGCCGAAAAGTGTTCCCATAGTACGCACACTAGGCCACCGAAGGTTCCTATAAGCAACGCGCCGAATGTGTTGTCCAGTGCAGGGATGTTCGGTATGATCCCCAGGTCCGTGTGAAGGGACATGATAGTGACTTGATAACTCGACCGTAAGGCCCCCTAAATCCGAGCTCGAGTGCTCCTCAGCTGGCGTGATAAAGCGGAACGGTCATACGTGATCGCGCGATGAGGCTTATAACGATAACGAGCCCATCCCGAGACGCACATCGTGTGTACTTTGATAGATGGTAGTGTCTCTCGTTGACACACTTGGCAGAGCTTTGACCGAACTTAATGCCATCTCGTACTTACTTCTAGAGCTATTCAATTTAGTTAGAACAGAGTTAGGAAACTCAGAAGGAACGTGACGTACATTCCTGAGCCGTGTCCGAGTCGGGCTTTGGCGACTGATAGTCCCCGAAATAAGTAGTCTCGTAAGGTGAGAAACTGGTACAGCGCCGAGTTGGCCACGCGTGTGTGAGCGCATAAGACAGTCAGGCACTCCAACAGCGCTGCAGACAGGTTTGAACGGCATCGTGTCCGCGCTGACAGGGCGTGTAACCGGATCGATGAGCTGGAGCAAGTGACTTGTGTCATCGTGGGATACATGGCATGTACAATGCGGGAGAATCCAAGGATCCTCGAAGTCGGCCCTGGTGTCCGAAGAGATAAAACGATGAAGTTTTTCGGGTCGCTGCGCGATCTTTTGGCGCATTGAACATGGATTATCGTGCATACCGAAATCAAGCCTGGAAGGCGGAGTGAGTCATCGTTGAGCTCTATTGGCCGAACACTGCAAAGCACAATGCCCAAAGCTGTCGTGACCAAGTACTTCATGCGGTCAGTCCGATCACGAAATGAATATTGACGCTTGAACCGCTTGCCTAATAAGGGTCAATGTAGGATTTATCCAACAACCACGCGTGATTAAGCCCTAGACGACTATTATCATCAATAGCGACGGTGGATTGGCCACACAGTCATCTACCGAACACAAGATATCAGCCAGACGTGCAGTCGCTCCGTCGACTCAGTCACTGCCACGCCTGGATCTCTGCGATGGGCTTGTATGATCCAGACTATCCAGCAGTACAGAACCTAACCAGGTGAATCTTCAATAGGGTCTAGAGCATCGAATAGAATATATTCCAGTTCCTAGTGAGCGAAGTAAAGCCCGTTTGGCATCGAGTGCGATGGTGACGGCGGAAGACTACTAAGTATTAGCCGCGGCACTGGCAGGAGTCGCAAAATACGCGGTACCGTTAAGCGCCCTGTTGTTTTTCCCACGCAGCTCCAAGCACCGCACAAATGGCAGACTGAGAACAAGTTCGGGAGCTATCGACTCGCTCCTCCAAGGCTATAGAGCTCAACGTTTCCCCACAGCCTCTCATCTCCTACTACTAGTCTGAATATCCGAGTTCCTGCGGAAAATGCTGTCGGACGCTGTTTCCATCCATCACTATCCGCTTTGGCTTCTTTGCTTGATGATACTGCGCCTCGCCGGACCTTCGGGAGCGGACAGCCATGAGGCCCCCGTGGAGTCCGCGCACAACACGAAGTACTTCCAGCGCCCGAGCTCGGATCCTGTCAAAGAACAGCCTCGGAATCCGCATTTCGATGCTGTGGTCTTTAGGTAAACCCGGCGGCCAGCGTCAGCGGGGATACTGCGTTCATGCGCCCGGAACCTTGCAGTCTCATTAGGCCCGAACTCAACGCTAGCGCATAAGGGTACCCCAATCATAGTTCTCCGGATCCAAAGCCTCCTTTTGACATTCCAACCCTGACGGTCTACCCGGAATGCTCACTTTGGTCTTCTCTGCTTTAGCTATTGTCGTGTTAGGTATCATCGTGCCGGAAATCAGGAAGAGGCTGCGGCAGAGAGTGTTGAGAGCCATCCCAGGTCCCCCCTGCTCCTCGTTTTGGACAGGTACGTAGATGTCGCCGCGTCTTCGGAGCGTGTTGAGGCTGAATGTTTTTGTGTCATACCCAGGGGTGTCCACAGAGCTACACAATCCCTATGCGGTTGAATATCGTGAACGGGTACTCACAGAGTACGGGCGTGTGGTCAAACTTCCAGCATTCTTCGGAGTAAGTCTTCGTCACGACTCACGACGACCTCGCCTCGTTCAAACTAGTACTAATACCCGGACACAGGACATTCATCTTGCTGTCTCCGACTCGCTAGCGTTGTCTACACTCTACGGGAAATACCGTGACGCCTTCGACCTCCCCGGATGGCATTCCGAGTAAGTCTCCTGCGGCGAAAATGGCACATTTACGTGCTAATGCGCGGTGAATCCCAGGACTTCCAACACGGTCTTCGGCGCTGGCCTGACCGCAGCGCGGGGTAAGCGCCCTTTGCAAAACAACAGCGCTTTTCAAGATTGACCGGTTCATCTCCGTAGGACTTCAGCACACTAAGCAACGGAAGCACCTCAGCCCTGTGTTCTCGGTGCGATATCTGCGCGACATGATGACGATGTTCAACCAGGTCGCACAAGAGGTAGGCATGCGCTTGTTCCTCCCCGGCTGGAGTAAAGACTCACCACCAAGGACAGCTCACCGACACTCTTCGCAGCCAGGTGCCCCCAGAGGGTACCGAGGTCGAGATATCAGAGTACCTCAGTCGGTTCGCGCTGGAGGCTGTCGGCCGTACTGCGCTCGGGTACTCGTTCGGGCCTCTCGACTTGCACGGAACCGACTACAGCCGCGCGCTGAAGGAATTCGGGTATACGCGCTCCATGATATTAAATCCCTTCTCCTCAATCTAACGTGCGCGCATACAGGCCTACCCTCGTCAAGCTTCACCTCTGGCGTCCGATCCTACCATGGCTCAAGCGTCTTTTCCCGCTGAGTTTCCTGCGCTTCGCCGCATCCGTATTCCCCTGGCGCGTAGTACGGCACATGCAGGCGATCTCGGATAACGTGTACGAGACGTCGCGGCGGGTGCTCCGGCGCAAAGAAGAACTTCTCAAACAAGGCGATGCGGTCATGCAACAGGAGATTGGAGAAGGGAAGGATTTAATGAGTATCTTGCGTACGTGTGAGCGGTCCTCGGTATTCGGCAAATGAGGCTGACGGAGTCATGTAGTGCGGCAAAACATCATGGGACTGGAGGGAGAGAGGCTCACCGAGGAGGATATGCTCGGGCAGATGTCGTACGCTCATACCTCGCTTTCCCGCACTCAGCATCTCTGAGGAAGTATTACTTTTCAGATTGCTCCTCCTTGCGGCAACCGATACCACGTCGTCCTCGATCACGCGTGTCATTCAGCTCCTCGCAGACCATCAGGAGATCCAGGACAACCTGCGACGCGAGCTGCAAGACGCCACGACGCATGCAGGGCGTACGCTGTTCGACCTCGACTATGACGCGATCGCAAAGCTGCCATACCTGGAGGCAGTCACTCGCGAAGCACTCCGCATGTAAGTCCAGCTACTATTTCTCCGACTGCGCTCTCGTTGACTTGGCGCGCAGGTATCCCGTGTTTTACATGTCAAACCGAGTGTACGTCTTCCGGTTTTTGAGCCTCCATTCGAGCCCGCGCTGACTTCCGCACGCTCCTACCCAGTTCCGACGAAGATGCCATTCTCCCTCTCTCAGAGCCTATAGTGGGCACGGACGGGAAGTCTATCCATGAGCTGTTCGTTCCCGCGGGCACAACCATCTGGCTGAACATGCTTGGCTCGAACCGCGACCCCGCAATCTGGGGACCCGATGCATGCGAGTTCAGGCCCGAGCGCTGGCTCGCGCCGCTCCCCGTGAGCGTCGTAGAGGCGCGGGTGCCCAGCGTGTTCGCGAACATGTGCGTGCCATTGCAAGCGATGTCCGCGGAAGGGTGCGAGGCGTACTTACATCCGCGCTTGACAGGTCTACGTTCGCGGCGGGTCCCAGGTCGTGCATGTAAGTCAATCGAACCACCTCTACCCCACAGCGCTAACGTACGCTTACGATGCTCGCAGCGGGTACAACTACGCCCTTACAGAGATGCGTCAGTCCGCTTTTGACATGCATATATAAACCACGAGTCTGACCGACCTCCTCTCCGGCAGGTATCGCCGTCGCGCACCTCGTGCTTGCGTTCAAGTTCTCGCCATCCGACAAGGAGATCGTGTGGAAGCTTGGTGGGATTGTTGCGCCCTCGGTGCGCGGTTCGACTTCGACCTCGCCCGAGTTCCCAGTCGTCATGTCTCGCATATGAACTTGAGTCGGCTACGCGGCTGCCTCGTACTGTTATATACTCCCGATATCGTATGTGTGCCTCCTCTATCTTTCTTTAATCAAGGTTTGGTCACGTTGGTCCGTGTCCTGGCCTACACGCGTGGTGTGGTGTATTTGAGTATTCTGAGATGTGTCGTAGATGTGGCGCGTCGATGTCCGTGACACTTGGAAGGATGCAGTACTTGGAGGGCCCTCTCCTCTTCTGGAACACTCGTACCTGATCGACGGCGACATATCGCGATGGCAAGAAGTCTCAAAATACTTTGGCAGCTCTCGAAGTGGGTTCCCAGCGTCCTTCTTGTGCCTTCTCCTGTCGTGGAGGACACACAAGCACACACAATGCAGGGCATCCCAGCCTCTTGGATCTGCAGCTACAAGATCGCGGTGAAGTTCTGTCCGTAGAATCTATGTGCAACATATATACAAGCGCAGGCCAGATATGATCAGTACGCCTTTTTTCACACCAGCATCGACAGAGGTCCTTGTAGCAACCTTTTGGCTCGCATTCCATTTCGAGTAACCCAAGACGTCGAAATTGAACAAGTAGGGGCTAGTCGTACTGGTGTAATTAATCATCCAACCAATCACTAGCATTCAGACAAGAAATGGCTACTTTAATTATCGTCCGATGTATAAGTAGACTTGAGGAACGTATGTACAACGCTTGTAGAGTATCCGAGAAACGAAACCGGGACAATGATCTATCTAGAGAACATTGAGGTAATCATATAGAATACCCAGCCAGATGACAGCACCAACGAGACCGTTCGACTGTGCAAAGCGAGCCGGACTCTTGTTAGTGCCGGGTCTGGCATCGGGGGGAGTGCGGAAATAGACGCACCTCGAACTTTGCCCGGTGGTCCTTGAGGTCGGCTTCGTTCCACGTCGCGAGCTGCCATGCAGAGTGCACGAGAGCGCCCCCGAACGAGAACACCGCGAAGCCGAAGCCTTGGTGGAGCTGCCACCCCGCAAACGCGAGGCAGAGAAGGAGGGCGGCGACCATGCCCGCGAGCACCTCGCGCACGTACTCGCCGAAGAGGAGCGCCGTCGATTTGACGCCCACGCGCCGGTCGTCCTCGCGGTCCTGGCACGCATAGATCGTGTCGTAGACGATCGTCCAGCTGCGGAATGGTGTCAGCTGCCGGTGCGGAATGCATAATGAGCGGGCGCGCGGGGTCCGCGGCTCACCAGACGCCGCCGCAGAAAAGGACCCAGATCGGGAGGGGCGCGAGGTGTCCTGTGACCGAGGTCCAGGCGACTGGGATGCCCCAGTTGAAGGCGAGACCTGCGCAAACGCATCAACACGACATAGGCTAGGTTGCCGGAGATGGGCGCACCGAGCCAGGCTTGAGGCCACCACGTCCAGCGCTTCATGAGCGGGTACAGAGCATGCAGGGGGAAGATGCCTATGACGCCCAAGATAAGGCTACCGACTGCGTGAGCCGACAATCGCGGCAGCAGCCTCGAACTCGCCCGCGTACCTCAAGTTGTCACTATAAGAGAGGAGTCCGAGGACAGGCACGAGCAGGGCCGTGCAGAGCAGTGAAGCACCGTGGAGGGAGACCTTCCCCGAGGGTAAGGGCCGTTCTCGGGTCCGCTCTGCAGAGATGCTCAGTCGAGAGGTCGGGCTCCGGGAAACGCATCGCTGGACTCACCCACTTGGCGATCAAACTCGACATCGCAGATGTCGTTGAGCACGCATGCGGCGCTGTGCAGCAGGAAGCTGCCGAGGGCAAACACGGCTAGTCTCGCTGCGAAAATTGAAAACGGAAGCTGGACGGCGCGCGCAGCCATCGTTAAACCCCATGCTGAGCACATGAACGGCGGTCGTCAGTTGCCGTCGTGATGATTGGAGAATACGCGGACGGACGTACCGCACGGCCAGAACATCAGAGTATTGCCCATGAGGGGCTTGTGGAGTCGAGTAAGCTCGAAGTATCCGCGTGCCACGGCCATGACGGTGCAAGTTGCTGGCTGCGTCCGGCGGTTGGAAATAGAGTATTAGTCGTGGTCGTGTCCGAACCGGTAGCTGGGGCCGTCCCGTGCGGTCTTATAGAGCCCAAAGGCGATACTCGCCCGATTTCTCGCGGCCAGCAAACAATGACCACGGTAGCAAGTGCGTTCGCCTGACGTCCGAGAGCTGTGCCGGAGCGCCCAGAACTTCTCGTGCGGCGAAGGCAATAATCCCTCCCGCGGCTGCCTGGTCCGCGCGCGGCACGGAGGTGCATCAAGGCGTCCATCCACGAAGTGTTTCCGGATCCATCACCGGCGGTGGGGAGTCTTCTACGATGGAGAAGTTTGCCCTGTTCTAAGCCCAGCTGAGATCATCAGTCGGTGGTTGTAAACGTATGTGGGCCCCAGTAAGTAAGGGCTACGGGCGCAGTCCCAACGACAGAGTTGAAACGCTGAGCTTTACGAAAGAAAAAGATAGCTGTAGCCGAGCGGTGCTAAATGGCAGAGCATGGAAGGGTTTTCACACAACCGTCTCCGGAAATTCGCACCGATATGGGCGCCAATATGGGCGCCACAATGCCGTTAGCTCCCAAACAAACCAGCATCTTGACAAGCTTGTCCCACCACCACCTGCTCATTGACAACTCTGACGGATCTGGGGCCGCCCAATCTAACATAAAACATCCGTCGAAGTCCGAATGCCCCTGGTATTGCGCTCGATTGACCCAGAGCATCTCATGATTCCAGCACAGCACTTACGGCAGCCCGCGACGGCCTTCGCAGGGATCCGTCATTCGGAAAACAAAAAGGACGACAGCCCCTACCATGCACGCTCTCCTCTCCATCTAGACTCAAGTACGGCTGGGCGGGTCCCAATTGACACCATTGAGAACATCGACCAGCCAATCCTGGCCCAAGTGATCTGTCGCGGAGCTTTGCCGTGGACGCTCGTGAACGCCAATATCACGATGCCTCAGAAGCGTCGTCGCAAACTTCAGCTCGTGTGAGTGTTGGAGTGTGCGTGCTCTGTCGTCGCGTCCGATCGTCGGACGAGACCTCAGACAGCGGCGGGGTCGCATTTTCCCTCTCGCGGGATCTTCGGCGGACCTCCGTCGTATCAAGGTTAACGCCTTCCCCATGCAGCACCACCCACGGCTATTTGCGACGCAGTCCGAGGCCCAGTGACACTCGACAGCGCCGGACAGACGTCGCCATCATCTGCACATCATGCGTCTCTTAAGCGCAAGGCACGAGTGCTCCCTTCCCGGACGTAGCGTAAATACATAGGATCAGGGTCTCCACTCGGCCCTCTATCCTGAAGCTTGCCTCCATCATCGTTCGACGATGCCCGTCACAAGTGAGCCAGCCAAGGGGGACGACATCCTAGAGACCAAGGGCTCGTTCGAGTACCCCGATACGGAGTCGTCTACCGGCAAACATGGCCTTCCCAACCCTAGGGCTGTGGCCGTGTTCAGGAAGATGGATTTGATTGTGCTTCCTGTAGTCACATTGATCTACTTTTTGTCTTCCCTGGTTTGTCTCAGTCCTAGGGTGGTCAATGCTAATGTTATCGCTGAACCGAACACTTGTCTGCTACAGGATCGTTCGAATATTGGGAATGCACGGATTGCAGGCCTGCAAAAACAACTTCATATGACCGACACTCAGGTGGGCGCGCTTCAGATCTACAAGAAAGCCTGGAATTAATTCCATCTGCAGTATAGCATTGCTCTGACTGCTACCTTGATGTGCGAATCATCCTGGCTGTATAGAAGATGCGGAGGTACTGACGGTGTCTGCCAGACCTTATACGCTCATCGACATTCCGTCAAACCTGCTTATCAAGGTCAGCTGCCTGCCTATTTCCGCTGTTATAGCCGCTCAATCTTGTCGATAGGCTGTAGGACCACGATGGATGGTGCCTACGATGGTCATACTGTGGGGACTTACCTGTACACTGCAAGGTCGGTGGAGCGTCCTCCTTAAGATGTTGATTCGATTGGTCTGACATTTTCTCGCAGGGGTTGTCCACAATTATGCCGGGCTTATAGTCGCTAGACTATTTCTTGGGCTCTTCGAAGGTGCGCTCCTAAGCCCGCGTCGCTTCAATGAAGGGCGTACTCACCATATCGTCTTAGGCGGTCTTCTTCCGGCAATCTCTCTGTATCTTTCCTCGTTCTACCCTCGAAGGCACCTCCAGCTCAGGTATGTCTTCGGCCGTGGCCCAGTCCTGTTATGAAACTCACTCTTTATCTAGAATCGCGATAATGTTCTCCGCGACCTCTCTAGCATCCGCGTTCTCTGGGCTTCTGGCCGCTGCGATTATCAATATGGATAATGTCGGCGGCAGGCCTGGTTGGGCATGGGTCTTCATCCTGGTCGGTCGCAAGGTCATACATGTATGAGGATCATGCTGACACGAACGTATAGGAAGGACTCTTCACAATCCTCTTCGGCATTTCTGCATTCTGGTTACTGCCCAACACGCCGACTACTTCGCCATTCTTTAGCCTTGAAGAAAAAGAAGTCATCAGGCAGACTCTCGAGTTGGACGGCATTACCGAGACGGACAAGAAGGACGAGTCGTTCACTAAAGAGAATTTCTTACAGACCTTCCTGCAACCACACGTCATTCTCGTAATGATAATCGGCTTCATGAACGGTGGGCATATACTCCATTTATACCCGTTCCATCGACACTAATCTTGATTCTGCAGGATCGACATTGTCCGGCCTCGCACTGTGGGTACACACTTACAGTTATCTCCGACCCCTCGTGCTGATATTATTCAGGTTCCTGCCGAGTATCGTGGCTAGCTTGGGGTACAAGGGGACGCACGCACAATTAATGAGCGTTCCGCCATTTGCAGTTAGCGCAGTCCGTAAGTCGCGTCCCTGCTCCGTCGCAACTCTCCTAGTCATCATAGCGACATTTCTAGTTTCGGTCATCACTGCATTCCTCGCAGATCGTTTCGCCCGGCGTGGTTTGACCATCTTTTTCTTCGCTGTCGTAGCGACCGCGGGCTTCGCCGTATTCTATGGTGAGTCTTCCCCACCGTCCCCGCGCGGCCCTCACGGCTCACAGCAACGTGCAGCGTCGTTCGTCAACCACGTACGATACGGCGCGCTCTTTTTGCTTGTCCCTGGGACCTATTGCATCGGGCCCCCGCTCGGAACCTGGATGGCTAACAACTCTGCGCCTTTCATCCGGCGTGCGACCGCACTCGCGCTCCTGCCCGTGGCGACGAACCTGGGCTCGATCCTCTCGACCTGGCTCCTCGGCACCATCTCGCCCGCGCCGCGGTACCGTTCTGCGACGATCACGCTGCTCGTATTCCAGATTGCAATCGCGCTCTGCGCGGTGCTCAACGTCGCATGGCTTTCACGCGAAAACCGTCGCAAGGCGCGCGAACGCGCCGCCGCGGGTGCGGGCGAAGGCAAGCACTCGGTCGTTGGCGCGGGCAACGACAGCATATGGTTCCACTATGTGCTCTAGTGCCTAGGGGAGGCGTACTTCGTGTGCCTGGCTCCGGGGTTTGGCAGTGCCGTTACGATACAGTAATGATATCTCCCCCCTACTGTCTATCATGTTATACCCCTTGTACTATTTGGGATGTGTCCGTGCCTCGCGGCGGATTGTAATGGCAATGTATTCATTCAATCTTCTCAGGCTCGGACCCCGGTCTGCCTGACGTACAGCGCGCAGTGATAAGAACGCAGATGGCGAGCGGAGGTATTGTACATATTGGGAATGTTCAACAATCGGCGGCGATGGGCTCATTCGGTCAGGACGGCGTCTAGCTCCTTCGAAAAGAGCTCCTCTGCCGCGCCACGACTGCAAGGTTCGAAGTCAGCATCATGATCATGCGCGTGCCTCGGCGCAGGCGCGGGAGTGGGAATGGGAACGGGGGTGGGGGTGGGGATGGGGATGGGGATGGAAGCGAGGAACGCACCGAACATTGCCTTTCTCCTGTGGACGTTGACAGATCTCAGCACTGGCGTCGTGCGTCATGGGAAAGGGGAAGGGAAGGGCCATGCGTACCTTGGTGCGCGGGAGCGTGCCGCGGTCGACGATGAGGATCCGCTTGGGGTCTTCAATGCGTTCGTGCGCGAACAAGCGTTTGTTGAACTCGGCGGTACGCTCCACGATGGTCTGCGCAACTTCCTTGCGCCTGGCCTCGTCGAGTCCATCGAGGGCGCTCTCGACGATGAGGCCTGGGAATGGGCGGCCGCTACCCACGACGACTGCATCGTGCACGAGGTCCTGGCAGGTCTTGCGTACGTTGTCTTCGATATTCCTGCGTAGACCTCAGGCGCGTTGCCCCCGGCGATGTTTATAACCGATAATGTGGAAACGTACTTGGTGTCAATGAAGCCGCCGAGGACCTTGATCCAGTCGCCCGCACGTCCGCGGTAGACCCACCCGTCTTCCACCTTCTCGAAAATATCGTTCGAGTGGTAGTACCCGTCCGCCCCCACCAGCGCCGGGGGAGGGCAGTCGTCCGCCGTCGACGGGACGACGAGCTCGTACAAGTCAAGCTCGGCCGACCTCGAATCTTTCTCCTTGTACGGTAGGAACGCGGGGTTCGCGCCGCGGATCGGACGTAGGAGCCGAGAAGACGAGTCAAGCCCAACTCGCGAACGGAGGAGGGGCGCTACGTAATAAAATGGTCAGCCTTCCAGTGTACCGCGGTAGGGTGCGGGACGGTAACCGTGCGCCCACCTGTCTCAGTCGTCGAATAGGAGGTCTGGCGAGGGAACATGTGAGGGAGCGAAGAGGGGATAGTGCGGGGTGACGTACGATGATGCGGAGGTGGTTGGCGTACGCCCACTCTTCGTCCTCCTTGTTGAGCGCGACGCCGGTGTGGAAGATTTGGCGCAGGCCCCTGAGCCCGTCTGCGATGGCGGGGTCTTGCTTCCCGGCGCGGATTATTTCTGAGAGGAAGGTCGCGTACAGGATGAGACGCGTGAGGCCGCAGACGCGCACGAGGCCCATGAACTCTTCGGGGGAGACGGCCATGGACGATGATTGTGCCAGGCACGCCCCAGAGTGAATCACTCCGAGGAACGCTGACTTATAATGAGTACTAGGGAAATAGAATATACAAAAGCGCCATAGGCGTACTGTGGAAGGACGCGATGTGCGCAAGGCTGCCTAAAGTGTTTGCGACGGTCTGCGTACCGTCCTTCTCGAGGAACTCCTTGTCTGGATTCTGCGCCCCTGAATGCTTGTAGAGAATCACGGCGCGGATCATCTTGTAAGTGTTCGGAATGATCTTGGGCATCCCGCCAGTCGTGCCGGACGAGTGGAAGAGCGCTGCATAATCGTCAAGACCGACAGCAGCTGCAGGATCGACCTGGAAGTGTAAAGCGTCGGTGTTTCCTGAAGTTTCTGCAGCGGATATGTCTAGCACGAGATCCGCTTCCTCCAGCGCAGTGAAAGCGGGGACCGGCACGGAACCCAGATCGGAAAGCTGAGGTTGTAGAGACTTGTCGACAATGATGGCTTTACCGCCGCTCTTGGTTATGAGATCGATCACGACGGATACACCACTGAAGTATCCACTGAAGAATTGAGGGGTATATCCCAAAGATGATATTGCTATAGTGTTTATCAGGTCGTGGACCTTCCGGCCAGTGAGCCTGTGTGCGCCAAGAGGCTATTGCGTTAGCGACTGATTTCCAGCTCACCGTTGAGCAGTATACTTACCAGAACCCAACAATGTCGAGAGTATTAAGGCGGAGAGGGGCCAGGGTTTGCTTCCAGCGCGCTTGTGCAACCGAAAGGCGCTTCTCGAAATCGCGGTAGGTCACAATGTCCCATGCATCATTCTTGCCAGTGTACGGCCGGAACACAGGCTTGTCAGCGTGCTCGCGGAATGCTGACACAAGCAAGGCCAAGTAGTGGTTGCCGACGTTCTTGGTAGACATTGTAGGAGTACAGCTGCTGAGAGGAGGCGTGAGATCAGTGGCACAAGATAAACTGAACAGCGCACTCGCATTGTTAACTTTCAAAAGGACACGGTGACGTATTGCGAGGTCAACAGAAGAACCAGTAGGACAGGGCGTCGCACACGTTAGGAGAGTTACTAGTCTCAGAGGTGGTTTACAATCGCTCGAAGAAGAGTGCATTGGGAAGATATTTGACAGCGTCGTGCTCCGCGAGCGGCCGGAGGAAGCCTCTGAATTCGGGAGCATCATTTCGAAGGAATATAAGGGTGATATCCGGCGAATCTAGCCTTATCTGAGCGATCGTCGAGCGCTGTCCCGTCTTGTCCGTACCACAAAGGTAGAGTATAGCAACGGTAGAGCGTCGTGGATGGTTGAGAGCGTACTTTTCATCGCTGTGTGCTTGCAGCCTGGTGATGGGAATAGGTGAGAGGCCGCCACAAGGCTGCTAACACAGCATCGGAGTTTCCAAAACAGGTAAGGCCCTTTACGTAGGCGCTCAACTTCACCTGGCAGCTGCAAGCTGACATATATTTCGACGACTTGCACTTTGAACTCCACTGGATCCAGAGTCCTCGAGTACGGCTACCTCAAAAACTTCGTCTTACACCAGTGCCTGATTCCCGCGCTGCAGAGCCATCTCGGACGGTTTACAACATCATTTCCTTATCAGTGCCCGAATACCAATTTTGCACAAGAAGCGAATGTTCGAAGCAAGACTCCGGCTGGGCTGTACGCATACATCAATCGCGTGATCCTCTGCTACGGCATATGCCCCGGCGCGCTTTCAAGAACTCTCATGCGCATGAAAATGCAAGCCCGGTCCTACGACGTATGGATCAGCCGCGCGGGCGCAGTGCGAGCGGAGCCCGTTGATGTACCACTGCGGCGAGGCATGACGTTCCCGCGCTGGGCCGGTTCGATAGGATTGACGCGCTGATACAAGAAGCATTCATATCACTGGCAAGTCTTGTGCGAGACAGAACGCCATAGGGGCGTCGTTGCTCCTCCCAAACCATCAAGACGACGCGGTGGTGCCTCAGTCTCTAAAGGACCCTAAGTTCCTGTCAAGAATGTTTTCGTTTGTCATGCTATGCGCTGCCGCAGGCGCACTTGCTGTGCTGTGGCCCCACGTACGGCGGCGAGTAAAGCAGCTGCGGCTGCGTAAACTCCCGGGCCCGCCCTCCCCGTCTTTTGTATCAGGTTAGTCCTAATTTATTAGACCGCTCTCAGGCCCGGGAAGTCGACATTCTAATTAACAATAGGCGTTTCCAAGAAGATGCATACCCCGCTCAGTGTGCCCTACAGAGAGCAAGTCCTTACATCCTATGGTGGTGCTATCAGACTTCCAGACTTTTTGGGAGTAAGTTCACGTATCGTACGTCCAGTGTGTGCAATTTTTTGATTAAGTACCCACGCCAGGAAGTCCATCTGGCCATCTCCGACCCGCTGGCGTTAGCAACGATGTTTGGCCAATATCGCGATTCATTCGATTTGCCCGATTGGCGTATTCAGTTGGTTTAGTCTTGCATTTTATGAGCGCAGAACCTTACCATCCTCCCAACCTTTACAGTAGTGTCAGGACCGTTTTTGGCCCCGGATTGACAGGCGTCATAGGCAAGCTTTGGTTTCTCGTTATACGACCCCTAGCGTTTAAGCGGGCATTTCGTCGTATTTTTCCGCAGGTCGTGACCATGCCGAACAGCGCAAACGCCTAAGCCCGGTCTTCTCGGTCAGGTACATACGGGACATGGTGCCTATATTCAATAGCGTGGCGCAGGAGGTCGGCTTCCCCAGTACTTTCTTCCCAACGACTTGCTCATGCCCGTTCCATTGTAGTTGATTGAGGTGTTGCGGAAACAAGCTTCGCAACCGGAGACAGAAGTCGAGATTGCAGAGTACCTGAGTCGCTTCTCGCTCGAGTGTGTTGGGCGTGCCGCCCTCGGCTACTCTTTCGGGCCCCTGGAAAAGCACGGCACGGACTACAGTCGCGCCTTGAAGGAGTTCGGGTACGTCGGCGCTCGCCGTCTACTCGATTGGGGTTGATTTTTAGCACGGCGACAGCCCAACAATCGTACGGCTCCACCCATGGCGCCCTTTTTGCCGTGGCTTAAGAGGGTGTTCCCCTCGAGTTGGCTGCGATTCGGCGCAGAGGTCATTCCGTATGCGCCATTGCAGCGTATGCGGGGTATCTCGGACAGCGTGCACGCTACTGCGCGCCAGATCCTGCAGCAGAAGAAGGAGGCGCTTCAAGGCGATGGCAACTTGAAGACGACCCTGCAGGAACTCGGGGACGGGAGCGACCTCATCAGCATTCTCAGTGAGTTCAGGACCACATACATTCGCAGAAATGGCCGTGCTCATTCATCGGCAGTGCGCCATAACGCGACGCCATCTGATGACATTTCGTCGTTTTCGGAGGAAAACCTCCTCGGCCAGATGTCGTAAGTACCGCTCATGCCCGGACCTTCTCCGGGAGTTGCTGATACGGGACTATTTAGTTTGTTGTTGTTACAAGCAACGGACACCACCTCGACGACCCTGGTTCGCTTGGTGCAACAGTTGGCCTTACACCCCGAGGTCCAGGGCCTGGTTCGACAGGAAGTGGTCGAGGCAACTGCTGGCCAGGGGCGGACGCTCCAAGATTTGGATTTTGACGCGTACGCTCAGCTCTCGTATATGGATGCCGTTATTCGCGAAACCATCAGAATGTGAGCGTGCTTGCTCACCGGCGTGCGGGATGAGACCAGCACTGATGGTGGAGGTTCGCCCTTCAGGTACCCCGGCTTCTACGTGACCAGCCGGGTGTGAGTGCTTCCATAGGTGTCGTCGAGGGCGTACACTGATCACGATTCTATGATAGGGCGGCCGAGGACACCGTAATTCCGCTCAGTACGCCCATACGGGGTGTCGACGGGACGCCCATAAAGGAACTCGACGTCCCTGCAGGTACGACGGTATGGCTGAACATCTTCGGTGCGAATCGCGACCCCACGATATGGGGCCCGGACGCCACCGTCTGGAAGCCTGAGCGATGGCTCTCGCCCCTGCCGGATAGTGTTACAAACGCCCATATGCCAAGCGTCTTCGCGAACACGTAGGTGACT
Source organism: Trametes meyenii (assembly GCA_022606255.1). NCBI lineage: Eukaryota > Fungi > Basidiomycota > Agaricomycetes > Polyporales > Polyporaceae > Trametes > Trametes meyenii. Next base: position 214,613 of record JABYQG010000014.1, on the reverse strand, counting down.
TTTTGGATCAGTCCGTTGAGGTGTACGTTAATCTGGATGTCGCTATTTCCAGGATGACCTTCGTCGCGGGGCCTCGATCGTGCATGTGAGTCGAACGCGGGATCTCATAGTAAAATTGATCAGATACTGAAGCCTCCATTTCTGTAGCGGCTACAACTTCGCTCTCGCAGAAATTCGTCAGCGCACTTTTCTGCCCCCCTCCTGTGCATGCGGTGCTCACAACGAACTGTGACAGGTGTCATACTGGCTCATCTGCTCATGGCCTTCGAGATCGCACCCTCCGGGAAGGAGATCATCTGGAAAATGAGCGGCATCGCATCGCCCTCCGTCAAAGGCTCTAAAACGACAAAGCCCGAGATGCCCGTTCTAATGAGTCCGCTGCAGTGAGCTGTGGCAGCAGTCTGATTACCAACCGTGAGAGTAGTTACATGTCTGTAGCAATGTATTCTTCTATTCAGTGGATTTTGACTACATCGATATCCGAAGTGAAACGGAATGGAATAGAAATGAAAAGTGAGCTGCAGTCAGGATTTTGGGAGCCCTGGCGTCCTAGGTTGTTCTGAGCACGTCATTCACGATATTCAACAGCGTGCGATGACTCTGGAGGATAGACCGGGGCGGGTTGCGAGTGTCGCGAAGTGGCAGACTGTCGTATCGGTAAAGAAGCGGAGGGCAGCCGCGTGATAGAGACGGCGCCAGTTCGGTGGTTGGGGGACGGTTGATCAGTGGACCAACGCATAGAGGGACACAGACATGCTCTCCCTTCTGTCTCGAGACGGGATCGACATGCCGTCCCTGTGCGACGTGCTCTCCCTGCGGTCCCTTGCAAGAAATGCCGAATGTTCAATTTCCCGAGTGACGGGCGGAATGGGCATGGATCGATGACGGGGCTCGGTCACAGAGAGCAAGTCTTGCCTCTTACTCGCATCCATCATGCCTGCGTATTATGCACTCTGCTGCGTCTGCACAAGCAAAAGCGCTTCTATTGAATATGATATCGAAATTCATCCTCTACAGAAGAGCGGCGACACTGGCGAGTACGTGCTTGGCACCGTGCGCAGGAGTCTCACACAGGCCAAATTCTTTGTGGTTCGATATCTTTGCTCTCGCCGCACGCGTCAGAAGGAGAGCGGCACCACTGATTGATTCTCAAGCTCGATGAGCCCGTACGGAAGCAGAGCGTCGAGGAGCTGCGGAAGTGGAGTGAAGAATGCATCGCCAGCGAGGACGACCTTACCCCGAGGGCAACGGTTTACGGAGGGTGGCACGCGATGAAACCGGAAGTGGAAGATTCAAAGGGATGTTCTCTCAAGCTTGCAATCGTCGGTGCGTCAAAATGTCTTTACCTTGACTTACAGCGCGACTGATAATTGTAAAGTACCCCCGCCGTCATTGGGTCTTGCGTCGGTCCGCGAACGATACAGTGCGTGCTTATTTATGACGCATTTTCATGGACTAATGACCGCCAGGTCGTGTGGAAATCCTAGAAAAGGTTGCTCGGAGCTATGGCAAGCCTTCGTCCGAAGCTGAGCCCAAGAACATGTGTGATAGGCAGCGCCCCTCAAACACCCTTGCTGCTTACAACGGACGGCCACTGCACCTAGCCCCCCCTCCAATCGCCATATTTCATCCCGTCTTCGCGCAGATGACTAGAGAATCGCGCGAGCCTGCCCACCTCCATGACTTCACCGCGGACGAAATCGATGCGGCATACAAATTCCTACTTGTATGCGCCCAAAATCATCTCGACGAAGCCGAGTTTCAAGAAGCTCTGCAGGGCTTCACTTTCATCAGCAGACCCAGATTCTGGTATGAATTAAGCATCAAATTATCGGGCGGCCAGATCAGGTCCATGCGGCCTAATGGTAGTTCCTCCATCGACGTAGTTCTGCCTGGTGCCGAAGCGGTGGCAGCATACACCGCTTTAGGAGAACTGAAGAATTTGGGCGAGCAGAAGGCGGATGCCTCGATGCAGGCGATGGCTGCACATATGCATCTCGTTTCACACAATAAGCAGGTTTGGCATCACAAACTGGAGCTCGCGCGATGTTTTGCTCATCAACCTCAATAGTATGAGCTGATCCGGCAACACTCCTGCTGTCCTGTGCTGCTTGTGGCCCTTTCCGGCGACATCTTAATCGTCTGGGGTGGTGTCTATGGCGAGCGGTCCCTGTACGAGCCTCTGATCACTATTCGTGTTGGACTACAGCCCAGCATGTATTCCGACGACCCTGGCTTTGGCGGCAATCATGTGGGCGCTGGTGTTCTAGAGGTCGCCAAGGTGCTCAGGGTTCTCCAAAGAGGTGTCGGTGCTCTGGACACCTACTACGAGGAGCTCTTAATGTCATTGTCAAAGATCAAGGAGAATAAACTGCCTCGACCAGGCTCCCGAGCGAAGTCCAACGCCGGTGGCGCGTGGACGCAGCCTTATGATCTACCTCATGCTTCCCCGCACTGGTCGACTTTCACTATCGGAGGAGTGCCCTACAAGGTCCAATATACGGAAACGCTCGTCCCCGATAACATTCAACAAACCGTCTATCGTGCCACGGTAACTCCTCCATTGAACGACGGCACCGACAAAGTCGTCGTGAAATTCGCGCACTGCTACGGCGAAGAGGGTCACCGCTTACTCGCCGACAATGGTCTGGCGCCCAAGCTGTACTACTGCGCGTACGAGCCCACCGTAGACATGATTGTCGTCGTCTTGGCCTTCATGCCTGGGAAGGTGTCTGGATCGGGTGTATCGCTTTCTCACAAACAGCAGGGCGACCTGAAGCGGGCGGTGGCTCTCCTACACGGCGCCGACCTGGTCTTTGGGGATCTCCGCGCGCCGAACATCATCACGCATGAAGACACAGTTGCTTTGGTGGACTTTGAGTGGTGTGGGGCTGCGGTGGATGACGCGGAGAAGGGAAAACGCCAAGCGAGGTATCCCGTCGATATCAACCTCAGCGATATCGAGTGGGCACATGGGGTGCGGCGCTATGGGCGTATCGAGAAGGCGCACGACTTGTTCATGCTAGACTCGCTGTGTACAGATGTTTAGTATTGGTGTGCACGACCTCCGTCGCATCGTAGGCTTCGTGGCTCGGGCCCACTGCTTATTGGACTTAGTGGAGGCTCTCCCTCCGCACACACTGCTGCTGGCAACGCTGGCGCTCGAGACATGCTCCGCTGCCCGGACTCTCCGTGGATGCATTCCTCGGCACTGATACCAAGGACGACTCAATCGCGCAAATCGTGTAGAAGCGGAACATCTGCGCCTCGGTGAGGTGGATGCAGCCGCCGGGAGCTAAGAGGGGCTTGCATTAGCGAACAAGTCGGGGGCTTGTGCACACGCAAGTCCCGCCGGAGTCCGACAAGATCTGTTGCGTATCTGTCGACCCTGGTTGGTAGCAACGTGTTTTAATTGGCACCCGCTCGGCTACTGTCAGGTTGGCTGCTGGCGGGAAACGATGGAGTTTTGCATCCGCGATGCTTGCAAGCACTGGCAGTGCAAAAAACCCCGGATTCAGGGTTGGGTCCAGAAGGGGTGCATGGGGTCCGGGCAGCCGGACGCTTTTCCTTGCCGCATTTAGCAGGTGCTGTAATAGCCGAGGAGGCGCTCACCCAGCTTGACCATGGACCGCCATCCGGATCATTCCTGCATACCCATCGCTGTCTAGAAGAGCTTGTCACGATGCAATCCTCTCATCGTGTGCTGCTCGCACGTCCTTGTCTTCGATCTTTAGGGTGCTGATGGATGTCCAACGGGGCCCGGGGCCGCTCACACTACTGACAGCTTGAGCGCGAGCGGCGGCTATGCAGTCCGGGCGGAAAAATCCTTATCACCGAATCGTGTTTTGAGTGGTCTTTGTGGGCAGAAAAGATAGACAGAAGGAGAAATGGCCTCGATGACCTTACTTCAGGAGCATCGAGTAACTCTCCAAGATGGTATGCCTCTCGGGTTTGACAAAGGTACGTAACTCGACCCATGCGCTATTGACTAGTCAACCGAACCGCTCAAGCATCGTGAACGTTAAATTCTCGATATTTCATTACTCAATCGTGCACGCCAATTACCAGAGAAGAGACGTCGACCTTAGCGAGATAGCAACCGGTCTACGCGCGGTTGTGGTATCTATGCGTGGCGTGTTCGACATTCAGTGTCGGACGCGCGCATCGACGGTCTTTGCCGAACAAAGATCTCATGTGCCCCGGCGCCATGCTCACTTGCCTCAGAGCTCCCGATAGCCAGCTCCGAGGACAAACCCATCTGCGGCGTCTCCGAACACGTCCCCGTGCCGAGGCGCTGCGCCCGTCATGAGGCCTGTATAGCGAACCCAAATCTGCTAGAATTCCACGCGTGCGCTGTAGCCTTCTATCTGATGCTCCCGGCGAGTTTTCTCCACTAGAACTCACCTTGTCTTCCCATGTCGATAGCATTGCCTGGCTCGATCTCACGCCCGCCATCAGGTGCGAGCGCTGTGCTGCTGCACCCCGCGCCACTTAGGTTATAAGCTCGTGCGCTGCCGTTTCCCCTCAGGGTCTACCCAACCGCTGCGTCCATGCCCAACCGACCGGGAGACATCAATGAGGCGAACGCCCACCTCTTCGGGATGTGGCTGCAACTGCTAGCTACAGGTATGTGCTAAGCCAGTTTCTTCATGACGTATGTGAGCTGACACGCTCGCTCGGCAGGGGCGTACTTCGTGTACCTGCCTCATTGTGTGGTCATTCTAGTCCGGAAGCTCAGGCAAGGCCTATCTCCTTGGCTTCCTGCCGCGTGCTTCTTTATCTTCGCGGCCACTGTGCTCGTGAGTACCCAGTCGATCGCCTATGGCTGCACACTCACCACCTAGTAGGACTTTGTGGTCCTCATCGTTCGGGCGTATGAAGGCTATTCAATAAATGCCCCTGGCGAGCTCATTAATCCGTCTGCGATATACGCGAATCCGTCGTCGACACTGTCCCTTCTCAAGAATGCGATGAACATCGTCGTGGCCATCGTTTCGGACGCCATCATTGTGAGTTCTCGAGGTTAACCCATTGTAGACGGCTTGGTTTATAGCCCCGCGAGTAGGTCTATCGGACATACGTCGTGTGGAATTACAATATCTGGATCGTACTGGCACCCATCGGGCTTTTTATGGGCGACACTGGTACGTCTGAGCCGTGTGACGCAGATAACGGCCGACGACACTTACCTACAACGTGTAATCACAGCCGTTGGCGTTTGGGCAGTTTGGACGCTCGCGCAAACCAAGCCAGGCGCGATCCCTATCCTGGCCGCTGTCTCCGTCCGCATTCGTTACTTCTTTATCATCACGTTCGTTCTCAACCTGCTGTGCTCCGGTGAGACACCCCCCTTCGTTTTGTGGAAGAGACGAGATACTAAGCAGAATCGCAGGCTTGATCTGCCTCAAGATCTGGCGCATACAATCTCTGGTCCCGCGCGACTACAGCGGCGAGCGTTCGTCGGGCAGCAGGGTACTCGAAATTATCGTCGAATCTGGTAAGCATAGCTTGAGAACACGGTGCGGGAGGCTACGCACTAACAGACAAAATAGCCGGTCTGTACTGCGCGCACCTCTTCATCCTCATCGTTACGAACTCGGTGGGCACCAACTTCTTCTTTGTTTTTCTCGACCCGGTACGTGCTCGCGTTCGCCATACACAACATATATCATGCTGAACGTACTCCCGTAGCTACCACCCGTCGGTGTACGTGATCCTCTGCTACTGCCGCTCAAGGCGAACATATCACTTACGACTTGTCCCCTCACAGGCATATGTCTTCTCCATGCTTATCGTCCGCACACGACAAACCAGCGAAAAGACGAGCACCTCGCTCGCAGGCTCTGGCACCGCGATCCGCTTCCGGAGCACCGGTCGCAGTATCAACACCCGTCCGCCCGTCTCGATCGGTGTCGAGATCGACCTCGAGCGCGTCGTTGACACTGAGAGCGTGCGCAGCCCGCGAACGCTGTACCGCGCGAACGATGCGTACGCGCGCCACGACGGCGAAGACAAGGGCGAGACGTTCTGAGGCTGAGTCGGCGCTACGCTCCACGGTGATGCTCACCGCCACGACCGCCGGCAAGTCCGGCCTCCCGCTAACAGTTGCGCGCTGCTACGGTTGGTGCGTCACTTATGTATTGATTAAATTGAATTTGCTTGTACTGCCGCTGTACCACCTGCTTGTTGTCGGGATAGGAGAAATCCATGATGTATACCACACGGGGTCTTGGCCCGCATCTTCCACTGCGTCCTATCGGCTGCGGGCGCGAGCGCAACGGAACCGCGTCATCTTGAGTCATTTTCCGACCGCACCATGCCCCGGACTTTGTGTCGGTAAGAGAGGTATCGTGTTTCCTGCGTGGTGCGGGACGTTTGTTCTGCGCCGTTCAATGCGATGCTGAGCGGAGACTACCAGGTTGCGATCGTACGGGGCAATGTGGCCTCCGTGTCACCGGAGAACCGCTACCGTGTCCTACAGATTAGGGCCCACAGATAGCCTCGGACGCAATACGATCTGGGCAAACGCCCCTGGACCTTCTCTTGCCAAGTTAAACCGGTGCGACCGGAGTCCAATGCGCGTTTAGCTCAGGTGGGGAGGGGGCTCGGACGCTGCGTGTATGGCGAGTCGTACGGATCTTGAGGCATGGACAAACATCTCCTCGGGCTCATCAAGCGTTCCGGAAAGAACTGAACGGCGCCACGAAGCTGTTAGAATTTCGTTCGGGCTTAACGGCACTACAAGGGGGAGCGCGCGGAACGAGATACGTACTCATCTCTCCCTTCTTTCCGCGCGCAGTGATGCTGGGAGAATCCAGTAGTTGTTTGAAAGGCACGAACAAGCTCTTGAGCGCTGAGGACTAGAGTGTTCCGCAGTGAATTCATATTAGTACTGCGTGCGAGTCTATCGATGAGGTATAACTTCCGAATGAGGCTTCATGATGAGGTTTGAGCCTGCGCCGCTGCGTGACGTACCTGGAGAGCAGTGAGGAATCGGATCCAGGCTACTCCGGCGTGCGATGTCCGAAAACAGGCTCCCCGGCCCCTAGAGCATGCGACCTGGAATGAGCGTACCTGGTGACAGAAGAGATTGACAGAACCGGTGCTTCCTGATCCTGTCGACCAGGCATTGAGAGACATCGTAAGTGACGTTCTCAGCCCTTTATTACAAGCCCGTACGTCTTGGATCTGGCGAGCACACGAGGAGGGGCCGGCACTGGGAAAGGTGCGACTCTTCTCAAGTGACTTTGACCAATCGAATTGTTCTGGCCCCGTTTTTCATACAGATGGTCGACGGGCGTAATGCCCCAGCGCGCGGGGCGGTGGAAAGAAGAGCGGCGAAGGAGTCGTCAGGGGGCCTTGCCTCCGGAAGCCCATCCAAACACGGTCTCACTAGCAACCTCACTCGAGCTACTGACCTTAACCTTGATGTTTGCAAAGCCAACTTATACGGAGATGAATTCTGAGAGGAGCGCTGCAAGACTCAAGTACAAGTGTTTAGAATCCCGGGATGCCGATGGCTAGAATATGTACTACGGAAGGACTCGGAGGCGCCATTCCCCGCCGCACATACTCCAACCGCCGGCATCGTTCACCACCTAACCACCTACTCAATGCTATTGAAAACGACGATAAGAATGCCACTTGTAAAATAGAAAAAAGGGGTCAAAGCAGAGTGAAGAAAATGAGGAGTACACTATCCGAACCGTGTTTACGCTGAACGCCGGCTTAGCCGCGGCGCGAGCATGGCGCAGTAAGCCCCAGTACTCACCTGCCAGAGTTGGCGGTTAGGCGACACGGAGGACACGGGAGGTACCACATGTCACTCATGTCCTACCAGCACAGTAGTCAACATTCACCACGATGATACGGCGCTGAGGCGGAACCTTACCCGTCTCTTACGATGTAATGCTCGGAGGGGCCCGCATCACCACCATGCGCTCTCCCCGGCTCCCCGACTAGCACCGGTAACAGAACAACGTACGGAGGGGAGGGCGCCATCTCCCTACCGTATATCGTCCTGCCGCCAATGCCAGAGCCCAACTTTCCTTTCAATACCACATCGCTGACGGCAGTCTGGAATGAATATTAGTATCGGCGCGGAGCAAAAAAAGGAAACGTCTATTACCCTAGACACGCTTTCGATAAAGACCTGAAAACGATGTGCCGATGTGAGTGCAGCGCATGATGGATAAATACGCTACGTACCTGGACGAAGTCGAGGACGGTCTAGGAAATCGTCAGCGACGGCCTAGTATGGGAGTACCACGCATACTCTTACTTCCACTGGGTCTCATAGAATGCCACGGCCGATGTCATCGGCAAGAAGACGTGCGGAAGGAGGGGCGCCATCCTCCAACTGCACATCCTCCTGCCGCCAACGCCGGACGTGCCGAAGCGGCCCACACTGATCCGCCATGTATTCTACTATGCAAGCTAACGTTAGTTAGTACCCTGGGAGAAGAGAGATGAGACCGAGCATACTTACGTCTCTCAGGACAACCTGCAAAACCGGTGGTATCAGTGAATGCGCGGGTAAAAAGAATACAGAAAACGTACTTCAACGAACAAGACGAGCGGGAGCCGCTGCAACCGAGGTCGAGGGAAGGGAGGTCGTGTCAGTAATGAAACCAGGCCTACGGAATCCATACTTACCGAGAAGATTGTAGTTGATGGGATGGGTGAACGTCTAGTAGAACAGTTAGCATCGCCCAATGACGAAAAAGAGCAGAAGGGCACTCATCTTCGCCAGACTCGAGGGAGGGAGCACCAGGCTCCCTCCCCCGATCCGACCGGTGCCAGCGAGCAGAGAACGTGCAGAGAGGGGGGCGCCATCCCCTCCCTACACATACCCCGCCCGCCGGAAACCGTCCCCCTCCCATCCACCACTCCCCCGGAAACCGTCGAGTCTGCGGACGAGAACGAGAAAGGGGACGTGAGCGCGCGCGCGCAAGGAGGCAAGAGCGAGACTTACTGTGGCCGCTTGTGGCCGTCGAGGAGTGCTGAGCGTCGAGACCTAGAGGCTGACAGATTGGGGTAGAGGGAAGATGAGCGACGGACGACAACTGCAGACCGCGAGATATGCCCAAAAGAAACGAAGCGTCGTCACCTCTCCCCCGGACCGGCCGAGGGAGCGATCCTAGTCGTCCAGTCGAGGTCTTCAGCTGCGCGTCGAGGAGGGAGAGTGTGCCGAAAGTCGAAACCTGCAAGACAACACCCAAACGCGAATGGAGCCATGGAGGGGGAAGAAGCGGCGGTCAGCACGTTCAGAACCGGGACATGAACGCACGGTAGACGATGTCCGGGCGGGCCTGGGCTTCGTGAAGGGAGATCAGCTTGCAGCCAGGCCCGTATCCTTGGTGGGGTTGGCGGCGGGGCGGTTGCTGGTGCTGGTGCTGCTGATGCTGAGGGCGGGGCTGAGGGCGGGACTGGGGACGAGACTGGGGGCGGGACTTAGGAGGCGGGGACCGAAGCGACCGGCGCTCGGGAGGGGGAGGGAGGGTGTTGGGAGCGAACTGGACACGGAGGGAGGAGGTGGGGAACATCATGGTTGTGGGTAGGTACTAGATATGTGGGGTAGGTGTGTAGGTATGGGTATGGTATGTGGCAATGGTGGGGGCAGGAAAGAAAAGTAGGTGAGGCGCGTCGTCCCGGAGCGCAAGGAATATATAGCGGCAGGTATTGGGATCGAGGCTGAGAGGCTGACCGCCACGCGAAATACCGCATCGGGGGTGAGGCTGCCGATTCCTGGCCTGGTGAGGGAGGACATCGTCAGCCTCCTGTAGCTTGTAGGGCGCGCGTGGCGTGTGGACGCTGGAAGACGTCGCGCGCACGCCATCGAGCGGGGGACGTGTTTCCGAGGGCGCGCGCGGTGGGTCAGCCTGGCTCGCGCGAGACATACGACCCCGCCCTAGGTAGCAGCGTGTAGCGGGCGTAGCGGGGCTCATGGTTTCCTGTGCGAGCAAATTGAGTGAATGGGCGTGAAAGAATGCGCACCTTATACGCAGCGACGGCCGTCGTCGCAACCAGATTTGGACGATAGTCCGCCGCCCGTTCGGGTGCCGGCCGGCCGAAGCGCATAGTGCGTCCAGACGGCACCGGGGATGTACCGACACACCGAGGCTAACGCGGCCAACGACGAGCGCGATCTTCCAACGTGGCTGCATCAAGAGAGAATCTATAGTGATACAATGACAGAGCGAGGACGAGCGCGCGGACGAGACCGCAAGAGAGCACGTACGAGCGACTTTGGCAGGTAAAGCGTAACGCGGAACCGTGATGCCGACAAGAATAACCACACAGCCGGCACTGGCACTGACACTGGCAGGGCAGGACGCCTCCCCACCGCCCCATCCCCCATCTCCCAAGACCGACGACGCACCCGCGACCAACTAGACCTTATCCAAATCGCCCCTGTCCTTGTCCCTGACCTTGTCCTTATCCGCCCCCTCGCCCTCGCCCTCGCCCGCACGGTACCCGTACTCGATCCGCGACGCGCTGTCGCCCCCGAGGCTGCCCTCCGTGTCGGGGACGGTCGCGAGCCTGAGCCCGATCGCGATCCCGCGCTCCGCATCCGCGTCGGCGTCCGCGCCGGCCGTGGTGTCGGTGTGGTCGGCGGTCGTGCGCGCGCCGAGGTCGAGGGTGCGCGTGTAGAAGTGGATCGTGCTCCGCTCTTGCGTTGCGGCTTGGGGGGCGCCGGTTTGGGCGCGGACGATGAGCATGGAGAAGATCACGGCCTGGGAGGGGGGAGGGGAGGGGAGGGGAGGGGAGGGGAGGGCGGTGTTAGTAGGGTGTGACGTGCGGTGGACGGGCGGGGTGCGGAAGACTTACGGTGACAGGGGGTAGCTACGGGGAGGGAGACGTTCGGCGCGGCGAGTGGGTTGTATCATGCGCGCGTGAGTGAGTGAGTGAGCGGGTGGGTGAAGACGGGGACGTACCGGGTCGAGGAAGATGAAGAAGACGTTCGAGCCTACGCTGCTCGAGACGATCAGGCAGAACAGGTACGCGCAATACAGCGCCGCTGCACGGAACGGAAGCACTCGATCAGCGCACCGCCGTATCCCCGGACACGCCGCACGCGCGGGGGCCACGCCGCAGGACCGCGCACTCGGACGCAGACGCAGACGCAGACGGGCCGACACTGCCACTCACCGCTCTCGATGACGATCTCGAGCACGTTCTTGGTGACGGACGCGTCGGCGACGCGGCGCGCGAGCGCGTGCACGCGCCAGATCTTGTAGCAGATGAGGCCCGCGCAGAGCACGTTGACGCAGAAGGTGAGCACGAAGAAGATCCGGATGCGCTCCGTGACGGCCGCGAGCACGAGCGCGTCGCCGGGGAGCGTGCGCGAGAGCGTCCACATCGCCCAGATGCCGATCGCTAGAAAGGGAGGGCGGTTGTGAGAGGTGTGAAGTGAGAGGTGAGGGGCGCGCGGGTGGGAAGGGGGCGACGTACCGATGTTGGCGAGGATGGTGGCGGTGGGGATGAGGATGACGGCGAGGTTCATGTTCCAGACGATGAACGTCCGGTATACCTAGCAAGCGGCGCGCTCGTGAGACGGCGTGTGTTGTGCCTCTCGGGCCGCGCGTGTGCGTCTGTCGGGGGGACTCACGATGATGCCGTCGGAGACGACGGCGACGATGACGTTGAGCGCGTTTTTGAGCAGCGACGCCGGCGTCGCCGGGTCCGCGTAGAAGTGGGCCGGGTTCGGGGGCTCCGTGCCCTTGACGGAGAAGGCGCGGTACCCGCGGATCATCTCCACGACGAGGTCCTAGGCAGGGCGAGCTCAGGGATGACACAGTTCACTGGAGGGCGTAGCGTCGCGGAGACGTACGATGACGGTCGTGACGAACATGAGCGCGCACGCGGCGGGGAGCCATATCGACAGCCCTTGGCGGAGCTTCTTGCGGAAGAAGGTGATGCACTGGGGGAGGTAGACAAAGTACGCGCCTGAGTGAATCGCGTTGTTTGATGCGAATTTGGGATTGTGGGCGCGGGCGGAGATGACGGTGCATGGGGGGGGAGGGGACGCGGTCGGGATCAGACGAGCCAGGCACGGCCGGGCGTTTTGAACGACGCACCTGTTGCGAGCATCTGGAGCCAGAGCCCTACGAGGTGGGCATTGGGCACGAGAATGCCGGGGGCCATTCCGCCTCGCGCGGTGCGTGTCGCGGGCTGGGGGAGAGCGCGTTACTACGCGCGGGGGCGGGCGCTGCTCTGGGTGACGGCACGGTAGAATCTGCAGTGGGTCGACGGATGGCCGGGGCGCAAGATGGAGAGAGGTGGGGCGGACGGGGTCGTTTGCGCAGGGCGGGGAGATGGCTGCGGCTGAGACGGTAGCTCGTCGAGATTGAGGCAGGAAGAGAGAGGGAGAAGGGGGGGGGAAGGGGGCGAAAGAAGGTGGGATGAGGGCACATGGGATTGGAGAGCGTTCGCGCGCGCTACGGGATTTGGGAGAGGGGACCGGAGGACCGGCAGGAGAGCTTCCTCCCAGCGGGAGTCGAGAAGCCTTTCTGATGAGTCGCAGCCGATGATACGGCCATTCGGGCATGTCGACGGCGGCCCAAGTGTGTCCATTTTAGTCCGGTCGCTGACGCTGCAACGTACCAGTTGTTTGAGATGCATCGTAGCGACGAGGCAGACGACCAGAGCGAGCAGGAGAGAACGAGTCGACAGATGGTATCACTGGGCAGAGGAGAGCGCGGTCGTAGAACGGGCAAGAGGCGCACCAGCCGAGAATCGTCCAGATTAGGCCACGCCGCAGTCAGAATGACGGCAGCGGCACCCAGAGCTCACCCCGGCCTTTTTTCGCACTGTGCGAACGCTTCGTAAGGTGGGCTGCTGTACCAGTGAGAGCGACTTTTTCAAAGTAAGCCATTGGGCAGTACCTGCTACCAACTCAAACGAAATCCATTTATTACTCGAACAGACGGTAAACAGCGAGCGAGAGACGCCAACGGAGGGAATGATGTCAGAACGGCGTGGACGCTATTAGCTGTTACTAGCGATTTTGTCTCGCACGTGGGATAACCCGCTTAATCGTGCGCCACAACGCCGCCGGAACCCGCCGGCAGCGCCTCGCAACTCCCGCCGGCCTCGCTCGCTGCAGCCTGCAGGTGGTGACTCTGATCAGCGTCCCGGCTCAGCTCCTCAGGCTCTAGTGATACGTCCGATGTATAGCAAGGTCGACTCGAACACTGGGCCTGCTCGCGCATTCGCCGTCGCTGCCGCTTGATGCTACGGGTGGCGACGACCCGACGCGCTCAAACACACGAGGCTGTCGAGTTTATCCGGTCTTGTCTAGCATACGTCCTATTAACCGAGTCCAGTGAGCTACCGGCATCTTCTACCACTAGGGTGCACTGCAGTCGAATACGGTCTTGGGCTGTCTCGCACACGCCTCGACTCGGCGGACGCTGCCTTCCATTCCGGCGACTGTAAAAGGCCCTAGAATTCCCGGCCTCTCGCTATCCGTGGCTTCTTCCGTCCGCCGAGGCCACTTTTCGGAGATGGCCTTCTCCGCTCGTCTTCGGCCCACTGTGTGCCGCCGGCTCCCTCCCCCTTCTCCTTCCTCTCCGCCTGGCTGGGTGTATCAGATGGCCCAAACCAAAGGAAGCTCGCGCGCACAGGCAACCTCGGACAAAAACGCACTGGACGTGCGCCGGCCAACACCACCTGCTCGGACGCACGCGATATGTAAGGCGATTCGCCAATGCGGTACGAGCACCCTCCACGCGGGCCGGTGATGTTCAGCGTCCTCGAGGCTCGCGCTTCCATCTCAAGAACCAGAACCGAACAACCGCCCTGCGCCGGTGCCCTCCTTTTTCGAGTCAGCTATCCCACCAACCCGCTCCTCCCTCTCCCAATCGCGATACCTGTCGGGAGCCATCATGTCCCCGCTCCCGTCCTCGTCCCCGCCCGCGTCGACGACGTCCATGGCCACCCCGCCAGGGGACCTCACGCCTGCACCGAAGACCGAGCTACAAGTTGCAGACCCACCGCCCACGCCCACGACGAAGCGCGGCTGGCGCTTCTGGCTCGTCTTCCTCTCCCTCTGTCTCTCCCTCTTTCTCACCGCCCTCGACCTCGTCCGTCCCGTCCTTCTCTCCAGACTTTCTCGCTCCGCGCGACTGACGTTCTATTCCCGCACAGGCTTCCGTGTACACCGCCCTGCCGTCGATCGTCCACGACCTCCACGGCGCGGACTCCTTCGTCTGGGTCTCCTCCGCGTACACCCTCTCATGCGCCGCCGTGCTCCCCATGAGCGGCCGCCTCGCCGACATCTTCGGCCGCCAGGCCGTCCTCCTCGTCGCCATCGTCCTCTTCGCCGCCGGTTCCGCCGTCACCGGCGCAGCGACCAGCATGCGCATGATCATCGCCGGCCGCAGTGCGTTCACCCTTGTCCTGTTCCGCTTCGGCGCTTATTCGATGGCGTGCACACGGTCTTGCAGCTATACAGGGTGTGGGGTCCGGCGCGATCCAAGTGCTTGTGGCCATCGTGACCGCAGACCTCATCCCTTTGAAGGAAAGGGGCTTCTTCCAGTCCATCACCGGCGCGTGAGTAGCTCGGGCTTTGCTTTGCTATGCGACTTATCTATGATCTGGCTGTGCAGCACTTTCAGTGTCGCCTCGGCGACGGGACCCTTTATTGGAGGCGCTTTATCTCAGCACGCAAGCTGGAGATGGTCAGTACGAAAGTGCCACGGTGTCCTCTTCGTCGCCTCCTCACAGTTATTGTTCGCAGGCTGTTCTGTACGCTGCAACGACTCGCTGACCCACAACGAATCTTCCGAGAGCTGACTCTGCGCTAGACCTGAACCTCCCGCTCTGCGGGCTCGCCTTCGCCGTCGTCCTCGTCTTCCTCCGCCTCCGCAAGCCCCCGATCGAGAGCTACAAGAAAACGTTCCTCGCCGTCGATTGGATGTGCGCGCGTCTCTCCTACTGCCTCAGCATCGGTCCTGCCGAAACCCAAATATTAACGACCTTTTTTGTTTTCTTTTTTTTCTCAGCGGGAACGCGATCATCATCGCGAGCGCGACGTCGTGCATCGTCGGTCTCACGTGGGCCGGAATCCGGTACCCGTGGGCGTCCGCACAGGTCATCGCCCCGCTGGTGGTTGGCGTGCTGGGCCTGTGCGGGGCGCTGGCGTACGATGCGTGGTGGGCGGCGCATCCGGTGGTGCGTGGGGCGATGCCACAAAAGGTTCAACCGTTTGCTGCCGCTTACAGGCTGCATAGATTCCGACGGCTATCATCAAGCACCGGACGACGCTGGGAGGGTGAGATGGTGTTGTGTGCGTGCTTGTAGGTCGTATGGTCCTAACGAACCGCGCTTGCACAGGTATATCGGCTCGTTCTTCCACATCATGGTCGCCAATAGCATCACCTGTAAGCACTCGTTTGCCTCAGAAGCCGCGGACGTCGATGCTCACTTCACGCAGTCTACCTGTGAGCGTCGCCGCGATGGGGTCGTGAGAACTGCTTGTGCTCACTCGGACGCGCGGCAGTCCTACCTACTTCCAGGCGGCCAAGGTCGCGTCCCCGCTCCTCTCGGGGCTCTACATCTTCCCGACGGTCATCTGCATCTCGCCCGCCGCGATCCTCCAAGGCATCCTGGTCAGCAAAACCGGCCGGTACCGCCTCATCGTGCGTCTCCTCCCTTCCCTTCCTCCCTCCTCCCTCCTAGCGCCGCAGCACCGACCGCTCACGCCCTGAATGCGTGGGTGCCCGGACGCGCAGAACTTCATCGGGTGGTGCGGGATGGCGACGGGCGTCGGCCTGCTGACGCTCCTCGACGCGCGCACGCCCGTCGCGGTGAGCGTCCCGTTCCAGATGCTCGCCGCGGTCGGCGTGGGGCTCGTGTACTCGACGACGTTCGCGGTGCTCGCGCCGCTCGAGCCCGCGCAGAACGCGGCCGCGCTGAGCTTTTTGCTCTTCATGCGCACTTTTTCTTCTGTGCGTCTTTGTTCCCTCCCCTCCCCCCCCTCCCTCCCTCCCTCCCTCTTCTCCCCGGCCCTTTCCCCTCCCGCTTCCACTTCCCCTCCCGCTTCCGCCTCCGCTTCCGCTTTTGCTTTTCGGAGGCTCACGGTCCATCCACCGAGGCAGGCGTGGGCGTCCTCGATCTCGGCGACGATCTTCCAGAACGGCGTGCGCGCGCGGCTGCCCGCCGCGTTCCTCGCGCGGATCCCGCCCGACCAGGACGTCGCGTACGCCGGGATCCCGCTCATCCCGCTCATCGCGGGGGAGGGGGAGGGGGAGGGGGAGGGGGGGGAGGCGCTGCAGCGCGAGGTGCGCGCGGCGTTTGCGGAGAGCGTGCGCGTGGTGTGGTTCGTCGCGCTCGGGCTGTGCGCGGCAGGCGTGGCGAGCGTGGGGATGATGAGGCATGTGCCGTTGCATGGGAGGATGGATGCGCGGTTTGGGATGAGGGGGAAGGAGGAGGAGGATGGGCAGAGGGAGGCCCGGGCGGAGGTGGGGGAGTCGAGTCGGTCTGAGATTGAGCTCGACAGGGCGGGGAAGTCTGTTATCGCCGCGGCGGAGAAGAGGAGCGTCGTCGACGCGGGGGAGCTTGTCGCCGTCGTCGACTCGCGAGAGAATTCCAGCTAATAAAAGATGCTAAGGAGTCTCTAGCCTCTAGCTGCAGTGTGTCTTGGAGGGGAATCTTTAATAGTTGCTCAAATTTGTTGTGCATGTATGTGTATAGATGGAGGCTAGTTATTTCCTCCGAGGCTTGACCCACCCCCCCCTCGCCTACTACTGTAGTATCCTCGCTCTCTGTTGGGTGTATCAACTTCAAGTTATCGGGTTACTTACAGTGGCATTCGCTGTGCTTTTGGCATTATATTATTTAGATCGTGTTTGGCGGATGTATCTGGTACTCATCGTTGTGGACGCCATGAAAGAACGAACTCTGTCTTTGGTATAAGTCTGAGGCGTCAAGTTCAACGCGTCGGAATCGAGCCCGAGCCCGGCAGCAGACACGGTGCTACACGGTGGCAGTGTTCGAGAGACGTTTTCGGATGGGCGCTTCTTGAACAGCTTCAAGTGGGCCATTGATTCGACCGTCACCACCAAGTTCAAAGATTTCGCTATCCCGTTCTCTCCCTCTTAGTTGCTACTACTAGTCAAGAGACAGTCTACAGCGTATTGTGGGATATTCTTTCGAGTCGTAGCTTGAACTATGTTCCGCTAACACGAGTCAAGGCTAGCTATACTTTGCAGAGTCGTTTGAGGCTCAAGTGGCAGATAACAGCCTATATCATCGCGTACTGGCCGTCCCAGAAGGCGTACGCCCGCCGGGTCCATGATACTTGCTTTCCATAAGCGTCTATTTATAAACCGCCTTCCTTCTTTTGCCTGGGAGGCTGCCAGGAGCTCCTCGTCAAGGTAATGGGATTACGTAGACTCGGAGATGGTGACATACTAGAGTCAGCCTCATCATGAGGGAGGGAGCTAGGCTGACACGGAGATATATTTCAAGGGGGCCAGAGATCGACACTCTCGCCCCAAATCTGACATTCTCGCGTGGCGGCGGTCAGCCTCGATCCTAATGTCTGCCGCTATATATTCCTCGCTTTTCCAGTCGACGCTCCTCACCTACTTTTCTTTCCTGCCCCCACCATTGCCACATACCCTACCTACATACCTACATACCTACCCACCTAGCCACAACCATGATGTTCCCCACCTCCTCCCTCCGTGTCCAGTTCGCCCCCAACACCCTCCCTCCCCCTCCCGAGCGCCGGTCGCTTCGGTCCCCGCCTCCTAAGTCTCGTCCCCAGTCCCGCCCCCAGTCCCGCCCTCAGCACCAGCAACACCAGCAACCGCCCCGTCGCCAACCCCACCAAGGCTACGGGCCTGGCTGCAAGCTGATCTCCCTTCACGAAGCCCAGGCCCGCCCGGACATCGTCTACCGTGCGTTCATGTCCCGGTTCTGAACGTGCTGACCCCCGCTTCTTTCCCCTGGCTCCATTCGCGTTTGGGTGTTGTCTTGCAGGTTTCGACTTTCGGCACACTCCCTCCTCGACGCGCAGCTGAAGACCTCGACTGGACGACTAGGATCGCTCCCTCGGCCGGTCCGGGGGAGAGGTGACTTTTTCTTCGCGCACATGTTTCGTAGCCTGTTGTCGTCCGTCGCTCATCCTCCCTCTACCTCCATCTGTCAGCCTCTAGGTGTCGACACTCAGCACTCCTCGACTGCCACAAGTGGCCAACGTAAGTCCGAGTCTTGCTCTAGTCCCCTCGCGCATATGCTCACGTCCTCGTTCGCAGACTCGACGGTTTCCGGGGTGGTGGTGGATGGGAGAGGGACGGTTTCCGGCGGGTGGGGGATGTGTAGGGAGGGGATGGCGCCCCCCTCTCTGCACGTTCTCTGCTCGTCGGCACCGGTCGGATCGGGGGAGGGAGACTGGTGCTCCCTCCCTCGAGTCTGGCGAAGATGAGTGCCCTTTCTCTCTATTTTGTCGTCGGGCAGTGCTAACTGCGCTACTAGACCTCCACCCATCCTACTGTTCGCGGTTGTCTCGGTAAGTATCGCATCGTTTCATCGGCTACGTTTCTCTTTTCTCTTGATCTCAGTCACAGCTGTTCTCTCTAGTGCGCACTATTCCTCGAGGTACGTTCAAGTTAGTCCCCGTCTATAGCGCATAGTGTACTAGTGAGGTTCGTGCGAAGTTTCCGTCTCCAAGAGTAGGAACGAGGGCCTACTTACCGACTCTACGCATCCTATACCTAGGACGTCGCTCCTAAACCTCTCTCTGTCGTCAGCGTCATCGACCTGGCTCGGAAGTATGGCCACCCCTTGGGCGGCGAGATAGTGCTGCAAATTACCTATCGGCGACACACTCAGAACGATTGTCGTAGCTACTTCCAAGAGATACAGCTCGAGCCTCCCATCCCATTTTCACCAAGGACCCCGTCGGTCTAGGCATCCCTCTGACGGATGCAATTTTCAGTCGGTTCACGCGACTCCTCGATCGAGATGACCCCACGCTCTCCGAGCGCGGCACGTCGGTGAGCATCAAGCTCAATGTGAGCCGGCGCCGGCGCCGCCCTTCTACCGTCTGCACGGTAAGATGCTCACGAACGGACATAAAAGTGGCCGAGCTACCCGCCATGGAGCAGGCAGATCCCCACCAAGGACTTCCGTAGCCCCCCACAACCCGTTACCCGCGCGGCGAACTTACTGACGCGGGACGTCGCCAGGGTTATCAAGCGCTTCATCGGTGGGGTAGGTTCATGTATGCAACCTGACGGTCACTGAGTTATTCTGACTTTGTTCATACGCTTACTACCCTGACACGTATTTTGAAGCATCCCTAGGGGACGCAAGAGTTCGACGAGTCCGACCAGACTCAATGGCGCGTTGGTACTGGCCCCGCAAATATCAAGCTCGAAGACTTGATGCTCCTCGGGTTGCAGCACGTCTCAATGGGGTCATGGCAGGCGCACGTCCGACTTATTAAGAAGGAGTGAAGTCGAGGGGTCTCAGGGAGGCGGTATGTCAGGGACGCCCGGATCAGACGCAATGCCGGTCTCCGTATATTCGACCAACTATCTGTCGAACTCGAAGATTGCTCCAATAGCATATCTTGCGAGAATTCCTCCTCATTTCCCGAAACTGCTTGTGCCGTTCGTTCTCAGAATGGCTGTTCAGTAGTTCTGCTCACTACAACTACTCTAATATGATCGAATTCGTTATGTTGACAGTGAGCTGGCCTAGGCTCGTGCTTTGTGATGCGCTATGAGCTGGAGGACTCCGATACGTTTCAGAATTTATTAGAGGTCTGATTGTCGATTATTTTCATCCATATGTTAGTTGCATAAGTGCTACAGCTACGGATACAAGCAACGTATGCATATAACTAGCTTCATTGACCTAATACAACTTCGTAAATCGTGGCGTTATCATGTGGTACCATAAAGGGGCAGCAACACCCCATCTTCGTCGACCGGACTCCCGGCATGATCCTCTTCGCGCATCAATAACAATATAGCAACAATGAGGTGATCGAAGAATCGATGTCCGAGAGGCTGCACGACCAGTTTTCGAGCGGGTCCGGGATCGAACATCGCAAGAACGACGGAATCGAAAAATGCCTGAAGATGCAGACACACGGGTAAGCGGTCCCGACAGTGATTATTTCTATGCGCATGCAAGCTCACCTCCCACTTCGACTCTCCTAGCTTCCATCGGATAGACGTTCCGTCACCGATATAGTACATCTTTGACCTGTCGCCGCGTTCGTGAGTATGCCGAGTTGGCTCATGACCGACGGAGGAATCTCACCCAACGGTTCTTGACAAGACATCCTTCGATAGCCGACTTGTTTCCCCTACGGTCACCGTGGAATTGTTTGCCGGCAATCCAGACCTAACACGCGTCAAGTCTCGCCCTCGGACCGAAACCAAGGATGATAGTGCAGTGACTCACTCGATCTCCGCCACCAACGGTCCGTCCTCGCATCCCCTCCGCACGCTCGTGATCCACGATCTCAATGTGAGCACGTTTATGCCCACACCGACATGATACCGCCACAGACCAACGCCCTTCTCCTCCCCTTCCGCGGTCAAAGTCATCGCGAATGGGCTTGTCTGGCCGAATCGGTATGTCATAGCCCTTGCAGGACACGCCGCGCTGGAATACGTCGGAGGATGTGTCTGGTCGTGCGCGGACTCGACCGTGCGCGCTTCTTCAAGCTCCGGGAGGGCTTGGGCGGGCGGCTTGATGCTCGGTTTCCGCCGGCGGCCCTCGATGGAGACAGAGCGGCCTGAGCTGGACGAAGACGACCGGGCCCTGCTCCGCGGGGGCACCGGCGGCGGGGGCGTCTTGAGCGAGACGCTGCGTATGAGCTCGTTCCCGCTTACGCAGGTCTCGGTCGTCCCCGTGCTCTCCCGCGGGGAGTGTGCCGCGGGCGTCGGCTCGAGCTTGTGGCCCTCGAGGATCGACAGGGTGAAGCTGCGCTCGAGCGTGACCTCTTCGATTTGCGGGGCGACGGCGGCGATGGGGCTCTCGACATCGGGGGCGGTCCAGAAGGAGTTGGCGCTCTGAGAGAGCTCGAGATCCAGTACGGGTGGGCTACGGCGCGCCCCAGGCAAGAAAGATATCCGACCTTTCTTGGGGTAGCGGTCGGAGGTCCCGTGGATGGAGGCGACGCTCTTCCAAGCTTTGAGGAGCGACATGTCGTGCGGGTCTTGTCTGCGAGCTTGAGCCCTCCAAGTCGAGCGGATCTGCGTCTGTGTGCCAGCGGTTGCGCGTCGTGGCGTCCGGTACCCGGTCCTGATATAAGGTGTGGTGTGCAGTGGGTGTTCGCGGATGACGACGGAGGCTAAGTAGTCCCCGCACGGTGTGTTCCCCTCTAATAGCGTGCATGCAGGGCGGCCTTATGTACCCACCCTTCTTCGCAGCGTGGCACTGACGCGACACACACAGTCCCGGCGGCGTCCCATGTCATCATCCCCGCTCTAACCTGCGCGGCGATGCTTCCGCGCCGGGGACTCCTCGCGCAAGGGCATATTGCACACCGGGTTAAGATCTCGAGATCGAGCAATGCCAGTCTAGGCGTTTCAGCCGCGACAGCGCGGGCGGTGCTGTTTGCGGGCGCGGGCTGATGCGGTCCGATGTTATCCTACTTGGGATAGCTGGTGTGTTATTAGACTCGTAGCATGGGAGAGGAGGATAAGGTTTGAACTCGCTTGCTGCGGTGAGTACTCGGTAGTTAGGGAGTCGATGCCAGGTACCACGCCCGTGCGAACGTACCGGAATGGAAGGTACCGCCAGGTCGAGCCCGGGGGTCGTGGTGTGTGTGCGGCTTGCCGAGGCTTCCCGGGGCGATTGGATGGGCTTGGGTCGCTGTGTTATATGTCAGGGGCGAGACTCAGACAGATCAGCATAATACGTCGGGCTTCGGTGCGGGAGCTGGGACATATTGCTCCACACAATCAGCTCGCAGTTAACGTTTGTTCAACGAATGGTCCCTCAGAATACATCGAACGATGAGGCTGAGTAGCGTCTTGTAGGAGCACTTTTGTAGGGCATAAGCCAATGTGTTGTACTAGGATAAATAGACGAAATAACAAGCAGGCAAGGAGACAACTGTGGATTTCCGGGCGTAAACTTGATACGAGTCCAGGCGCACCTATCCGGACGACATCAGTTTGAACTCTCAGGAGCTTACTCCAAAACGGTATGCCGCATGCTATACGACGCACCTCTCGCTCAAAGATCAAATCGCGCCTCGAATAGCGCTCCCGAGTGGAATAGTGCGAGGCGGCGGCGACATGCCCGTAGCCATGCACGCGAAGACAAGCCGTGTGTACAGTCGATCGTAGGCCCGTTGCTGATCTGTGTCGCCGAATCCGTCAGCACAAGAACTCCGGGCGATGTCAGCTCGAGGTAAAGCGAGGCCAACCTGGAGAGGACCATAGACGCATGTAGTATTCGGCGGAAGGCGCAAACATGCGGGCAACGTCGAGTGCGATCGATAGCGTGCTGTCGGCCTCCCACAGAGCAAGCGCGCTAAACGTCGGATGTGAGTTTACTAGAGGGCCGGCATCCGAGAGAAACGGGACACACCGCGTGACTTGGGATATGAGCCAGGCAACGAGGAAGTTGCGCCGCGCGTGGGTAGCGATGCTCGTCTTGGGGTAGCGCAGGCACTGGGCGAAGTACTTTGCAACGTGCATCTGGTGTACCACTGATGGCGGCGGGTCTGTGGTCAGTACGCAGTTGCAGGAGAGCACCCGCGGGCACGCAGCAGACGAGCACGTACTCCATTGCTCTGCTTTGTCACGACAAAGTAGCAGGCCCAGCGCACTAGAGGGTTCGCAGTCAGCATGGCGTCGAAACGAATACAGCTAAGGGCTCACCTGGCAGGGTCTGGGGCCCGCCGCCGGAACTCGTGCGAAACACACATACGCGTGCTACCAGACAGCCTCGTCAGTCTGCGAACATGGTCGTCTCCGAATGAGACACGCGTACTTGAAGAGCACCTCACGCATCTTAAGACAAAAGCCTGTCTCGACCATGCACGAGTGTCGTTCCAGCGCCGCCTCGATCTTGTTCGTTTCGGCCCACGCGTCCTGAGCGTACTGCGGGTCACCACGCGCACGCTGGCTCCCGTGCCAGAGCAGGAGCGCGCGTATGTAGAGCGCCCACACCGAGTCCTTTGATGTTGCGAGAGTTTGGGAGGGCGTCTCCGAGATCGAAGAGGCGAGGCTCTCCCCAGGAAAAAGGAGCGCATACTTTGATTGTTATTAGTGAGACAGCGCCTTATCACATATCATCGAAGAATTAACGCTCACGTTGGACGGATCCTTGATCCACAGATGGTGCGGCTCCCACTCCGCGTTCACAGCGAGCCGGGTGTTGTACAATCCGGTGGCCAGAATGACGCTCGCCCATACGAGGCGGCGGCACTCTTCTCTATGCAACTCACCCGTATTGGCTGCGGACGGCCACATCGGCATCTGAGCAAACTGTGGCGCGAACGTGCGTGCCTGAGGCCATTGGCGTCCGAGGGAGTACGCGTCGCACCCGCACCGCTCGAATCCCGGAGGCACCTGAAGGGTGTCATTGGGGTGTATTAGATTCGTTTCTACGCCTTCGAGAGAAGCGGATGGTAGGCGCGGGGAAGACGGAGGTGTATCGTCATGAAAGGGTGAGATGGCGGTGTCGAGCGGGTTCGGCGTGGGACCAGGCGTAGGGAGAGCCGGTGCGTCGCTGCGCACGCTCGGGACTGCGTGCGGAAGAAATATCGTCGTGCGCGTGTTGTCTACGTCGAGAGTAGTGAGCGCGAGGTAGCGGATGATGGCGTCGAGGGTCGTCATCGCTTCGCGCGTACGCTGCGGCGAGGCCTTCGGGTGTGCTTGCAGCTCAAAAGCGGCGAGGACCTACGGAGTGTCAGAGCGTAGATGGATGACAGGAGGGTGGGAGCATACGTAGGCTGCTTGCGCTAACTCAACATCAACCCGGCCTGAGTTGAGGCTGGCGTGGAACGCAGAATAAGCCTGGTCAATTAGCTTGAGGGCCTTCTCCATACCCTTGTCGCCCATCTCGAGCTCAGAACTTTGGTGGAGCGTGGACAGTGCGAGCGTAGCAAGAATCAGGCTAGGCTGGATATTCCGTCGCTCGTTCAGGTTGATCAAACTTGAGAAAAATTGCGGAATATTGAAGAACCCGAACCAGAGCAGGGAGACGCGAAAGAGGAGACGAAGGTCGGACAAGATGCGTTCCGAAACTGTGCTACGTATACCCACGGTTAAATGGGGCGAGATAGAGTGTGTCCTGTCGGACGAGGCAACATAGAGTGCGATGAGTGCGTCCCACCAAGTTTCGCGGATGAAATTGACACTCGGCACGGCGTCTAGAGGTGGACTTGTTGATATTCGTGGTGTCCTGGACTCGTCCTCTTGTTGCTCCAGGCGTCTGGAGGATATATGATTAGAACCGGCGGAGAAGGATTTATGTGTGGCGGAAGGCCCATCACAACCAGCAAGAACAACGCCTGACGACGACGCCGTAAACGGTGGCGCTTGGTGTATTTCGTTCCCCGATGAGGGAACACTGCGTGATGATACCGGTTGACCCGTCTGTTTCCGGAGCAACTTAGCCCTCTTCTCCTCCTCCTCGTACCGGGAACGGGTCGTTCGCGTCTTCTTTGGGACGAAAGGCGCGTGTTTGCGTGAGCCAGGCGTTCGGTCTTTACCGCGACGCCTAGGATTCACATCGTATATACAAGGGCCAGAATCGGAGCGTCGAGTTCGATGTATGCAGTTGGTACACTCGGGTGTTGCGCCATCGCAACGAATCTTTCGGGTGCGACTGTCGACACGGATGTTAGCCCGACGTGCCGTATATCCTTATAATGCGCATATTAGGTAGCGTTGCACCGGGCTCGACTGCCGGTTTGTTTCCCCGCTATTGCACGCCGCGATAGCGGCGAGGTAACGTTCGAGCTACTGTCTGTTTTAGGCCAAATCACAGGAGTTGGCCCGCCGGTGCATAATGGAAGTATGTACATCGTAGTCGGATAATTGCTCACCATTGTACACAAGCAACAAACACGCGTTCGCGCGGCTTGCCCTGTATAGTGGTGAGAGGCTGACCGGGCGTGTTCTTGTTGAGTTCTTGATTTGATTGGGACTCAACAGCGCGTTGGTTGGCGTCGTCAATCGAGCAAGAATGAGAAGCGGGAGCAGAGGGAATAAATGTGTCGTCGCGAGGGAAAGTTGGCAGACCCGCGGTCGGAGCGACGGTAGATGGACCATCAATACTCAGGGGGTTTACCGAGCTGGTTGGGAGAATGTTACCGTGGTGACTCATAGTGGAACGAGCGGTCTGCGCTGGGTGTCGCTGGCATATCTGACCAGTATAAAAATGCTCTCCAGCGTCAGAAGCGTGATTTGCGAGCAAGCAGGGGTTACAAAGCGTGTTGGGGGACTTCAGGATGGCGGCATGAAGCTAAATACTTAGCCGCCTTGCAGAGAGACCGTGATCGACTGGCAACCACTTTAGGCGCGCGAGGTTCTCCCCTTCCCGGAGGCTGCCGGAGTGACGGCGACAACTCTTTTCCAAGCGCCCACCGTCGGTGGCTGCGTCCTGCGCACTCAAATTCATTCCTTGAACGTTGAACCTTCCCAACCTTCGCCATCCGGCTGTTCATCCACGTCGCATGAATAAGATCTTGTATTTTTTCCTCGCTTATATGGCGCCCTCTTCGTCAAATCCTCCGTCGGCCACACTCTGAACTCCGAGCCCGGAACGGAACCTAGCCGTGCTAAAACGACAATAGACGGGCCCTGTAGCATGATTCCACGGATTCCTGGTTCTGGAGACTCTAGATGGTATATGCACCCGCCATAGCGCCAGAGAGCGCAACTACATATCGCGTATATTGCGTATGTCGCTTCCTAGCTGATTTTCTTAGACGTCATGGCACTGTGCGTCGTCAGCGCCGCAGTGGACTATTCTCATCTTCGATTGAGAAAACTCGACGGTGGGCAGCGTACATCGATTATTTCCCCAGTGAACGTTACCGCCATCGCGGATCAAGCGGTATTACTTGTTTGCACAGGCGGATTCGTATCGTTGACGGCGTCGGTACGGTACCGGCCGATAAATTTACCGCGGGGAGGCAGGCACCTCGACTCTCGTGAGTAGCCCTATAATTCCACAGTAGCAGCTCACAACGATCCGCTCGTCGCCCTAACACGCTACGACGCCCAGGATTCCTCGCGGCCTGTCATCCTTGTGATAGTATATATATATATATATGCATTGCAGCAATCGAAATAGTTCGACCTGCACGCACTTCTCCGGACATTGAGCCTCGTAATCAGGTATCACTCCTTTCGATGCTGACACTACGGCTGACTCCAGATGGATCCATAGCTCTAGAAGAAAGTGCTTCATCGGCTTAAACCGTCTCAGCCACTCCAACCCATCTCCCATGGTCCGGATGGCGTATGCACGACGCCTTCACGCACACGTGCGCCCAGAGGCTGACAGGGATCGACGACACCTTCACTCCCAATCCGTAATTCTCGTGTGGCAAGGCTGGTCAGCCTCGATCCTAATGTCTGCCACTATATATCCCTCGCCCTCCAGGGCGACGCCCCTCACCTACTTCTCTTTCCTACCCCCACCATTGCCACATACCATACCTACATACCTACCCGCCCACATACCTACCTACCTTACCCACCCTACCTACCCACGACCATGATGTTCCCCTCCTCCCTCCGTGTCCAGTTCGCCCCCAACACCCTCCCTCCCCCTGCCGAGCGCCGGTCGCTTCGGTCCCCGCCTCCTAAGTCTCGTCCCCAGTCCCGCCCCCAGTCCCGCCCTCAGCCCTACCCTCAGCACCAGCAACACCAGCAGCCGCCCCGCCGCCAACCCCACCAAGGATACGGGCCTGGCTGCAAGCTGATCTCCCTTCACGAAGCCCAGGCCCGCCCGGACATCGTCTACCGTGCGTTGATGTCCCGGTTCTGAACGTGCTGACCGCCGCTTCTTCCCCCTGGCTCCATTCGCGTTCGGGTGTTGTCTTGCAGGCCCCGACTTTCGACACACTCCCTCCTCGACGCGCAGCTGAAGACCTCGACCGGACGACCAGGATCGCTCCCTCGGCCGGTCCGGGGGAGAGGTGACTTTTTCTTCGCGCACATATTTCGGAGCCTGTTGTCGTCCGTCGCTCATCCTCCCTCTATCTCCATCTGTCAGCCTCTAGGTGTCGACGCTCAGCATCCCTCGATAGCCGCAAGCGGCCACAGTAAGTCTCGCTCTTGTCTCGTTGCGCACGCGCTCACGTTCTCGTTCTCATTCACCGCAGGCTCGACGGGGGAGGGAAAGGGTGGATGGGAGAGGGACGGTTTCCGGCGGGCGGGGGATGTGTAGGGAGGGGATGGCGCCCCCCTCTCTGCACGTTCTCTGCTCGTCGGCACCGGTCGGATCGGGGGAGGGGGCCGGGTGCTCCCTCCCTCGAGTCTGGCGAAGATGAGTGCTTTTTCTCTCACTTTTCTCGTCGGGCAGTGCTGACTGTATTACTAGACGGCCACCCATCCCATCCTCTGCGGTGTTCTTGGTAAGTACTGTCGTTTCCGTCTGGTCTTGTCACAGATACGTTGTCGGTTCTCTTGACGTCTATTTTAGCGTTTCGTTCTCCCACTGTCCGCCAAGGTAAGTTCTTTCTACTTTCCCCGCGGCGCGTATGAGGCTGACGTCATTTGCCTTGCAGCCTCTCCCCGAGACACGAGTATGCTTACTTTCATCTCTCTCATCCAATTTACCGGCTAACACCAGCACGCGTCGTAGAGAACGTGCTAGGTTGTAGGCCGTTTCGGGTGCATCCGGTGTTGGCAGCAGGAGGATGTGCAGTCGGAGGATGGCGCCCCTCCTTCTGCACGTCTTCTTGTCGTCGGCACCGGATGTGTACTCCCGCAGTACGGTTCGACGAAGGTGCGTTCCGCTGTGGCACCGTCATCGGTTAGTCGCTGACGAAAGTCCTTCAGCGCACCTTCGTCGACGTCAGTCCAGCTTCGAGCTAGGCTCCCAACGACAATCTAGGTGAGTGCCGTCGTTCCTTTCAGTTACAATTCTCGCTCATGTCGTCGCGTTTCAGGTAAATGATTGAATTATAACATGGTACGCCTCTTTGCGTTTGAAGTTCATAGCATTCTCCCCAGATTTTCTCGAGTACGATAGACGTTGGTGGTGTTGGGATTTCCGGGGTCGGCGATGGGATGATATGCGGTGGAGAGATGGCGCCCTCTCTTCCGTATGTCGTCTTGTCGCTTGGGCCTGCGGACGGGTGGATGGGGGGTGTACCAGAAGGTGAGTTTCCCTCTATTTTGATGTGCTCGCAGACGTTGCTAACGATAATACTAGGCCGACGACGTTTCCACCCGCCTTTCGGTTCTTACCTCCTTTTCTTTTCCAGCCGTCGTCGTTTTTTATTTTCCCGATTGTTGTACTCCCCCACCTTTACAGTCGTGTCTTCTCGAGATCCGGTTCGCGCTATCACGTATTCGGAGTCTGTAGTAGTTTTGTTGTGTCGTTGGCGTTGGCTGCGAGGTGATGTGCGGTGGAGAGAAGGCGCCCTCTCTTCCGTGCATTACCCCGTCGCCTACGTCAACGGCATAGTACGTAGTAGATGTAACGCAATGTTTCTGTCTCGCGTGTAGCTCCAGTGTACTTAATCGGGCCTCGTAGCGCACGGGCGCTTATTCTGACGGACTTGTCCTCGGGATGTTATTCGAGCCGCGTCAGCAGTCACACCGGTGCCTGGTTTGGAGTCGCCAACTCACAACTGCGCTCTGTGTCTGCGCGTCAGCGTTGACGGCGCGCCTTAATTGTGATAGATTGAACTACCCAGCTAGGGTACCATCAGTATTCGGATCGGGGCTGCACGCTCCAATTCTGAATAGAAGCCGCAGACAGCCGCAGACACGTAGGGCGGCCTGCAAGCATGAGCATGAACCAGCCACGATCCAGTTGCCGGTGGCACAGGGCCCACTCCCACGGCACCTACCGTTTGAGTTGTTGACGCCGTGAGTGTGGTTTCTGAGCGCCGGATGTTGGATTTATGTGGGCTCATGGACTTGGAGCACGCGCGGCGGATATGAGCGATCAGGATTCGGCGTCGGACTGAGCATTGGCACAGCTGGGTGGTGCGTACAAGAGTCAATGCAGCTGCTGATGAACGTGCAACAGGGGGAAGTACCGGGGAGCGCCGGGGGATGAGCGTTTGGCGTACGTGCTTGGACGGAGCGATCTCCGACGGAAGAGCTCTGGGCGAATCGCCAGCTTCGTGTAGCGAGCGCTGTGGCGCCCGGAGGTCGTGGAGGTGGGTATCCATCGTTTCGCCTTCCGTTTTGGGCGCACGGCCGACGGGTCTCGGAGGGCCTGCGAAGGCGCGCGGGGAAGCATGCGAAGAGACCAATCGAGGAACCTATAACTGGATAGGGTCGATTTTATGAGTGGCGGCAACGACAGTGACAGCGCGGGATAATGTGGATGCAGGCCGGCGAGCATACATTGCACCGCCCGATCACCTGCGCGCTGGAACGTCGCGTCGCCCTCGAACGTGCCACCGCGTG
Organism: Trametes meyenii; assembly: GCA_022606255.1. Taxonomy (NCBI): domain Eukaryota; kingdom Fungi; phylum Basidiomycota; class Agaricomycetes; order Polyporales; family Polyporaceae; genus Trametes; species Trametes meyenii. Next base: position 185,022 of record JABYQG010000014.1, on the reverse strand, counting down.
TTATCCCGCCGCCGCCGCCGCCGCCATCCGGGTCGGAGAGGGTGGTGGTGATATGTCAGGGAGATGTCCGGCGGAAGGTCCGTTGTCCATACGAGGACGCGCGCAGATCACCCGTGAATCGCGGCCCTCTTTTGGTACGACGCGCCGGCAGCGCGCAGAGCCCAAGTTTCTGTGCGTATCAATGCTCAGAACATGAATTCACGTCGGGCGTGCGACGACCCCAAAGCGCGGTCTGGTCTGGGCCCGCGGTCCGTCCGCGCGCGTATGAGGGTATCTCCCCCCCGCCGAAGGTCGTGCTTGGAGAGAAGAAGGAAGCGTGACTGAGCGTGCGGTTCCCGCGCGCGGAGGCTGTAGCCCGCTCTGCGGGAACAATGTATGTGCCCGCAGGTGGGCCGTGCGCCAGCGGCCGGGGTAGCTGCACATGCGTGTCGACGCTTCGGGGTTCCCGCGTTCCCGCGGTACCGCGAGCGCACCCGTGAATGGGGAGGGGGAGACCAAGGGGACATTGCAGCTGGGAGAGGCCTGGAGAGGCTTGGAGAGAGGGAGGACGAGACCGGCAGGCTGCAGCTGAGGGAGGGATGGGTCTGGGCCGGGGCCGACCCGCCCTCGAAAGCTGTGCATCCCGTGTTTGGTGACGGCTGAGCACGCCATGCTGTGCAGCGCATACGTCCGGGGCCCTGACTCCTCCCTGAGCTCTCCTCCCCCACACCGGTACCTGTGGTCACTCCCAGAATTCCAAGTCGCGATTCCAGCGGTGACGCTGCGGCTGGTGTGCCGCGCTCCGAGGCCGTGCGAGTTCCGCAGGTTCCGAGTGCGTGTGCCGTGGCCCGTGGCCCGCGGGGCGTGTGCTCTTCGCGCGGCTGGGTAGTCTGAGTTCTCGGTTCTCGGTTCTGGATCCTACGACGCCGACGGTCAGAGGGACGAAGCGAAGCGTACGTGAAAGACGGGGGACGGAACGCTAAAAGAGCCCGAGAGGATTCGTCTCGCCTGTAGGCTACGACTGCGATGTGGGGGTTCGGCGCGTCGGGACGGGTTGATCAGGCTCTATCGCTCGCGGAGGAGGTTGATTCCGATGGGATGCGAGGGAGGGACGACGGTGCCTGCCGCTGAGCTCGGGGGGCTGGTGTGATCGACCCGGACGAGGCGCAGGACGCGATGCGTTTGGGAGATCGGGGTGCGGCCGCCTGCAGTGGTGTTACCACCACCACCGTCCACGCCGCTTGGCCGAGAAGGTATATATGCGCGGCTGAGAGCCGCAAGATGGCGGTGTGGGATTTTGAGACCCCGGAGCACGAGGCGCGCGAGGCGCGTGCGTACGTGCGGGCTGGCTGGCGACTCGGACGGCTCGCGGTTGGGAGCAGCGGGGCACGCGGCAGAGGCATGTGCGGTATCCAGGCGTGGTTCGAGCAGTTCTACGACTGCGTTTGTGTAGGCTTCGGGCGGGGGAAGCGTAAGGCGCAGAGGGCCCGGGTGGCACGCCGTGACAGATGGGGCCGCGGCAGATGACCGGGCCTCGTTCGATTGGGACTGCGCGCAGAGCCCGGGCGCTGGCGGTGTGCAGTTATCCAGTGAGAGGGGACGATCTGTGTTGGCGTGCGGGCGTGTCTATTCACGCCGGGGGACACGGGACACGGGGGAGATGGGACATGGCGACTCGTCGACGGAGGGCGGGCGGGGGCGCTCCGAAGAGGGCGACGAGCGTCTGGAGCGTGGACAGGAGCGAAGGCTCGCGGGGTTGGAAAGCGGGTGCGCGTGGGAGACCGCCGCACAGAGCCGCAGCCGCGCCGTGCATTCGGGCGAGCAGGCACGGAGCGCCGAGGCCTTTGGGCACGAGGAGCGAGGATGCGTCGCTGGGTTTCTGGTGCCAGTGGTGGGATCCTGGGAGCCTCTGGGGAGCACGCCCGATGGGGCAGGACGGGGCACCAGCGGGACGGGAGAGCAGGGTGGGAACGATGAGCGGGCGGAAGGCGGAGAGAGCGAGGCGGGGTGCAGTAAGCAGTCAGTGGCTGCCGCTGCTGCGATTATTGCCACCGGCTGATTGGGTCCTTCGGAGGGAGAAGACGAGGGGCACAGAAATAGCGGGGGAGAGAGAGAGAAAAGAAGGAGACGCGAGCTTGGCCTGAGAGAGAAGGCGAAGGCCCAGAGCGGACGCTTACGCATTGTATTCCGCCGGATTCGGGGGCAGCACTGGCAGCACGAGGGGGCGGTCGGAGTGAGAGCATCTCTGTGCTGCTGCGAAGGGGCCATGCGAGGGCGAGGCGTACCGTTTATTATGCGTATATACTTGGGATATATTCGTGGGCGCCTGCCAGTCAGACCGAGGGCGGTCGAGCAAGGGTGCAGCCGGAAGCGACGGCCGGGGAGAGTCGGGCGTCGGGCGTCTAAAGGCAAATGGGCCGCTGGATGATGGCGACGTCAGGCGGGGAAGGCGATAAGATCCGGATCTGAGTCTGTGCGGGCGTCATCGCAGCCAATTATGGGGTCGCCCATATATGTGGAAGCCGGCGGGCCCAGGGGGTGGGTGTGGGAAGGGATCTGAGATCGGGGGAATCGGTGGGTGCCACGTGGGGGAGATCAGAGAGGTCAAGGGACGTCTTAAGGCGACCGCCGCGCCCGCGCTTCCCTCCTTCATCTCTCCCATCATCCCCTCCCCCGCCGCATGTCGTCCTCCACAATATACAACGTGCGTCCGTCCGCCCCTCCCGCTCTCCTCGCAGCTCACGCCTTTACCCCCGTTCGCAGCACAAACACTTACAGCCTACAGGTGCAGCCACCCAGGGCCAGCCCCACCAGGGTCCCATGTTGACCCGTCTCGACCACGCATTCGACGCCATCCGCGGGGAGTTCGAGGGTCTCCAGGGTGAACTCCTCTCCCTCCGTGCCCAGCGCGACGAGTACGAGTCCAAGGGTGAGCCCCCGGCCTTGTCTCACATACATCTGAACAAACAAACAAACACACACACACAACTTGTCTCCCCCTCCAGTCACCAGCCAGGTCAACGAACTCAACATCATCCGCCAGTCGCTGTACGACCTAGAAACGCAGCACGGCAAGATTCGGCAACAATATGAAGAAGACGTCCGCGTCCTCAAGAATGAGCTTGACTCGTACAAGCGCCGTGGACAGGAGCCCCTCGGACTCGCGTCCTTGGGTCGTGACCGTGACCGCGATATCCAGGCCCGTGAACGTGAACTTGTCCTTGCACGCGAACGCGAACGCGACATGCGGGAGCGGGAGGCGAGGGAACGCGATGCACGTGAACAACGAGACCGAGAACGCGACAGAGACGTCGTCATGGGTCCCGCCGGCTCGAGTCGCGGTGACGCACTCGGTCGTGAAGCGCTCGGTCTTGGGAGGCCACCGCTTAGTGCTCCAGGTGGTCCCCCTCCGGGACCCGGCGGGGAGCCGCTGGGGCCTCTGGGCCTCACACCTCACGCAGGTCCTGTCGGACTCGGTGTTGGCGCCGGACCGGGAGGAGGTGGGGGATACGCCGATCCCTTTTATGGCCGTGACCGCGATCGCGAGAGGGAGCGCGAACGAGACAGAGACCGGGAGCGCAGCGTGCTTGACCGTGAGCGGGAGCGCGATAGGGATAGGGAGCGGGACCGTGATGGACGGGAGGTGAAGAGGATTAAGACAGAAAGGATGAAGTCGGACCGCCAAGGTGTGTAGTCTACTCCGAAACCTTCGCGTTCGCACATTCTCAACGGAACCCGGCCCCTTCTCTCCCTCTCTACTTTCGACTTCTCGCCACCCTTTTTGCGTCTGTCTCTCCCGCCTTTGTTCTCACGCCCACGCCCGCGCCCACGTCCTCGCCCTGCCCTGGAACGCTCCGCCCCGCCAAAACCCGCCCGACGTCCCACCTGTGCCCCTCCGCCCGCAAGCAGACCAGTTCTCACCATCCATGGGCGCGCACCCCCCACCATCACATCTGCCTACACCGCACCAGCATCACCAAGCCATCTCCATCGGTCCCGCGCCTCCTCTTCCACCACAGCCAGCCTCTAATGGCGCGCCCCCCACGCCCTCGGGCCCGCCGAACTCCTCTGTTGCACAGGCGACGCCAAAACTTCCCCCGACACCGAGCGCGGGGCCCCCATACACGAACGGGCCGGGTGGGCCGGGACAGGGACCAGGCGGACCAGGACAAGGACAGGGACCCGGGCAGGAGGGCGCGAACGGGGTTGTGGGTGAGTGACTGCGCCTTATGAAATCCCCCCTCTCTCGCCTTTGCGCCTTTTTTTCCGAGAGTGCGCGCCGTGGACGTGAGTACTGACGAAACATGCCTGCTTTTTTTTTCCCCACGCGCGGTTTTCGTGCGACTCTTCGTCCGACCCCGTGTGCGTGCGTTCGCGTGCTGCAGGCCCACAACCGTACCCGCCCACGCCAGGCGCGTCGTCATCTACTGCACCCGAGCCGTCATCGGCGGTTGGGGCCCCGCCGTCGGCGTCGTCGTCCAACCCCATGCCACCAATGCCGGTCGACCTGAGCATGGATCCGCACAGCGTTCCGCCTGAACTGAAGAAGGAGGGTCAGGACTGGTTTGCGATCTTCACGCCAAGGGCTGGCGAGGGCCGTGAAGGCCAGAAGAAGCGCTCGTTGGACGTGTCGCTTGTGCACACGCTCATGCATGAGAGGTGCGTTTTGTTTCGCTGCGCGGAATTATGAGGAACGGATGCTGATTTTGGAACTGTCTTTTTCTTTTCATTTGGCGTACTTGTCGCGCGGGGCGTGTGTGGTGTGTTCTGGTGATCGCGTGGGTAGCGTCGTGTGCTGTGTGCGCTTCTCCGCAGACGGGAAGTACCTCGCGACGGGCTGCAATCGGACGGCGCAGATCTATGACACCAAGACTGGTCAAAAGACATGGTTGGTTTTGGAGTTCCATTGAGAACGTTGACTACCTTACTGACGTGATACTTTACAGCGTGCTTGTGGACGAGTCGGCAAGCAAGACGGGCGACCTGTACATCCGCAGCGTTTGCTTCAGCCCCGATGGCCAGTTCCTCGCCACGGGCGCAGAGGACAAGCAGATTCGCGTACGTTTTGCCCTTCATGAATTTCCGCGTAAATCATGGCTTGCTAACGCGTTCGCTTGGGTCGGCGCGTAGATCTGGGACATCGCAAAGAAACGCATTCGAACAATCTTCGAGGGGCACCAGCAAGAGATCTACTCATTAGACTTCTCGCGCGATGGCCGCCTCATCGTGTCCGGCTCGGGTGATCGCACTGCGCGCATCTGGGACATGGCTACAGGGGAAATCAACAAAATCTGTGCGTTGTCGCCTCTTGTTTGGTTGTATGAACATGTTGCACTGATCGCGTTTTCTGCGTGCAGTGACGATTCCAGAGCCCGAGAATGTGGACGCGGGCGTGACCTCGGTGTGCATCTCGCCGAGCGGGCGGCTCGTCGCCGCGGGCTCGCTCGACACCGTCGTGCGCATCTGGGACGTCACGACCGGGCAGCTCGTCGAGCGCCTCAAGGGCCACCGCGACAGCGTGTACTCGGTCGCGTTCACGCCGGACGGGTGCGGCCTCGTCTCGGGCTCGCTCGACAAGACGCTCAAGTACTGGGACGTGCGCCCGATTCTGCGCCGCGAGGGCGGGGCGGTGCCTGGCGCGCTCACGCCCGTCGAGAAGAACGGCGCGGGCCCGGCGGGTGGGACGGCGGGCCCGGGGGTGCAGGGCAAGGAGGGCGGGGAGAAGGGCAGCCAGTGCACGATGAACTTTACAGGCCACAAGGACTACGTGCTCTCCGTGGCGGTGTCGCACGACGGCAAGTGGGTGGTGTCGGGCTCGAAGGACCGCGGGGTGCAGTTCTGGGACGCGAACACGGCGATGGCGCAGTGCATGCTGCAGGGGCACAAGAACTCTGGTGCGTCGGGTTTCGCGATTCCTCCTTTTTTCGTTTCTTGTCTTTCCCGGCTTCTTCGGATTTTTTTTTCGTCTTGTGAAATCTTCCGGAATTCGCTTGTCGTGGCTTTTGGGCGTTTGCCCTGAGTTCTCTGCTTCTTGGGGCCAGGTTGGGGCCCGCCGTGGGTGTGGCGTTGTGGGCGCACGAGGGGGCGGGGCCCACGGCCGTGGTTTGATTTGGGTGTGGTGCGGTTGGGCGGGGCGAGACGCTGATCTGGATCCATCTCCTACAGTGATCTCGATCGATCTCAGCCCAGCAGGAAACGTCCTCGCAACGGGCAGCGGCGACTGGCAGGCACGAATATGTACGTCCCCCGCCTCTCTCCTTAACCGTCGGGATGCTGACGTTGCGTGTAATGGCGTTTCTGTAGGGAGTTATCAAGCGCTCTAAGCGCGTTTTGTATCCTTGCGCTCCTCTCGATGCTTCCCGCTTGTATATCTCATCCCGCCTTTTCCTTGTCGCTGAGTGCCCCCCCCGCTTTCGCTGTTGTTCACGTTTGCCTCCCATCACGCACACTCTCACGCCCCCGTACGACCACGTATCTATATCACCTCAGGTCCTCCCCTGCTCGTCGGCGTCTCCGCTCGCAGCGCAGTGGCTGGTCCGTCGCGCTCGTCTACTTCTCTTTCCCCGCCCGCGACGAGCAGACCTACTGTTCACCCCCTTATCCGGCACCACCTCCCCTGCGCATCCCATCCTGTCCCCCGTTCTCCTTACCCCCGCCCCCGATGCTCGTCCCGGTGTCAAGCCCCCCGCGTCCCCGTCCCCTTGTTACTCCCTAGTGTGACTGTCTACCCCCTCGCGTCCGCCACCACCTCCCTCCCCTCCCCTCTGCCCTCCTCTGTCCATATGTCCGTCGAGGCTCCCCGGCCGCGTGTTGTGTGTGATGTTCTCTTGCCTGTGTCTGTAAAGCGTTCTCCGCTGCCTGTGTCTCGGTCTCCTCTGTTTCCGTGCCTCGTGCCTGCCACCTCTGTCTCCGTCCGCCTCTCTGTCGTTGTCTCTAATGCGCGCCCGCCCACCCGCCTCCTGGGTGACGGCGCACGGCGCCCGGTCGAATTATACGATGTATCCCTCTCAGTCTTGGCGGCGTGTTTCAAGGTCCGTGATCGAGCTCCGATTGTCGTGCGTCCACGTAGAGTGTGGGTGTGTACCGACGGTGCGAAGGACGTGATGGTCGTAATGATGCCGGAACCCGTCCTCTTGCAGACGTCCACTTCGAAAGTCTCATGTTAAGAAGCCATAAATATCCGTTGGCTTTGCGTGTGAACTAGGGGGAAAGAAACATAGTATCCCCCCATCGATGCACGGTCGTCGTAAGAATGTCCGGAGGCCACCCGGGAGGTGAAACGCGCTAAACCTTGTTGAAGTCGACGCTCGTGATATGAGAAATCTCGCGCAACATTGATCAGTGACTCGTATTACGCGTGAACTGCCTTGGTAGAGTGCCAACGGACGTTCGAATATCGTCCGAAGTAATAGTGGGAGAGGTTCGCTGCCACATGGGCGTTGAATGTCCCCAAGACGAAGTTCGAATAATAAGCGCCCGTCGATGATATGCCAACATGATATCATAACTGTACACAAACAGAAAGCGCCGTGCAACATAAACAATTCATCGTAACCACGGCGCGGACAGCAAGGCAATATACGGAAGAGAGGGCGCCTTCTCTCTGCCGCACATCACCTCGCAGCCGACGCCGACGAGACCACTTGAAAACTACGTATTACATCGTACGGAGATCAAAACTCGAGAGGCATGACTAAGGAGGCGGGAGAGTGCGAAAACCACAAGGAATGAAATAATGAGAGCTGGAAAGTAAAAGGGAGCTAGAAACGGAAAAGCGAGTAGAAATGCCGTTGACCTGATTTTATTGTTAGTCGCTACTAGCGTCTGAGACAGCATATCGAAAGAGATGGAACTCACCTTCTGGCTCGTGCAATGCGCGGTAGTATGCGCTTCCTACCTCCCCCGCCAGCGTCGGCGACAAGACGATATACGGAAGAGAGGGTGCCATCTCCCCACCGCATATCATCCTATCACCGACGCCGGAACTCCACCACCACCAACGTCCGTCGTACTCGAGAAAATCTGGGTGGAAAGTTATGAGTTTACAAATACAGAGAGGCATACCTATTGGATCGTAGTAATTTACCTAAAACGCTACGACATAGGTATAAGTTGCGACGTACTGGCAGGAACGATATTACGCGCCTGGGTTTAAGGGAGAGCTCGGAGTTGGTTGGACGTCAAGCCTGAGGAAGGTCTACTGAAGAATGGTCAACGATTGACTCATGGAGGCCCTGCAGGAACGCACCTCCCCTATGGCCTGCCCCAGAAAGGCACATCCGATGTCAACGATAAGAAGACCTGCAGAAGGAGGGGCGCCATCCTCTGACTGCACATCATCCTCTCGCCAACACCGGATGAACCGAAGCGGCATACCGTAGACCTATTATGTACTCTACGTCACCACCCGCTAGTGTCAGCCGGAAAATCGGATAAGAGGGATGAAATGAAGCATACCCATATCTCCGGGAGATCTGCAATACCTCGGACAACGTCAGCCTCACATACGCAGCGGGAAAAGTAGGAAGAATTTACTTCGGCGAGTCCTGAGAGAACGGAATGCTACAATGGAGGTCAAGAAAAACGAGGACGTATACGTGAGGAAAACAAATGGGAAAACGATACTTATTAAAAAGACCGCAGTCGATGAGATGGGCGGCCGTCTAGTGGAATAGTTAGCACTGCCCGATGGCGAGAAGAGAGGAAGGGTACTCATCTTCGCCAGACTCGAGGGAGGGAGCACCGGGCCCCCTCCCCCGATCCGACCGGCGCCGACAAGCAGAGAACGTGCAGAGAGGGGGGCGCCATCCCCTCCCTACACATACCCCGCCCGCCGGAAACCGTCCCTCTCCCACCCATCCTTCCCCTCCCCTGTCGAGTCTGTGGTGAATGAGGACGAGAATGTGAGCGTATCCGCGAAGAGACAAGAGCCAGACTTACGTTGGCCGCTTGCGGCCGCCGAGGAGTCCTGACCGTCGACACCTAGAGGCTGACAGAAGGAGGTAGAGGGAGGATGAGCGACGGACGACAACAGGCTACGGAATATGTGTGAAGAAAAAGTCACCTCTCCCCCGGACCGGCCGAGGGAGCGATCCTAGTCGTCCAGTCGAGGTCTTCAGCTGCGCGTCGAGGAGTGCCGGAATCGGAACCTGCAAGACAACACCCGAACGCGAATGGAGCCAGGGGGAAGAAGCGGCGGTCAGCACGTTCAGAAACGGGACATCAACGCACGGTAGACGATGTCCGGGCGGGCCTGGGCTTCGTGAAGGGAGATCAGCTTGCAGCCAGGCCCGTAGCCTTGGTGGGGTTGGCGGCGGGGCGGTTGGTGGTGTTGCTGGTGCTGAGGGCGGGACTGAGAGCGGGACTGGGGACGAGACTTAGGAGGCGGGGACCGAAGCGACCGGCGCTCGGCAGGAGGAGCGAGGGTGTTGGGAGCGAACTGGACACGGAGGGAGGAGGTGGGGAAGACCATGGTTGTATGTATGTGGGTAGGTAAGGTAGGGTATGTAGGTGGGGTATGTGGCAATGGTGGGGGTAGGAAAGAAAGTAGGTGGGGAGAGTCGACCCGGAGAGCGACGAATATATAGTGGCAGACATCAGGATCGAGGCTGACTGTCACGCACAGACACCGGATTTGGGTAAGAGTGTCAATTCAACGCCGATTCTGAGCTCGCGGTCAGCCTCTGTGCGCACGTGTAAAATATGCAATGAGCACGCCTTCAGGCGAGAGACAACTGGGGGTTATTTGGGTGACTCACCGAGGACCTTACGATGTGTCGTGGTACCGTATAGTAATGCTTTGGGCAACCCCTTCTCTTCCCCTTGAAATCCTGAAATGCAAGATCAGCAAGACCGGAAAGCAACTACGATGGGATATACTGGTATGGTTGGACGCTAGCTAACGAGTGAGTTGCAGTTAGGGCGAGCTTTTAATACGCCCGAGCGTACCACGAATATTATTAATACGTAGAAGATATACGGGCAATGAGAAGCCCAGTGACAAGCGGCTGGTATCCACACTATGATTTCGTTGATTCGCACGAACGGGCGGCACATATGGTAGTTCTGGGAAAGCGACTGATAATGATACTTGGAGTACAATTGAACGTTGAGCCAAGACGCCTGAGCGAGCTCGAGCTTGAAGCCGAGCAGGACGATTTTGAACGGCGACTCAAGGCCTAAGATTGAATTTGGCGGTAGGCCGGAGACTGCCGGGGCATGTAGGTCGGGAAATGCCGCAGGAACCTCTCCCCGGGCGTTCAAGCGCTCAGTGCACGACTGATCATGACACTTCAGCTTCGAGCTCCAAGTCTTCAACAACGAACGGCAGACGTCCGACCACTATGTAGCGTAAATGCTCGCATCCTCGTACTTGCCGCTCTAGTAAATTCCGCATGTCACATTTGGAAGAGTGTCATATCAATCCCCAATAACTGTCCCATCATTGCAGTAAATTCATTAATCTCCGACTCACGAGAACATTTTCACAAGACTTGAAGAGCTATATGCCTGGCCTTCGCATGAGAAACGAGTGCGAGCTATTTCCGCTTGCGGGGCCTAACTTACCTTGCAAGCTTTTTTCACATTCACTACTCTAGTCTACGGCTGTACAAGAAAGCTTATTCTCCTCACCTCGGAGCGGTGCGCACTCCACAGAATTATTGTACACGATTGATGCTGATGAATTCCGTCTTTAAGAATCCTTCTACCAAAATCCGGCCTTGTGCAGCGACAACCAGTCGTCCCGAATTAACTTCGGGCCGCGCACCAGGGAGCTCTGACTAACACCTGCATTCGGTGAGCTCTGTGGCTCCAACTCGTTGAGCTTAGGACAATGGATCGACGTACCGCCGTTGATGTTGATCAATGCGTACTCTTCTCCGGAGAAGGCAAAGGCTTCGCCAAAGTTTGCAGGATTGTGCAAGATTGCATCGACGACCCTGAATCCGGCCTGCTGAAACGCCGGCCAACGACCGTAGATTGATGCAAGTCCCTCGACAATGGACGCTTCGCGTGGTGCTTTTTTGGACTACGTCAGACGAGGATCAGCAGGGCCAAAAAGGAATACTTGCCTGGGGCTACGCGGAGCAGCGCCCAGCTTTCTCCGCTGAAAAAGAATGCCTCTTCATTGTTGGCGGGGTTGGGTAAGACCGCATCAACCGTGTTGAACCCTGCTTCTTTCAACGCCGGCCATGCGTGTGCGATATCCACACCCTTGTTGACAGTCAAATCGGCCGTCGTCCCTAGGTAACGCAACAGAGGCAGAACTTAGAACGGGATATCTCGCAGGAAGCTCAATTCGTTTACCCGATGCAACGTGGACACACGCAGACTGCTCCCCGCTGAAGACGAACAACTTCTCGTCGCTCCCCGGGACTGGAAGTATGGCATCCACGGTGGCGAAGCCCGCCTCTACGAGCGACGGCCAGCCCTTGACAATGACATCGGGCCCTTCGACGGTGGCGTCGAACGGGGGTCCCGACGCGATATCCACCAAGGCGTAGCGATTGAGGCAGAAGAAGTAGGCCCGGCCTTTGTTGGACGGATGGGCGACGCACGCGAAGCTGACGCGCTGGGGGCCGTTATCTTCCAAGTATTCGTCCTCAAGCCCGTCACCTTCGCCATGCATCAGGTCGACGTCCGTGCTGGCTGGATACATGTTCGTTCTGGCATCCATGTCGTGCTGAGTGGGTTTCGAGCTATGGGTGGTAGGTCGCTTGGGTGTGGCGCAATGCAGGACAGGGGTGGCTTGCAGGTTGCACCCCCTCGTTGCAGGGGCCTACATTCCGAAGTGTTAGGGCATTATCGGATCGGTATGAAAGGCAAGGAACGAACCCACGTAGATTCGGACGTTGGGAGTTCCGGGCAGCGCTGGCTTGTGCCGAAAGCCTTAGCAGCGTTTGAACGGAGCGTCTGCCAGTGGAGAATGACGTTGTCCTCCCAGCCTACTGTACGTCGGCAAAGGCGGGGGAATAGCGACTGTCAAACACCTGGTGCATCAGTACCCTGCGCTGTTCTCTCCGCGCTGTTCTCACGCACGTACGGACTGATAGAATCCGCAGGCTAGGTGATGGGCGTAGGAAGTAGGATCGGTGGGCGCTTCGTGTCCGCAGCTTTGCATCTTGACGGGACGCATGGGGTCAGCCGGCCCAATGGCCGCGACGTCTGCCATGGAAGGTATGGGTTCCAGTCGTTGAATGAGCCAAAGAAAGACTGAAAATCCGGTATTGCATTCAAAGCTGCGTATTCTTGACGCGTCTGGGCGTGCCGTGTACGCGCCGGCCCTGGCTTCCAGGATATGATCGAACACATAACATCGCTTCGTTCCGAGCCTGACATTGGCCCGTCTTCGAATCCGGTACTTGTTGCACACCGAAGGCATGCCTACCTACCTCGTGCCTTTTGTTCTGTGGTCGAGAATTGGGGCCCTGGCTTGGTACACCACGCAAGTACCCACGACGTCGACGTAACGACAAATCCCATTCCTAGTCCGGGAAGGCGGGTCTGTTGGGCGCAGTGGTATAAATATGTACGTAGTTTGGGGCAACCTTTGTTCGTTAACACCCTCCACTCGCACGCCGAGAGGACTCCAACAACTTCCCACCTTACCGCTGTGAAGTATAACGTATGTAGTATTCCTGACTATAGTCCCCCGGCCTAGGTTACTCACTGGCATTTTTGAATAGGTAGCCTCCGATGAGTCGAGACTTATTTGTTCCGTCTCTGGTCGGTTGGTTCTCAGAGAGACCGGACGACGTGATCAGACAAATCGCCGAAGCTTCAAATGTCCCGCAGCCCGACGCTAACAACATGTTCCGCCCTCGTCAAGTCAATGACGCCACAACACGCCGCGAAAATGCACCTGCCGCCGCCGAGCGGCTCATCCGATGGGATCTTCGTGGTCCACAAGAGGTATTCTGGACTGGCTTCCCTCCGCTAGTCTACCCCTCCGACGGGCAATTTCCGCGTGAGGCCTTCAACTTGCGCGACTACGTAGCCAACAACGACCCCTCCATCTTTGTCGGAACCGCCCGCTTCTACCGCAACGATCGCGGCGTTCTGACTCGGTGGCAGCGTCGTGTCACCGTGTCGACCCGTCACCGGTTCGAGTATGACATCTACGCGTATGGCGGCATCGACGTCAACCACGTTCTCGGCGACCATACCTATGCCAACCAGCACGAGATAGCGTTCCCGGGTGGCATCCGCCCCGAGCTCATCCATAGCGCACGCGAGTACATGGACAACACTATCATCCGCGTCTGGATGAACACGCACTTCGACAACACCGTGAACGCGCCGAACACGCCCCCTCTCGCGATGCTCCCCGCACCTCGCCGCCCGCCCCCGGGCGTCCCCGTAGTGCCGTACCCGCCCCCCGATCAGCATGAGCCCCCCGCTAACCTTCCGGACCACCACGAGCTCCGCCGCCGTCGTCAGGCTGGAGAAGACGAGGACCTCATGCATGGCGAAGGCGAGGCCCTCGACGATCCCATGTTCGACGTGACGGCCGTCCCGCGCAACAGCGTCTCGTGCGTGCTCCACCCCTCGGACAAGGGCCGTGCGTACTTCTTCTGCGGCAACCGCTACGCCGCGATCAACATTGCGCCGGGCTCGAACGACGACACGATCGCGTGGGGCCCGAAGCCACTTGTCGACAATTGGCCGTCTCTGGGGCAGGCTAAGTTCACGGGCGGCGTAGATGCAGTCCTCCCGAACCCGCGCAACGGACAGGAGATGTACTTCTTCTGCATGGAGCAGTACGCACTCATCAATATACGCCCGGGTGCGTCTCTCCCTCCTAAATAGGCGATGGTCATAATTGTGTGGGGGCTAACTCAAGATTCGTGCCACGCTCTCACAGGCACAACCTCGGACTACATCGTCAATGGCCCGAAGAACACTGTGGGCGAATGGCCCTCTCTGAGGCAGGCCGGGTTCAAAACCGTTGACGCCGTCCTGCCCAACCCTGCCAATAGCGACGAGGCGTACTTCTTCAGCGGAGAGCGGTACGCTCTGATCAACATCAAGCCTGGTACGCCTCTGCTCTCGTCCGTACTAGTTACCTGCTCAGGAGAGCTGACCTTGCCGCCGCATCGATACAGGCTCGAACGATGATTATATCGTCAACGGCCCGAAGAACATCGTTAGCGAGTGGCCGTCTTTGAGGAAGGCCGGCTTTAAGATCGTCGACGCGGTGCTGCCCAACCCGTCTAACTCGGCAGAGGCGTACTTCTTCTCCGGAGAGCAGTATGCGCTCATCAACGTCGCGCCTGGTGCGTTCACTCCGTTTGGGGTATACACTAGTATAGAAAACTCACGAAAAATGTGTTTTGTATCTCAGGGTCGAACGGTGACTACATCGTCAACGGGCCGAAGCTTGTTCGCACCGAATGGCCCTCGCTCCACCAGGCGGGCTTCTGGTAAATTGTCTACAACCGGTCTAAATTGATTGTCATGTACGATAGCCCGTGTGCCAGGAGACTGGAATTTGAGCGATTGTCGAGACCTTAACTCTTCTGTGGCCCTGTTCTATCCAGTCGGATTGTGCCGAGCTCCTTACCAGCCGTTCCAACACTGCGGAACTACTTAGTAGGCGTCCCTTGAATTCGGATCATTGGAGAGGCCCATGGCATAAGCGCCTCGGCCCAGGAGCCTCGGGGCCTCTAGGGCAAGTCGATCACACACACTCCGAGTCGAATAACTCAGGATATCTGTAACATGCTAGCATTCAGCACACGTACATAAGACCAGCTCGTTTGTGCAGACACTTCAATCTTAACAGTGGTGGTTTGAGCGGAAGCTGTTCAATAAGGAATGTTTGACTTATACTGCGTAATCGCACAAAATAACTGGGTACATGCGGTGTAGAGGGGTAAAGAACGGGAGAACCATCGGGACGCATGGACAAGAAGCCAGGATTATCAAGGAGTGGTACGGGCCGATCGCAGAAAGTAAGAAAACGATAACAGAGCAAGGATGGGACGTGGCGTGAGCGAGGCGAAACAGAAACAATGCAACACGAGGTGATTACGGCGATGCTAAATGCGCGAAGAGAAAGTATCCATCCTATGGACCCTATGAATCATGCCCAGCCGCCGCACCCGGGACTGTCTTGGTGGACCGGCGCGACCCGAATCTAGAAAAGAATCCTCCACCTTCGTGAGAAGCTGTGCTCCCTGCACGCGAGCGGAATGACCACGCAGGGGAGACCGGCCGTTGCATCTCGATCGCAGCCGGGTCCAATAACTGCTCACGCGGTCTCGAGGGCTCCCTCTTTTGAGGAGGGTCGTGGTGGTGATGGTGGTGATGATGCCGCCCAGAGCGACCCACTGTGTGGCGACCGTCGCAGCACGCGCGTACGTTCTCGAGGCCCTCGAAACCACCGTCAGATAGGGTGTCGTCGTGGAGTTCGAAGTCAAGGTCCTCTTCGTCGGGCCCAGCGGGGATGTGTTCGTACTCCTTGGATGGGCTACTCGGGGGCTCCTGGTGGGTCCAGCGGAGATACTCTGCAGCGGGTGTTCCGGAGCGTTTACCCATTGAACCTCCCAGAGAGATCTGGGAGCGACTCCGTTGTCCACGTGGGGTGACGTTCCACGATTCACCGCTGAGGGCCGTGCGACCAGTGCGAGTGCTCCGTTGGCTCTCTGGGCTTGACACCATATTAGGCTGATACGGCGCATCCTCATCCGGCAGGTCCCCATTGACGGACAAAGGGCTCATCGGTGGGGCAGGTCCTCCATTGCTGGTGGACGGCACTTGCATGTTGCCTGGCCTGGTCAGGAGATATTGCAGAGCCTTCAACAACTTCTCAGCATACCATAGAGCATAAGATGTAAGCGTCAAAGACTTACGTTGTACCAGATATCGTGCCTCTCCTTGGTCGGCGCTGTAAACTTCATCTCCCGCTGAGGTGTGGACACGATCACGCTGTACTGGTAAATACCAGGTGGCATAGGGTTAGGGTCCATGACCGCCCGAACAGACTCAATATAGGCTGGAAATAGAGTGTGAGCGGGGTATTGAGTATACTGACGAGATATTTCACTTACCACTCTTCGCACTTGACTCGGTTACGTTGGAAGACCCAGGGTCCGCGGAGCTCCAGTACAGTGTTCGAGTATAGGGGTGTACCCAGAAGAAGCGTTTGTGTCTACGCTCGCCGTGACCCTTGCCAATTGCCCGGCGTGTGTACTTGAACAGGAACTCGCCAATCATCGTCTGCGTGATTGCGTGGATGATGGCGGGGTCCGTTGAACCCACACCACCCGCTGGAGCAGGACGCTCTTGCCCGTTCAGTGCCTCGAGGTTGCTGTGCCGCCGCATATGCTCGAACATGTGGTGCTCCGAGGATATCGACGAGCGTTGCGAGCCGACGCTCTGACCACCCGAGTGTAGTGAAGCCGACGAAAGCTCCCGACGTTCGCGGTCGCGAAGGTTAAACGACAAAGCCGAAGGACTTGACAAGGGCGCGCGAGCGGCGGCGTTCGCGGCAGAACGGAAGCTGCTCGTAGAAGGGAGTTGCCGTAAGCCTTGTTGGGAAGGCGGCATGGAGCCATGGGATCGGCCAATAGTGCCACGCCCTGGTACACCAAGACTAGGCGTAGTAGCTCGCTGAATGAGCTCGGGCGGGGGTGGTGAAGAGGGCCGGGGAGGCGGCAGGTCGTGGGACATCCTCTTCTCGGGTATGAAGGGGGGAGGTAGCATGCTATTAGGGGGCGGAGGTTGACGAGGCGGAGGAGGAAGAACCATCATAGGAGGGCGCGACTTGTCAATATTTGGCAGCATCGAAGGCGTGCGCGAACGGTTGACAACGTCGTCCATGACGGACGAGAGTGTTGACTCGATGGACTGCCGCCTGTCGGAATGTGAGGTACGGGGTCGGGCGATGAAGGTGGCATTGGCGTCTCGGATGGTGGTATTAGGAGAGGGAGCGGCAACCGTGGTGGGTATCGAAGTAGTGGTCGGACCCGCCGACGGCGGTGGAGAAACGAACTGGAATTGCTGCGAGCTAGGCCCCACACGGAAGACGGCGGGAATTGCTGGAGCAGGTACGGGGATTGCGGGCACAGCCGACGCAGCGGCGGATGGGACGCTGGAAGATGCAGCAGGGGTAGACGGCAGAACGGAAGTAGAAGAGGAACCCAGTGCTGGGATGGGGATAGGAACAGGAACCGCCGCGGCGAGGGGTGCAGGGATGGCGGCAACGACGGGAGGAGCTGGGGGTACCCACTCATCTGTTTGGATAGACATTTCCTTCAGTTCCGGCTTGGGTGGGGGCACCGGCTCTGGAACAAGCACGGGTTCAACCGGTTTCGGCGGTGGGGTAGGCTCCGGTTCCGGCTCGGGTTCAGGCTCAGGCTCAACCTGTACTTCAGCTTCCACAAGGATAGGACGCGGCTCTGGTTCCGGCTCGGGTACAGGCTCAGGCTCCGCTTGCACCTCAACCTCGGCAGTCTCTATGGGTGGCACTGGTTCTGGTTCTGGCTCCGGCTCAGGTTCGGCCTGCACCTCAACTTCTACCAACATCGCACGGGGCGTTTCAATGACCATTTCTGTCTCGATGGCCACGGACTCGTACGTTGGTTGCGGCTTTGGAGGAGACGGTGGCGCGGAAGCCATGCCGTAAGTGGGTGACGTTAGCGGAATCGACGCCGTAGACGACATAGCAGAGACGTTCCCGTTCCTGCTGTGGATGCGCGATGCCTTGATGCTCTCATCGTCGCTGCTCGGTTCGGAGAAGTCCACGTCAGAGACAGTCAATATGGAGTGGTAATCGCTGAGAGACTCTGTCGGCGTCATGAGCACGCTACGCGCGTCTGTGAACTCGTCCGTGTGCGACGTTTCGCCCATGATCGAACCCGTCTCCGTGACACCATCGTCGTCATAGTCATAGGCGTACGAGTCGTCTAGATGTAGTGACGATGGGCGGTGGGCGTGAATGGTGGTATCTCCGCTCGAGTCGCCGACAGAGACATCAAGGAGTCCGCGCGGAACGTTACTCGCAGGTGCGCTTATATCAGCCACCGTTTGGGTTTCTGCAGCAACACTGGTAGGCCGTGACGCCTCCTGGGTCTGGACGTCCATGTCGACCTTCTGTGGAATGATAGGAGTGGGTTCGGGTATTGTCTGCATCTCCGCATGGCTGACGGACGGTGAAGTTGTTTGCACTTCGGCGGCTGCGAACACGGGAACAACGGGCGGCTCCACGTCTTCGTACTGCACCACAGCATCCGCAAGCTCGGGAACGGGCTCGTCGTCGGTCTGCATGGACACTTCGATTCGAGGGATCACAATCTCGGGCTCAGGGTCAGCTTGAATACCCATTTCGATCGTAGCAGGCGTGACGCGAATGGGGGGCGGCGGAGGCGGGGGTGGTGAAGCCTCGAAGTCAGTCTGCACGCCAAAGTCGGCGGTCTCTATAGCGGCCAGCTCCTGCTTGAGGTCGTCGGCTAACGGCGAACCAATCATACCGAAACCAAGCTCTGCGGCGAGCGCCTCAGGTTGACCAACAAGTGATGGTGGCCGTGCTTCTTGGTAAGCAGCACCTCCACGCGAGCGACGGGGGAGCGTGCCACCCCGTGCAGCCCGTGCTAGGACACTCTGCTTGAGCGGACTCGTATTCTGTAAGGAGCTTGCAGAAGCTGAACGACGAAGAATGTTTGCGAAAGCCGGATCCATGCCATCGACGCTAGTGCGGTTGGACTGCACGTTGGATGACGGCGAAGCTTGTAGATCTGGCTCGTCGTGCTCTTCCTCCATCTCTTCCATGAAGTCTTTGGCGTCCTCTGGTCGGAACGCTGCTGGCAATGGGGGTACTGGAGGTGCGGGCGAGGCATCAGAGTCAACATCATCATTGTACTCAGAGGCAGGACTGTGCGCCGCCATCCCGAGACGTTGAGTAAGAGTGAGCCCGCCGCGTCCTCTGCCTCGGCCACGACCACGGCTTGAGCGGTAAGGCGTCAGGCGTGCCTTAGGCTTCGGGGCTTCAGCCTCTTCCGCAAGCTCGTCCTCTTCCTCCTCGATTGCAAAGCCCGGAGAGGCCTCAAGCTTGCGCCGGTAGTCCATACGAAGCTCCTTCTCACGTTGCAGCGTACCTTTGAGTGTGTTGATCTGTCGCTGCGCGTGCGCAAGGCGTTGCTGCAGTGCTTCGATCTCGTTGCTGGGGTGATTCGGGGCAAGGAAAGGCCTAGAGGGCGATGGGTCCGGAGACTCGTCCGCGAAGTCAAAGCCGTCAGGAGGGAAAAGTCCAGAGTTGTCCAGCTTCTTCCGAGTGTGGGTAGATGCCCCAACCGCGCTGAAGACGTCGTCATCGTCCTGCTCAGCGGGGGTGACAGCCTCAGAAGCTGAAACTCCATTCGGTGTGAGGGGGGAACCGAAACGGGGCAGCCGGCGGCTTTGTTTCTGCATTTCGACCTTCATTGAGTCAAGGGCTTGCTGAAGATCTGACTTGTCGCGCTGCAGACTCGCGGCGTGTTTGCGCGCCTGCGCAACGTCGGTCTCATGTTTGGCCTTGAGATCCTCATACGCGGTCTGCTGGCGTTCGGCCTCAGTCTTCTGCTGGTCAGCAACTTCACGAGCATTAGTGAGCTGTCGGACCAGTCGCTTGTTCTCGCCCTCGAGCCTCTGCGCCGTAGCCTGTGAATCTGCAACCTGAGTCCGAAGTTCTTGAAGCGTAACCTCGAGGTTCCAATTTTCCTCTTTGAACTTGTCGGCGGACTGCTCTTGCTGACGAAGAGCACCCCGGAGGTTCTCAACCGTCTTCTCGAGGTCGTCCTTCTCTTCCTTCATGTCCTGAATTGCCTTGTCACGCTCCCCCAACAAACTCTGCAATCGCCGGACTTCTGTGAGCAGGCCGCTTCCGATCTCGAAAGCGAACTCTGTGGAACGTGATTAGTGAGCGATAGTCGACTCGAGCAAATATTCCGGGGCACTAGATCCCATGCTAACTCGCTCGCACCAAGTCGAGCGAACAGAGGTATCGACCCAAAAGCGGGGTTGCCGCTCAAGGAAGATCATAGTGGCATGCGAAGAGTGCTCCCCGACGTTATATCAAACTTCGATGTACTTACCGACATCATCAGCACGATGAGCTGCATTCTTGGCTCGTCGAGAAGACTGTGCGGCAGATGGGCCCGCGGCAGAACCCTTGGAACGTTCATGCTCGCTCCGCGCCGGCTCCGCGTGGCGCGACGTTGCGGGAGCATGTACACCATTCGTTGGCTATCGTTATCTTTCAGTACCTCTAGTCTTTTTCGCAAAGGAGATATTACTCACCTTAGAGCCCCCAAACACGTTCGTCAATTGCTCATTCTCCGTATCCCATGCCTTGATCGCATCCGACAACTCGCGATAGCGTTCACGTACGCCAACATCAAGCCCATGACCGTCCTCGCTACTACTCGCGCCGCCATCCAAGTCAAGCTCTTGCATTTGCCGAATGCGCTCTTCGAGTTCCATGCGCTGTGCAAGGAGCTGGTGACCAAGAGTCGCGGCTGATTGGAGTTGCTTTTCCTTGTTGTCGAGCAGAGCCTGCAAGTGGAGGCGCATGCTGTCCGTCGTGTCAAACTGGGTCGGAGAGCGGGAGGGAGAGAGGGGACGTGAAGGCGAAGACATGACGTCCTCGCCGTCGGAAAAGGTGGTCATCGTGCCCGACGACCGACCGAGGGAGGTGGTGGTGGTGAGGACGACGGCGGCGGCGACGCGACGCTCGAGACGCGTGTTTGTGACCAACCGTCACGGTCACGGTTCGCAAGCACTTGGCGAGTGTTTTCGCGCTTCTGAGTCTAACTCCTGTGCCGTCCAGCAGCTCAGCAGTCGAAATTACGTTTCAAAGCCTCCGGGGCGTGGTGCGGGAAGATCTGCGGGTGGAGGGCGGTGGAGGGAGGGTGAGCATGCTGCGGATCAACCCATTCCCTTTTTCAACCTTCGACGAACATGCTTTGACCAGGTCAAGCTAGCATAGTAGTACAGCGCTAGCGGCGGCGATTGGGCGAAGCACCGTGGTCGGAATCAAGCTTCGCCCAAACAAGACAAAGCTCTTCGAGACCTCGCTCCGTACATCTGCCTGCTTTCGAGTCAATACCTGTAAGTTCTTCGTCCCATCTTTTGGGCCGCCAGTACTGTTATAGTTGCGCTGTGGAATCTGGGTGGGCGAGGACCGACGCCGAAGCGGCAGGGACCAGACGTCACGGGCCGTCTCATGTAGTCGTCCTGCTGATATTTTCAACTCACGTTTTGATCAGTGTTTCCTAACGAGCCAAATCCCTACAATGCAAGGTTCATTCTTCTGGCTTCCTTAGATTCGACTTCAACCGTGTCACAACACTTCGCTTCATAGACATATGTATCCGAGTATCAGCGCCAGATTGTCTTCGACGAGATTGCAGCCACATAGAGTCAACGATATCCTGTTTGTATTGTTAAGGGCCGCCATGTTTAGCTGCCTTTTCGGTGGACTCCCTCCCACAGCTTAGACGCGTATCAAAGTAATCCAAATGGCCTAACTGGCTCTTCAGCTTCCGTTCCAAGTTACCAGACGCGTACCAGGACGGCCGGGGTTTACCAGCTGAACTCGAATTTGCGAGGAAATTTGACCACAGATCGGGAAGTACTCCATTCGGCATCGGATATGATCCTGATAATTTCATCCCAGTGCAGTCACGAGAGCATGTGGTGAGTCCCCGTCATTGTCACCGCTTGTCTGGCACATGTAGCTCACACCATAGCACCCGAAGTGACTGAGTGGATGTTTATAGTTACCACAGAATACATGTGTGTCCTTCGACCACTACACATCTCCACGCGAAAGTGAAAGCGAGCTTTACACTCGAACGCAACCAGGCTTAGTGCTAGTCTTGAGTGCCACCATGAATGGCTTTGAGTGTATGACCATTAACGCAATGTGGTGAGTGGTTGCTGCACTAGGAGCATATATGGGGACCCATTCACCTATTTGAAAATGACCGAGTCCATATGATGACAGCATACAAGCTAGATTTTCAGCTCTATGAACGTTCTCAAATCATCAATGATGCGTTAAAGTCGACCTAGGTGTGTGGGCGTTTGTAATCAGCGCTAGCTGGATATGACTGCAGTGGGCCTAGGCTAGCCACGGTACCCAGCTGCCGGCTATCAGAGCGTCAAGGTGAGTTGTGAATTTATGCCATCACCGGAGTTATACGAGTAATCGAGTAATCTTTCTTTCCTCCACCTCTTACTGGAGCTTTTGAAGCAAAGGGAATCAATCAGAATGCGAACTCGGGCCGACGGCAGCAAGGGGTTGTGCTACCTGCGCACCACTTAATAGTATTTGATCTCCTAGGGCAGTCGGTCTGTCATTCGCAGTCGAAGTCTACTGGTACGTCAGTTATCGCCGCTTCAGAAGCTCGGTAGATTTCTGACCGCGCCCATTACCTTCGGCGCAACATTCGAATTCCAAATTCTTTCTGTACCTGCCGCCCATGACAAGCTACGGGCGGCGGGGTCAGCGCGGATGCCCCTGGATAAATCCGCGCTGAAGACTCATGAATATTAAGCGCTCCATCCTGTGATGATATGTCTTAACTTCTCTGTTCCCGAAAGCGCCTTAAGAAGTGCGCGACGCGTGTTCGCGGCCAAGGCAAAACTGGTTAGGTGGCGTGATCATCGCATATTCTCTCTAATATCCTATGCAGTGACTGATTTTGTCGCTTGTTCTAATTGACATCATCGCAGTAGAGAACCCGAATTCGTCAGCACGAGACGACCGGCAGAAGACATCTCGGTACTCCCCCATCGGCGCTGGCGCGGCGCATTGGAAGCGAGGAAAGGTCTACGCGTTCAATTGCCTCCGGGGCGAGCTCGCACAGATAAAAGGCAGGGCGTAGCAGACTTATAACATCTCGTCCCCTACAGAACCATGTTTGAGTCAACACATTGGCCCGTCCGGGTTATGGGCGCCATCGTTGTACTTCTAGTGACATGGCGTTATTTTAGCCGGAGGCCTTCTAGACAGCAGCTTCCTCCCGGCCCGCATCCTCTCCCCGTCATCGGCAACGTGCTAGACGTCCCGACGGAGAACATGGAGGTCCAATACCGGGCGCTCTGCGACAAATACGGTCAGTCCGTCCAGAGACTTCGCTGGATCGCTAGCCTAAGCTCAAATGTAATATTAATCCGATTTGTACAGGCGACATCGTGTACCTCAGCGTGTTCGGCCAGCCTATCCTCGTTTTGGGATCCCACGAGGCAGCGATGGACTTGTTGGAGAAACGCTCGGCACTATACTCAGACAGACTTGAATCGGCAGTAATTGACTTGTAAGTGTACCCGTGTAAGCTGAAAATTCTGCGTGCTGATGCCATCCTGATGCAGCGGTGGCTTTGACTATGTCCTTCCTACTTTCCGTTATGGACAGTGGTGGCGTCGCCACAGACGAGCGTTTCACCAGTTCTTCAATCCCAATGCCGTCAAACAATTTCGCCCGAGGCAGTATGCCCAAGTTTCGCGCTATCTGTCGCGCCTACTCGAGTCTCCAGAGAATCTCCTTGACCATAATAGACTGTACGTGTCCTGTTATACCCATTGAAGTGCGACGCGTAAATCCCCGGCGATCTAGCTTATTTGCCTCAACTATTCTGCCCATTGCGTACGGCGTGGACGTGAATAGCAGCGACGACGAACTCGTGGTCGTAGCCGAAAGGGGATTAGAGGCTTTTAGTCGTCTCCTAGTCCCCGGGAAGTACCTCGTCGAGTTGTTTCCGACATTACGATATCTACCTAAATGGGCACCCGGCGCACGGTTCAAGCACGACGCTGAAGAAGTGAGGCAGATCGTCCGCGACGTCCGCGAAGTACCCTGGCAACGCACACTTGAAGCAATGGTGTGCTCTTCAACTGCTCTTTGTAGTTGTGCTGGGCTGACTCCTTTCCCTAGCGCAACGGAACGGCGAAAACGTCCATTACGACAGTACTTATGGCACAAATCTCAAGGAAAGATGGCGCGATTGACAGGAAAGATGAAGAGGTGGCGAAAAATACTGCCGCGGTGGCGTACGGGGGTAGGTTTCATATGCGACTCGTCGTGTTACATGTATCTCACATCATCCTTTCAATAAGCCGGGGCAGATACAGTAGGCAGCGAGCTTTTGATCCTTAGCGGCATGCTGATATCGTTGCTGTGCCGCAGACCCTTGCTGCGACTCAAGCGTTCTTCCTTGCTCTGCTGCGCTTCCCTGAAGTTCAGAAGAAAGCTCAAGCAGAACTGGATGCGGTCGTCGGACCACATCGCCTTCCCAACTTCGAGGACCAGGACGCTTTGCAGTATGTCCGTGCAGTGATAAAAGAGTGCATGCGATGGCACGTAGTTGGACCGCTCGGCTTCCCGCATAGACTGCTGGAGGATGACGAGTACCGGGGATACTTCATCCCTAAGGGTGCTCTCGTTATACCAAACATATGGTAAGTTCACAAGCCGTTGGGATTATCAGAGTTTAGAGCTAAGAGTGCTCTCTTCATGGGATATCATGTCACGCAGGGCCTACGCACGAGATGAGAGGTGGTACCAAGACCCACACGAATTTCGACCCGAGCGGTTCTTAAAGGACGGAAAGTTGAATCCGGACGTCCTGGACCCAGCACAGTTTGTATTCGGGTATGGGCGTAGGTATGTTTTCGACTCATTGCACACGGAATCTCCATTCTACTAGGGCCTTCGCTGACGTCAGCTTTTCAATGTGAAAATACCAGAGTTTGTCCAGGTCGTCATTTTGCGGAGGCATCGTTTTTCCTCACCGTTGCATCCGTGTTGCATACGCTGAATGTGTCGGCACCACTCGACAAGAACGGCTATCCTGTGAAGCAGGGCGGTAAGGTGCAATCGGGCGTTATCGCGTACGTCGCACATATTTCTCGACTACCTGGTAACACACTTACTCATAAGTTGTGTGCTCGGACCGGCGGCGGATAGGCACCCCGAACCTTTTGAATGCGTGATACGCCCTCGTGGTCCATGGGCAGTAGCGCTGATTCGAGCAGCGGACAGCCGTGTGACAGGTTGCTCGGAATATTAATTACGTGCGATGCGTGAGTACCATCGACGTTCCGAGCTGCTAGCCCGGGAAAGCCGCGCCCCGACTTCTTGTCCGAGTCATTCGTAGGCGTTTACGTTACGCCGGGCCCGGTACATACAACACACTACGCTTTGGGAAGGTGCAAAAATAAGTACAATAATTATGTATCTATCAACCAGTCGAACGGCGAGTGTCCTTGAGGCTCCCGCTACTCTGACTCCCACCTTCTCCTAAATGGTACTCCGAGTCGGAGTCATCTCAAGCTAACCGTTACTATTAATTACAGTTCCGAGGCGAACTCTGCCAGTGCGTCGGGGGCGACCTTCTACTATCGCCGGCGTCAAACCTTGAGATCTCAGATCTTCTAAGCAATAAGATGAAAAAAGAGAGACGCACCACTTAGTGTTGCATGGACTGCGGTGAGTTCTAGTCACCGTCTGTGGCGGCCACCAGCCTGGTGCTAGTAAGTACCACAGGGGTGCTCACCGCCAAGGTCGAACAATAGGCGTGACACTGCAATCACGCGTGACGGGATGTTGGTTTCGGCACAATACAACGCCCCGAAAGGCAATTCACGAGGATCAGGCATGCCTACTTCTGCACCGTGACCATCCTGGTCGTCGACACGTTTTTGTGTTCGTCTTGCACACGGAGATCCCTTATCGTTCATCGAAATGGAGTCGCGCCCTAAAAGCTCCGTACTGCAGCCCTTGTTCGACTCCGACCACCTGAACATCCCCCTCATCGTCCTTAAACACCGTGTCCCTCACTTGTTCAGTTCTCGACGTAACCCACGCCGCTCCAAACGCACCTCTAACATGTCTGTACGATCACACTCTGACCGTTCTGCAGATGAAGGCAAAAGTCGTGGCCTGACAGCTGCACACGCCCGAGCAATCGTCGACGATGTCGCTCGGGTTCGGACAGAGATCCCTGACGGCAACCTCTCCACGTCTTCGCCTGACCAGTCCTCTTCCACTGCCCCTACCAATAAGCCCACTGATCTGTGTCTTACCCTTCTGCTTGCTGAGCAGCTGTCCGCCAGCGCTACCATCGAGCCGGGGACTGAGGAGTGGGCGACAAAGTGGAAGACCGTTCTCGCCAAAATCAAGGAGATCTATGCCAAGGTCTTGCCACCGCTTCGCCCCGACTTCGAGGGTTCCGTAGACGACGAGTGTCGCACCTTCGACACCGATATTGAGAAATGGATACGTGCTCAAGTGCCTGTCTACGTCTCATACCTCCGCCGCTTCCCGAAAGTCAACGACCAAGCCGTCCAACTCGTCGAGAGTCTCCAGAACGCCTTCAACACTCTTCAGAGCAGAACGGGCTCCGACGTGGACCAAACAGAACAAGTTTGCGATCTTGTCGCAACCATCCTCGAGGCCATGCAGTTGGACACACCACTCGCTGAAGACTCTATGTCGATTGACACAGCCGGACAGGACATCTTTGGGCTCGCTCAGGCACAGAATCTCCTTGAAAGCGATGCGAGCGCATTCATGGAGGATTGGTCGTCGCTGTCTGACGACGATTCGATAACGGACACCCTACCCTCGGACGTTCTGCATGCCGTCTTTGCTGGCGCTTCTCAAGCCGCCCAAATTGACGATGGTACGTCGTTCGCATCATGAAACCACGTGCATAGCTGAATACACTGGCTATAGATCAGGGATTTAGCTCTGAGGAGTCTATGGACGTCGGTTTGGCCCGTACTCGGAATGGTATGTTGTGCATATTACTCATACTAATATCTCCTCCGGCATGGTCGTTGACATCAACTGGGATGTAGATGACAGCAGTGTCTCCATGGAGCTGTCCAAAGATGCCTCGGGGCACATCACGAAGCACGCGTCGCTCTCCCTGCCTTCATACGCTTCGGCGACTTCCTCGCCTGCTGCTTCCGCTGCGGGTTCGCCAGTCCTCGGCGCGTCTGTCACACCTGCCCAAGATGCGCGCTCGACTGCGTCAGGCAGGTCAAGCCCTGCACGCAGTGCGCACGCCTCTAGCCGGTCTGCGTCTCCGCGCCTTCGCGCTTCACCGGGCACGGATGTGCGCGGCGCCACCACGGCGCGCCCACTGGGTGTGTCTACGCCTCAGGGCGACTCGAAGCGCAGAGTCTCTGGCAAGAGTACAGGGTCTCAGGATAGTGACTCATTCCGCTCGTTTGGCAGTACGTCTGCACACGTATGTTTCGTGATGCCCAAAGCTCTCCTGACTGGTTTAACAGAAGCGCCCGCCATTGTGGCTTATGACGTGCTCCAAGCTAAGATTGACGCGCTCACTCTTGCGCTGAAGAAGGAACAAGAGGAGAGAGCAAGGGAGAGGGAGTCAGCGGCTCAGCGCCTCAACGAGTTAAAGGAGTCTTCGGACCAACGCCTCAACGAGTTAAAGGAGTCTTCGGACCAACGCCTCAACGAGTTAAAGGAGTCTTCGGACCAACGCCTCAACGAGTTAAAGGAGTCTTCGGACCAACGCCTCAACGAGTTAAAGGAGTCTTCGAACCAACGCCTCAACGAGTTAAAGGAGTCTTCGGACCAACGCCTCAACGAGTTAAAGGGGTCTTCGGACCAACGCTTCAACGAGTTGAAGGAAGCATGGGAGCGTGAGCGAGAGGGGATGGCTCGGGAGCGAGCCGCCATGGATCGCGAGCGGAAGACCTTGGAGAAACAGATTCAAGCCATGAACCGCCTGCTACCCGAAGAGCTCCGCCAAGTCTAGAGTCTAGGCGAGCTCATCTTGAATTCATTCCTCCTAGTCCGTCTGGCACGGCTCGTCGTGAGTACTGTTCATTCTACGAACGTCTATGTTTGAAGTCTCTTAGCTTCCTACTAGTCATCGTCAACTTCTATGCTTCGCCTACATGCAGTTCAGATGGTGTCCCCGTGTTGCGTACCGTGTACGATACTGGCAATTGTGTCCCCCCTGCTGTTGATGAACCCAGTACTTGACCCTGATTTTGAATCATTCCCCTTCAACTCGTTGCTGCGTGCCAGGGAAAGAGGTTATATCACGTCGTCAGCTGACTTCAAAGAGAGTACGTACGGCTCCCCGACAATTTACACGGGGGCATCGAATAACACCGACGGTGGTTCCCGGGATCCAGAACATAAGTGCTAAGGAGGTGAATTACGAGATGTTTGTTGGCGGAATTAGACCCTGAAAGCGGGCAATTCGCGCAATCTTTCGCTTCTCCAACTATTCATCGCCCCTTTCTGCCTCATTTCCAGAGGCCCCTGGCGTTCTCTCTTGAGATGCGTGTACAATTTTGCTAAGGACTTGTCGTGTGCTCCTTGTCGGACCACACAGCCCACTGTTGCTCTGGGACGTCAGTCATTATCTGCTCAGTTCGCCGCTGTATTGGCCCCACCGTTCAGGTTCTGTTGTAACGCCCAAAAAAGAGAACGTGCGGCCGCCCGCAAAAATCGAAGTATTACATCTACTAACCTTACAGTACTTCTATCCGTGATAAGCAAATGACGACAACACATAAACATACATATAGCGCTAACGATAGCAAGATGGCGGCCTACGACTGGCTTCGCCATAACACTTATCCAAGAAAGAAAGATCAATCGGCGAGCGAGGATCGAAACTCAGCCTTGTGAGCAGGACATTAGCCGTACAACCGAGGTCATACTCACCTAGACCGACGTCCATCCGGGGCCCCCGTATCCGATGGTGCGTTCTGGAGGAGACACGCCTGCCTCCAGACACGTCTGGACGAGCCTCGCGCGCAGCCGTTCGTATTCCCTGCGCGGATCTAAGACAGCCCGAGTGAGTGAATCCGCCTCGTCGAACCGAGCGAAGAGCAGGCGACGTACACGGACTCGGCCAGAGCAGCATGAGAGACTCGGTCGGGGGCGCGAATGCGCGCGCGACGTCGAGCGCGATGGTGAGCGTGTGGTCTGCGTCCCATAGCTTGAGCGCCCTGTGTCCGGGCGCGGTTGGCGGTGGGTGAGCATCGCGGGAGAAGCGTGTGCGGAGCATTTGGGGCGGGCGTACCGGATGATCTGGGACATGAACCAGAACATGAGGAAGTTGCGGCGCGAGTCGTCGTTCCCGTCGGCTTTTGGGTTCTGCAGGATCCGGGAGAAGTACGTCGCGACTTGCAGTTGGTGCATCACTGCCGACGAAGGGTCAGGATGTAAGGATATACAGGACGGTGAAGATGCAGGGCGTACGCACTCCACTGCTCTGCTTTCGCATGATAGAAGAGTTGGCCAGAGCCGCTGCGAAAGAAGACGTCATTACAAAAGCAAGTTGGTCGATTTGGAAGACTGACGTCGTCGCCTCGGGAATGAATCGCTGGAATTCGTGCGAAACGCACATCCGCGTGCTGCAGGACACATTCGTTAACATCCTCACTAACTGGCGGTACACATCTCTCGAGGTGGTACTGACTTGAACAGGATGTCGCGCACCTGCACGAGGAACCCGCGCTCGACGGCGCAGGTGTGGCGGTTGAGCAGCGCCTCGATTCGGTCGATCTCGAGCCACGCACTCATTGCGTACTGCGCGCGGTCCGTGTCGTTCAGGCTCAGGTCGCACCGCATCCGCAGGCAGCTGTGCCACAGAAGCAGCGTCCGCATGTAAAGAGCCCAGATAGAATCTTTGGAGGACGCGATCGAGAGCGTCCCTGGCGGAGTCACGTTCTCTCCTGGGAACAGCAGCGCGTACTGTTTGCTATTAGTACACGAAGTTTGCGATGACAAGAGGATAGAACGGAACGACCTACGTTGGCGGGGTCCTTGATCCACAGATGCTGCGGCTCCCAATCCGTGCCCGCCGTCGTCTTCGTGTTGTGCGTCGCGGTGAGCATCACGCTCGACCACACCAGCCGTCGACATTCCTCCTTGAGCGTCTCGCCCGCGCTCACGTCTTTCGGCCACATCGGCATCTCTGCCCACTGTGGCGCGAGGTCGCGTACGATAGGCCAGTGGTACCCGAGTGAGTATGCCTCGCACCCACATTGCCACTTCCCGGGCGACGGCATACCGAGCCGTGCGCCGGCCTGTCCCTCTGGGTGAGAGTGCGCGACGATGTTAGGGAGCCCCGCACTTGTGAGCGGAGCGTATGCGGGCGGAGGGGGCGCGATGGACGGTGTGTTGCTCGAGACGATGGGTACGGCGTGCGGCACAAAGACCGAGACGCGCGGGTCGTCCACGTCGAGCGTAGTGAGCGAGAGCGCACGAATGAGCGCGTCAAGCATCGCCATGCCCCCGAGCGTGCGATACGGCGCCAGCTTGGGGTGCGCCTGGATCTCGAAGAACGCGAGAATCTGTAGCAGAGCGTTAGAGATGCAGACGAATGGAATGGAATGGAACCGGGTCATACATACCCAAGCAGCTTGCACGAGCCCGACGTCGATCCACCCTGAGTTGATACTAGCCTCCAACGCCCCGCGCGCCTGGTCGACAAGACGCAACGCTTTCTCGCGCCCCTTCGCACCGAGCTCCGCATCTGAGCTCTGGAAGAGCGTTGCAAGCCCGAGCGCGCCGAGGATGAGGCTCGGCTGCATTGTCTGTCGCGTGAGAGGATTGAAGAGGTTCGAGAAGAAGCGCGGGATGTTGATGAAGCTAACCCAGTGCAGCGACGCCTGGAAGAGGAACCGCAGGTCGGCTGCGATGCGCTCCGACGTGCGATGGCGCATGTCGACTGTCAGGACGGGTGCGAGATCCGGTCTGTCGGACGGCGCGGCGTACAGCCCCAGCAGCGCGTCCCACCACGTCTCTCGCGTGAAATGGACGCTGGGTTCCGCGCCGATACTTGTGCTGCGGTCTTCGTCCTGCGAACGGTCGTCCTCGACAGAGAGGAACAGGGGCTCGGCGGAGAGCATAACATCTGGAGGGTAGAGAAAAAGCAGATCTGATGCCGGGTCAGAGAGGGCCGCCTGCGCGGGGCTCCGTAGAAGAATGGTGTCCGCGAGGTCAGAGCTTATCCCTGGAGACTCCCGCGCTGTCTGGGCCTTACCGCGGCTCTTGGGTTGTGGTGCTGGCTGACGCGAGGGACCAGCCTCGACGGATTTATTTCGCCTGGCCTCTTCCTCCAATCTTGACCGAGTGGTGCGCGTCTTCTTGGGTATGTACGGTGCAAGCTTTCGCGAACCGGGCGTCCTGTCTTTCCCTCGCCTTCGAGGTGCAGCGTCGTAATTGCACGGGTCGGTAGCGAGGTCGGTGCGGCGGCTGCAGTTGAAGCATTCTGGTTTCGCGCCGTCACAGCGAACTTTACGAGGTTGCGAGGGATCACTGATTGCATTGCCCCTCCTACACCCACCGTCTGAACCCGGCGTGTCAGACGGAGACATGCGGGAAGGCTTGTCCATAGGTACTCATACACCGTGTACCCAGCGTCATCCGATGCTGGGACCCTGCATGCCACGACGTCTGGTAGTCCTGGGGAGTTCCTTTTGGCAACAGACCCGGGGTGTTATCACGCTGGTAAATCGTGAAGTTTTTCTTCGGACCATCTCGACGTCACTCCCTTTGTCCCATCACAGAGACCGGTTACGAGCCGCCGGACCTGCGCCACCTCTGCTCATATCCAGTACGCCGGAGGGCTCCCGGGATGCTCTGGTTTATATCTCGCCGTGGTCTATCCGTGATCTAGGACTGATTTTCTCACCAATAAAACACCGTTGGAAAGGTGACTCGTTCCCACACCTCCGGGCAAAGACGGCTCTGTGACATTGACAGCGGCGACGTCTTTTTCTACCGGCAGCAAGCCGGGCGTACGTGAGGATATCTATGTCTACGTCAGGTTTACTCCGCTGGGAAACGGCGAACTTAGCGACAGTCGATTATCAGATCGGAAGATGTTCAAACCAGAAGTGGCTCATGTTTCGGTCCAATCCTTCCGTCCCCACCACCCTTTTGCAGCACTCTCCACATTGGCAGAGCCTCAGGCAAGCTTTGGGGGCGCTGGGTCGTCGGGCCTGAGTAAAAACTCACTCAGTGGCAACTTCCGCAGCGAACTTGGAACGAGCTTACAGTTATACCCCTGCGGGAAAGCGACCGTGACCTTGGAAAAATTCAGAGGATACCAATACCCATTTCAAGATGCCACTTTCATCCTCCATAGTTTGGGTCCTGGTGAGGCTTGTGGGGGTCCGGATGGCGAATCCGGGGTCGTCGTTCGAGTTTTGCGCGTCGGAGTGGTGAAAGAGGTCAATCCAGAAACCGTCATTGATTTCATCAAAGTGGACGGTATTGGCACGGTGGATATTCAGGGTGGGAGTACGCGTTTCCGGCTCCTAATCCAGCTCTCAGAACCCCGCTCGTTCCGCTCAAGGAGAGATATACCTTCGGCGCTGCGGCCACCGTGCATGCCACAGAACGAGGGCAAAACCCCAGGGCTCGGTGCGCCCGAATCCGTCTTGAAACCGAAACCGACTCCTCCGCGCACGCCCATCGCCAAATCGAAGACCTCGGCCCACATGCCCGAACACCAGCTAAAACGGTTCGAACATCGAAAGGTCGGGGAGACACGGGTGCCACCAATGGCTTCGATGGCCCCCAGAAGCTCAGCGAGTACGTGCGGAATCCTACAGCGTCGTTGAGACCATTACGATTTTATTTCCCTGTTCGTTAGTGGTCCCCGGCCTGCAGAATATCGGAACGAGACCGGGCGTTCTTCGACATCGTCAACATCAGCGCGATGGAGAACGCGTGTGAAGTCCGGTGAGACTGCAAAGGAAATAAAGCAACCAAGGTAAACCCGCGGGGCACGATAGCGAGGTCAGTTTCGATCTTACATCCCGAGCTCAAAAGCGTTCAGCATCCTGATGTGTCAATCTCATCTTCTCAGCGAACCAGGATTGCGTCTCTTGTTGCGTGATGGCGGGGCGTACCAAGCATTGCGAACGATTGTATCAGTGACCATGAAGAGATTTGAACATAATCAGAGATTCGACG
The DNA here is from genome assembly GCA_022606255.1 of Trametes meyenii. Lineage (NCBI taxonomy): Eukaryota > Fungi > Basidiomycota > Agaricomycetes > Polyporales > Polyporaceae > Trametes > Trametes meyenii. The sequence goes on along the minus strand of JABYQG010000014.1, from coordinate 152,078 downwards.
CTCGTCATATACAACGTACTAGACTGAACATGCCCCTTCGTCGCGGACATCATCCCCACCTACTCCCACCCCTTGTCTTCCCGTATCCTCCGCCGAGCACCCGCTCGCCCGAGGGCCCAGCCCCACCGCGCGACGGCGCGCTGTAAGGCTGGAATCGGCTGGGCTTCGTGCGGTGTGTAGACGAGGAGCTACTAGCGGCGGTACTTGACATAGCCGCCGACAAAAAATCAATATGGGACCGCTTGGCGGAAGACTGTGATGCCGCCGTCGCCTGGGAGCGAGCTTTCTGCGCCTCCGCTTGAAAAGACATTCAGACTGCATTAGACAAACAAGCACATCATATAGGGTCGCCGCGCTAGGCATATTACGTACCGATTCGATCGACATACCACTCTTCCTTAACGTCCATCGGATCCCACACGTCCTTCGGAAAGTTGGTGGTGCGCTCGTCGACATCGACGAACTCAACGAGCTTCGCGTATAGGTGAGGGTTGCGGAACGCGCGGTTAGCCATGAGGGAGTCGTTAAAGTGCCGAGGGTTTTGCGGATCGCGTTTCAGCGCGAGGAAAGATGCAATCTTGGTCTGTGTAGAAGGAATCACAAGTTTTCAGCATAGGCGCAGTACAACCTACAATTCCCGTTTAGAGTTTGGTATAACACCCACCTGAATGGCTTCATCGCACGACATATCCGGCTCAGGGGGAATACCCCAGTCTTTGACGCCAGGGATCGGAGGTGGGCGAAGAAGCCCCCGTATTTGTGTTAGCTCGTCGGTCCCGTCCACAGCTGTAGCCGAAGTGAGAGGATCCTGCGAGGAAGTCGTAGCTGGTACTGATGCTGAAGGACCAGACTCGTCTACGGCCTCTTCTGGAAGGCGCGCCCGTGGGTGGGGTTTTGCGGGTGGGTGTCGGCGGATTTTGAAGGCTGGTTTGGAGCCACAGATAGAGGAGCTCGGGAGGTTTGTATTTCGAGGAGGTTCTAACAAATGAGATGTCAGGAAGGTAATAAGAAAGCGAGGGGCGTGCGAGACTTACGGTCTGAAGAAGTGGTAGAATGTGTGTTGAGCTGAGAGCCCTAGCCAAAGGAGAAGGGAGAGCGAGCAAAGAGGGAAACGGGTGGTGCTTGGACACATGGTGAAGAGTCTCACATTGATATCCGACTTCGATGTCACGGTGTCGCCGTTACTTGTGGAATGGTTGAGGGGTGGCGAAACGTGGGACGTCGAGGGACGGTCCTCGTGGTCACTGAGCGAATCATCGCCGTACGCGACAAGACCTGTGGAGAGAGGTGAGCTCGGTAATATAGATTATCAACACATTACGCACCACGCATGCTGAGTATATGGTCTCCGTGGACAAGGACGCCGAGGGCGAGATGGCGAAGGAGAGATGAAGGGCAGGTTCAAGACGTGTTAGCGCCGGCGTGGGCGTTTCTGGAGCGGGACGGCGGGGCGGAGATGCCGGAGGATGCCGGCTCGTGCGACCCTGATCGGGAGCTGCGAAAGTCGAGCTGTGCCGCCAATAATTGGCTCTCCTCTTCCTTGTTCTCTCCTCACGCATCCGCCGTTTCGACGCTCTTGGGTTTCGACTTTCGAGTCTTGCTTATTCTCGTCTGATGTAAGGATTTCTAGCAGCATGGACCACAGCTTCTCTGGCCTCGATATGCCCTCTGCCGACACTCGCACTCCAGCTCGGACGTACTCGGCGGATGGGGCTTCTTCACTCTTACACGCGTTCTTGCAGCAATCTGAACCGCCAAGCGACACGGCGGACACTCGCCAACTAGGATCACAGCCGGAAAAGGCACCAGCCCCGTCCGACGCATCTCATTCCCCAGCCTCATCCTCTCAACCCCGCGCTTCCACATCCCGCTCAGCCAGTGCAAGCGGGAGCTCCCCTCCCGCCCCAACTACTGGAATTAGCTATGTTGAAGATTATGCAGGGAGCTCCAAGAAGTCGCGCGTGCAGCTTGCCCCAGATCAGCCCCTTACCACCCATGGTAAGCCCCGTGAACGCGTCTTTGTAGCATGCATGCAGTGGTGAGTTATTCTGTTCGTCCCTCAATGTTCCCCTTATCTACAGGCAAGTTTCGTCCCTTGAATTAAATCACCTGTGTCATTCGCGGCGGCCTGGTTTATATGGAAGTACACACAGGTGGGCGTACCCCTCCCGCGTCGTTTATTGGGCAATGCTGGCCGGGGGGTAGCGGAGGCATTTATGACCGCAGATTCACAATCACATCTTGAAGGGTCTCCGGCTGGCTCGCGATTGCATGACTTTGTCGCTCAATCATTCGTTTATTCCAGCCGTGGTCGCAAAGTTCGCTGTGACGGCGCGAAACCAGAATGCTTCAACTGCAGCCGCCGCACCGACCTCGCTACCGACCCGTGCAATTACGACGCTGCACCTCGAAGGCGAGGGAAAGACAGGACGCCCGGTTCGCGAAAGCTTGCACCGTACATACCCAAGAAGACGCGCACCACTCGGTCAAGATTGGAGGAAGAGGCCAGGCGAAATAAATCCGTCGAGGCTGGTCCCTCGCGTCAGCCAGCACCACAACCCAAGAGCCGCGGTAAGGCCCAGACAGCGCGGGAGTCTCCAGGGATAAGCTCTGACCTCGCGGACACCATTCTTCTACGGAGCCCCGCGCAGGCGGCCCTCTCTGACCCGGCATCAGATCTGCTTTTTCTCTACCCTCCAGATGTTATGCTCTCCGCCGAGCCCCTGTTCCTCTCTGTCGAGGACGACCGTTCGCAGGACGAAGACCGCAGCACAAGTATCGGCGCGGAACCCAGCGTCCATTTCACGCGAGAGACGTGGTGGGACGCGCTGCTGGGGCTGTACGCCGCGCCGTCCGACAGACCGGATCTCGCACCCGTCCTGACAGTCGACATGCGCCATCGCACGTCGGAGCGCATCGCAGCCGACCTGCGGTTCCTCTTCCAGGCGTCGCTGCACTGGGTTAGCTTCATCAACATCCCGCGCTTCTTCTCGAACCTCTTCAATCCTCTCACGCGACAGACAATGCAGCCGAGCCTCATCCTCGGCGCGCTCGGGCTTGCAACGCTCTTCCAGAGCTCAGATGCGGAGCTCGGTGCGAAGGGGCGCGAGAAAGCGTTGCGTCTTGTCGACCAGGCGCGCGGGGCGTTGGAGGCTAGTATCAACTCAGGGTGGATCGACGTCGGGCTCGTGCAAGCTGCTTGGGTATGTATGACCCGGTTCCATTCCATTCCATTCGTCTGCATCTCTAACGCTCTGCTACAGATTCTCGCGTTCTTCGAGATCCAGGCGCACCCCAAGCTGGCGCCGTATCGCACGCTCGGGGGCATGGCGATGCTTGACGCGCTCATTCGTGCGCTCTCGCTCACTACGCTCGACGTGGACGACCCGCGCGTCTCGGTCTTTGTGCCGCACGCCGTACCCATCGTCTCGAGCAACACACCGTCCATCGCGCCCCCTCCGCCCGCATACGCTCCGCTCACAAGTGCGGGGCTCCCTAACATCGTCGCGCACTCTCACCCAGAGGGACAGGCCGGCGCACGGCTCGGTATGCCGTCGCCCGGGAAGTGGCAATGTGGGTGCGAGGCATACTCACTCGGGTACCACTGGCCTATCGTACGCGACCTCGCGCCACAGTGGGCAGAGATGCCGATGTGGCCGAAAGACGTGAGCGCGGGCGAGACGCTCAAGGAGGAATGTCGACGGCTGGTGTGGTCGAGCGTGATGCTCACCGCGACGCACAACACGAAGACGACGGCGGGCACGGATTGGGAGCCGCAGCATCTGTGGATCAAGGACCCCGCCAACGTAGGTCGTTCCGTTCTATCCTCTTGTCATCGCAAACTTCGTGTACTAATAGCAAACAGTACGCGCTGCTGTTCCCAGGAGAGAACGTGACTCCGCCAGGGACGCTCTCGATCGCGTCCTCCAAAGATTCTATCTGGGCTCTTTACATGCGGACGCTGCTTCTGTGGCACAGCTGCCTGCGGATGCGGTGCGACCTGAGCCTGAACGACACGGACCGCGCGCAGTACGCAATGAGTGCGTGGCTCGAGATCGACCGAATCGAGGCGCTGCTCAACCGCCACACCTGCGCCGTCGAGCGCGGGTTCCTCGTGCAGGTGCGCGACATCCTGTTCAAGTCAGTACCACCTCGAGAGATGTGTACCGCCAGTTAGTGAGGATGTTAACGAATGTGTCCTGCAGCACGCGGATGTGCGTTTCGCACGAATTCCAGCGATTCATTCCCGAGGCGACGACGTCAGTCTTCCAAATCGACCAACTTGCTTTTGTAATGACGTCTTCTTTCGCAGCGGCTCTGGCCAACTCTTCTATCATGCGAAAGCAGAGCAGTGGAGTGCGTACGCCCTGCATCTTCACCGTCCTGTATATCCTTACATCCTGACCCTTCGTCGGCAGTGATGCACCAACTGCAAGTCGCGACGTACTTCTCCCGGATCCTGCAGAACCCAAAAGCCGACGGGAACGACGACTCGCGCCGCAACTTCCTCATGTTCTGGTTCATGTCCCAGATCATCCGGTACGCCCGCCCCAAATGCTCCGCACACGCTTCTCCCGCGATGCTCACCCACCGCCAACCGCGCCCGGACACAGGGCGCTCAAGCTATGGGACGCAGACCACACGCTCACCATCGCGCTCGACGTCGCCCGCGCGTTCGCGCCCCCGACCGAGTCTCTCATGCTGCTCTGGCCGAGTCCTTGTACGTTGCCTACTCTTCGCTCGGTTCGACGAGGCGGATTCACTCACTCGGGCTGTCTTAGATCCGCGCAGGGAATACGAACGGCTGCGCGCGAGGCTCGTCCAGACGTGTCTGGAGGCAGGCGTGTCTCCTCCAGAACGCACCATCGGATACGGGGGCCCCGGATGGACGTCGGTCTAGGTGAGCATGACCTCGATTGTACGGCCAATGTTCTACTCACAAGGCTGAGTTTTGTACCTCGCTTGCAGATTGGTCTTTATTTCTTGGATCAGTGGTACGGCGAAGCCAATCACAGGCCGCCATCTTGCTATCGCTAGCGCTATATGTATGTTTATGTGTTGTCGTCATTTGCTTATCACGGATAGAAGTACTGTAAGGTTAGTAGATGTAATACTCCGATTTTTGCGGGCGGCCGCACGTTCTCTCTCTTTGGCGTTGCAACGCAACTTGAACGGTGGGGCCAATATGGCGACGAACTGAGCAGATAATGACTGACGTCCCAGAGCAACAGTGGGCTGTGTGATCCAACAAGGAGCACACGACAAGTCCTTAGCAAAATTGTACACGCATCTCAAGAGAGAACGCCAGGGGCCCCTGGAAACAAGGCAGAAAGGGGCAATGAATAGTTGGAGAAGCGAAAGATTGCGCGAATTGCCCGCTTTCAGGGTCTAATTCCGCCAACAAACATCTCGTAATTCACCTCCTTAGCACTTATGTTCTGGATCCCGGGAACCACCGTCGGTGTTATTCGATGCCCCCGTGTAAATTGTCGGGGAGCCGTACGTACTCTCTTTGAGGTTAGCTGACGACATGATACCAAGAACCTCTTGCCCTGGCACGCAGCAACGAGTTGAAGGGGAATGATTCAAAATCAGGGTCAAGTACTGGGTTCATCAACAGCAAGGGGGACACAATTGCCAGTATCGTACACGGTACGCAACACGTGGACTCCATCCGAACTGCATGTAGGCGAGGCATAAAAGTTGACGATGACTAGTAGGAAGCTAAGAGACTTCAAACAGAGACGTTCGTAGAATGAACAGTACTCACAACGAGCCGTGCCGGACGGACTATGAGGAATGAATTCAAGACGAGCTCGCCTAGCCTACTCTAGAGTTGGCGGAGCTCTTCGGGTAGCAGGCGGTTCATGGCTTCAATCTGTTTCTCAAAGGCCATCCGCTCGCGATCCATAGCGGTTCGCTCCCGAGCCATCCCCTCTCGCTCACGCTCCCCTGCTTCCTTTAACTCGTTGAGGCGTTGGTCCGAAGACTCCTTTAACTCGTTGAGGCGCTGAGCCGCTGACTCCCTCTCCCTGACTCTCTCCTCTTGTTCCTTCTTCAGCGCAAGGGTGAGCGCGTCAAATTTAGCTTGAAGCACCTCATAGGATATGATAGGCAGCGCTTCTGTTGAACTAGTCAGAAGGGCTCTAGGCATCACGAGACAGGCGTAAAGACGTACTCCCAAACGAGCGCAACGAGTCGCTATCCTGAGACCCTATGCTCTTGCCGGAGACTCTGCGCCTCGAGTCGCCCTGAGGCGTAGACACACCCAGTGGGCGCGCCGTGGTGGCGCCGCGCACATCCGCACCCGGTGAAGCGCGAAGGCGCGGAGACGCAGACCGGCTAGAGGCGTGCGCACTGCGCGCAGGGCTTGACCTGCCTGATGCAGTCGAGCGCGCATCTTGGGCAGGTGTGACAGACGCGCCGAGGACTGGCGAACCCGCAGCGGAAGCAGCAGGCGAGGAAGTCGCCGAAGCGTATGAAGGCAGGGAGAGCGACGCGTGGTTCGTGATGTGCCCCGAGGCATCTTTGGACAGCTCCATGGAGACACTGCTGTCATCTACATCCCAGTCGAAGTCAACGACCATGCCGGAGGAGATATTAGTATGAGTAATATGCACAACATACCATTCCGAGTACGGGCCAAACCGACGTCCATAGACTCCTCAGAGCTAAATCCCTGATCTATAGCCAGTGTATTCAGCTATGCACGTGGTTTCATGATGCGAGCGACGTACCATCGTCAATTTGGGCGGCTTGAGAAGCGCCAGCAAAGACGGCATGCAGAACGTTCGAGGGTAGGGTGTCCGTTATCGAGTCGTCGTCAGACAGCGACGACCAATCCTCCATGAATGCGCTCGCATCGCTTTCAAGGAGATTCTGTGCCTGAGCGAGCCCAAAGATGTCCTGTCCGGCTGTGTCAATCGACATAGAGTCCTCAGCGAGTGGTGTGTCCAACTGCATGGCCTCGAGGATGGTTGCGACAAGATCGCAAACTTGTTCTGTTTGGTCCACGTCGGAGCCCGTTCTGCTCTGAAGAGTGTTGAAGGCGTTCTGGAGACTCTCGACGAGTTGGACGGCTTGGTCGTTGACTTTCGGGAAGCGGCGGAGGTATGAGACGTAGACAGGCACTTGAGCACGTATCCATTTCTCAATATCGGTGTCGAAGGTGCGACACTCGTCGTCTACGGAACCCTCGAAGTCGGGGCGAAGCGGTGGCAAGACCTTGGCATAGATCTCCTTGATTTTGGCGAGAACGGTCTTCCACTTTGTCGCCCACTCCTCAGTCCCCGGCTCGATGGTAGCGCTGGCGGACAGCTGCTCAGCAAGCAGAAGGGTAAGACACAGATCAGTGGGCTTATTGGTAGGGGCAGTGGAAGAGGACTGGTCAGGCGAAGACGTGGAGAGGTTGCCGTCAGGGATCTCTGTCCGAACCCGAGCGACATCGTCGACGATTGCTCGGGCGTGTGCAGCTGTCAGGCCACGACTTTTGCCTTCATCTGCAGAACGGTCAGAGTGTGATCGTACAGACATGTTAGAGGTGCGTTTCGAGCGGCGTGGGTTACGTCGAGAACTGAACAAGTGAGGGACACGGTGTTTAAGGACGATGAGGGGGATGTTCAGGTGGTCGGAGTCGAACAAGGGCTGCAGTACGGAGGTTTTAGGGCGCGACTCCATTTCGATGAACGATAAGGGATCTCCGTGTGCAAGACGAACACAAAAACGTGTCGACGACCAGGATGGTCACGGTGCAGAAGTAGGCATGCCTGATCCTCGTGAATTGCCTTTCGGGGCGTTGTATTGTGCCGAAACCAAACATCCCGTCACGCGTGATGGCAGTGTCACGCCTATTGTTAGGACCCGGGCAACTCCACCAAAGGTTTATCCCATATTGCATTTTTTGATACCCATATATGGTAATAAGGTCTATCCCTTTTTGCATTTTTGAGGGGCTCGGGCGCGATTAAGCGCCCATATGTCTGTCCCGCTTTGCATTTTTTACGTACCATATATGGTATGCCGGCGCCTATTTTCAGTAGAATTAGGATGTGGCCATTCTTCGTCGGTGCTAGCTTGTGGCGAAGTGGAACATAGAGTGTAGCAAGACAATGAATGAAATATATTTTGAGCACTCTCTGAACCGCTCTCCATAGCTCTCCATCCACACACACCTGCCACTGTCATGGACAAACTTCCCAATACTCGAATGCGTTGCATTTGAAATATTGACTTCTGTAGTCAAGAATTAGAAACTCTGTTGCCGCATAAGACGGATAGACTTACTGGTACTACACTCGATGCTTTTGCAGCTGTCATACAGGATGTCACGGACACGATGCCACACAAGCCGCACCGCTCATGTCTCCTCTCCTCCTGGATTCCTGCGCTTGCCAGCTGTTATGATAACGCTGGGTTGAAGCTATCGAGCTTACAACCACCAGGTTATAAATAACGAGATCTGATTGTCCTAAGTAGTACAAGAGTAAAGCCGAGATAAAACAAGGAGATCGAAGCTGGGGCTGCTGAGTGGCGCCCCCTGGGTTTATATACTATGGGGAGGAGGCTTAGTAAGCGACGAGACTAGTCCGTAAATGGTAGGCATGAGGTGTCGCTGATGTGGCAGCGACGTGGCAAGTCCGAACTAGGAAGGCATGATGTGTCGCTGACGTGGCAGCGACATGGCAAGTCCGAAAGAGGAAGTGGTGACGTGTCGTCGACGTGTCGACGACGTGTCAGAGCACGCTGTGCTAAGTATGTCTGTAAATAGATAAGAATAGTGCTGTGATGAAGAAGGAGACGAGAAACGAGGCGACGCATAGCTCCAAGGCGGTGTAGCCGCCGCGCGATAACCGGTCAATGTCAGCAAGGTCCGAAAATGATAACAATTAGTCTCACCGCCGGAGACTGGCCATTTCTCATGAGTCTTCAACACGTCAACATGTCCGCCAAGTCTTCTTCTTTGGATAGAACATCACTATCCATGTCGCTCTCCTCGCCTGCCGCCTGGCAGCTCTTCTGCTTGCAGTTCGTCGGTGGAGGTAAAAGCGCCATGGGGGTGAGTGGACGAGATGGAATGGACATACTCAAGATCTGCTTAGCTATCGCGGCTGCCTCCTCGAACGTGAGCACCACAATTGAGTTGAGGTCTGGCATTGACAATTTGACACGCGCACACTTGAGTTCTTGTTCTGTAAGGGGGGCTGAATCATAGTCTAGCATATAGCCCACGTACAATGTTCACTCCTTGGTGGGCTTGAAATTTCCAGTCAGAAGGATACACTGCCATAGCATTATGTGCTTGACAAGTTTGAGTAGCTCAGCGTAAGTGAAATCCGGGAGGAGTGATCGTGCAAGCCCAAAGAAATGTTCAACAAATTCAGTGCCAAGCATCCAAGGACAAAACGGCTGATCGGGATAATGCTGAGCGTAAACCAGGACAAGAAGGACAAGAGAGTTGCACAGTCTGTTGAAGATATTGAAACTTGCAGGAGAGATGAAGGAGTGTGTCATCTTGTACAGATGAGGGAACCGTTTCGACATATGACAAACATGGTGATGCCATATGTGTAAGAAAAACTGCGCACGGAGCGCAGCAAGCACCCGTTCTCCCGCAGGGAGGTGTCGATTCATCCAGGCATCAAATAACTCGCCTGCTCAGATACGTCAGAGGGATCAAAAGCATGGGACGTGTTCAACTACTCACCAAAAATGAATAGATATACAAACAGTCCCTTAAACTTCTCACAAACTTCAGGCTGACCGATTATCTTCTTGCATGTTGTCGCTGATGAGTACACTAGACCACCGCCTGGTCTAGGGCAGAAGGCGAGGGCAAGTACGTTGGCTAGTTGACAGGAGGAGGAGAGAAGAGAAAGAGCTGTAAAGGGTAAGCTAAGGGAATAGGACGACAGATTAGGAAGTGAACCGCGCGAGCGATGAGCGCGTGCTAAGTTCGTGAGAGCGAGAGGGAAAACAAGCAGAGGGGAGGGATGTGAGAGGCGATACCGGTGCGCAAAGTGCGAGGAAGACGAGCGGAAGTTGCGATGACGACGAAACGGAAAGCGCGGGACTTCGCGCGACAAAATCTCGACAGAGAGTGGTACCTCTATTCAGGTGTAACATACAAGCTTATATACATGTCTACGACGTCCGGAGAATGTGGCAAGGCTACATAACGGTGCGCACAGGAATGTAAGTAAAAATGTGGACAAGTACTACAAATGAATCCCCCGCGCTGGGTGCGCGGAGACGGCGCGGTCGTGACAAGGCTGCATCGCGGTTCCTGCTTGTGTGCATTGCAGGTGGCGCGCATATGTGCTTGGGATGGGCAAATGAGGGAAATCTACATTTAAAATGTCTGTAACGTATGGAGTATGAGCTAGTGCAGATGTAAGCACGTAGAGACCTAGCTGGGCCCGCAGCTGCCGTCGTGCGTCCGAACTCTACGTGTTCGTGGACTGCTCAGCATTGCGGGCCACCCATCATCGCTCGAAGCGCCATGGCATGGAACATTCGACGAGCAGTGCCGTCATCTTGTTTATCCACATCCTTGACGTCCCACAGCTGTAGGCCGGCAATCCACATCTCATAGAGCAGCATGAGGGAACGATTGACAACGTAGCTGCTCCCCATGCTCGCTGTGTGTGTGCTGTGTTGCAGTTGATTGCGACATGTTTTCCACGTGTGCTGTGGGTCTTGGATAGAGACAAGTGGACCGGTCTTGTCAAAAACTGGGGCACGCAGCTTGATGCCGTAAAGGGGATAGTTGTATGCGAGGGGGGGATGATCACTTTGCTCCTTGTCCATGAGGGACTGTGCCCCGAGTTCTGAAGAAGCACCATCTGCCGCCATCGAGACAATAAGGATCCCGAGCTGTGCGGCCATCTGTAAAATAAGCTTGTATTGGCTATGTATATCGATCGCAGTATCGTTTCCCTTGGTCGGCAGTAGTGCGATCACTAGAGGAGGGATTTGTGGGAGAGGTATCTGCTGAGAGATGTTGAGGTCTGTTAGAATACGCTATGTATCGAAACTCATCTTCAGTAGGATGGCCTAGACTTGAGTTGCATATGTGCCTTCTTTCATGATGCACGACACTACGTCCTCGATGTTGTCTGTGCTCACAACTGCAACCTCATCCAACGAGAGTGTCGAGCCGAGAATATGACTACCATAGTCATTCGAGTACATCAGGCATTGTTGAACTTTGGTGCAGTCGCTGGCGATTGCGACAGGGCCGGAGTATTGGATACTATCCATGAGGTGTTTTGCATGCGCAAGATTCTCATAGTCAATATCCAGGTTAGACAAACAGTTCAGGGACCGTTTAACAACATAGCTATGCGAATGGCATATCAGCGAAGTTTGGGATGGATGGTCGGGAGATGGCGTACCACAGGGTACATGCATGAGGTCCTCCCAAAATGTTGCAAAGGATCTCATACTGTTGAGCGGACTGCTGCCCTTGAGACCGCATCAGCAGGTAGAAATTTAGGACCTCTTGAGAATATCATGTCCCGTGCTTGGTGTTGGTATTGTCACTAGTGAGACGTTTGACCTGATTTTTCATGACTTTGCACAGTTGAATGAATTTGTCTTGATTCTCGAGTTTCCCTTCACACGCTAAATCCCACAGAGAGATGAAAGCCACTATGTTGTCATCACACGCGAGCTGTTTCCACACCACAAATATGGCAGGGTCGCACAGCTGTGCTTCGAGCTCGTGTGCCTCAGTGCTCATGAACGTCCCTGGGGTATATTTCCCACAGGCAAGCTGGATCTCGTGCTGCGTCTTTGAGTCCAGCTGTGCCTCCTTATTCTTCTGTATCGCCAATGCTCAGCATGTTGTGCCTCCTAACAACCATTGCACTCACTCGATAAATGGCTTTCTTGAAGCTATAATCCTCATTAGCTAAGTCCTGGCATGCCTCGCAAATCCCGGAATGATTCGTCATCGTCCCATGGCACATGGTCGACTGCACAAAACGGCATTCAGTGTGCACCTCCCACCTCACCCAACCACTCAAGGTCTCGTCCAATCTCCTCTGCTCCTCAAGCATCCACTTCGCCTCAAGGATCTCAGCATTCCCGTCCAATGGAATCTCGCTTTTCAGCGGCATATGACTCTCGTGAACGTCCACTGGCTCAGGGCCTCCGGCCTTTGTCTTGGGAAAATTCTTGTACCTGAAGAGTTGGTGTGCAATCCGGGTGCAAAGTCATGTCAACACACCACTGAGGGATCGCATTCGAGTGCGGATGATATACTCGGCATAGGGCTGGCCACGTAGGTGTACGCACGCAACAGTTTGTGAGTTGTCGGCCTCGGTAAGCTCTTCATTCTGGGTTCGTTTGAGTTCTTCGGTGTTGCATGTCATTACCCCGGTACCTGGCTTGAAGAACTTCGTAATCATTGGAGTCTATTTTGTTGCAGTTCAGTCTCGTATTACCACCAGGCTTCGTGCAATTACTTACCATGCTTGTTTCCTTTTGCCTATACGAAACCCTCGGCTTGCGTCTACCCAACCCACGCTCATCGTTCTCTCTTCTGTTCTTATCGGCAGTAGACTCATCGTTTCGCGAGCACACCCTGGCAAAGAAGGCCATCAAGGTCCCTCCCCCATGCCCAGCACTCTTCACTACGCCCTCGACAACTGCAATCCGCTGGTAAGCCACCCCCATAATACGCGAGCACTTCTTCTTGTGCTGTCGCCAGTTGAATGCATTGTATTCATGGTTTTTGTTCCGGTTCAAAGTTTCTAGACAGCCTTTGCACTTCACGCTGTGTGCTGTAACCGCGGCGACCCACTTGTCCTTTTCGAGCATCACTCTGCGCTGCAGTACTGATTTCTTCTTTGCCCAAGACCGAGGCGGGGCCTTAACCGTCAAGCTGGACCGTGGATATTTTCTCTCCGCTTCAGATGGTTCAGACTCGGAGTCTGTATCGGACAGTGGCAAGGGGGCACGCATCCATTTTGCACCTCTTTCTGCCTTCGAGCTAGGTGCGTCCTCTTCCGTCGTGTTTGACATGGATGTTGGAGCTTCAGGTTCTGGCTCGGCTTGGTGCAGGCGGAGCGGTGGGTTAAGCCTACCAAAATGAGAGAAACAGCATGAGTCAAGATGTTTTCATTGTGTCCTCAACACTTACGGGACATTCAGGAGCGCACGCAGTGCCCCCGCCTGGACATCTTCCTTCGCGCTTTCCCCAAGAAGTGGTGTGGCCCACTCATCAATGAAAGACTGCATTGCAATCATCACGAACAATCCACACGACCAGTTATCTATTTGGAGGTCATCTTCGCTTGGTAAAGTGACAACGGACTCAAAGAGGCTCAAGTCGATCTTCAGGGCATTAAGGTGCTGTCGGAGTGCATCCACTGCCTTGCACATCAACTATACACCATCGCCCGGTGAGTTCTCACACCTCAATGCTGTTGCTAAGTACACTTACTGTCTTGGCCCAGGTAACTGAATCCAGTTCAGGGATGCTGTCCACTATGCCGAGTTGTTCACACTCAAAGTCTACCCAACCTAAAACTCAATGGGCGGGCACACCGCCACAGAGGGGTATGGCCCACCACGTATGAGATAGTAAACCGGCGTGATCACCCTCAGGGCACTAGAGAATCCCCGTGAGATTCTCTTCTGACCATTAATGTATGGCTGACACTCACCGCTGCCCGTATGTGTTCATCAATTGACCCCGCGCCGCTTCTGCTCTGCACTCATCCGCTGGTGTTATCATTTTCGGACCTTGCTGACATTGACCGGTTATCGCGCGGCAGCTACACCGCCTTGGAGCTATGCGTCGCCTCGTTTCTCGTCTCCTTCTTCATCACAGCACTATTCTTATCTATTTACAGACATACTTAGCACAGCGTGCTCTGACACGTCGTCGACACGTCGACGACACGTCACCACTTCCTCTTTCGGACTTGCCACGTCGCTGCCACGTCAGCGACACATCATGCCTTCCTAGTTCGGACTTGCCACGTCGCTGCCACATCAGCGACACCTCATGCCTACCATTTACGGACTAGTCTCGTCGCTTACTAAGCCTCCTCCCCATAGTATATAAACCCAGGGGGCGCCACTCAGCAGCCCCAGCTTCGATCTCCTTGTTTTACCTCGGCTTTACTCTTGTACTACTTAGGACAATCAGATCTCGTTATTTATAACCTGGTGGTTGTAAGCTCGATAGCTTCAACCCAGCGTTATCATAACATTAGATCGAAGCTCTGGACTCCCCACCCAACACTGGTGTAGGGACACACCGACTGAGGAGGATAGCTCGAAGGCTACCTGCCCTCATCCGACGCACCTTGCCCGCCCTGGCAACTCGAATCACCGACGAGGAAAGCAGCCCGAGGGGCGAGCACGATAGCTTGAGCCCTATACCATGACCCCAAAACCCAACCCCGTACCCATCCACCTCGCCGGATGAATATATCTTCTGGAACCAAGCAACGTTCGAAGACCCCATTGAAGGAACCAGCTCAGGAAACGTAGCTGACAACGAGGAGTCACCCGATCATACTCCTAACGACACGACCGAGTATCTCAAAGACAAGATATGAACAGGACATAACTTGGCGCGCGCCATATACGAAGAGTTCAAGACAGATCCGATGGTCAATCACGAGGCACTCTTCCATATTCAGGACGCCGCATACCACCTCAGCCAGGCATACCGCCGTCTGGCCAGACTACCGCCTTACCCACCTCCGGAATGACGAGCGCTCCACTTCTCTGAGTGGTTGGAACAGCAAATCGGCATAAACCACGAACTCCTTCAGACTCTCCACCCTCGCGACCCCGTACACGCATACATCTCACAGAAGCTTGGAAACCAGACAGTCGCGAAGAGCCTCATCATCGAGTGGTTCTCTGAGATCCCACCCCATCTTCACGCCATCCCTCACTACTACCCTTATTGAGGACGTCGCATGAACCAAGGAGACCCTGAATTGCCCTGTTACAATGCTTACCACTACTTTAACACCATTAGCAAGAAGGACAACTACGACCTAGGACGCAAGCAGCTGCTTCTCTGCAAGTGGCAACCCTGCCCCAATTGGAACAAGCGAGCAGCCCTTGCCCAATGCAACGCGACTCAACAGCCGCCTCGCAAGACCGACCAAGTAGCTCGGGAGTTTCCACTGCACCGTCTAGTATCAGCCCAATCGTCACCCGTAGTCTCTTCAAGACAAGTCAAGCTCACCAGTCCCGCTTCAACAACCTCTTCCCCGCTCGTACCCATTGAACTTTTTTCAGAACCCATACCTCAAGCCGGCCCCTCGCTCGAACGCGAACCGGAACAAGACCCACCCCCTGCTAAAGGCAAGCAGCGGGCAGAACCAGAGAACGAACCGGACCCCTATTCGCCCGAGTCCGTGCACAAACAGTGGCCTGAACCGGAAACAGAATACGAAACCGAGCCCGACACACCCCCTGCTCAAAGTAAGCAGCGGATAGAATTCGAATCAGACTACCCAGCGGAACCGGAACCAATGTCGGTATCCCAAGGACCCCAGCTAGTAATCAGCCGGGCGAAGGCCTTCCAGACGGCAGCCTTCCCAACTGGGGGAGGAGGCAATGGACCACCCCCGGATGACGAAGACGAGCCAGGAGGGGGACAGCCCGGCGGAGGAGGACCCCCAGGAGGAGGCCCACCAGGCGGAGGAGGAGGACCAGGTGGACCAGGCGGAGGAGGCCCACCAGGTGGAGGAGGAGGAGGACCCCCAGGCGGAGGAGGAGGACCACCGGGAGGAGGATAACCGGCAGGAGCTGTGCTCCCCGGAATAGGAGCACAAGCACCTGCAGGACACAAGGCCAAGGTCAAGGAACCCGAGGTATTCACCGGGAACAGAGCCAAGGCCAACGAGTTCCTCACCGACCTCTACCTCCTGTTCCAAAGCCGGCCCCAGGACTACCCCACGGATGAAGCCAGAGTTGTCACAGCACTGTCCTACCTCCGAGACGACGCTCGGTGGTGGGCTGAAGCACGAGTCGATGCAGCCCAGCTGCTCGACAACAACAACAACCTTCGAGGCTTTGGAACCTGGCAACGCTTCTGCGAGGACTTCCTCATGGTGTTCGGAGAACAAGACCCAGTACAGACCGCTGCTACCCAGCTAGCCACCCTGCGCTACAACTCCTCGGAACCCTTGGATCAGTTCAATGCCAAGATCCTCCGGCTCTTCATCAAAGGACAAATCATGGAAGACCACGCGCAGATGGCCTGGTACAACTCCAAGTTACCTGGTTTCCTCCGGGACAAGATCGTCCTCACGTACCCGCAACCGACCAACATGGATGAACTCATGGACAGAGCCATTCAGCTCAACCGGGCCTATCTCCTCAACCGCGAAGTTGACGCCTCGCAGGGTCGACAAAGGAAGACACGGAACGCGCCTAAAGGCAAGGACGCCTCCATACGCGCTGTCAATACCGGAAAGCTAGACGACAAGACCAAGCAAGAGCTCATCAAACAGAATCGCTGCTTCTACTGCCGCGAGGTAGGCCACCGTGCCGCCAAATGCCCTGCGAAGCCTCACAAGGATCCGAAGACGCGGGCTGTCGAAGAAGATGACAACTGCATCGAGGAAGTTGAGGAAGACACTGAATCGGACATCGGACTAAACGCTATTGGCATGGACATTGGACAGGATTTTTGAACGGAGGGGCTGCTCCGATGCCAGCACCCTCCAAGACTTGGGACTATACTATCTCGTTTGTAACCCTGGGACAGCAACGAAGATTTGCTTATCTCCTCCCTGGCTATGTCGAGTGTGGACCCAAAGTCGTCGGAATCCGCGCCCTTTTCGATTCAGGCGCAGATGCCACCATCATCAATCGACGAATCGTGGAACGATACAACCTGCCAACCGTCCGACTACCAAAAGAAATCCGCTTCCGGAATGCCGACGACAGTGTCAACACGATCGGATCAGTCACCCACCGAGTTGAAGCAAACTTTGTTGTCCGAGGGCATCCCTTGCCAACCAACTTCTATGTTGCCGATCTAGGACGCGACGATGCCATCCTGGGCATGCCTTGGATTCGACGATACAACCCCAAGGTTGACTGGCTAACTGGGCACTTCGATTTCGACCCCAAGGTCATCAAGAAGCAGCAAGCCATCAAGGAGTATCAATCCAAACACGACCCGCCACCAAACATCCCCATGTGGGGACTGCCTCCGGAAGAGGTCCAGGACGCAGAGGCAGTCGCACAATACATTGGAAAGCTTGTGGAAGACCCCGACAATGACGATCGATGGGACCGACCACCTAATGTAGCACTAACCAACCTATGGAATCAGAGCCATGAGGACCCAACGGTACAACGTGCCACCATGTCTACTAACCTAGCAGTACAGGCCAATGAAGGTAAACCAGTCAAAACGCTGGACGAAATCCTTCCGGACTACCTACAGGACTTACGACCAGTCTTCGAGAAGAAGTCAGCGGAGCGAATGCCACTTCCACGGCCCTGGGACCATGCCATTGACCTCAAACCGAACTTTACCCCGAAGGATTGCAAAATCATTCCCTTATCAATACGCGAAAGGGAAGAGTTAGACAAGTTCATAGACGAAAACCTGGCCAAAGGCTACCTGCGACCCTCAAAGTCCCCTATGGCATCCCCGCTGTTCTTCGTGAAGAAGAAGGACGGCTCTCTACGACCAGTACAAGACTACCGATACCTGAACGAAGGAACTGTCCGGAACACATACCCCCTGCCCCTCATCTCAGATCTGTTCGACAAGCTGGCAGGAGCAAAGTATTTCAGCAAACTCGACGTACAGGCAGGGTATAACAATGTCCGGATCAAGGAGGGCGACCAATGGAAGGCAGCCTTCAAGACCGCACGAGGCCTCTTTGAGCCTACGGTTATGTTCTTTGGCCTGTGCAACGCACCCGCTACCTTCCAAGCTATGATGAACGACATCTTCAAGGACTACCTCTTGGAAGGATGGATCGTAATCTACATGGACGACATCCTGATCTTCTCCGACAATTTAGGAGACCTGCAAAGACATACACGCCTCGTCGTACAACGGCTACAGGAACACGATCTCTACCTGAAGGGCGAGAAATGCGAATTCGACAAACAAGAGGTCGAATTCCTGGGCGCCATAATCCGACCAGGCGAAATCTCGATGGACCCAATCAAACTGGAAGGTCTCCGCGAATGGCAAATGCCAACGACGGTACAACAAGTGCAAAGCTTCTTAGGCTTCGCCAATTTCTATCACCAATTCATACGAGGATACTCGGACATCACGAAGCCCTTGAACAACCTCACTCGGAAGGATACACGCTGGGAGTGGACCAAAGAATGCAATGACGCCTTCCTCACTTTGAAGAAACGATTCATGGAGGCGCCAATCCTAGTAACACTGGACCCCGCTAAACCCTTCCAAATCGAATGCGACGCATCCAAGGTCGCAACTGGGGCAGTTTTGCGACAAAAAGGGGGGGATGGATTGTGGCACCCGTGTGCCTACCTGTCAAAATCTTTCACCGAAGCCGAATGCAACTACCAAATCTACGACAGAGAACTTTTGGCAATCATCCGAGCACTGGAAGCATGGCGACATTACATCGATGGAGCAGCAGAACCTGTGGAAATCTTGTCAGACCACAAAAACCTCACCTACTTCCGCAGTGCGCAAAAGCTGAACCGACGGCAAGCACGCTGGAGCCTGTTCCTGTCCCAGTTCAACTACAAACTGGTCCACCAGCCAGGCAAGACATTGGTCCAAGCGGACGCACTATC
The DNA here is from genome assembly GCA_022606255.1 of Trametes meyenii. Classification (NCBI taxonomy): domain Eukaryota; kingdom Fungi; phylum Basidiomycota; class Agaricomycetes; order Polyporales; family Polyporaceae; genus Trametes; species Trametes meyenii. The sequence continues at coordinate 133,298 of JABYQG010000014.1, read as the reverse complement.
GCAAAGATCGGACTACGACACAGGACTACACGACAATGAGGACGTCACCATGCTCACGGAAGAAATGTTCGCCAAGGCAGTACACATAGAACTCCAGGAACGCATATGAGACACAACCTCCAGGGACAAAACGGTCATGGAATCACTCAACGGAGCCTGGCATCTAAAAAAAGACCCTGCTATCAGACGAAAGGAGGACTGGGCAATGGACGATGGAATCGTACTCTTCAAGGGAAAAGTATACATCCCCCCGGAAGAAGACTTACGCCGGGAAGTAGTACGAAACCACCACGACCCACCCATCATGGGACACCCTGGGATCCAGAAAACATGGGAACTGGTGTCAAGGGAATACTGGTGGCCAGGCATGCAACACTTTGTAACCCAATATGTCAGGGGATGTGCCACCTGCCAAACTGCCAAAGTAAACACACACCCCACAGACCCAGGCCTACTCCCAGTGCCGCACCTAGGCAACCCCCGACCATTCAGCACAATCACCATGGACTACGTAATGGGACTACCCACATCAAATGGCTTCGACGTGATTCAGGTGGTAGTGGACCACGATGTCTCCAAGGCAATCATACTCTCTCCATGTACGAAGGAAACAAGCGCAATGGACACCGCGCATCTCCTAGTTGAGGACGTATACAGCCGGTTTGGACTACCGGATAGAGTCATCTCGGACCGAGGACCCCAATTCATCTCGAAAGCATTCCAGGAGCTGAATAAGCTACTAGGAATTAGGCAATCACTCAGTATGGCACACCACCCCCAGACTGACGGGCAATCCGAAAGAACCATCCAAGAACTAGAAGTCGCACTGCGCATCTACTGCGGAAACTACCCCGACACATGGAGCACACTTCTTGCGCAGTTCGAATTTGCCCATAACCAGCGAACCCATTCAGTCATGGGGAAAAGCCCCTTCGAACTCCTCATGGGTTACCAACCACGCGCCCTCAGAACGGTTCTCCCAAGGCCGAAACACCCGAGTACAGAGGAACGACTGGGAAAACTCCAAGAATGGCGCAAAAACACACTGGCTGCCCACACTAAGGCTGCGGCGATAATGGCTAAACGAAAAGCCGCGGGCAACGTGGTCTTCAAGAAGGGCGACAAGGTCTTCCCAGAAGCTACCAACCTCGCACTGCCATACCCAAATCGGAAACTTGCGCCCAAGAGGGAAGGACCCTTTGTCATCGACCAAGTCATGGGCCCGGCCACGGTCAAACTCAAACTTCCAGCCTCATGGAGGGTCCACCCTGTATTCCACACCTCACTGGTTACCCATTATCGCACCACCCCGGAGCATGGGCCCAACTACGTGGCACCACCACCGGAAATAGTAGAAGGTGCGGAAGAATGGGAAGTCGAGACTATAATTAACCACAGGAAGCCGGCACGAGGCGGCATCCAATACCTGGTGACGTGGAAGGGCCGGCCGAGCCACGAAAATGAATGGCTTTGAGAAAAAGACCTCAAACACGCACAAGCAACCCTCTCTACTTATAAAAAGCGCCACAAGATGGCCTAATTCTCCAGTCCCGGCCTCTCCTCTCTCTTGTTCTCTTCTCTCTCTCCACTCTGGATTTCCTCAACGCTCTCCCCCTCGACCTCCTCACCATCGACAATGCCCCACTCTCGCCCGACCCGGAGCTCTCCTCACTTGATGCGCAGGGACACGGGACGCCTGGGCAACCGCCCCGGCCAGTCCTATCGACCAGCACGCCCCTCGCCATTGGCTCAGGAGATCTCGGGGGCCTCCGCTACCCCGCCAACGACCTCCTCAACCTCCCAGGCAGCCCCGACCGCCCCTTCGACGACTCCGACTCCCCCGCCAACAGCCAGCCACCAGCCGACCCCCGCTACGCCACGATCCACATCCCGGGCTACCCGCTTCCCTTCACCTTCTTCGACCATACCCTCCTCCCCGACACCGGTCCCGCCCTACGACGTCTTGGCTGGACTCCCGCACGTGCCCACGATCAAGTCGATCCTCTCCCAGCAGATCTCCTTCGACCACCTTCCCCGCATCCCGATCGCCTCGTACACCGATGGGACCGTCGCCGACCGCGTCGGCTGGACTCTACTCCAGCCGGATCTACGAGCCCCGGGGAACGCGGCCCTCGGGATGATCCAGCCAGGGCTAGTGAACTGGGTGGACTGCTACCGGGCGACGGCCGACATCAACGTCGCCCTCTCCATCCTCGCCAAGTTCATCTGGGCGAACCTGGGGACGGACCAGCACTTCCATCTGGAAGCTCGGGCCGCACTCGACACCGCACGCATCCGTACGCTCGCGCTCGCTGACGGCGCGCTCGGGCATGTCGTCTCCCACACCTGGCAAAACGGCATCTTCACCCGCCTGGTGCCACCTCCTCCTCCATCGGCCTGGTTCGGCCCCAACCCCGCCTTCGACGGACCGACCCGATCCGACTACCGGATGGCGCTTAGCGGCCACCACGAGAGGGAGGTCTGGGAGCGATTAACAGCGTCTGCGCCCGCGGCCCCCATAGCGAGCTCGGACTGGGGTGCGCCCTCGGGAAACTGGGAGGACCTGGCTGCCGTCAACACAGACCATGTCCGCGTCGAGGTACGTACCCGCACCAACCCGCCCGAGGACGACGACACCCAGAGCAACATCGAGAACATTCCCCCTGGATGCTCCCCCCTGCACGACATCATCGACCGGCTCGCCACAGAGCCCCTTGAGTCCCTCTTTCTGCCTAACACGCCCCCCGGCCAGGACGCGGAACTCGTCGACACACCCCCGCCTACGCAACGAGAAATCCTTGACATCATCGCCGAGGACCCCCTCGAGTACCGCGACATGCCCAACACACCCCCCAGCCACCCACGCCGGACCCCAGGACAGGTCATCGCCGACGACCTGGTGAGCGGGGAGGCGTTCGAGGGCGACCCCCAGCTCGCGGCAGCCATCGACGCCGCCCTTGAGGAGCAGCTCCGTGAGGCGTCGCCGATGCGGCCTAACACCCCGGACTCCCTACCCCCGCTCGAGAGCATCGAGTTCCTCCCGATCCGCCCCAACCTCCCTGATGCCGGAGCATTCCTGCGTCTCCTCGACCGCAACGAGTGGACGGCCAGCAGCCAGCCTGCACTGGACCTGCTTTGACGACTCACCGGGGAGAGGCGCCCGGCCATGGTAGGCCGCTTCCTCAACGACAACCTCATTGTCGTGCATGACCCGCTCCACCCGGAGCTGGGCATGTTTCGCCTCATCCCATGCAACCCCGGGAATGGCAAGTTTTGACTCACCCCCGCCCTACAGTCCATCCGACTTTGAACTGAGGAGGCCGCGGCGGCGCATCAGGACGTCGTTGTCTACCATGCCGCCGTGCGGCGGCGGGACGGATCGGATGCCGATGGACCCATGTCCGAGGACAGACAGGCTTGAGGGGGGGGTAATGTTATCATTTTCGGACCTTGCTGACATTGACCGGTTATCGCGCGGCAGCTACACCGCCTTGGAGCTATGCGTCGCCTCGTTCCTCATCTCTTTCTTTATCATGGTATTGTTCTTATCTATTTACGGACATACTCAGTGCAGCGTGCTCTGACACGTCGTCGACACGTCACCACTTCCACTTTCGGACTCGTCTCCCTTTTCGGACTCGCCACATCGCTACCACGTCAGCGCCACATCATGCCTTCCTATTTCGGACTTGCCATGTCGCTGCCACCTCAGCGACACCTCATGCCTACTTTTTATGGACTAGTCCCGTCGCTTACTAAGCCTCCTCCCCATAGTATATAAACCCAGGGGGCGCCGCTCAGCAGCCCCAGCTTCAATCTCCTTGTTTTACCTCGACTTTACTCCTGTACTACCTAGGACAATCAGATCTTGTTATTTATAACCTGGTGGTTGTAAGCTCGATAGCTTCAACCCAGCGTTATCATAACATGTACCGTCTTCTGGTTCAGACTGCTCTTCGCTCGAATTGTCATCAGGCAGGGCATGTTCCTCAGTGTTGGTTACCCCCCATTTGGCCGGAGAATTCAACGCACCTCTCCACCAAACCGGAGTGCGGTTTCCGATTGCCTGACCTCGGGGCCGCAAAGTCATCATTTCTTAGATGGTTCGGCATATGAGTTATCCTTCACTCACTGAGATGAACGATGTGATTACCTCGAAACCAGGCACATCCTTTTCTCCACGCTGCATAGCACCTATAGCACTTGTATGTAGCTGCATCAACCTCAGTGTGACATTGTCCACAGGGAGCACTCGTCACCTGTTGCCATTTCTTATAGGCGGCCGGAAAATCTGCTTTCAGGAGAGGCATGAGAGCTGGGGACTCAGCGCGCGGACGATGGGGCGTCAGAGAGGTGGGTTTTATTGGGCTGGCCAGCTCACGTTATATGTTGCGCAAGGAAACAACCTGCCGCAGCTGCACCGTAGGTGGGCCTAGGTGGCCGGATATGGGACCACACCATATCCAAGGATGGTAAAGCGGGTTCAAACAAGGGACGGCAGCGCAATGCATTGTTCTGTGTAGCTTTGGGTTGCGAGACCCCACCGATCCACTGGCGTCCACCAGCGATGCGGATTGCATGGATGTGCTTGGCCTGGCGGCACTGTGGCGGTGATGTTAACTTAGGCCCGTTCAAGACCCAGGATGGGAGGCGTGGCTACTAATGCCAATTATAGTGAGGAGGCTTGATTGGCCGCACGAGGTGTGGGATAAAGCCCCAGTGTCCAAGCAAGATGCCGCGCCCAGCCCCTTGCCCCTGCTACGGCCCCGGGGTACGTAGATTTTGGCTATGATGTCAACAGCACTTAGGCACCAGGTCCGGGTTCTCGGGCCATATGCCAGAAAAACAGGGTGTCGTGTGTCGGGCGACTCGGGCAGCTTTTGGGGACATCTGTTCACCCAGTGAAGATCCCGCTGAACAGCCAGGATCTTAGTGGCCTCATCTCATGGCAAATGGGTAGCACAACAGCTACCCATTTGCATGCCCTCGTAAAAAGGCGTGGTCGACCATTCCACGCGCTTCCGAGAGTTCATCTTACTCAGCTGGCCAATGGATTGGAAACTTCATTGCTTGTGAGTACTGGCGACCGTGATGGCGAAGGTAGGAACCCAGCATGTTGGAATGCTGTGTAGCCCAGATGAGGAGGCAATGCCAACGTTTATTGATGAGGGGCTGGATGGGTAGATGGTATAAGCCCCCGGGTACCAAACATTGGTAACGCACATATGTGCACTATTTCCAAAGAGAGATGGGCTCTACACCATCAGGTAGGGTGGGCGGACAATGCAACCTACCTTTCATCCCTGCTACTTCCCCCCAACTGTCCCTGCCTCCCACTAAACATGTGCGATATGGCTCCGAGGTCTTCTGACAACCACTCCGCCTCTGACCTGAATGCAGGGGGGACAACAGCGACGTATGGCAGTGGGCGTGGAGGGCGTGCTGATCGAGCACAGCTCGCGCAGGGGGAGCCAACCGAAGATGCCGCAGATTTGGAGTTGAGCTCGGTCATGCATGAGCTTCTCATTGGGCGCCACATGCCGCCCTCACTGATTTACGACCCCGACACCATGCTGGTGACGGACGACCCATTCGCCCTGAGCCACCCGGTCCCGGTAGGGACTGCGCATTTCACGCTGGATGGAGGGGCAGCGTGGGGACAGGTCTTCACTCCTGGAGAGCATACTTCCTTGGATCTTGTGATCCAAATGACGAAGGAGGACGGGGAGCATATTATGCGGCACGTGAGTACATGCTCATTACCTAGGTCAATTGCCACCTGCTCAGGACTAGGCACATAGTACCCCCTACCTCGCTCATGCGCTGACACGACATCCTCAACGTCAAGCACGTGGCTCAGATTTTTCGTGGACGCCGTTGTGACCTTCTACGACATGCTGACCCAAGACCAGCTCGAAGGCATAGCGTCAACTGTGTATATCTTCCATTGGTTCACTTAGGCCAACACAGGCGAGGCCACTCGGGAGCTGTGGCATGGCCTTGCGCAAGATCTGGGCCACGCAACCTTTTTGTCATGGATCAGCAACAGCAGTGATAACGGGGAAAGCATGCTGCTGTACCTTGCGCGATGGGGACACTACAACATTCCCGTGGGTAGTCTTAAGCATATCCGGGCTGCCGCATGCATCCAGACTGACGTTCGCTCTAGGAAGCGTTCCCCGCCAATCGAGCCGCCCTCGGATGGTGGCCTTTCAACCTGGAGGCGGTGGAGGAGACTCTGAGGCGTGCTTGAATGGACATCGTGGAATTAGCACAGAGGAGGGAGCGCGGAACCTCTGGAGGCTTCAACGTGTAAATTTTTGCAATGGTATAATGTACATGAGATGGGGACTACGCTATGTACTCGATGACCTCTAGAGTCTATCGAGTCTAGATCTCAAGCTCTGGCTGAGATGCAGGACCCGAGGGTAGGTGGGTCAGTGATGGGGGGAGGGCGGCTGGGGGACAAGGCTTACCCAGTTGAATGCCAGAACAGACTAGTTCGAGAAAATGCCTTGCTGAAGTACTAGTTACCAAGATCCAGGCTGCGTATCACGCACCGCTGAGTGGCCAGCCCAAGCAAGGGCTGGCCTTGGGTCCGTGGAACTTGAAGTCTCACACCACATTGGTGCCACAAACGCTCGCACCGGCATGGCCAAGCAAGCGCCTGATACAGGCGCAGTTCACGTGAGCATGGCGCTGTGCCACTTTGCACGGTGGACTACGTTGTCAACCGGCAATCAAGCCTCTATTCGCCTCCAGCTGCCGTCACTTAAACTTAATTCGCCTCCACCTGCCATTACGACCACAACCGGTTTGAATATATCTGTTCTTCTCAGGTCTGCCCACAGCTTCTCACATAGCCCTCGATTGCCTTCGTAATTGCTGACATGTGTTGAAGATAGCACAGGACGACCTGCTGAAAGCGCACGTTGCTGATATACTCTGGGGTTATCAGCACACGGACACGACGGTGACTCCGTAGTCATTGGGTGTACAAAGAGCTCGCAGACCCTCTGCGCACGGCATGGATAGAGAAGGTCGGGACGACACCATCGTGCAGAGGGACACGTCATTAGGAGTGTTTGCAGAATGGCCACAGCAAAGACGGGCCCAATAGGTGAGCTGCCCCGCCCGCTGTGCACAACTGTCATTGCTGACTGGAAGTAGAGGGATACAAGTGGAATGATGCAGTCTGCCTGGCTCGCACGAAAGATAGATTATGGCTTGTTACGTCTCCAAACATGGACTATGTGCCTAGGCCTCCATTAGGTGTAAAGGAAGTCTTTCTGCACGATGACTGTCGGTATGGCGAGGTCGATCCAATTCAATGGCCCCAGCTTCACTCCCCCGGCTATGAGTATCTCTGTGCGGTCTCCCGACCCATACATCATGGCCACAGGTTAGCTCCCGTGTGGTGGACTCCTGACCAAGACGAAGACTTCGAACTCCTACCCGGAAGCATAGTCAAGTGTCTGGGGCTACTCAAACCGTCCTGCCTCGAACCACTGAGCGTCCTCGTTGACACACTGAGTGAGCGTGTACAGAGCTTGCTCGACAAGAGGAGCAACATCGTCAATGATCGCCTGATTTGGCTGGAGACCACCATGTGACACGCTCGCGATCGGCTTCGAGTATTCCCCTGTACTTTTCGCGACGTTCTAATGCAAGTGCGTGCGGTTCAACAATTCTGGTTGATGGCTAGCGCGTTTCTGGACTACTACGGCATATACACACGCTTGGGGAGCAGCAAGAACCCCCTGAATCGCGGCCTAATGGGAACATTCACCTCGGACCCGGTCGTAGTGCAGCAATTGTTCCTTTGGGGAATTCCGGTCTGGTGGCTTAGGCAGGAGAGGACTATCACAGAGGACACGAGGATATACGCGCAAGAGGACGTGATCGAACCCCCGCAAATCTTCCAGCTCAAGCGAGCCACGGGCGCTGAAGCTATCTATCACGGCATGGTCGGGACTGAGCATCTGGACGCCACCTGCCGGGCGGCGCACACCTACCGGGACATATCACACGTTCCGCTGCTTGACGTGGATGAAAGCGGGGGGTATGCGGCAGCCATGTCCCAACAGAAATACAAGGCAGTGATCCACGGCCCCTCTATGGTCCCATTCCACCATAGACGACTGCTATATGGCGCCACCCAGCCGTTGGCCACCGCTAGCATGCGCGATGGGCGCAACGAGTGAAGTACGCGCGCCGGCCATCCATGTGAGTGAAACATCCTTGGCGCGCATTTTGCACTGACTGACTAATGTGAGCACAGACGTGCCTGTGCTCAAGGAGAAGCCCGCACTGCCTAGTGCAAAAGCGCAGCGATGGGCCCGCAAGAACATTCCGGGGATCGAGAAATTCACGGAAATCGACCACGAATGGATGCCCCCTCCCCTTGCTGCGTGGAAAGGCACCATGGACTACGTCGCCGCGGGGATCAGGCGTGTGTCGGGTCAGCATTTTTGGGGGTACTGGATCCTGGAGCCTGGACTATTCGTACGCACCAAGAGCCCAGATCGCGTGATGCGATATTTCATCACCTGGCTTCACATTCGCCCGGGATGGTTATATCTCATGCACACTCGGGACTCCAAGTTGTCTGCCATGTCGCCGCAGTGGTGGCACAACTTCTTATACGGCGAAACTGGGTGTGAACTCAAGGACGATACACTCAATGGTCTGCGACAGCAAAGGTGCAAGCTCTTATTCAATGATGTCTTCAAAACGGAGGATCTTGATCTAAGTCCGACCGCCTCCCCAACTTGGTTTGGTCACCGAATTGAAACAGTGGACCCCAAACTGTGCGCTGCGATTATTTGGGAGATCTGTGAGATGGGCTTTCGGCATGAGCTCTTGGCTTTGGATAGGCTACTCGTCCCCCACCCTGCCGACCTGCGTGCGGAGTCTCAGTGCGAAGAGCTTATTGGCCGAATATTTGTGGACCGCACCACGTATACAGTGGTTAAACTCCCAGAAGAGGCCAACGTCGGCCTTTCCGCGCGCCTGCCGCACTCACATGTGCCGTACCTGGAGGCCTTGCGCAAAGTGATTGTGCGGTGGCCACGATGCCCGCCCTCCATATTGTGCGCCCCCCCCCCATCGCCATCAACATGCCGGCCGACATCATCAAGGAGCGGGAACGGGAATTAGCCACGTACTATGTCGTGACGTTCTACGAAGAATCAGGTCGAGCTCCGATCATCCCCCGAGCATTTCCCATGCGTGCGCGTTGCCCTGGAGGCCGATGAAGAGGTGAGACGAACGAGAAGAGTATGCCCTCAGTATATCGGACAGCAGACCTGGACATTCATGTATTTTCGGAACTGTAACGCTGTGTACAAGTATAACTATGGTGCTTGAATAGTAGCAAACTAACGCGCACAGTGAGCGATGACGGAGGATAGTCCTGCCGCGGCATTTAGCACAGATACATCGGTGTGCGAGGGCCATCGCACATGGAGACTGCGGGCGGCGGGGCCGCACTTGATGGTGGCGGGCGGCAGGGCCGAGTATAGTAAGGGGGCAGGCCCAGACACAATGCCAGGGCGGGTGAATAAACTACATCTGACAGAGGGTGATGGCGCGTGCATGGAGTGGCCAGCATCGACGATTGGTTCCATGTCGTGAAGGCCGCCAGTTCAGAATCGGGAGGAGGGCCAGGCAGGCGTGCGCACGGGCTGTGAGTTGCTCGCCTGGCACTGGAGCCTAAGTCCGCATGCACCTGCGCCGTGCGTGAATCCTATGCGACTGAGCAGCTACCTCTCCCTCTGGGTCTCTAGGCAGCACCACCTCGCTGGCTGGGTGGCACGACATATTCTATACTTTCTATACTCTATGGCGAACCCCTCGGATGAAGCACGACGGCGCGCCCCCACGCGCGATCACAGGGCAGGTCATAGTGCGAAGCGACGCTCGAGGTCGGAGGACTCCGAGTCCAGCGTCAACGACGAGGGAGAGTACTTCCCCCCCCCAGGGGGAGATGCATACCGACGCCTCTGATGACTCGCACAGCAGCAGCGACACGGATACCCCAGGCCGGGACACAGACAACGAGGACGACGTGCGCAACATCATCTCGACTGGGCGTAAGGCACATGCGTTAGATTCCACGTCAGAGGAAGAGGACACTGTAGACGGCCGCAAACGGAGGCGCAGGCGCAAGAGGAAGCACGCGCGAGCGCAAACCCATATTGACCAGGATGCCCTGAAGGGGAAGAACCGCCCACAACCTGAGAAAGCAAGGTGTATCGATTGGAATGCCGGTGTAGGAGCCCAAGCCCGTCAATATCTTGAAACCCGTTACCACGAATGGCTGATGGGTTCCCGAGACCATTGGCGGACCGTCCGACTCCAGGCCAGCAACTACGTGGCTGAGAACTTCTCGTTCGAGGACTGGACAGCCGGCAACGTACGATGCGTGAGTCTCTCCTTTTGCCAACCTGTGTCCTATGCAAATGACGTCGGCAACACCATAGTCGGCTGACAAGTGGTTCAAGAACACGTATGCGCGGGTCAGGAGAGGTGAGATAGATGAACCAGGGCACTCGTCTACGGGCCAGGGCCCTGAGGGGGCTGGCCACTTTGGTCAGCTTATGAGGAAGGACCTGGCACCATGGTTGGCGATACTTAGGGGTCGTTCGACCAGTGCCTCCGCTCTGTGGGGACAGGAGAACAATTCGCTCGTGCGGGAGCACATGCGATCGTCTGACATTGGGGAGTGGCACAGCATCAGTGCGAGGCTTTTTAAGGAGTTGCCAAGGAACGAACAAGGGCAATGGAAGGAGAGGGCCCGCGAGGAAAGAACGAGCCGGCCAGAGGCCCAGTGCTTCCAGTAAGTCAGCATGCTATCGACAACACTTCCTGTTTGCTAAGGGCATGGATAGAAACCAGGTCTCCTTCATGCGGCTACTGGGCACGTTGTTGGCACAGTTCGTAGGGTTTGAACCAGAGCAAGTTGGTGCGGTCGTAATGCATGTACGTGTAGGCATGAGGGATCGCGATGGCACCGTGATACGAGAGCAGTACGTCGGTGTTTACCCTCGTGTGTGCATGCCGAATTAAGAGCGGTTCTTTAGGTTGACGGTGGGTGCACGTGAGGGCCACGAGCCCTTCTCGGAATTTGAGGGTGGGCCGCCAGTGGAGGAGCAAGAACGGTGGAAATGCTACCTGGTGGGAGCACTTCGTGAGTGACAGGCTGCGCGACTATTTTGATTCTGATGGACTCACGATCCTGCATGATATAGCTCCAAATCTGGCAGTGCGGGACAAGAGGCTGCTGATCGCCATGGACGGTGCTCCTCATCTGCCAGACTTGCTGGACGGCGCGACGCGAGATCACGTGCTCTCCCTTTTAGAAAGTTACTTCGGGGTGCTTTGGGGTAAGTCAATCGCATACGCATAGAGACCAATGCGCAGATTAAGAGTGGCCTCACAGAACACAACTGTCCGGGCGCCAGGCCACTGAACTGGTCGCAGGTTCAGGAGAGCCCCACGACCTTGGTGGGGGAGAAATGGACAGCGGCCAGTGTTCCTGCTTACACCAGCTTGAGTTACGTGAAGTTGATCATGCTTTACGGTGAGCTGAGCAAGGCGGAAGCACGCGGAAGCGCTTTGACTTTCACGAGCACGGGGCTGGTGGGCCACCTGAAGGATGATGACCCAGAGGCTGAGGATGCGAGGGTGAGAGAGAGCACGGCGCAGGGTGGGCACGCGGCAGATCCAAGGACACCGAGACATGGGGGTCACACGGTGAAAGTCTTCCCGACGCCGTCTCCAAGAGCGACCCCGTCAGTGTCGCGCCAAGGCTCTGCGACGCCAAGCGGGCCTGGAAGGATGATCTCGTCGACATCGCGCCAAGGGTCAGCAATGCCGGGGGTCCACGGGCGCGCGACGAGCAGACTGGGGAGCACCCCCCAGTTGCCATCGATATCGGAGGTCCTCAATGTCGAGGTGGCCAAGCGGGCTTGCATCGACAACGAATCGACAACAGGTGGCGGCAACCTCCATCCTACTGTGGGAGAGAGTATGAATGACACGGGAGGGTCGCCAGACGTCGAAGAGGGGTTTGAGGGGGCTATGATGGCGTCTACACGCAGTGCGCCTGCCGAAGAGATGCCAGGGGTACCCGTTGCAGCCAACCCGACTTGCACAGAACCAGTGAGCACGCTGCCATCAAAGTCTTGTCGAAAGCCAAGATCTGCCCGTGAGACAGGGTTGGCTCCACCACAAAGCACCCGAGTTCGAACAAAGGATAGCGCAGCTGCAGGCCCTATGTAGGTTATGAATGGTGACATCCCTGGATCGGAAGAGGCTGCGCCAGTGGACAACATCTCGACAGGGAAGAACGCGGATGAAAGGATGATGAACGACGGGGAGCCTGCTCCTAAGAGGAGGAAGGTGAGTATCAAGGTGGGCGTAGGGGGAAAGTCTAGGGTCGGAGCAGTGGAGTCGACGAGTGCGAGTGTTGCATCCGCGACGAGGGGCCTCATTGAAGAGGAACCATATAGTGCGCAGCAGGGGGGAGAGAACACGCCTGGCGCGCGCACTGCTCCGCAGCCTCATGAGGTGAGTGGTTCAGGAACCACGAGCAGCGGCGGTGACCTGGTAGAACACTCGAAGGGTGCGGCTACGAGAAAACTTGGACGCGGAAAGGGCGTGCGGGGAACGGCACACGGGGCACTTCGGAGGTAGGTGCATGTGGAACTGTCATTACGGATTAACTGACCTACTGTACTACGGACCATCTACAGATCGAGCAGAGGGAAGACGTCCATGCAGGGGGACGCTGGGGGGAGCGGGAGTGGAAGTACCGTCGCGCAAATGGGAACGGGTGGGTGCGAGGAGAGTGGGAGTGTTGCGCAGGTGGGGGCAGGTGCACGCGAGGAGAGCGGGGACGTCGCGGGGGTAGACCTGGTTGCGCGAGAAGAGAACGGGGGCATAGAATTTGCACCACACTAGATAATCTTAGTTAATCTGTAGATTAGGAGAGGAGTGGGGATACTATGTATGGGATAATCTCGCATAACAAGATGAGTTTATCACATAAGGCGTGAATCCTTACAGGATGATCTCGAGTTAATCTGATGAAGCGACAGAGGGGATAATCCTTAGTGGTGGCTCAAGAGGGATTATCTCTTCATGATCCCGATACGATAATCCAAAGTGATGGCTGAAGGGGGATTATCTCTGGCTCAAGAGGGATTATCTCTTAGTGGATTGAATAGGATAATCCCATAAGGACGGTTGGATGGGATTATCTCAGCTAGGATAATCCATAAGTGAGGGTGCCCCACATGGTAGTGGACTATGGTGCACGAAGCTCTGGATTATCCTCTCGGATAATCCATGGAAGGCGTAGGAGGTTTCAAAATGAATGGCATTTTGAGCCTCTTTTTGCTTTAACGAATGTGTTGGGATTATCCATTTAAAAAATACCTGTGTGCAGAGTGCGGCACTTCGGTACAGTCTGGCGAGTAGAGACCTACGCAGTAGTGGGGATCTGTGCCTTGTGGCCTCAACGAACCAGTTGCATAGAAATGGGAAACTGATCAACTCCCGAACGTTCCGTTCAGGATTGCGGACCCCGGTTTACGACCCAACCAGAAATACAGGAAGTATGAGGGCACTTTAAGTCGTGGCGAGAGCAATGTTCGAGACCACGCCCAGCAGATACGAAGGTTGAGGCCCAGGGGAAAAGCTTGTTCGGATCATTGACGAACGATGTTTAGACTTCAGCGGGCCGTGGCAGCACGATCGGAGGAGTTGCCTTGTGTTGGCCGGGGAGAACTAAATCATCTATAGGTGGGCCATACCAACAGAATGTTGCCTGCTGATGTTAATTCCCTTTAACGTCTAGTGACCTTCGATGGCAAGGCTTTGACAGCTGATGGTGAGCCTCGCAAGAAGAACTCTTTATATTGGGATCGCGGTACTGGTGACAAACAGTTGCGGCATGCACTCACTGGTAGTACGTGACGGCATTTCCCCGCGAGATCGGTAACGGTCTTCTCACTGACGCGGTTGGGAGTAGCTCTCCTGACTACACGGCCAGAACCAGTGTGCGGCGGACCCTTGCGTCCACAGTCCCTGCCTTCCTCACTAGACCATGAGGCGTAAAGTTAGCACGAATCTACACCCAGACTCCCCGGGGAATGACGGCTAGGGAGGGCAGGAACAGGTGACTAATTTCCCGCCCTTTGTGCTTCTTCATTCCCTCTGACCGCCGGGGCCGGTTAGCGCCCCCACCCTGAAGAACCGATTCCTAGCTCAGCCTCTCCGCGCCGGCCCTCGTAGCGTTCCGGAATGCCTCCCCTGTCTAGCGCTCACTCGCCCCGCATGCGGCCGCGTCCGCATTGGGCAGGCGCAGTGGTTGAATCGCCATTCTCAGAGAGGGGCGTATGCTATGTGTGGGAGTCTCGTGGAGACTTCGCGTGTTCTCGGAGGAAGAGCGTTCTCATTCTCGGCTATGGTGCGCCCGGGCGGCTTCAGCTCCCTATACTCATACGGATGGACGCGACGCTCGGGTTCACGAAGTCGGCGTGCATGTACGCACCCAGTATATAAGACCCCAGGAGTGTTCGATATCTTTCAGCACAAGCTCGGTCTCGCCTCCCCAACTGCAATCTAGTCAACCCAACCGCTCGTCACTCCCCACTTGCCATCTGACATGTCTGTCCTCGCTGTCTCTGCCTCTGCGCTCAAACGCAACTTGACTACCTCCGCCAATGCGCCGCGCATGCTCAGCGGGCGCACTCTCGCGCCCACCGTCAACCGCACCGGCTCCGCGGGCCTGAAGGTACGCCCCATCGACGCAATGTGATGTGACGAGGCTCACCCGCCCCATCTGGACAGATCCTCGCCGTCCTGTACAAAGGCGGCGAGGCGGCCAAACAGGAGCCGCGCCTGTTGGGCACCGTCGAGAACCAGCTCGGTATCCGCGAGTGGCTCGAGTCGCAAGGCCACGAGTACATCGTACGTCGCCCACACCGGGCCCGCCTCGTCTCCCGTACTCGATAGGGTTGTTGTGCTCACGCAGACCCCCCGCTAGGTGACGGACGACAAGGAGGGTCCGAACAGCGCGTTCCAGAAGCACCTCAAGGACACGGACATCCTCATCACGACGCCGTTCCACCCTGGCTACCTCACGCGCGAGCTCGTCGCGACGGCGCCGAACCTCAAGCTGTGCGTCACCGCGGGCGTCGGCTCGGATCACATCGACCTCGACGCCGCGGCAGCGCGCGACATCGAGGTCCTCGAGGTTACGGGCTCGAACGTCGTGTCCGTCGCGGAGCACGCGCTCATGAGTATCCTCCTGCTCGTGCGCAACTTTGTGCCAGCGCATGAGGTGCGTATTTTCGTTTCCGTTGAGATGCAGTATGCAGAGGGGCTAACGCCAGTACGGCGGGGGCTGTAGCAAATCGAGCGCGGCGACTGGCAGGTGTCCGAGGTCGCGCGGAACGCGTTCGACTTGGAGGGCAAGGTCATTGGGACGCTCGGCGCGGGTCGCATCGGTCGGCTCGTGCTCGAGCGGCTCAGGCCGTTTAACCCCAAGGAGCTGCTCTACTACGACTACAATCCGCTCCCTCAAGGTACGTCCGCGTCCTGACTGTCCACCCTGCCCCGTTCTGTTGTTAACGCATGAAACATCACAGAGACCGCGACACAGCTGGGTGCACGGCGCGTCGAGGACCTCAAGGACTTCGTCTCGCAGTGTGACGTCGTCACAATCAACGCGCCCCTGCACGACGGCACGCGCGGGCTCGTCAACGCGGACCTGCTCGCACACTTCAAGAAGGGCGCGTGGCTCGTCAACACCGCGCGCGGCGCCATCTGCAACGCCGAGGACGTCGCCGCGGCGCTCAAGTCCGGGAAGCTCAACGGGTACGCGGGCGACGTGTGGAACGTCCAGCCCGCCCCGAAGGACCACCCGTGGCGCGCGATGCGCAACGCGCTTGGGGGCGGGAATGGGATGGTGCCCCATTATTCGGGGACGACGCTCGACGCGCAGAAGCGCTACGCCGAGGGAACGAGGAAGATCCTCGAGAACTACTTCCAAGGGAAGCCGCAGAGGCCCGCGGACGTGATCATCGGGCGCGGTGAGTGTTTTTTTAGATTCCTTGTTATGCGTGCGGACGCTCATGGGTGTGCAGGCAAGTACGAGACCACGTCTTACGGCAAGCGGTGAGCATGCGGTGCGTTGCGCGAGGGTCTGCCCTCGATAGATGTGTGTATAATAGATCTTTGCTCTGAATCACAAGAAGCTCTCACCAACGTCGCTGCATCACGCTGGGACTTCCGCATCGGTGCCCGCCTTCTCTTCTTCCTCGGCGCGAACCAGCGCTTCTGCCCACGGTCCGCGAGGCCTGATGGTACACTCGAATGGTTCTGGATACCTACAACGAACTCATTGAGCGCGTTCATGAGAGACTCTGGTAAAAACGTCACTCACGAGATTACTCCAGAAGTCATCTTTCCCTCGAGCTTGATGGGCTCGCCGTGTGCGTCGCGCGGCGGCGCGACATCCATCGTGAACAGCACGGATGCCACGATGAGGAAGAGCGACGCTTCGGCAAAGTGACGGCCTGGACACACTCTACCATATACGTCTGAGTACAGCGTGTCGTACAACAGAAACGAGGCGGCTCGCGATAGAGTACTCGGGGACGTACCTGCGGCCATAGCCGAATGCGAACTCAGCGGGGTCGCGCACGGACGGGTCGAGGTGCTGCCCGTCTGAGGTAAGGAAGCGTTCGGGATTGAACGCGAGTGGGTCGGGGTAGTGAGTCTCGTCCTTTGCGTATGCCCTGACCGTGAGTCAATGTCACATTCCTCCCCAGTGCGCATATATACACAAGTCTATGGAAAAAAGGCAGAAAAGGCACAGACGTACCAGATGTTGGAGATGACGAGCGTGCCCGCCGGGATACGGTACCCGCGGTACACGTCGTCCGCGATGAGCCTGTGCGCGATGCCGAGCGGGACGATCGCGTGCCAGCGTAGGCATTCCTTGACGACGGCGCGTACGTACGGAAGAGAGGGCGCGTCGGCAGGCGTGGGCAAGCGCGTGGGGCTAGCGGAGGAAGAAGGACGGAGGAGCGCGTCGAGCTCCGCTTGGGCGCGCGCTTGAACGGCGGGGTGGGTCGCGAGGATGAAGAAGAGGGCCTGTATGGAGGAGATCGTCTATGAGATCTCGTGAGTAATTTGTTTTTCTTTAGAATATTAGTGCTGCGCGTACAGTGTCTGCGCCCGCTAATGAGCAGACACGATGTCAGCAGGCTATCGGCGGGTGCGTGAAGTAGCTACAAGGAAAGCCTGCTCACCGGCGTACGCTACGGCCACCGTGTTTCTGACGACTTTCTCCTCGTCTGCTGCTTCCTCGGAGTCCGTCATAGTGGCAATCCGTTCAAAGAGCGCTGTTGCCATCGACGGGTTCGCTGTCCCCTCTTTCTACTCAACCAAAAGTGTCAGTGGTAGCCGAACTCTGTTTTAAGGGATATCCGTGTACCATAGCAGTCCTTGTATGCGCCCACGGGACGTCACGCACTGCGCGGACGACACCGCAGACTTCGGCGGCGTCGCGCTTGAACTGCGCGCCGGGCGCCCAGCGCGGGAGGAGGCGCAGGGAGGGGAGCAGCTCGACGAGGTACTTGCCAGGAACGAGAAGACGGCTGAACGCGGCGAGGCCCTGCTCGGCCATGGTCATGTAAATGTCGTTGTGGTCGGCAACGTCGATGCCGTATGCGATGCGCATGATTGTCGCAGCGAAGAGGCTGGTACGTCTGACGGTAGGCGGTAAGAACAAGCTGCAGGGAAAAGGGGGGAAGAGTGACCTACTGGCGGATATGCTCGCTAAAGTCTTGGGGAGTGGAGAGGAGACGCAAGAGAAAACGCTTGATCTGCTTGCGCTGGAGGGGTTCGTACTGGGCGACGGCGGCCGCATTGAAGAACTGGTGGAACGCACGGCGGTGGCGGCGCCACCAAGGGCCGTAGTGGAGCATGGTGAGCACCCAGTCGAAGCCGCCGCTGAATGTGAGCAGTGCGATGTAAGTGAACAGCCGCGTGTACGGGAAGCAGTCGTCGTTAAACATACAGGTCGACGATGGCGGAATGGACGCGGTCAGAGTAGAGGGAGGAGCGTTTTTCGAGGAGGTCTATCGCGGCCTCGTGTGTGCCCAGGACGAGGATGGGCTGACCGAGGGCGTCGAGATAGACGAGGTCGCCTGCGGAGGGGATGAGTCAGTCGGTAGTCGAGCGTCGGGTGCTGTAGATGGCAGACCGTATTTGCGGTTTAGCTCGCAATAGTAGGCCTCCATGTTCTTGGTGGGGAGATCGAGTACGTTGCCGACGAGGGGAAGACGAGGAGGACCTGGGGGAAGGGGCTGGGCGTGGCTGGAGGACGTAGAGAGTCTCCAGATGAATGCGGCAAGAACGACTGCGAGTGCAAAAGGCCAGGGTTCAGAGCCGGAGAAGTAGGACATGGTGGGAGGATGTGCAGGGGGATCCATGCGTTCTGCGGAGTGGAAGGGACGGAGAGTAGTTATATCAAGCAGAGCGAGCTGCCATTAATGCATGGCCGTTTTGGGACGACCTTAGTCGCCCGCTGTGGCAAACATCCGGAGCGTGGGAGGCCGAGTGCGAGTGTTCCAAGCGTGTGTCACCTTGCCACTTTGCAATGAACGCGGGTGCTCTGCTCGTGTCGGCAGTCCGTGCCGCGCCGCGTTACTGGTCAACGTTGGGAGGTGCGGACCTGCGAGAAGGCCTCCAAGAAGAGTTTTCGGATGGGCGAAGAGGGCGGATCTGCGAAAGATGCACATGACAAGGTATGATATACGCATTCAACAGTGGGACGTCATCTGGAGAGATTCGACCGCGAAGCCGTCGTTGGCGCACTCGAGCACGACGCGCGTTGACACTGTGCGACCAGTCGTCTGTGCGGGTTATGCACGGCCTCCGAGCCGAGACGGATATTCCTAGAACATCGAGCAATTCAGCGTTGCAATCGCAAGTCGGGACATCGTGGCGTTTGCGCAATTGCTCGCCGAGAGTTCTTGAACTTATGAGGCAAAGTAGGCGCCCAAGTATAACTCGGCGTTATCGGTCCGAGTGCCGAGTGGGTCCGCCTCGAGCCAGCCACCGTCTGGGCTGAGTCGTTCGTTGAACGGTGTTCAGCAGCGTCTTCAAGGCTCTCTGCGCGTTGTACTGTTGGTCCACTCACACCGACCCCCGACGTTGTCTCTCATCTCGTACACTTCATGTCGACTCCCGCCGCGACTGTATACCCTCACTGCGCTACTCGGCGGGTGCTTGCACTTAGTAGTCATCTCCGAGTCCCCGCCCATCCCCTCTCGTAGGATCTTTGAAAATGTACCGTGATCGGTTGTGTCCTCTCTCTTCAGTCTTTGAATGGCCTCGATTCGGCATTCTCTGCCGCCATCTCTGAATAGTCGACTACTGCTCCAACTGCCACCAACGCACTCTCGTCATCCCTAATATTATGCCCTTTGCGCTCCCAACGGGATACATCGTGGCTGGCACTCATATCACTTTCACCAGCACAGTACCCGACTTCGAGTTGGGCTCTCGCGTCGATTTTCTCAAACAACGGTGGCAGCCTGCATCCCCACAACGTCAGTCAAGTCACCTCTAGTATCTGCTTTTGTCGTCGTACCTAGCATAGCCATCCATCCATTGCCGATGCAGAACATGCTCACTTCAAGACGACTACACCATACTGCCGATACAGTGACACGGCCGGCTTCCAACTTCTGACTGTGCACTACCAACGACGTTGTATGCCCATCTCCCGCTAGCCTTCGTCTCTGCTTGTCGTACATTAGAATGGGCGATTTAACTCTCGTATGCCGTATATCAGCCTAGGAGGCTGGCACGGCGATAGCTCCAAGTCCGGGAGATCGACACGGCCAGCCCCACGACCAAGACCCCCTCGCTCAGCAGTCAGTCTCGATCTTAATGCCTACTATATATACATCGCCCTCAGGGTCAACGCCTCTCACCTACCTTGCCTTTGTACCCCCACTATCACCCTACTCTACCTCACCCCACCTTACTCCTCGCTCTCACCCTCGCACCCTCCCCTACATACATACCATGCCTTCCACCCTCCCCCCTTCTTCTAAGCCCAAGTTCTTCCGCTGGTGCAGGTCGCCAGGCCCGGCCCCTGTGGAACCGAAGCCTCGCCCTGAGATCCGCAGGCTCGAGGACGGCCACCGCGTCCCCATCGGGTGGCTCCCCGAGTGCATGCGCCAGGTGGAGTACACCCTCGTCCCCGTCTCGGAGGCACAGCAGCGCCTGCGGCCCCACCCCCCGTCGTGCACGCAGAGGGCGGGGCCGTGGGCGCGCCGCGGCGGGTGCGGGGGTCAGGGCGAGGCATGCAGGGTGTGCCGGTTGAGGTTGTATGATGTGATGATTGAGCACCTTGATTCTTGAGTTTTCTTTACTTGCAGATCCGAGGACTACGACGACGACGCGCGCAGCTGAAGACCTATGGACGACTACGGGCCTTGGGGATAGATATGCTTTGTTTATCCTTCTTCCATATCTTCGTGTCATCCCGTTTTGCTGAAGAACATGTACACGCAGGTCACGGTAACCCTGAGTTTCTAGGCCTTGAAATTTGCACAACGGTGGCGGGCGGATTCTACCCGCAAACGGTACGTTTCACTTCGAGTTTTCTTTTCTCGCATGCTCATTGGCGGTGGTTGCAGAATCGCCTATGGCGGCTTTGACAGTGAAGAGCGAGGCTGGATGGGGGAGGCACGGTTTCCCGGCGGGCGGAGGGTGTGTGGGGAGGGGATGGCGCCCCCCTTTCTGTGCATTCTGTGCTCGCCGAGGACCGTTGGGGCCAAGGGAGAGCGCGGAACGCCCTCCCTCGCATCGGTTCGAAGAAGATGAGTGCTTTGTTTTGCCTGTGTGACGTTGTTCCTGAGGCTCACCATGGTCCCTATAGGAAGTCTCCGTCAGCCTCAGGTGCTGAAGATCGGTGTGTTGGTGACATCCTCTTCTTCCATCTGCTTCGTAATTTTTCCTTTTCGCCGCGCTTACGACTAGCCTCTACAGGAGCCGGCGACCCAGCGACTCATTTGGCGGCGCGACTCGCCGTTCGCCCCGTTCGTCGGCGTGCTTGACCCTTGCTGACAATTCAGACGCGGAACTTGGAAAAGGTACACATCACCCCTTGCATACATCGTCTCGAGCCCATGCTCACCCACTTTCTGTTTTAGTTACCGCAGAACGTGATGGACGTAAAGGGGCTCGCGGCGGCTTGGCCGCGTACTGACGGTCAGGTATGTGCGGTTGGAGGATGGCTCCCCTCCTTCCGCACGTTCCAAGTTGGCCGTCGGTGCCGCAGCCTGCGCGCCGCCGATCAAACCTTTGACTGGTAAACCTGTGGTGAGTGCAGCAATATTTTTGCGATGTGATGGAACGTTTATAAGCGATTCCGAACAGTATCTTCGCTCTTGGAGAGCGTACACGCGGGATTATGCTAGGGCGCGTCGATATCTTCCTCGTGCATAGGATAGGCAGCTAACGGTGCGTGGTACGCTATCAATTCCTTGACCTTTTATTTTTTTCGCCGTTGTTTCTTTTCTCTCTCTATCTTCTGTGTTATTTTCTCCGTCGGCGGGGCGCAGGCAGCCGCACCGAGTCCGATGGTTCACCTTTTACTCCGTTTTTCGCTTACGACTTCCGAGTCGGACCAGTGAGTGCCGACTGAGTTCTTCTACGGTGTCTTAATCCAATCGCTTTGAGTATCCTCAAAGCAATTAGGATGAGCCGACGTCTGATCTCTACTACCTCGGTGCTGCGCGTTAATGCATTAAACGACGCGTTGACTAGCAACCGCTTTCATGGAGGCCGTCGGGGACCGTGAACAAGCCATCCTTAAGGCCATAGTGCCCCCCTTTTCTATGACTGGTGGGAATTCGGAGAAAGTTCACCGTCAACTGCTCGCGAGCATACAATGTGTCCTACATATTCAAGATCGTTGCACTTCGTACTCGTAAACTGTCAATGACGTTAGTATCCTGCATGCCCAGCCCCCCACTGCGACCCCGCACCCGTTCTCCCGCGCCTTGCTACATGTTCCGTGCCCGCTCCCACTTCTGCTCCGTCTCCGGGCTTTCAGATTACCCTCTATCTCACGCCCCCGGGACGAGCGTGCCGTTGCGGCTGATACACCACGCGGGACGCGCGCACGGAGGTCCCGCGTGGGGCGGCTCATCGCCCGCGTCTGTGAGGAGAAGCGCGACGACGCCGTGTGCGGGTACCCGGTGCGCGGTGTAGTTGCGCACGGCAGTCCCGTTCTCGGTGTGCGTCCACAGGTCCTGCGGGATGCGCAGAGAGGTTAGCGCGAGCGCGTAGAGGGATTGTATAGAGGAGGGAAGGGTGCGAGAGAGAGCAGACGTACGCGGACGGCGTACTGGCGCCCGGCACGGATCCAGGGCGATTCGGTGAGGCTGAAGGAAAGGTCTGCAGGGTGGTCGAGCGTGTTGATCTGCAGCACGTACGCGCGTCGTGTCAGTCGATGCTGAAGTGTGTAAGAGGGGAGGGAGGGTAACGCGCCAGGCTTACCAGCATGAAAACGGTCCCGTTCTGGGACTCGCCACTCCAGAACTGCGCGGGGTGCGTGCGATTACTGACCCAGTCTGGCTGCTCGGGGTGCCAGCGAGATTGGCGTTAGCATGCGCTGTGAGGGCGAGGACGGCGAGGGATACACGCACGTTGATACCCCAGCGGAAGGGGGTGACGCTGGTGCCGACGACAGGGTCCTGGCTGATCGCCAGGATCTCCTCGTTCTTGAGGATGGAGAGGTCGCGCTTGCTGATATTGGACAACTATATGCTTCCGTCAGAGACATGGGCGAGGAGAGTAGATGGTGCGCAAAGGGGGAAGAGGACTGACGTCGGTGCCGATGAGGAGAGGCGACTTCATAAGCGCCCACGCGGTGAAGTGCGTCTTGGCTTCTTCATATGTGAGGTCGCCGTTGCCGCTGCCGTGTGGGATGCTCGTCAGTGCCATTTACGTGACCTATGCCGCATTGGGGATAAACCTTGCTTACACTTCGAGCTGCGTCATGGGGAGGCGTGGTTCGGGCAAGTCAGTGGGACGACGCGGATGCGGAAAGCGGGCATTTGAAACGGCTCGAGGGAACTGGGGGGCGGACGTACGATGTCCATGTCATTGTGCCCGTAAAAGTCGGACGCCCAGGCGATGAACGAGTTCCTGCGGGCGAGCAGAGAACTCTCGCGTCAGGCGTCGTATTCATTCGGAACGAGTGAGCGCCGTGGACGTACTGGTTGATGATGTCGGTGATCGAACCCCAGTTCGGGCCTATAGCAGAGAGAGCGGCGACGCACGTTGGGGGTTATTGACGTGGGCGCGGCATGACCATGAGTGGACGTACTGATGTCCCCGGTGGTCTGTGGGACACCATGGGTATTAAATGAGCGGGTCCGTAATAACGACCAAATGGGTTAGAGGAGCGAGGACGGGAAGGACGTACCCGCCAGCTTTGGCCATAGCGCCGCGCCCAGAGCCAGGGCTGCTCCTGTACACGCCGAGCACGTTAGGAAGGTTGGATAGGTGCACACGAGAAGAGGGGAGACGGGCAGAGGGCAGAGGGTACGGGCTTACCTCACCCCATTCGCAAAGGGAAAAGATGAGCGGGGGCTTGCCAGACGCTTTCGAGAGCTGCGCGATCGCGTCGGCCATGCGTTTGTACTCTGCCAGGTGGGCGCGCCCGGGGGTGAGTGGGCTAGGCTCTTCAGGGGATTGGGTGATACGCACTGCCGACGATACCCTCGCGAATAATGCCATCATACGGGACTGCGGGAAGGGGGGTTGAGCGCAGGAGTAAATGGCGGTGCGCGAAGAAATGTCATGGTTGGGGCACATACTGGCGCAGTTGTCAAATCTAGGGACGCGTGGTCGGATTTTGAGCGAGATTCAGGCGGAGACGGGGACGTTTAGAGTGCGCTAGGAGAGCGTGCTGGAAGGGGAGTGAAATCATGAGGGACGTACTTGAGATAATCGAAGCCCCAGTCCTGAAAGAGCTTCGCGTCTCTAGACAGAAATGGTTAGTGGAATGTGAGTGAAAGTACAGAAAATATTCCGGGTAAAGGGAAAATGTGGCTGGCCTGTATTCGTTCTGATACGAGCCCGGGTAGAGCTGGCAAGTGAACCAGCCCGAGTCACTGTACTGTAGGTGTTTCGGTCGTTTAGCGGGAGGTTGCAGTGTGTATGACTGCATGCAACCCACTTACAATTCCGGCTTTCCTGCGGTTCAAAATTGTTTGGAAACGTCAGTGGCATATCAGGACCGGATACCCGATGGGGAGGGCAACACGCACAATCCTAGTGCATGGATCTGGTCGGTGAGGTTGCTCATGCCCGAGGGAAACCGAAGCTTGTCTGCAGAAAGGAATACCGTAGCAGTGTAAGTGGAGTATCCGAGCAGCTACAGGAAAGAAGGACGAGTAGCTGGACCTCACCTGCGACGATGTCACCGGATGCGCTCCGATTCTTCTCAGAGTAGCAATCGTCGATGTTAAATTGCGTGTAACCAAGGTCCTATGCGGATTTATCGGCCAACACTCGAACAGTGGGGTGGCGGTGAGAGACATACTGCGAGGCCGAGGGACACAAGAAGCCGTGCATCTTGGAGGACGATGGTCTCATTGATGTCGCACTTCGAGCGGAAAAACGTGAGCTCTCAGCATAATTCAACGATGGTTAACTGCAATTTATTTACATGGTATGCATTCCACGCTGAAGAGGCGGAGGATGGAGTTGTTTAATTGTCATTGCCGGGAGATGATATGGTAATCTTACTGTTGTATCCGAGAACTGCAGGATTGGCAATCAACGGGATGATCATTTTGAGGCGATGTTTAATATGCATGCGCTTTACCTGGCAATTTAGCAACGCGGTTGTCCGGTTCCTGTGGGGCGGCGGGCTCTACGGTGAAGAGCGTCCAGGCGCTAAGGGAAGACGCCAGAAGAAGCGCCAGGGAGCCGGCGAGGAGAGTCAACGAAGGCTTGAGGGTAGTCCCTGTATGCCCATCAATTTGAGGGTAAGAGAAGTAAACCGCGGAGTGATTCGACTACCGTAGAGGCCGACCCGGCACTGGTGCGGGGGTGCGGGAGAAACAACCTCGGACAGACCGGGGAGTTTACGATCGCCCGCAGGTGGATGGGGCACTATGATTCCCATATCACCCGAGGCTACTAGCTCTGCGAGATGAGTAACCCGAGTGGTGAGTGAAGATTCATGAATGATTTGAGGAATGTGTGTAGCGGGAGTAAAACGTACTGTCGGGCGTCATGGAACGCTTTCGGCGGTTACCAAAGGGCCTTGGTCTGAGGTTTGTGAGTTCGGCGCCGGAGGACCACTTGATAGTAAAGATCGCTATCGAACAGCAGGACTGCCACGGGGACGGCTGTAGTACAGGGCGCGATAGGGTCGACCAGGGAAACGAGAATAGGAGAGAGAGGCAGAAGAGGGGGTGGCTGTAGCGGGAACGCCAACGAGACCCCATTCTGACGCTTCGGCTAGTGGGACACGGATCCCGTGACGCCGGCGTTTGTGCGATGGATTCGCACGGCGTTCGCAACGGGGCGCTCTGCGAGGATGAGGGCGGGCAGAGCGCATTATCCTTCCGTGAGGAGTCTGGGAGTGCTGCACCCGGAATGAGTCCGAGCTCGAAGGAGAAACTTGAACGGGCCGCGCGAGTTTACTCACTCAGTTCCGTAAGCCCCAGATCCGGAAGGTGGCTTGCTATATCGGGATGTGCACCGGGATGAAACACGGGACTTGCGGTGGCTGATTCTTACGTCATCCTCGAGCGCTGCTCAGTCGTTCACGGTTGCATTCGAGTATCGACCCGCAGCTGCGAGGGGAACTTGAATATGTATAGAAGGCGCAGGGGTCTGCACGTCGTATACTATAGCTACGAGTTGGAGCGTGCGCACGCCTCGCGCTTCCTAGCCTCGTAGGGTTTGTGTCCAACCTCCTTGGCCCTACGTACCGATTGTTACGCCCACTCCCAGACCGAGTACGTAGTCGCGATCGAACAACTGCCCCAGGGTAAGAACCTACTCTGCGGGCAGATTTGATTCTTCACCCACAGCCTTGAGAGGGAGAAATTGTATTATGGTACTCAAGTGTATATTATCCTCGCAGTGCACATCATCTGATATCCAAAAACGCACTAATGGTTTCCGTCAGACAACCTGTCCTAGCCCAACCCCAATTGCCACCCCCACCAATCCTGCCAAGATCCACCACGTCCGCCCGCCCCGCCCCTCGCAATCCCGTGGCGAGTACGGCGTCGGACCGAGGTAGAACCGCACCGTCGCTCCGATAGTCCCGATCGTGTAGTCGATGTCCTCCCCCGCCGCGATCCGCCGCAGCATAATGTTGTACCATCCCACCGATGCGGACGCACCGATGATGCGCGGCATCCGTGCTGGGACCAGCGTCCAGAGCAGCGTCAGAAGGTAACAAAGCAACCGCTCGACGCCGCGCGCTGAGAGCGCGTGTACCGAGGGTACGCCCAGCCCCGACGGGTCCAACGCGGGGGGCGGCGCGAGGAGAAAGGAAGAGAAATTCCCGGCAGCGTGTGCGTCCAAGGCGGTGCGAAGTTCGGAGGGAAGGTGCGGATGCAGAATGGAGAGACGGCCGAGACCGAGGAGGTGTGCATGCGAGTGGCAGAGGACAGAGGTGAGCTTAGGGAGCGTGGAGAGCCCGCCGGTAAGGCAAACAAGTGGGGGCGGCCGCGAGGCAGGGTTCGACGTCTTCTCGAGTATTTCCATGCTCTGTGAAGCGAAGGATTCGAAGATCACTTGCCGGGCCGACTTGAAATTCTCCACGGTGTCGATGAACTCTGAGATTGAGTCAGCGTGGGGCGCTCATGATAGCATGTGGAGGGAGGCGCTCACGGGGATCCTCGTAGTCGCCGCCGCTGACCTCGATGTAGTCAACAAGCCCCCAGCTACCGATTTCACGAACGTGGTTGAGAGCGCGGTTTTCTTGGGGCTGAGAGGTATCTCGCGCGTAGTCGGCAGAGTTGAGCTTCACACCGACGACAAAGTCGGCGGGCACCACGCCGGGCGCGCGGATCGCCTGAACAATGTCTCGGAGGAAGTGCAGAGGGTCGCGGTCGGCGGAATACTCGTCCGTTCGGATATTGCTCTATTATATGGATGGTTAAAATTGGGGAAGGAGGGACTGAGCTTCCCGCACCTTGGGCGAAATGAACTGGCTCACGAGGTCTAACAGATGTGTTCAGTGACAAGAACTCGGGGAACAGGCTTGAACGCTCACAGCCGTGCGCGGCGTGCACTTGGACGCCGTCAAACCCGCTCTGCGCGGCCACCTGCGCGCCGCGGACGAACTCCGAGACAGCGTACTTGATGTCGTCGAAGGTCATCTCGCGCGGGACCTGCATCATCAGTTGGTGGAGCATCCTCGAGAGCCATCCGTCTGTCGCCGCATGAGCGGCTCCAACACGGATGGCGCTCGGCGCGAGCGGGGGCTCAAATGGTTTGCGTCCACTGTAGACGTTCATTGACTGTCGCCCGGAGTGGGAGAGCTGAAGCAGCGCGAGAGGACGATCGGAGGGGCCCCCGCTGCGTTTCGTATCGGTATCGGAGAGGGGTGGGACGCTACTACCGTAATGAATGGTATCGGCAAGGCGGTGCCAGGGTGCGAGAGTTGCAGGAGTAATCTCGTCAGGGATCAGGAGGTCGCGCCCGATGGACATGTGTCGCTTGTCGACCTGGACGTTGCCGGTGAGGATCATGCCCCAGCCACCTTCTCCCCATTTGGAATAGAGGTCGATGAAGCCTTCGTGTGGAGGGCTGCCCCAGATCGGCGCAAAGTGCTCGTAGAGCGGGACCTAGACGGGATGGGTCAGCCCGAGAAGACGATAGAAGTTGTGAAAGAATGCTGGTGCACAAATTAAAAGCACGACTACGAGCAGCAAACAGCCACGCAGTCCTCCTCGGCGGGAAACAAGTTTGGAGTAGAAGACTAGACGATGTAACGGAACAGCTATACCAATACGCGCGGAGCCTTAGAAGAAGCCACAGCAGAGCCACAGATCGAAATCACATTCGGAAGCCAGGATAGACGCGACCCTAGACAAAGCAAGAGCATACTATAAGTCCCCGACGAAGGGGGATCTCGGGTCGTACGCAGTGGAAAATGCTATGTTGATGGGCCTGAAGGCCAGCAAGCCCGGCTACACGCCTAAATATGTGCTCATGTCCTCAGTCTCCCCGAAGAATGCGAGGAAATTGTATGCGAGTTTTCCCACACGGTCGGGAAGTCGTGGGACCATCGTAGTAGGGCCGCAAACTTAATGCAACATGATTGGGCGTTCTTGCGGGGAAAACGATTGACAGGAGCGAACACCACGCGTAGACTGTTGTGGAGGCGAAACTTACCTTGACGAGCCTATTCGGAACGACTCTCCCGCAAGGGAGCGTCATCGGAGTGAAGATCTTCTGAGCATGTTCGTACAGCTGAGCGTCATCGTAGGCTTCCTTTGCCACGTCCGAGCCCGGATGCACGCTTGGAGGGTCGCTGTTGGTAAGGTCGCCAGCCATGGTTGCGAGCCAAGGATACGGGTGGTCGTGGTGAGAAACGATGTGGGGTTATCTTAGCGGCTTGTGATTTGTCGCTGCGTGCGTCACTACGGTCTGCGCAACGCTGCCGGCAGATTGGATTTTACGGAGACGACTCGATATCTCGGGAGGCGAATGGTAGGCATGTGTGATTATAGAGTAGAACAGAATCAGGCAAGCAGTCAGCGATGATGTTCGTCTGGATGAGCTCACGCTCCCCAGAGTTTCGCCGAGTAGACCAGGAGGAGCACGACTACTAGACATAAACTCCAATACCGAGTCCGAGTCCGAGAGGCCCGGCTGCTGATTAGAGCGCCGCCCTAAAAAAGCTTTCTGAATAAGTCCAACATAAGAAATGTTATTACTCCGAAAATCCACTTCACTGGAAGGCGATAGACGCCTGTTCCCTCGTTCCTATGAGCGTCCGCGCCGCGTTTCGCTCATCTTCCTCGTGCGCCCCACCCTCTTCGCCAAAATGAAGCTCGTGAGGTACGTGCTCAGGCCCTCTTCATGGGCATTGGCGACATTTATGATCCGAGACCGTTGCGGGCGTATGTAAAACTCACCTTGTCTGTTTGTCTAGATTTTTGATGAAACTGAACAACGAGACGGTCACCGTCGAGCTCAAGAACGGCTCTGTGATCCATGGGACGATCACTGGTGCGTCGTTCGTATTCGTATCTCCCTAGCGCGGCTTACTGAACATGTACGGTTATCGTGCCGCAGGTGTGGACATGCAGATGAACACTCACCTCAAGACCGTTAAAATGACCGCGCGCAACCGCGAGCCTACATCGCTGGACTCGCTCTCCATCCGCGGCAATAACATCCGTTACTTTGTCCTACCTGATGCACTCCCCCTCGATACGCTGCTAGTCGATGATGCGCCAAAGCCTAAGAACAGGAAGAAGGACGACGCGCGGGGCCGTGGGCGCGGCCGGGGGGACCGCGCACGCGGGCGTGGTCGTGGGCGGGGACGCGGCAGGGGATTCTAGGAGGCGTCCCGCGAAAAGGCTTAGGATTGGTGTGGTGCGCTGCCGCCGTTACTACTGCTCTTGCGAATTTCGGGCGGCGAGGACGGGGTGCGCCGTGCGCCTTGCGCCTCGCCTGCCCGGTGTATTATAGCCAGCGGGTCGTTGTACAAACCGTCGGTCGTCCCATGCTGTTGTTTCCCATCCCATCTGTGACTGTAGTGCAATTGTACACGCTTGATATCGCGAAGTTCTCGTGCTGGGAGGGGTGTGTGTTGCGCGGGACGGGCGGATGGGCCTGAGCCAGATCGGGATCTCGCGTACGCACGCACACGGCCGGGAGCGGTGGGCGGTTGGATGCCCTGTTGCCTGGGTCGTCGCCGGAATGCATCTCTCTCCTCTTTCCTCACTCGCCCACTCTCCCTGCCCTAGGTTTTCTGGCCTGTCCATTCATACTGGCGATGACGCTTCGCGAAGAACGCGGATCCAACGGGCGTGTTCGCCCCGTCTCATCCTCGTTCCCGACGGCTAGTGCTTCTCGCTTACCCCTCAGTCTCCCTTCGAATGTCTTGTGCGTCCTGGACCTCGGAGCCATGTCCAAGCAAATGGAAACCACATGCAGGCATTACTGTCTGTCGGGAAAGTCGGCGGATGTGGCATGACACGGTTCACACAGGGCCTTTTTGAGAGCTCGCTGCCGTCCGCCGTCAAGGGCCCTACGGTGTACATGCCGTCCCCCAAATGACTTACCCGCGGGTTGGGTCGAATCCCGTCAAGCGTGTCTACGCCGTCAGCCCTCTTCTTTGGGATACTGAGCGAAGCCATCTTCAGCCACAGAGAGGCGCAAGCACATCATACGGTGCCAAACTGGTGCCCTGCACGGTGTGTCCTTAAATTTTAATACGTTGGGAGTAGGGAGGGCAGGTAAAGGTACACTTTCCCTTTCCTGCTCTCCCCGGAGTAGCCTGGCGATCGGCCGACGCACGAAGTACTTTGCTCGCGGCGCGTCGTCTATGCTATTTATTGTGTGCCATACTCCTCCTGCATATACCTGGGCCGACGGGATAGAACGTTCACTTGAAGCGAGAAGGGGGCGAGTGCAAATCCTGTCGTCGATTATCATTCACTCGTTGCTCATTTCGACTACGTCATGGGGACTGTCGTCCATATTTTCGTCTCGAATGCTACTGCCATATTGATGTATGCAGCTTACCGTGCTTCTCTTGTAAGAGTGCAAAGTTGTGGTGTAACGGCCTTTATGGCAGGCGACCACGCTGTAAACGTAGGAGACATGGAGCGATTGAAATAGTCTCGATTCTTTAAATCCGGTATTCTGTTTGACATGGAACGGTATCCCTCCTCCAAGTTTTCTTTGTCAGAACAGCATTTCCTGCTCGCTCGGCTTGGCTTTGGTAGACCGACTCGGTGGGCTGCACAAGGGAACCTTTCTGGTGCGGCCGTGACGTGTTACGCGAGTGTGTGACAGTGACGTAGATGATGAGCCACGCGAGGCAGCAGCGCGTATGCGGTGTGGCGCCACTCGCACAGCTCTCTCCTTCGCCTCCCTGTTCTCTTGTGGCTAAATAGCCATCCCTCGACGTACCGCCATCTACCCCCTCAAACTCCTTGCGACGTTATGGTCTCCAGGTATTCGAGGAAGAAAGCCAAGTACACGTACGCGGAACGTAAGTAAAAGCACATAAGAAGTGCGCTTTAGCTGCACACTGCTAAAGTAGTAGCGGATCAGGCGTGCTCGGCGCGCTCACCGATATCCAGAAGGAGCATCGCAAGCATGTAGTCCATATGGCAACTCTCCGTGCCCACGGTAAAAGCCTAGACGTCACGCCTGCGTGGGTCGACGGAAGCTGACCATGCCCTCTGACGCAGTACGCAAGATGGCGGATACGCGCAAGGACAAGATGGGCCCGCAGTGGTCGCAGTGGGTTTCTCGGACTGTAAACAAACTGGTGCGTCTCTTACGAAGCTTACCCGGTGTTCCTCCGGAACTGAACATGGTCGCCCGGCGTGAAGGCGGACGACGGTATCCTGGACACTTCGGACCCGCATGGGAACGTCTCGCTCACGCCGGACGCGAAGAAGACGTACGTGCAAGGTCTAATTTACGTACAGATATGTGAGGTCATCGGCTTAACTCTATCAACAGCATCACGAAGGTCCGCCGTGAGTCTATGAGGCCCGGTGTAGCCGTCTCCCCGGTGGTTGAGCGGAAGATATGGAAGGACGTCACTAGACGGTTCTCTGGAGTCGGTGTCAAGCGTCCCAGGCGAAGATCGTCGGCTCTACAAGCATCCTCCACAGATCACGATGGGTGGGACGACGAGGATACCCCGCCGAAGAAGAGGCAGGCTCGAAAGTCCATTTCGAGGATGACCAAGACTGAGGTGCGGCGCCGAGGTCTCCCCGTGACGATGTGTATTGCTCAACAAGTCTATAGCTTGAGAACGAACTTCGCGATGCACTGAGGAGACTTCGGGAAGCCCAAAGGCTCCAACCGGTCAACGCCGAGGAAGTGACCGTTTTGCAGGAAGAGTTGTCAGACCGAAAGAAGGAAGTTGCATCGTTGCGTGAAGAACTTTCCCAACTGAGAGAACGGCCGCCGCAGGCAGACGACGCCCAAGTTACAGTCGGCACGTCGACCGCGATGCTTACCCCTCCCCCGTAGGTTTTTATTCGTTTGACAGATTGGGAGGTTATGAGTAATTTGAAATCGGTACCGTAGCACCAACGTGTCCCTGCCCTCCTCTCCGGACCGTTCAGATACTGGAGCACGCTCACGTTTGGCGGTGCATCGCGTCATCCGTACCCCGTCGGGTTCACTCGTCTCGAATTTGTCGAAGCAACCAACCCCGGAGCCGAGCGATGCGGGTTCGTACAGTACTGAGATAGATGAGCCGGCCTTCGCCGACGACATAGGGGACACATCGATGTCGTCGGCGTTCCCGGAGGTCAGCGAGGCCATCTTCCCCCGCCCTCCGGTGTCGCACGGCCTAGCGACGCCCGACTCTTCGCCTCTGCTTGTGGATGAAGAAGACTTCGGTCCGGACGTGGGTGCACAACTGGAGTATGCTCGCGGGGACGGCGACGTCTCGCGCTACGAAGTACAGATATGTCTTCCGCGTTCAATATAGCTGTACTAACATCCTTTGCAGGCGAACAAGCTCTCCCGCGAACTTGAGTCTCGATCCGGCGGGCTTGACTGGCTTCAAGAGGAGTACAGTAGCCTCCTGTTGGAGTGTGAGGAGCTCAAGAAGTCTATTGCCTCCCGTGACGATCGTATGCAGTCTTTGGAGGCCGACTTTCGTGAGAGGGGCGAAGAGCTCTCTAAAAGCAGGTCACAGCGCCTTGAGCTAGAGGGTGTCTTGACTACAGAGACGGCCAGGAGAAACGCGGCAGAACATGCCCTTAGGACGTTGCAGTTCGCACTAACCGCAGAGCAGGAGACAAACGCTCTCCTGGACGAACAGGTGTCGGCACTTGAAGACGAATGCAGTAACCTGCGCGAGCGGATCTCCGCCTTGAGCCATCAATCGAAAGGTCTTGCGGATGAACTCTTGGCAACGGGCTCGGATCGCGATACCTGGCGTGAAGCTCATCACGCGAGCGTGAGGAAGCTGGAGAACGCCACGGCAGAAATTGCGAGCATGAACAAGCAACTCCGTACCTCGCAGGGCGATTGCCAGATTTTCAAGCAAGCTCTGGAGCAGTCGGAGACAGATCTTGCTGAACGCAGTGCGCAACTGGAGGAGACCAACGCGCTCCTCGTGGGGGTCCAGCAAGAACTTGCTCAGGCCAGACAGGTGTTGGAGACTGGAATCGCTTCCCAGACTACAATGTCTTCCCGGATCGCGGAGTTGGAACATGACCTCGAGGGTGCTCACAAGCGAACCCGTGTTCTCAATATCGCGAAGGCCTCCCTTGAGCACGCGTCCGGCGACTTGCAAAACACCGTCGAGCAACTTCGCGGGGAGCTCTCTCACGCCAAGGCCCAGCTGAACACATCCAGCGCAGAGGTACAGCGGGCGCAAGACGTAATCGGGGATTTGCGTGCATCCTACGCACAGGCCCTATCAGACGCATCCACAGCCGCTGAGGAAGTGTCCGCGTTGAAGGTGTTCGTGTCAGAGCTCACGTTGACCGCCGACACGCTTCGCACGCAACTGCAGGGCACGGCAGTTGAGGCTGCGGGCCTGCGTAGGAGCATGGAAACGACGGAGGCGGCTTGTCGTGTCGCGGAGTCCGAACTAGTCTCCGTCAGGGCGAGTCGCGAACGACTGCTGTCCGACCTCGCCGACAAGACCGCACGGCTGTCGTCCTCGACTGAAGAGCTTGCCAAGGTTCGACGAGAGGAGGAGGAGGTACGTTGTCAGCTTGAGGCGTTGGAGGTGCAGCATGCCTCGGAGCTTGCCGTCAGCGCGGCGCAGAGGTTGGCGTTGGAAGACTCCTTGGAGACTGCTCAACATGCGGTGGTCGATCTTGAGACTCAGGGTGATCTGTTGAACGCCCGAGTCTCCGAGATTTTGATAGACTTGTCCACGGCCATTGCCGAACAAGAACGACTGTCAGCTAACCTCAAGGAGGAGACCAAAAACTCTGTTGCGCTACGAGAGGAACTAGAGGTAGCCCGGAGCGATGTACGGGAGGCGGAAGAGGAAATAGAGGAGCTAAGACAGGCGAAGGCCGAGGACGAAGCGAGCATTCAGAGCCTCAAGTCGGGATTGGCAAGGCTGCGCCAGTTACAGATGGACGCTTTGAATGAGGTGGATAGCAAGGTGCGTCAGCTGATGGGCTAAATATGAGCGTCCAAGCTGACCGTCATCGCAGATGATCTCCGCGCACACAGCACCGACGCCCGGGAGCCGGCGTCGAAGCACTATGGTGCCGCGTTTGATTACAGGGAACGGTGCATAATTTGCCTGACGACACGACTGGGAACGGTGGTAGACCGACGTCCCGGATGCGACAGATCTATTGTATCATACGACTTCTTATTCTCGCGGACTGAACATGCGGCCGCCATCTACGTGTACTGATCTATGCCTTAGGATATATATGATTGTATCATGGGATAACACGAGTAGGACGGACTCCACGAATATGATTTTTGACTCGAAGGTGTGACAGGATGTGATCAGGAGCAAGAGCCTCGTGGCGGGAGGCGACCAGACGCGGAGGGCGTCCAGTGAGGTATGTTGCCTTGACAATTGTCTTCCTCGACCTTTATTCGCAGCTCCCTCAGTGTAGAACCGCGACGATCCCCGACATGGCCACGCCTCGCGCGCCGCACGTTCCTAACCTCCCCGGCCATGTCGGTATCCACACGCGCTCCCGACTCGGGCGTATGCTACCCGCGAGAGGACGGCTTCGAGAGCCGACCAGCCTTTTCAAACGCAGACGTCCAAACTGAAGCTATTCGCCATAGCAATCTGGCTTCGAAGCGGGATGGTTGGCGAGTCCATAGAGATTGTGTGGTATTTCACTCAATGCTGTTACGACGACAGGCTCACCCGTCGACTCCTCGCAGTGTGCATTCGCCCTTTAGGCAGAAGCTTCCCAAACAGACTTCCTGCGCGCGAAACGGCCTTTTTATTGAGGGTGGTGGAGCTTATGTACGCCGGTTAACACGGCCCATAAAAGTGCGAGGATTCTTCCGCACATCCATAGCACCCACTGGCACCGTCGCCGATGTTCCGTTTGCCTACACACCTCAGCGAGTCTCTGGTGCCGCCCCCAGTCGGCCAGGTCCCGCAGTCGCAGCCATGGCGTGGCGCGCTCATCCTTCCGGCGTCTTCTCCACACCCATCCGCGCGGCCGCGTGAGATTTGGGTGACCGCCGCGGAGACGGAGAACGATAAGTAGGCTCTACCTCGGGTATGGTTCCACGATAATCACTAATATGTCTGTGCACAAGTAGTCGACAGGAGAATTGGCCGGCACGTTTTCAACTTCAGATCGTCCGTCGTCCCGGAATCTTGCGAGAGGTCCACGCCTGGCTGGCGCAGCTCCAGCCTGGACAGCTGTCCCGCTGCATGATCATGCCCGACAGGCTCCCCGGGGCCGCGGCGTCACGAGAGAATCAGACAAACTTCGAAGGCCTCGCAATCCGGCTTATTCAAGAAGATATGGTGAGATGGAGCGCACTTGTCTATTTCAATGATCAGCGTCGCTTACATTATTGTCTCCGTGTAGGTCGCGCTCGCCCCATGGAGCATCACCGAATCGTCCTCTCCTGGAGGGCTCCTCGTCTATCCTACTACCACAACCCACGCGCTTCTCGTCGGAATCGTCTTCTTGAACGTGGCCTTCCCAGAGTTCCTTGTAAGAATAGGTTCGCACAGTCCCACTACTGGTCCGTCCGGGGGGACCTCGCGGATGTACTCCGGCCAAATGCTCCCGCGACTCCAGCCCTTCCAACATTCTTCCTTCGAACCAGCTCCGCCCCCCATTTCCTCTGCAGCTCGGTACGGCCATGGCCAAGGGACTTCCGACCCGTCGAAGGGTGGGAGACGCAGCGGCTAAACTCATAGAAGCGGGAGCCGACTGATACGTTCTGCGAACCTTCGCATTCGTTTGTTTCGCATGTTTCTATTCCCTCATTTCGCCTGCCACCCGCCATCCACTTATCACATAGTAGTGTATTGGGCTGTTCCCATGGACTCGACGTTCATATTCCTCTTTACACTTGTAGCCATTCAAGAGTCCTCGCGCCCCGTTGCCCTTGTACTGTATCAATATTGCTCTTCCCTTTCTCACGAGATCCTCCTGCGCTTCCTCTATGCCGTTCATGCGGACTTCTTCGAACGCTTCTTCCGTGCCCTTTGTATCGTTAGCCTTGACGTTGTCCATCTTCATCGAAGCTTTCTTGTTCATATTACAAAACCCAGACGTACACAGATACCCAGTCGCGGGAGTCGAAGTATAAATAGAAGAAAAGTCCCTGCTCGCTCAAAATGCTATACACCCGATCTCTTCCACAACCTCTTCACGAGCACAAACGCGTCGCTCCCCTGGCTACACCCCCTCAAACTTGACGAGCCGCCGTTTCTTCGGGGGCGTTCCAGGTTCTTCATCTGTAGATTTGATCCGCCGCCGCCGCTTCGTGGAGTTGGATATGTCCCTCGAGTCACCGCCTCCGGCGTTCTCCTTTCCCGAGCCCATATCTTCCTCGCCTTCAGCTGCACTGTCATCTTCGTCCTCTTCGTCCACTGTGGGCGCGAGTTTGTTCTTGCTTCGGCCGTTCTTAGCGCGCTTCGAAGGCGCACGGCGTGACTTCTTGGGTGACGGATTGAACGGGCGGTCGTTCTTCACAGCCCATTCAATCTCGATGATCCTGTATTGCCCGAACCCGAGTGCACACACGTTCACGCAGCAGGTTTCGGCCCACACCCACGAGGACATGGGCAGACGCGAAGCATGCGCAGGACACGGGTGGAATGGGAAAGGGCAACGGGGAAGAAAGAGTCATATTAGTCAGCGCCGTGCGTCATGAGATATCATACAGGTGAAGACATTAGCAACAAAGTGTATCCACCTCTCTTTGAGCTTGACGTTGTCCGGAACGTACGTCTCGGCCTTGCGGTACAGCTCGAGCGCAACTTGTAGGTTGTTCCTGAGACGCTTGCATGGTCAGATTGCAACGGACAGTGAGGGAGAGGCTAGGATAGCGCACTTCTGAGTGTGTGCACGGGCTAGCGCTACGTACGCACGTCCCGTCTTCTTGCGTGAAATGGGAGACAGGACGTCGGAGAGGTGGGCCTCTTTATTGCCACGCTCGAATTTGCTCTCGAGTTCCTCGAGACGTTGCTTTAGCTCTTCATCATGGCTCTCCCGTTGCCTTAGCGATGGCGTGAGCAGCCCGTGCGGAAGTGACTGTAGTGAAGACGCCTGCTCGTCGTGTATGCTCATGCTTCCGCTCTGGCGTCGTGAGGTCTCTGCCTCGCGCTGCCGCTTCTCGCGCTCCTCGAGACGGCGGGCGACCTCGAGCTCGACGGCTTTGGCAATCTGCGTATACCATTGAGATCGGTGTTAGCGCAGAAGGGGGGGGCGAGAGCTGGAAGAGCCCCTTACACGAGCGTTAATCTCCTCTTCAGTGAGATGCGCGGGTACTAGGGGGAGGGTAGGGGTGAGCTTCTGTTCCAGTTTTGCAACGGGAGGTATGTTGGTGATTGACGTTCGTGGGGCAGTGGATGAAACGTTAGACATGCGGGGAACACGAGAAGGACGAGGACCAGCGGGACGAGTGGTATAAGACGACGCGGGTATTGAGCGGACGGCAGCAGGCTGGGTCGGGGCCGAAGATGGACCGGCAGCAGCATTGGCTGGATCGTGAGGTCAGTTAGCGAAAACGTTCGAGCGGCATTGAGATCACATTGATTAACGAGTGGCTTGTTCTGTATGTTCTTTGTACGGACCGCAAAGCTAGAGAGCCACGTGAGCGGGCCTTGTAAGGACGTACGAATAACTGGGCATACTTGAGCGTATTCAGGGTATCCTGCCGAAACTTCGTGCCGGGTGCGAGGTTGCAGATGAGGAGGCCGACCGAGTTGCCACCGAGCGCGTCTTGTAGGATACGAGTCAACTTAGAGTTTCGGTATGGAATTCGGTGCTGAGCAAGATGCGGTAAGAGCAAGAAATCGCTAGAAATGTAGAGCCGCCTACAGCACCCTGATTGAGTGCATGGACAACCTGTCCGAGGACACTCAATGACTTGTTGATGGCGGCAGACTCAGCCATGCGCGATGCGTCGTTGCCGGTAAGCTACAGCGATATTTCCATGTCAGTAGAGTGGTACTCAAAGCCAGCAGAGTGCCCACCTTGTTATTCTCAGACCCGGCGAGATCGACAAGGTTTAATTTCCCGGATAAAGCTATGAACAGAATTACACTACTGGAACATTGTTGATTCGACTAACACTTACTCAAGTTGTTCTCCAAATCTGACACAGTGACGTGGACGGTGAGAATAGCATGTGAGCGAGAGGAGACCGAGTTGAGATTAGTAGAGCCAACGGAACGTTGCTTATTCGCATCCCTGGCGTTAGGTGTGAGCTTGCGAAGTGCGCGATTGGAAGAGGGAATGCAAGCTCGTACGAAAATGCTTGTTCAAAGTCCTCGATAGTACTCAGGGGTAGCATGGACAAGTTGGCAACGAAGACCTGTCCATTCTCATTCTCACGGACGGGGAGCTTGACGGCCTTGCAGAGATATGGACTAATTGAGAGATGGAGGGATGAAATGAACCAACGGACGTACTGTTTCTCTGTCGACGAGGAGGTCGTAGACTTCATCCTTGTATATTTCCATGTAGGAGACTGCAAGAGAGACGCCGGCGTTTGGAGATTTGGTTCGACGGAAGATTTCCTGGATGCCCTCTTTAAGATAGCGGTAGAGAAGGGAGACCAAACGAAACAGACCTGCACAACACGAGGGATGATACCGGGTTGCTGTTTACTACCTTGCATGGTATGGGTCTTTCCGGATGATGTGACGCCGTACGCAAAGACTGTGACCGTCTGGGTAAAGGTCGGCAAGGGGTATGGCCGCGGAGAAATGAATGATACATACCATTCCGGAGAATGCGAGGTCGATGAGGGGTCTGACGTCGCGGTCAAATATCTCGGATTGGGAAGAAGACTCGTCATAGCAGGAAGAGAACCTGCGCTGGGTTAATCGTTGTTGATTGTACTGAGAAACAACATCATACTGACGGATACTTGAACGTTTGAGAGGAGTCACGGGGATTGTCGACGACAATAGCAGAGCCCGAGTCCGAGCGAAGGACGCGGATGGCGTTGTCGTGTTGCTCGCCCGGGATGGCGGGGCGTAGACGGGCTGCGATCCGGACGCGCGAGTACGACATCGTTGCTTACCAGGCCCGTTCTGGGACACCCGCCAACGAGAGATCACGGATTCGAGAGTAATAAACGAGTGGAGGTATTTGGCGCACGCCGGTGAGCAGATAGGGACAGAGGACAAAGGGCAGGATGAGTAGACGAGAGTGTGCTCGAGATGAACTTGACAACGCACCCGTGGTGCTGGCGTCTAATTGCGCTTCCCCGTTCGTGTCTTTGAACCGTGGGCAGCATCATGTGATCGCGTCCAACTCGGCAATGTGACCGCGCGCTATGCCACTGCACCTCAGAGAACTTGTTGGAAGTACACCACCGGGTGATCTTAAGGCGTAAATGGCATTGGGCGGTAGCACACTGTGTGGGCCTGATGGGCAATATAGCCACGATATCTTATCAACATGGGCGCTAGGTCATTGCTGCACACTGTAGCAGGACCCCCGATTATAGTAGGCGAACCTACATCAGGGCGACCCAGATTTGGCCCAAAATGTCTGCTAATTTTTGGCCATTTTGGGGGTCAAATGTCCGGAAAAAATTTGGCTTCCGCCCCCTTCGGGGGCCATTTGTCCGGACTTCCACTCAGGGTTCATGTCCAGACACGTATGTCTGGAACACATAAACAAGGTCTAAATTTCTGATGATCTATCCAGAAAAAACCGTCGAGAGTGCTGGGGCTAGACCAAGAACCATAGCGTCGAGTACTGGAAAGGTGAGGCTGATTTGTGGAACTGTGAGCGCAGCTGTGAGGCTGTTGGCACTGTTCAAGTGGTTGATGGTAAGTGCACATAGTAGTCTAGGGATGCCGGATTTTTAATGATCAACGGACCGTTCACTCTCTGTTAACTAGCAATACTTACTTGACTCCACGGAGTAAGCAAAATGTTATTAGCTGGTGATGTTAAAAGGTCAAGGGTAAGTAAGTGCAACAGGCGCTAACTAATTTGTCCGCCCATCTGATGTAGGTTGTCCAGCCCTGCGGTGTGATTTGTCTGCCTGTCTAAACAGGGTTGGTCGATGATTTGAGAACATTTTGTCCAGAAAAAATGTAGCTTGGGGGGTCTCTGGGAGGCCAAATTTGTCCGGAAATGCATTGGGGTCCCCCTACTATAATCGGAGGTCCTACTGTAGCCAGCTGTGTCTCAACCTTGTTTCGGCCCCCAAATGGTATTCGCCTGATATGCTGGCTCTCGAGGTTGATCCTGCCTCATCTCAGCATTTGAACTATGTTCTGCACTTTCCCACACACATTGCCAACTCACACTTATCATTGTGCGACCTCCCTCTCCAGCTCTCGAACAACATCCATCACACAACCAGTACCTGGTATGTTGCCCCGCATCCAGAAGTCATTTCGCACTGTGACCAGCACGGGCCCTTACAATCATACAAGGCCGTAAGCATATCAAGCTCCGCAGATGAATATAAGCCTTCTCAAGTGCTCAGTGACTGGACACCACTGCCCCCTCTGTTAGGTATAAGGCCCCGCTGTGAGTTGGTATTCTTGGCTGCTCAAGACGAAGGATGCATACTAATCAGTATTTCTGCAAAAGTCTGGCGGTCTGACATGCCTGGCCAAATCTGGCTCAGATGCGCACCATTAGGTGCCTGCATCACCCATCCTGCTCACATCTCAGCTTTATAAAGTCTCATTGGGCAAATGAGTCTTCTTTTTGCCAGGGTTACTTGTTTTCATGTTTTTGATCAGAATTAGGATTTCAGACTGATCAAAAACCCCTCTTGACGCTCTACCACCACCTGCCAGACTTGGTGGAAGAGGGCCATGTCTGGCAGGTACGATTGATGATGAAGTGGGATGATTACATTTGACTTTATGCCCACTGATACTATACACATAGCAGCCTGGGACACTGCTTCAAATGTAGTTTGATTATGCTAATGGTCCAACTTGCACTAGCAATTGCATTTTTTCACTTTTACGATTGATGAGGAACGAAGAAATCATTTCTTATGGGATGACCTCTGTGCCAGGTCGCATTACGCCAATCGATCCTCGTGGGAAAATATTTTCAAACCCAGCTAATCCAAGTAAGTCTCAAAATAAGCGCCATATACAACATTTCTTACCCACCAACACCCAGCCTGGGGTTAGGGCCAGTTTCCACTACAAATCTTAGGGTTAGCCCTTCAACCACTACTTACCTGTGGCTTATTGCTACTTACCACTTATGATGGGGCATCCTGGGCACTTATTTGACCCTCTGGAGCGCTGCACATGCCTGGCTTAGGATCACATGATCTTAAGACTGTACTGGGGTGCAAATGTCAGTAATTCCTGGTTCTTGAGTTTGTTAGTAGGCCAACTAGGATGAAAATTTTTATGAGTAACAATATTAAGAATATGCATCTAATGAAGTGTTGATATCAATACATTAGTAAGCTAACAAGGGCAAGAATCCGGATTTACTGCCTATAACTCTGCTGTGGCTGAAACTTCTTTGCCTCATAACTTGGGCGGTTTCTATCCAAATGGTGAGTTTGAAATCTCGTTAGAAAGGTATTCGGAAGCTGAATCCATCTATACTGTCGCGGAATTACTAACAGAGCTTATGTGAACGGTATTACTGATTATATCACAGAGCTCAGGTATAATAATATTGTTGCATGTGTAGCTCATTCAATATTGAAGGTAAATACATGGGAATTGTACCAACAGATAGGCATAATGCGCAGCTTTCGAACGGTATATTACATGCACCACATTGGTGAAATAGCGACAGAGATAATCCAGTAGGAGTGCCAAAGTGGCTGGTTCAGTAGTGATGTGCTGACTGCGCACCCAGTTCTTGGCCAAATGGCTTCAAACAAATCGCGATCTGTGCGCATTCCAAATGCGAACACAACGCACCCACACGCGCAAGATTTGGATGAAATTAAGGGGTAGTAAAGTGCGAAACATTGGTATCCCTGGGAGAAATACTCAAATAGACACTTTATGAATGATCGCATTGCAATGTAGACAACACAGATGGATAGGGGAGAGCGAGAGCTTTAAAACGGTATATTACATGCCCTACTTTGCATGAAAAGTGACAGAGATAATTCAATAACAGTGGCCCCTAAAGTGCAAAATAAGCGCCCTAACGTGCAAATTAAGCGCTGGCTGGCACGATGGACTTAGCCAGGCTATCATGCCAGCCAGCGCTTTTTTTACCATCACATGACTCCTCTTTTAAAGTGCCAATACCAGGGATTGAACCCGGGACCTCCGGAACCCAAGTAATCCAGTCTCCCATATTTATCACTGCCCCATCAGCCCTTTCATTTCCTTGCCCCTTATCTCCCCATATCATGTCTCCTGCCTCTGATAAGATCTGTCCCGGCCATCTGGGCGCTTTTTTTGTTATCTGCCCCCTCCGGAAATGGCAGCTGGCTGGCTTAGCAGCGCTCCGCTGGCACATCCTGCCCAGCCCACTGCTTATCCAGTTCTTGGCCAAATGGCTTCAAACAAATCGCAATTTGTGCGCATTTTGAACACAAACAAAATGCATCAAAGAGCGTGGGAATTGAGGCAGTTTAAGAGGTCGTAAAATGCGAAATACTGGTACCATCTGGGTGAATACTGACAACTGTACACTCAAAGACACATGTGAAGACACATAAGCAGCACCATGTGATAGAGGGATGTAAGGGCTTTCTTTTGATGTCTAACATGTCCTACATTGGCTTAGATCTGAGAGATGTAATCCAGTAAAAGTGCAAAATGGGCACTGGCTAGCATCATCTGAGAGTATATAGCACCTCATTGGACTCATAATTCTGGGCTCTACTCAATCATAATGGGTCCCAAGCATGAGACAACATTTTAAAGATGAAAAAAATGTGATTTATAGTGATATGTTAAACCCTTGGCACAATCAAACTGCATTTGAAGTACTGTCTCTGCTGTGTGTATAGTATCAGTGGGCGTTAAGTGAAATGTAATGATCCCACTTCCTCATCAATCGTACCTGCCAGACATGGCCCTCTCCCACCAAGTGGAAAATTTGTGTCATGTCTGATGACCATGACCATTCAATAGAGCTCAGGATTATAAATAAGGGAATATTATACCCTCTCAGATTATGCCAGCCAGTACTTATTTTGCACTTTTACTGGATTATATCTCTCAGATCTGAGCCAATGTAGGATATGAAAAGAAAGCCCTTACATCGCTCTATCACATGGTGCTGCTTATGTGTCTTCACATATGTCTTTGAGTGTACAGTTGTCAGCATTCATCCAAAGGGGACCAGTACTTTGCACTTTACCACCTCTGAAACATCATAAATTCCCACGC
Organism: Trametes meyenii; assembly: GCA_022606255.1. Lineage (NCBI taxonomy): Eukaryota > Fungi > Basidiomycota > Agaricomycetes > Polyporales > Polyporaceae > Trametes > Trametes meyenii. The sequence continues at coordinate 89,506 of JABYQG010000014.1, read as the reverse complement.
TCTTTGTTGCATTTTGTTTGTATCATAAATGCGCACAAATCACGATTGGTTTGAAGCCATTTGGCAACAAACTGAGTGTGCAGTGAGCTGGACAAGATGTGCCACCAGATCACTTTATTAATATTCACCCAGATGGTACCAGTATTTCGCATTTTACGACCTCTTAAACTGCCTCAATTCCCACGCTCTTTGATGCATTTTGTTTGTGTTCAAAATGCGCACAAATTGCGATTTGTTTGAAGCCATTTGGCCAAGAACTGGATAAGCAGTGGGCTGGGCAGGATGTGCCAGCGGAGCGCTGCTAAGCCAGCCAGCTGCCATTTCCGGAGGGGGCAGATAACAAAAAAAGCGCCCAGATGGCCGGGACAGATCTTATCAGAGGCAGGAGACATGATATGGGGAGATAAGGGGCAAGGAAATGAAAGGGCTGATGGGGCAGTGATAAATATGGGAGACTGGATTACTTGGGTTCCGGAGGTCCCGGGTTCAATCCCTGGTATTGGCACTTTAAAAGAGGAGTCATGTGATGGTAAAAAAAGCGCTGGCTGGCATGATAGCCTGGCTAAGTCCATCGTGCCAGCCAGCGCTTAATTTGCACGTTAGGGCGCTTATTTTGCACTTTAGGGGCCACTGTTATTGAATTATCTCTGTCACTTTTCATGCAAAGTAGGGCATGTAATATACCGTTTTAAAGCTCTCGCTCTCCCCTATCCATCTGTGTTGTCTACATTGCAATGCGATCATTCATAAAGTGTCTATTTGAGTATTTCTCCCAGGGATACCAATGTTTCGCACTTTACTACCCCTTAATTTCATCCAAATCTTGCGCGTGTGGGTGCGTTGTGTTCGCATTTGGAATGCGCACAGATCGCGATTTGTTTGAAGCCATTTGGCCAAGAACTGGGTGCGCAGTCAGCACATCACTACTGAACCAGCCACTTTGGCACTCCTACTGGATTATCTCTGTCGCTATTTCACCAATGTGGTGCATGTAATATACCGTTCGAAAGCTGCGCATTATGCCTATCTGTTGGTACAATTCCCATGTATTTACCTTCAATATTGAATGAGCTACACATGCAACAATATTATTATACCTGAGCTCTGTGATATAATCAGTAATACCGTTCACATAAGCTCTGTTAGTAATTCCGCGACAGTATAGATGGATTCAGCTTCCGAATACCTTTCTAACGAGATTTCAAACTCACCATTTGGATAGAAACCGCCCAAGTTATGAGGCAAAGAAGTTTCAGCCACAGCAGAGTTATAGGCAGTAAATCCGGATTCTTGCCCTTGTTAGCTTACTAATGTATTGATATCAACACTTCATTAGATGCATATTCTTAATATTGTTACTCATAAAAATTTTCATCCTAGTTGGCCTACTAACAAACTCAAGAACCAGGAATTACTGACATTTGCACCCCAGTACAGTCTTAAGATCATGTGATCCTAAGCCAGGCATGTGCAGCGCTCCAGAGGGTCAAATAAGTGCCCAGGATGCCCCATCATAAGTGGTAAGTAGCAATAAGCCACAGGTAAGTAGTGGTTGAAGGGCTAACCCTAAGATTTGTAGTGGAAACTGGCCCTAACCCCAGGCTGGGTGTTGGTGGGTAAGAAATGTTGTATATGGCGCTTATTTTTAGACTTACCTGGGTAAGCTGAGTTTGAAGTCAAGATTCCCATGGGCTCAATTGGCGTAACGCGAGCTGGCGCAGAGGTCGTCCCATAAGAAACAATTTTTTTGATCCTCATCAATCATAATTTTTCCCATGCCTTGACCTCATAGGGGGAGGAAGAGATGTGCGGTACTCTCTGGCACTGGAGCTTAGACAGCCTATAGCTAGCTTTTCCATAGCTTTGAGCATTTGAGATGTCCTTTTCTCATTAACAACCAGTCCCCAGACCGGCCAGCACACCACCGACTTTGAGCAGCTTACCAAGCACCTGTGAACTGGCAGGCACAGCAACACAAAAAACGAGAGTGAAAAAGCCCACTGCCTCGCAAGAAGCGTGGGTGGAAGCAGAGCAAGTTATACCTGACCTGCAGACTGCAAAGGACTTCCTTCACAGTGCTTAGGCAATGGCAGGGATAGGGATATTTTCACGGATTTTCAGCAATATGCTTAGGGATCACAGATACAGATACTCATTCTGTGTATCCACAGGAAATCTGTATCCGTGCTGGGGATATCCGTACCCGTGCACGGATGTTTGAATTTTATTGTATTATATCATAATATAAGCTATATCTAATGTTACTGGCCTCCCAAACTCACCAGACCAGCCAGTTTCCAAATCTAGCTGTAAGAATACCGTAGAGGGGCTCTGTCCCCTGTATCCCGCAAGTACTCTGTACCAGGCTTGGATTGCTCGGCGTACTCGAAGGATGGTGGGGGTAGAGTTCTCTACCCCACCAGGCACCTAAGGCCCGAACCTTGGGTCGCTGTACGCGTAGATAATACAACGATTAATCTAATCTATCGGGCGCTAAGGCCCTGATAAGTCCTTGGAAGGACTTAGACTGGCTGTCGGAGGCTCACTGGCCTCCTCGAGCATGCTCCGCGTGTGGTATAATGAATGTAGAACTGCACCATCACGCGCAGTTCTTACACTCTCCCCCTTTAGACCCGTTACAGGCCTGGGAGTAAGTAATACTCATGATGGAAAGGCTACAACTTGGAGTAGCGTTAACACAGTATAAATACATCGGTACCCAAATGCTGTGCTCATCCGGGGCCGTGGTACGGGGGGGTACTGAGACCACCATTGGTCTGGGGTGGTAGCGTGGACCATGCACTGGTTGAAGAGGTAGAAGGGATGTCAGAGCGTCCCACACCCGGGGTGTACGCCCGCGATGGGGGCATGCCGTCCGGGTGGGTGGTCGTGGTGGTCACGAAAATTGAGGACGCTGAGTGTCCTGGTCTTATAAATCACCGCGTGTCGCGTGTGACTTGAAGGGGTGCCGCGGTGGCACCGCGCGCTAATACAACAGATTAGGGACATTGAATGTCCCATTCACTCGACAAGCACGCTGAGCATGCGATGCCAGACTCGCCTTAAGTGGTCTGGTCCATGTCGTCATTTTGTGGTTGGGGCCCTGAGGGCCCCCCTTGAGGTTCTTGATGCGCCTCGTTCTCGTTAGACGAGGCAATGGAGGAGATAGGGTTGGGCATGGACTGCCCGGACCCTTGGGTTTCTATGGCTGCTAGAGCAGCCAGGGATGCAGCCACCGTTACAGGTGGTGGAATGGGAAGGGTCCCGAAAGAGACCCCGAGCGACATTATGGAGGGCACCGTGACGACGTCGACTGTGTCATGGATACCTTCAAACAGCAGATTGGCCTGGTTGTGATCAAGCCCATGGAAATGGGCTCGCGTGTGGTACGTGGGTGGTTGCAGACACTCAGCGTGTGCGATGGTGATGCCGCGGAATGTGTACCAGTACGCAACGTGGAACAACGTCAGAGCGTCGGTGCTCATGTTGTTCAGGTAGAACGCATGAGTGTAGGGGCCTTGGGGCACTAAGTGCCACGCATTAGGATATAACGGTAAAGGCCAGGGACGGCCAGCAGCACTCCAGAGATGTGGATCCACTGGGCTCTTTCAGCCTGCGGGTGGCTGCGGTGCACTGGGTGGCGTTGGAGTGTATACAACTCCACGCTTTCTAGAGTGGGGTCACCATTCGCCTTGCAGGCCATCCAGGCCGGAATCCAGTCGTGATACAACGACATCCATGCTCAGATGTCCTCCGTGGGAGATTCTACTCACGGCTGTGCATGCCGTGGACCGTCCAGAGCATGGACAGGACAAGTGCCATGGAGTCGTAGTAACGACCCAGTTGGTGGGGGCAGGTGGGCCATGGAGGCTGGTTCCAGCCCGGGTGGCGTGTAAGCTGCTGGTCGCTCGCCAAATGGTCGTCGGTTGGGGTTCCACCATGCACTGGCGAGGGTGCGGAACCCTATTACACCCGTCAGAGCAGGGTTGGCACCCACTTGCTGAATCAAGTGGATGATGCGGTGGCACGCCTGGCCCATGTCGTGCTCAGCCGCACTCAGAAGGTTACGAGCATCTTGCTCCGTAACCAGCACAAAATCGTGCCAGTGCTTGCACAGACGAGGATCAGAGTCCTCGGGGACCTGCAGAAGGTCATACGGCCAGTCGGGGATCAGTGGACGTGGATCCCGACTCGAACTGGGGTCGGACCTTGAAGGTCCTGGGGGAAATGGAATCCCCCATCGAGCATTGCGGTACTGCTGCCGCGATGTCTTTTTCTGGATCAGGTCGTGATCCACGACGGGTTCCTCGTCCTCGCCGGAGAGGTCCTCAAAGTCCGTGAATTCCACCAACAGACGTTGAGATGACCCCTCCGTGGGTCGTGAAGAGCTTGAGGGGGGCCCCATCATGGGCCCAAACCCTTCATTGTAATCACAGGGGTGCGATGGCCCTGCCGAGGATGAGGGCCCCGAGTGCAAAGACTGTGGCCTATGAGGGCTCGCATCTCGCTCGGGTTGCCTTGACCTCACTAGCGGCCGGTATTGGGACTCAGGAAAGTCCGGGTGCATCAACGGCACCATCCTCACTTGATTGGGCCTCGACTGCCCCTTCCGTTCGCACTCACGTGCTTCGTCCTTCAAGCGGTCTCGTTCTGACTGGTACCAGTCCATCTGTTGACGGACTGAGTCCATCTCACGCCGCTCCTTGTGGAGCTCATGCTCCAAATCGTTGATCAGTCGTGCCTGGTCCTGGCCATGCTTCTCAGCTTCCTCCAGATGCTGCTCGAGTTCATGACACTGAACGTCATTCCCTCCCCCTCTGGAGCGTGTCTGCTCCTCGAAATACGCCCAGAACTGCGTCTGGAGCTGCGTCTGCACGGACGTCAATGCGTCCCGGAATGACTGCTCCCCCATTGCGGTCTGGTAGTGCCACAAGTAGTCGGCACAGATGGCACACCCGACTTGGTGTGCCACCAGCAGGTGTTGATGGGGCACTGCGGCCCAGGTAAGCCCAGGAATGGGCATGATGGGGGGCATCCCCAGCGGCATGGGCAATGGCACGCCCGATCTTGATGATGAGGGGTTGGTCACGGTTGTGACCTAGGTTGGGTTTTGGAAAGGTACGGCTACACTGTACGGATGTGCGTATGCGTGCGTGTACCCACCTTGTGCTGCCGGGTTCAGAGGGGCATAGCCCTGTGGGTACCCTGGCGCAGGTTGGTTTTGGGGCACCTGGAATGGCGCAATGTACGGGGGGTACCCTGGGGCAGAGCCCGAGGCCCCCGTGCTCCCTTGCGATTCCGTTGCAGCCGTTGGCTGCTGGTTTTGAGTGGCGGGCTGAGCCGCTGGGTCCACGACCATGTTGGTCGGGGTGCTGGTACTGGTGGGTGCGGTCATCGCGATGGTGGTGGGGCAGGGTGGTGAGGTGGTGGGTAGTTTTTGCTGGCACGTTGTGCTGGCTGATGAAGGAGGAGCTAGGTGGTGAGCTCGCCGCTAAGCATGACGAGCTCGCTAGCGCCCGCTGAGCTCCAATCTGAGATTGGGCCCAGACGCCCGTGGACGCGACACGTTGTATTTCAGTCTCCCGACGCGACGTGTCTAATTATGATGCTACGCGTCATAATCTTGTGACCCGTCCCCTATGGGCGCTTCGGACTTGGCCGTTGACGCGGCCCTCAGTTGTGGCTTGACTATGGCCACCAAGTGCCAAGGCACCTGTTATGGTGCCTTGGTGGCCATTCCGCAGCCTCCGCTCGCACCCATCGCGGTGCCAGACTTGGTTTTCTTGAGGCGGGGCAAGGCCCGCCAGGAGGTCACCCCCATCAACCAGCAGTACTCGTCAAGTGCTGCCAGTTCCTTACAATGCTCGTAAGGCTCCCAGGTGTGATCTCCTAGGGTCCACCTTATGTGGAAAAGGCATTTATTGCCTTGCCATTCATGGCCGACAATCTCGTTGACCATCCATTCAGTGGAGTCATCGACTCCGAAATCGTAAAATGCGCGTGCTTCACGCTTGGGAAACAATGCATCATCATTGGCTTCATGCCTCCTTAGTAGGGAGACATGGAATCGAGGATGGATCTTCCGTTCTCTCAGTTCCTGAGGGAGTTCCAGCACATAGTTCGACGTGCTGGGATAGGCTTCAAGGACCTTATATGGTCCTATGTACTTGGGCACCAGCTTTCTCGTGCACCCCTTTGGGATGGACAGTTCCTAGTGGACAAGTACATGAGGTCTGTGACCTCAAACTCAGGCTCAGCCTGTCGATGTTTATTGGCATGATATGCCTGGGATATTCTGGCCTCGATGATGGCATCATGGGCCATTTCAAGGTTGGCTACTGCTCACTGCACGAACTCACGTACTCCTGGGAACAGTGAGTCCATCTTGATCCCGCTCATAGATTGGGGTAAATACCCATAATTGAGCTCAAACAGGGCGAAGCCTGTAGTAGAGCTGATGGCCGAGTTCATCGTGAACTCAGCTAGCGGAAGTTTTTCGTACCAGTCCAGCTGGTTGGGTGAAACCATCGCCTGGAGTATTTGGGTAACCGAACGTATGGTATGTTTGCTAAGTCCATCCGTCTGTGGATGGAAGGATGTGAACATGAGCTACGATTGATGAGGAACGAAGAAATCGTTTCTTATGGGACGACCTCTGCGCCAGCTCGCGTTACGCCAATTGAGCCCGTGAGAAAAATATTTTCAAACCCAGCTTATCTAGGTAAGTCCCAAAATAAGCGCCATATACAACCTTTCTTACCCACCAACACCCAGCCTGGGGTTAGGGGCAGTTTCCACTACAAATTTTAGGGTTAGCCCTTCAACCACTACTTACCCTTGGCTTACCACTACTTACCACTTATGATGGCGCATCATGGGCGCTTATTTGACCCTCTGGAGCGGTGCACATGTCTGCATTGGGATCACATGATCACAAGGCTTTACTTCCATATAAAAGTCAGTAATTCTGGGTTCTTGAGTTTGTTAGTGGGCCAACTAAGATGAAAAATTTTATGAGTAACAGTATTAAGAATGTGCTTATTATGGAGTGTTGATATCAGTCAATTAGTAAGCTAACAAGGGCAAGAATCCGGATTAACTGCCTATTACTCTGCTGTGGCTGAAACTTCTTTGCCTCATAACTTGGGCAGCTTCTATCCAAATGGTGAGTTTAATACCTCGTTAGAAAGGTGTTTTGAAGCTGAATCCATCTATAATATCGCGGAATTACTCCCAGCTCCTATTGGACCGGTATAAGTGCTTCTATCACACAGCTCAGGTATAATAGTATTGTTGCATGAGTAGCTCATTCAATATTAAAGGTAAAGACATGGAAGTTGTACCAGCGGACGGACATAATCCGCAGCTTTCGAACAGTATACTATATCCACCACTTTGGTGAAATAGCGAGAGAGATAATGCAGTAGGACTGCCAAAGTGTTTGTCTCAGCAGTGATCTGCTCACTGCACACTCAATTCTTCTTCAAATCTCTCCAAACAAATCGTGATCTGTGCGCGTTCAAAACGCGAACAAAACACACACACACACGCGGAAAATTGAAGGCCATTAAGGGGTAGTAAAGGGGAAAACACTGGTCTGACTGGGAGAAATACTCAAATAGACACTTCATAAATGATCACATTGCCATGGAAATAACACCAGCGGATAGGGGAGAGCGAGAGCTTTCAAACGGTATATTACATCACCCACTTTGAAGAAAAACCGACGGAGATAATCCAGTAAGAGTGGTCAATGTGGCTGAAAACAAACAAAGCACAAGCAAAATGGCACGAAACACTGTTTCATCGTATCGTGCCATTTTATTATGCTTTGTTTGTTCTCAGCCACTCCCCTAGGGGCCACTGCAGCCAGTGGTCGACTTTTCTTAATTTGGCATGGGCCAGGATTGAACCCGGGACTTCCAGGACTGAGGCAATCCAGTCTCCCACACTTACCACTACCCCATCAGGCCCTTGATTCCCTTGCCCCTTATCTCCCCATATCATGTCTTCTGCCTCTGATAAGATCATTCCCGGCCATCTGGGCGCTTTTTTTGTTATCTGCCCCCTCCGGAAATGGCAGCTGGCTGGCTCAGCAGTGCTCTGCTAGCACATCTTGTCTGGCTCACTGCTCACCCAGTCCTTGGCCAAATGGCTTCAAACAAATCACATTTTGTGCGCATTTTGAATGCAAACAAAGTGCAACAAAGCGCGTGGGAATTGAGGCAGGTTAAGAGGTCGTAAAATGCGAAATACCGGTACCATCTGTGTGAATACTAACACAGTGATCTGGTGGCACATCTTGTCTAGCTCACTGCTCATTTAGTTCTTGACCAAATGGCCTCAAATAAATCGCGATTTGTGAGCATTTTGAATACAAATAAATTGCAACAACAAGCATGGGAATCCATGAGGTTTGAGAGGTCGTAAAATGCGAAACACTAGTCCCCTTTGGATAAGTACTGGTAAAGTGATCTGGTGGCACATCTTGTCCAGCTTACTGCTCATCCAGTTCTTCACCAAATGGCCTCAAACCAATCGCGATTTGTGTGCATTTATAATACAAACAAAATGCAACAAAGAGCGTGGGAATTGATGACGTTTAAGATGTCGAAAAATGCGAATTACTGGTATCATCTAGATGAATAATAACAACTGTACACTCAAAGACACATGTGAAGACACATAAGCAGCACCATGTGATAGAGGGATGTAAGGGCTTTCTTTTGATGTCTAACATGTCCTACATTGGCTTAGATCTGAGAGATGTAATCCAGTAAAAGTGCAAAATGGGCACTGGCTGGCATCATCTGAGAGTATATAGCACCTCATTGGACTCATAATTCTGGGCTCTACTCAATCATAATGGGTCCCAAGCATGAGATAACATTTTAAAGATGAAAAAAATGTGATTTATAGTGATATGTTTAACCCTTGGCACAATCAAACTGCATTTGAAGTACTGTCTCTGCTGTGTATAGTATCAGTGGGGATCAAGTGAAATGTGATGATCCCACTTCCTCATCAATTGTACCTGCCAGACATGGCCCTCTCCCACCAAGTCTAAAAGTTCGTCGACCTTCGCCTGGAACTGAGGAGCTTCAAGAACGTCCAGGACGGCATTGTACAGACCGAGTGTGTCACATGCAGTCTTGCTCTTAGTAAAAAGGTCTTGCCGTCTGAGAGTGCGAAGGCGAGCTAGCGGAGCAAGGATCAGCATTAGAAATGGAGTCAAGTTATCATTAGGCCCATACCTGCGCAGCAGCATAAGCAATGGACGGCTTCGTGACAACAGTCATGCCGTAGTTTGCTGCGTTGCCAGAGCGCGTCGCAAGCTTCGTATCCTCCGGGTTAGAGTGGTCTATGCCGTCCTCGTGATCACCCTTGGCAGATGACGGTGATGTGAAGATGTGGCAGTATGTCTGATTATCCTTTCAGTCAGAGATGTAAACGTGTACAAACCAAAGCACTTACACGGAGGAGATACTCTCCCTGCAAAAAGCCCTCCCATGGAACGTCCTTGTTGTAGACCGAACCAGCATAGAGGAACGCTGGCCAATGTGAACCATTGATATGATTCCCATCAATGGTGGCCGTATGGTTGAGAAGGCTCTGGCGCACACTAGAGCCATGCACGAGTCAACGTAAGAGCTAGCTGGGGGTGGTGCTTGACATACCTGTCATCACGCCAGTCGAGCATCACCGGGCAGAGTAAGCGGCCGGTTATGTTGTGACGAAAGCCACGGCCATGTTTGCTGTCCCGCTCGAGACCGTTCGTAACGGCGGGGTTGGACCGATTTTTGGCCTTGATCCAGTCTATGATAGCTCCCCGCAGTGAGCGAGTATCATCAGACTTGGCGCCACTGGCACCGAGCTGTAGCTGCAGCATCCGTGACTGATGAGTTACGAAGCTAGAGATAATATAAGAACAGAAAGGCACACCGAACCAGCGAAGTCATCTAGCCACTTTTGAATGTCTTCAACCATGGGTTCATGATTGTCAACCATTATAGCAAACGTCGGAACAAGCTTGACGAGAGCCTGAAAACCGTCATAGCGACGATTCTCGCTGGTACAACCATTTGTCAGAGCAGACATGACATCAATAGGCAGGAAAACGCACAGAGAACTAAACCTGTTTGCGCTTTCCTCCGGGTCACGTATGAGTCCAACTGTAATAATACTGGCAGGATGGTCGAACATGGCGATAGTGCGGACAAAGTGCCGGCCAAAACGAACGAACAGCGAGTCTTGATGGCCTGTTTTGGGCTTGCGGCGACCAGAAACCCCGACAGAGACGAACTCGGTAGGAAGCAGGCGTTTGGCAGGTGTGGTAGTAGGAGAAGGATTAGAAGCAGTAGAGGAAGGAGTCTGAACACGAGAAGTGCTGGGGGATTGAGTCACAGACATCGTTGAAAGGTTGGGATGGGGAACGTTGAGTCCGGTAGTCGTTCCCGTATTTGTACACTGTCCGCCCTGTCGGAGTGCAAAGCGGTTGAACGGAAGGCCTGGGCTGTTCGTAGCTGAGGGGAGGATGGTCTAAGTTTGTGTCAGATTCAGGAAATGGGGTTGAACTCACAGCGACAGAGGGGCAATGCCATGGTCCCCGTGTCGGGCTAATCGCGGTCTCACTCTTGAACGACAGCGCTATGATTTCTGCTCACTGAGTGGATTGTGCGGGAAGTATCGAGACCTTCAGCAAAGGGAGGCAAGGCATGTCGACTAGATATGTGAGATGTTATGGTAGGCTATCAGGGAACTTGGTCAAGTGGACTTGAGATGATGCCAGAGAGAACGTCGTTCAACTCCGAGTCGTCAGTGAACACTCGGAATAGGCGCTCAATGCGGTGGTGTATCGCCTATTTTGGCAATTAGCGCTTAAACTGGGTGCAGAGGCCCCACTTGCCGTTTGCTCTCCCCATTTCCAGGCATAAATTGCTAAGGAAAAAGAGTCACATAGTTGTATGTACATCTGTATTTGCTTCAAGTAGACATCAAAATCGACCAACTTGGTCAAGAACTGCGGCCTTGACAGCTTGATTCGTTCAACGACCATGAAGTGCAGGAAGCCAAGTCTTCAGATAATATTTCTTGTATTTATTTGTTCAAAAGCTGACGCTCTGTGCGAGCACTGTATAGATATAGAGATATGTATAATTACTACATCTGTTCCTCAACAGGATCGTCTTCATCACTGTACTGATCCTCCTCACCGTCTAAGATACCAGTTAACTCCAAGTCCATAGATATGACCGCACCCAGATCATCTTCCGTCTCCGCAGGTTGCCCAAGTAGGGCTAGGAATTGACCCCCGAGTTGAGTAGCAAGTGCTCGATGCCCTACGCCCCCTCCTAAATAGCACATGAGCATATCACGATCAACAAATCTACGGAGGGAGAGCAGTTCTGAGCACCCAAATTATCATAGACGAAAGCTAGTCATAGTAGGTACTTACCGATTGACGTAGAACCTTTCCCAGTCATCGCTCTCGCCAGATGGTCGCGCGATCTTGGAGTATCCTAGGAGCCTTGAAGTTTGCCCCTCCGCAAATGCAGGTATGAGATGGCAAGCGCAAATGACGTCCCCTGGGTCCACGAACCCGAATGCATCAGGATCTGTATCAGGGACAAAACCAATTTGATCAAGACGTCGATGGGTCCAACCAGCTTGCCACTCATGGTTGTAACCAAACCAGCGGACAAATAGGAACTCCATACGGTGGGGTGTCGCCACCAAGGAGTTATCAACTTGTAGATCAATGACGTTGGCGTGATAGATCCTGAGGACCTGAGCATACCAAAAGATGTGCTGTGGTGCATGTTCTTCTTCCGCTAATGCATCCGGGTCCTCATTGGCTAGGAGCATGACATAGCACCGGTCAGTAGACGGATTGATAAGATCCTGCCCATGACGGATATCGTATGTTGTATAGTTGATTCGCAGAAGTTGGTGGCTGTAGATGTGCTCATTTTCGATAACCAGGTTGCGCCGGTCAGACTCATTGAAGTTGGCATCAGTGGCATTGCGATTATGACGGGTGCGAGCGAGAAGATGTGTCTGCAGCTTGAGAATGAAGTCCTGAAATCGCAATATCAGCCCTGTTTGAAACTTTGAGGATGTGAGAATGCAGTGATTTCTACCTTGATTGCACGATCACCACAATGCTGGTGCACATAGTGCGAGAGGTAGATGTGATTTCTCTGCGACTTTGCTATATGGTGGTGATCTGATTCCGGGAAAGGGGCGAGCTCTGATTCAGAATTGGGGGGACCACCAGCAGTACTGGCAGGCACTACGGATCCTGCACCGGCATCTATAGCTGTGGTAGTGTCCGATGTCAGGCCCATAAACGAGGTCGTATCAGAGCAAACGGAATAGATACCTAGAGCGTTCTTGATCTGCTGCAAATGCTCTTCTCGACGTTCGATGTCGGTGAGCTGTGTAGTATAGTCCTTTTTGCTTGTGCGCTCAAATCGCCGCTTGACCGTGCGATGCTCAAGCTCACACTACATTTGATGACACATTTTGTCAGTGGCAGGCAGAAAGCGTTCACGAGAGACTCGGAGATAAATTGTGTTAGGTACGTACGTTCTTGGTGGAATATGAATCTAAGGTGCCTATATGACGAATCGAAGATGTGTAGTCCCCAAGCGAGTGAAGCTTGTAAGTATGAAGACTATACTCTTTTTTGGCACCACTACGATTGAGGGGATTACGGTCTTCCAAGGTGGGCGTGCCAGTAGTCGCTGGTGGTTGTTGACTCATCGGAGGAACATCAGAAGTGGTGTGCTGCTTTTGTCGAGCCTGACGTCGGACACGTGCCGCGACCTCCTTTTGTAGTTTGACAGTGTTGTAGGCAGCGCAGGTGACTCGCTTGAAGTGGCGCAATGCCTTGCCGTACTCAGTGAGAGCTTTGTCGGTGAGGTGTGTTGTTGATTCAGTGTGGAGATGGAACTTGTGCATCCCGTGTAACTGTGCCGACAGGAAAACAACATCTAAAACGATGCTGTTGTGTGGCTCCGGAAGAAGTCGATCGACTACAGGAAAAAAGCACTAACATAATGCAGGACATGAGTTCGTTCTGTTTAAACTAATGATAGTACATTAGAATAGGCGCACCTGCAACGAGTCTTCAAAGTCATGAGCAGCAAACTGCTTCATCTCTGCCATGTTTGAATTGAAGCGATGGATTATGTCAAGCCCAAAAGTCGGTACACGACAGAAACTGCAATAAATATCAGTACGACTCCTCAATATTCCTAGGGATTGGGATTGAAATCACCGTGCATTAAACTCCCGTACGGCCCCCCCTTTAGCTGCATGTAGTATGCGCACAAGGTGTGTCATAAGGGCTTTCCACACCCCAAGCTCCCATTCGTGCATGATGTCTGGCACGAAGAGGCTGTGAAAGTTGGGTATCACGTCAGGTGCGAGTCGCTCGGAAAATGCATTCTAATTACGTTAAAGCCAGTAAGTTTACGAACTAAGACCACAAGTTATCCGGTTACCCAACCAATAGCTTACCATAGTAGGGACGAGTGACCGTGGCTTCAGCAGCGTCTCAACAGCGACTGAATTCACGCCATACCCCTTCTCGAGAATGAAAGAGCGCACCAATTGAACAGTTGTCTGCCGTTCGTGATCGTCAACGCGGACCTTTTGTTCATGGGTTGCACGATCGTGAGCCGTTCCTAGTGCGGCAATTTGGTCCTTTGGCACAAGACACTGTGGACAAGGGCAATTGCCCATGTCGCGCACGGTTGCAAGAAGGACTCTGGCATTGGCAGTTATAATCAGTTGCATTCGCAGCACTATACATATGATGGAAGCTTACTTCTCTGGATAATCTGCTGAGTACGTGAAGAAGCGTATGTAGAGACGTCATGTTATGCCGTCGTAGCATTTTACGACTATTCCATGGCGGCATGCCGCAACAAATTTGTCGCTGAGCAGCAATGTCCAGATGGCATGCATGAGTTCACGCCGGCAGTGTGTGAGCAATTGATCAATACCCTCCTTCTTCAGAAACTGGTGAATGAAATCTTGAATCTCGTCTGGGAGCTAGCATTCGCCATTTAGCCCTGAATCAATGCAATGCTGGACTTTATGCACAGCGGCAACTCACCTTCGGAATGTATGCTGCATGGTGACAGGCATGTGCCGACGGCTTTGCGCGCTCGTACTTTGACTGGTTCCCAAACTGAACATATATAGGCCATAGTGAGGCAGTACCGAAGTTGGCGAGGTGAGTTGAGTCAGACCAGGGCATAAGGGCGACAATAGCACGTGGTAGGTCGCATCCCGGCTCGCGTGGTGATTGCTACAGTTGGGCGTGAGCATCGCGGAAGGCCTTTGATGAGTAAAGCTCCCCATAGACCTCCTCGGCGGGTGGTGAGAAGTTGCTAGAAGGGAGGGGTGGCGGTTGCCAAAGGAGACGGAATGGATGATAATGGAAATGTGAGGACGCTTCGCTCTCACAAACCGCCCTCACGATCTCCTCTAGAGGGCGGTATGTCAGCCCAGGGACCACGAAGGACTTAGTGGGTGTATCCGAGTTTTTGCCGAGAGGTACAGAGATTGTCACGTCGGAACACCGCCAGCCATCTTTTGCTGAGAACAAAGTCGAGTCCGATGCATGCGCAAGCTTCTCGTCGATCTTGGCCCAGTTGATCCCCTGCAGATCTTCCTTGATGAAATCCTCGTGCAGAATGACATTTTTCACGAGATCATCACGATCCCGGAAGCTTTTGGTACGCGAAGCATTCCAGAACCAGTTGCCTAGAAGATACGCTGAGAAGTTGGGATATGGTGCTATGATGGAGCTCCGAGCCTGCAAGGAAGTGGCGGAGGTGGGGGGGGGCCGATGCGAAGGGTGCTGAGCTCTGGGGATCGAGGTGAACCAAAGCGCTAGAGTCTGAGCCTGCAAGGGGGGCATCCTCCGAGCTCTCCAAGTCAAGAAGGGCACTCAATGGAATCTCATCATCTGGATCGACCTCCGGTAGTGTGCCAGTATACTCGCGGATGAGGCCGAACCGATTGGGCTTTGTACGTATGGTTTGTTGGGTGGATGGTATTTCAGGTCGGATTACTGGGTTATCTACATCCTTCTCCGTGATTGGCGTTACACTACTGTCTTGCTCTAGGGATGGGGAGCGGCGAGGGAGAGGTGAAGGGCCATGGGGTAGGAACTCCTGATAGCGCACAGGAAGCTGCCTACGATTTGCACGTACAGGATGGCGGTGTTCTTGAACGGCTAGTTCGACTGACCCAGATCCTCCAGGCTCGCCAGCTTCGGCCTCTGATATGCCCCCTGTTGACAAGGGGTCTGGACACCATGCTTCGGAGTCCACGAGTGGGGCAATGTTGCTGAGCTGGATCGTAAACACATCTATCAGAGCCTAGAGGTTGATATACATGAACGATGCGACACACCTGTGTTTGCGCCATAGCCCCTTCAATTTGAGCCTGCTCAACCTCATCTCGTTTGCGTTTGCGTGATCTTCCGCTCAACCCTATCCCCCTGTTGCGAAAACGAACGATGGCACTGGCTTGACTGGAGTGATGGCTCTCACAAAATGCTTGATGCCGAGCGAGTCCACCAGCGTCCACACAGACTTTGGAACATACACAGACAAACTCCATTCTATTGAGTGACGACATGAGATTACACAGCCAGTAGCAAGATGAGGAGAAGGACGAAGAAATGTATACAAATTCCAGGGCGCAGGAGCCACTGTGGTGTTGTGCGCTTCTTTCCCCAACCATCAGTTATCTATCAATCGCCACCGGGCATGGCAGATACCGCAGCAGATTATCAGTGGAGGTGAGATCAAGCATTGGGCTACATCGGGGGGGCGTACCAGAGACCCGGCTTTTGCGCTTCTTCGAGGTGCGCGTCGGCGGGTAGATGAGCACCTGCGATTGTTCATCGGGGTCAAGTATTGCTTCATTCTCCCGGTGTTCGTATTCTTCACGGGCGGCTTGTAACTCACGCTCGTCGATCGCTTCCTCCAAATCGTGGACTCGGGCACTATGGACTGCACAGAGCTTGCGGAAGTACGCCAGACACCCTTCAAGGCGGTCGATCTGGCGGTGAGCCCGAGCGAGATCCTCCTTGAAAGCATTGTTGTATTCCTCATAAAATGTCCTCGTCACTGATGTATCCTGCAAAAAAGGCTCAGATGAACAAACTGGTGCATCTAGGTGGATGGTCATACCTGGGCCGTCTGCCTCACGTATCCCCTCCGAGGCAGCGAGGGGGGTGCCAGCACTGTCGATTGCTGCTGTAGTAGCATCCAACATGGAGCTCTTGCCTAAGCGGGAGGTCAGTGGGGGGCAGATACCTAGAAATGTCCACACTAACCTTGCACATCCGTAATGTTATGCACAAACTGCGAATCAGTTGTTTGTGAATCCAACGCACCCCCGACAGCGTACTGTCTGTGGAGCGCAGATGTCAGACTTGGGACAACTATGATGTGCGTCTGAGTGGAATCTATAATGCACTGTGCAATGCGGGCACGTGATCTAGCTGAATCGCGAAGCTACCCCCGGACGGGATCTTTGAGAGCCTCAGGCTGTTCGTGCGCTTGAGGGATCTCCTTGTGGTTCATCTTGCTACCGTCTAGTGAGCTCTTGAACGGTTACGAGAAACAACGGGATGGGTTGTCGTATCCACTTGGAGGGTTGGGGATGGCGGCAGCGTGAGCAGCGTGTTCGCAGCAGTAGCCTGAGCCCTGTGCCAGTGGGCGGGGCCCGGGGCTCTAGCCTGCCAAATGTGAGGCCGCGTCAAACCCTAGTGAGACGTCCTCCCGCAGGGGATTACCTGATTCTATCCTGTTTGGGCGGTAGCAGCTTGGCATCTGAGTTAGAATAAGCCTATCTATCAATACAAGTTTGGGGTATAGATTGCAAGGGGTGTGCCATGCGGCGTCTGGTATGCGAGAACTTACAAGGACAGATCAAGGTGTTGACAGGCCGTTATGCCTGTTGCCTAGGGGTGCCAGTTCACCAAGAACATTGACATGGAACGTGGAAGGCTTTATCAGGCTTTACTGACAGTTTAAGCCTCGGCGAACGGTTGCGTGAATGGATAACAGCATACAGGACATCGGCAAGAGCGAAGGGCTGTTGTGGCTAGGTGTAAGTCTTGCAAGACGACGTCAACCCAGCCCAGCTCTTTCGGAGCGCCTATATTGCCCGAGATGGCAATACAAACCCACGGCATTCTGGCGCGCACCTGTAAGAAGTCCCTGCTCATACCAGCTGAAGGCGAAAACCCCAATGATCTAGGTGTTACAGGACAACTGGAAGTCCGGGCAGAGTCTGGATGGAGTTCTGGAAGTCCAGACCTGGTTGGCACGGACTGTAACATGGTCATCAGACATGACACAAATTTGCCAAGGTGAAGAAATGCAATTGCTAGTGCAAGTTGAACCATTAGCACAATCAAACTACATTTGAAGCAGTGTCCCAGGCTGCTATGTGTATAGTATCAGTGGGCATGAAGTCAAATGTAATCATCCCACTGTATCATCAATCATACCTGCCAGACATGGCCCTCTTTCCCCACGTGATAACAGTTTCCAAGCATGAGACAAAATTTCAGAGATGAAAAAAATGCCATTTCTAGTGATATATTGAATCCCTGGCACAATCAAACTGTATTTGAAGTGTGGTGTCTGCTTCTGGTTGTGTACTGTCTTCTGTATGCATAGTATCAGTGAGCATCAAGTCAGATGCAATTATCCCATTTCCTCATCAATTGTACCTGCCAGTCATGGCTCTCTCCCACCAAGTCCACACAGCAAGATCTAGATGCTTTTGTTCAAGATATGACTAATGTCCTCACACAGGCCACTCAGAAAGCTGTACCGTTCAGCAAGCCCAGCCCCTTCACCAAACAGTGGTGGACACCTGAACTAACAGCCCAGCAATGTACCCTTAAGCACCTTCAGAACTGCACAGTGTTATGATAACGCTGGGTTGAAGCTATCAAGCTTACAACCACCAGGTTATGAATAACAAGATCAGATTGTCCTAGAGTAGTACAAGAGTGAGAACGAGGTAAAACGAGGAGATTCAAGCTGGGGCTGCTGAGCGGCATCCCTTGGGTTTATATACTATGAGCGAGGAGGCTTAGTAAGCGACGGGACTAGTCCATAAGAGATAGGCATGAGGTGTTGCTGCTGCTGCGGCGAAGTGGCAAGTCCGAAATAGGGAAGCATGATGTGGTGCTGATGTGGCAGCAGTCTGGCAAGTCCAAAAAGGGAGGCAAGTCCAGAAACGGAAGTGGTGACGTGTTGTGGACATGTTAACGACGTGTCAGAGCACGCTGTGCTAGGTATGTCCGTAAAGAGCCATAAATAGAACCATGGTGAAGAAGGAAACGAGGAACGAGGCAACGCATAGCTCCAGGGCGGTGTAGCCGCCACATGTTAGCTGGTCAATGTCAGCGAGGTCCGAAAATGATAACATTACCCCCCCTTCAAGCCTGTCTGTCCTCGGACATGCGTTCGTCGACACCCGATCCATCCTGCTGGTGCACTGTGGCATGGTAGATGATGATGTCCTGGTACACTGCTGCAGCCTCCTCTGTGCAGATTCAGATGGACTGTAGGGTGGGGGTGAGTCGAAACTGTCCATCCCCAGGGTTCCGCGGTGTAAGGCAAAAGAGGCAGAGGGACGGGCAGAGTGGGTCATGCATGATGATGATGTTGTTGTCGGTGAACTGTCCTACCATCGTGGGGCGTTCCTCGGTGGCGAGTTGCCAAAGAAGGTTCAGCCCAGGCTGGCTGTTGGCTGTCCACTCGTTCTGGTCAAGGAGGCGCAGGAATTCCCTGGCATCGGGGAGGTTAGGGCAGATGGGGAGGAACTCGATGTCCTCGAGCAGGGGAAGAGAATCTGGGGTGTTGGGCTGCGTGGGCGGTGATTCACGGCAGGGGTCATCGAGGGCGATGTCGATTGCTGCCGCAAGCTGGGGGTCACCCTCGAATGCCTCCCCGCTCACCAGGTCATTGGCGATGACCTGTCCCACCGTTCAGCATGGATGGCTGTGGGGTGTGCTGGGCATGTCGTGGCTGGGGGGCATGTTAGGCATGTTGAGGAACTCGAGGGGGTCCTTGGCGAGTGCATCGACAATGTCTTGTAGGGGGGATTGCGTAGGCAGGGGGGTGTCAACGAGCTCCTTAAAACCCTTGCGCAGGGGGGAACATTCTTGATGTTGCTGCAGTTGTCATTGTCCTCAGGTGGGTTGGTGTGGGTACGCACCTCCACTCGAACCTGGTCTGTGTCGACAGCGGCCAAGTTCTCCCAGTTTCCTGTGGGCGTGCCCCAGTCCGAGCTTGCCAAGGGGGCCTCAGGCGTGGATGCTGTCAGCTGCTCCCAAACCTCCCATTCGTGTTGGCCGCTGAGCGCCATCGGGTAGTCAGATCGGGTCGGCCCATTGAAGGCTGGGTTAGGGCTGAACTTGGTGGGAGAGGGCCATGTCTGGCAGGTACAATTGATGAGGAGGTGGGATCATTACATTTCACTTAATGCCCACTGATACTATACTTGGTGGAAGAGGGCCATGACTGGCAGGTACAATTGATGAGGAAATGGGATAATTGCATCTGACTTGATGCCCACTGATACTATGCATATAGAAGACATTACACAACCAAAAGCAGCAACCACACTTCAAATGCAGTTTGATTGTGCCAAGGGTTCAACATCGCATTTTTTCCATCTCTGAAATTTTGTCTCATGCTTGGAAACCATTATCATTGAGTAGAGCCCCAGGATTATGAATCCAATGAGATACTATACACTGGAGGTGGCACAAAAGATCTACCTGTGGCACTTTGCCCATTGCCAGCCAGTGCTTAATGGACAGGTTTACTGGATTACATCCCTTAGATCCAAGCAAATCTAGGACAGGTCATGCATCCCCACAAAGCCCTCATATGCCTCTATTCGATGGTGCTGGTTATGTGTCTTCACATGTACTTTTGAGTGCATAATTACCAGTACTTTATTCAGAGGGGACCAGTATTTCGCATTTTACGACCTCTCAAACCTCATGGATTCCCACGCTTGTTGTTGCACTTTATTTGCATTCAGAATGCGCACAAATCGCGATTTATTTGAGGCCATTTGGTCAAGAACTAAATGAGCAGTGAGCTGAATGAGATGTGCCACCAGATTACTTTATCAGTATTCATCCAAAGGGGACCGGTATTTCGCATTTTACGACCTCTTAAACCTCATACATTCCCACGCTCTTTGTTGGGTTTTGTTTGCATTTAAAATGCGCACAAATCGTGATTTGTTTGAAGCCATTTGGCCAAGAACTGGGTGAGCAGTGAGCTGGACAAGATGTGCCACCAGAGCACTGCTGAGCCAGCCAGCTGCCATTTCCGGAGGGGGCAGATAAGCAAAAAAGCGCCCAGATGGCCGGGACAGATCTTATCAGGGGCAGGAGACATGATATGAGAAGATAAGAAGCAAGGAAATGAAAGGCCTGATGGGGCAGTGGTAAATGTGGGAAGCCGGATTGCTTGATTTCCAGAGGTCCCGGGTTCAATCCCTGGTATTGGCACTTTAAAAGAGGAGTCATGTGATGGTAAAAAAAGCGCTGGCTGGCATGATAGCCTGGCTAAGTCCATCGTGCAGCCAGCACTTTTCGCACCTTAGGGCGCTTATTTTGCATTTTGGGGGCACTGTTATTGAATTATCTCTGTCAGATTTTGTGCAAAGTAGGGCATGTAATATACCGTTTGAAAGCTCTCGCTTTCCTCTATCCATCTGTGTTGTCTACATTGAAATGCGATCATTTATAAAGTGTCTATTTGAGTATTTCCCCCAGGAGACCAGTGTTCCGCATTTACTACCCCTTAATCTCGTCCAAATCTTGCGCGTGTGTGTGCGTTGTGTTCGCATTTGGAATGCGCATAGATCGCGATTTGTTTGGAGAGATTTGGTCAAGAACTGGGTGCGCAGTGAGCAGATCACTGCTGAGGCAGCACCTTTCCACTGCTACTGGATTATCTCTCTCGCTATTTTACCAATGTGGTGCATGTAATATACCGTTCGAAAGCTGCAGACTATGCCTACTGCTGGTACAACTTCCATGTCTTTACTTCAATATTGAATGAGTTACACATGCCAATACTATTATATGTGAGATATGTGATATAATCAGTAATACCGTTCACATAAGCTCTGAAGTAATTCTGCGACAGTATAGATGGATTCAGCTTTGGAACACCTTTCTAACGAGGTATTAAACTCACCATTTGGATGTAAACTGCCCAAGTTATGATGCAAAGAAGTTTCAGCTATGGTAGAGTAATAGTCAGTAATCCGGATTCTTGCCCTTGTTTGCTTACTAATGTGTTGATATTAACATTCCATTAGATGCACACTCTCAATATTGTTACTCAAAAAATTTTTTGTATCAATTGGCCTACTAACAAACTCAAGAACCCGGAATTACTGAAGTTTAGACCTAGTACAGCCTTGGAATCATGTGATCCTAAGCAGGCATGTGCAGCGCTCCAGAGGGTCAAATAAGCGCCCAGGATGCCCCATCATAAGTGATAAGTAGTGGTAAGCCATGAGTAAGTAATGGTTGAAGGGCTAACCTAAATTGTAGTGGAAATGGCTAACCAGCGGGGTGGGGGTAAGAATGTAAGAACCGCCACGACGGCGCGGTTCTACATTCGCTATACCGCACGCGGAGCGTGCCCGAGGAGGCCGCTGAGCCTCCGACAACCAGTCTAAGTCCTTCTAAGGACTTATCAGGGCATTAGCGCCCGGTAGATTAGATTAATCATTGTATTATCTACGCGTACGGCGACCCAAGGTTCGGGCCTTAGGCGCCTGGTGGGGTAGAGAACTCTACCCCCACCATCCCTCGAGTACGCCGAGCAATCCAAGCCCGGTACAGAGTACTTGCTGGATACCGGGACAGAGCCCCTCTACGGTAGACTTACACTTTTTTACTCTCTCCGCGAAGCTTTTTAGCTTTAGCCAACCTAGCTCGACGTACAACGTCATCAATGAACCCTATCAGACAGTGTCCTGATATGGACCATTCACGGCATTCTCGAAGCCCGGGTCGCGACAAAATGCAGATGGTTCCCACCATCATCCTGGTCCTCAGCGACCACCACCTGCTGGCTTTGCCAGCTCGTTAGGACGACCGCGGACTCCAATGGCGTGCTCTGACGCGCCCAGACCTTCGACGAGGTCGCGACCAGCATCGGTTACGTCCAGTCGTTCTATATCACCCGACCAACCCCGGGCAAGAATGCCCCACGCACGGGATCAAGCCAGTCCGCCCCCGGGACATTGACTAGGGGTGTGAACACCCATGCCAGCAAGGCTCAGCCTCGTTCCCATAGCCAAAGCTCACAGTTATCTGTGAACAGCGCCGAACTCTTGCGAGTCGGCGCACACTGGGGCAACCTGCGGCGGGCATCGCGACGCGAATCAATGCCCCCTCCCGCCATGGCCGGCGGTATAATGGGAATTCTACGCAATTCCGCGTGCCGATACCAGGAGCTGCGGGAGCAGGTGTCCCAAGCAGAAGATGAGCTTCAGGCTCAAATACGTCAGCTACTAGCTGACGACTCAGAGCACGAAGTGCCCCCCGATGAGAACGAAGGGCCAGAAGAACCCCGACAGGAGCCCAAGAACGAAGACGGTCTCGATGAGACCGAAGTGGAGGATGGGTTGCTTCGAGCAACCCATAGCCCACCCCGAGCTCCATTATGCGACAACGTATGGAGAAGGATCGGGCCGTAGGCTACGACGAGCCAGGTTGGGCGAAGGACTTCCCCGTCATCCCCCGGTTCGTGATACGAACCTCCATGCTCCCGAGGAAGACCTGGTCCCCCACTCCAAGACGCGCCACATAGAAGTGTCGCGTTTGGGCCATTGAGCCCGGTTACCGAGGCAGGGCCTTCGGGATGGACTCGGTATGAGTCCGCATCTCGTACCTCAGACCGGTTACCGCGAGCGGCCACCTCAACGGCGCCCCCCGGCCGATTTGAACTTCGACCTAGGAGGTCGATAGCCCCAGGTGCCTCCATGCACCGAGTTTACGACTCGGGGTTGCACCCCATAGAAGAAGTGCGACGAGAGCAAGCCACCGAGCTTGCTTACTTAGGGCCCAGTTATGGACCCCGCGATAATCTAGAAGTCCAACGACTTCTAGATATGATTCGGGAGATGGTGGGCGAGGAAACCACTGAGCCACCTCCTGCCTATCTGCGGGTCACTAAGATGACCCTTCCGAAGCCGTACAACGGCAAAGACAATTTAGACGTCTTCGAGATATGGGTCCATAATTTACTGGAGTTCTTCCGTACATTGCGGATAACTGGTCCATCACTGGACCGGGATAGGTTGCGCATCTTGGGCGACTGTTTGTCGGACGACGCGGCATCGTGGATGTATACCACGGTCCGCTCACCGTCACGAGAACGCCACGAATGGCGGTTTGAAGAAGCCATTATCGGCCTATTCCGGCGGTTTATACACCGCGATACCCACCTCCAGGCGGCCCAGCAGTTTGATAAACTGCGTTATGATGCGGGCAAAGGGGGCGTGGCGTCCCTCTATGAGAGACTACTCTACATTTCGGAGCGAATGTGGGAGAAGCCTTCTCCGTTCCAGCTTAGGAACAAGTTCATTGAGGCTCTTCCAGAGAGCTATGAACACGTATTGACCGTTGTAAACGGTCTCTCAGTTAAATATAATTCGTTATCTGAATTATATCAAGCCGCTCTTGATATAGAGCAAAACTCTCGTGCCCTACACATGAGACGAAGGACTCGGGACACCGGCAGTGGGTCCAGTGGAACTCATGTTAGCTCTTCGCAGTCGTCTAACGACCAACGCGCCGGCAAAACAATTAGCAGTGGGGCGAAAAAGCCTTCACAGGCTAGTTCCACGCCGAGGACATTCCCGTCCATAGCACGACGACCTAGCACTCATAGAGTGCAAACACATACCGCGTCGCACGCACCCAGTGCACCCACGGTTGCTTCGAAACCCACGCACAAGGGCGCATCCACGAAGGCGGCCGCCAAGTGTTTTTCGTGCGGCCAGATAGGCCACTTCGCGTCAGACCCGGAGTGCCCCAACGCGGGCAAGAAGCCAGGTCAAGGACATCGAATGTTCGCACAGCGAATCATTGATGATACTTCGGACGAGGAACCGTCCAAGGAAAACAAAAACGTGGAGACACAGTCTCCAGAAGAATCTCTAGATCAAGAGAAAGAAGAGATGGGGATCTTGGATGAGATCCAGGACTTGCCACAGTCTGATTACGACTATGGTGGGTCACAATATGAATCCGGTGATGAGCATGAAGGCTCTGAGGACTACGAATACGAGTTAGGAGACTCAGCATACCTCGCGAGCATGCGAGTGGAATCGATCCCGCAGGGATCCAGTATGAAGGGACTGCACATACATAGTATGGCGGTGACGAACGACCGCAGTCTACGCCATGGATGGCTGTATGACGCGAAGGTTCGTAAAATAGAAGACCCGGTGGCGCAGCCGCGAAGGGAACATGAAACACAGCGCACTTTGTGCGCGGAAGTACCTATCAACGGTGTAAAAGCCTTGATATTATTCGATTCTGGCTGTACAACCGATTCGATCACACCGGAGTTTGCATATTTATGCAAAGCCGGCCGGATAGATCTGAAGGAGCCGGTCGGGCTCCAATTGGGCACGAAGGGCAGCCGAACGAAGATAAACTTCGGCGCGCAAGCCGAGATCGTACTGGGTCCAGTACGGACTCAACAGTACTTCGATGTCGTAGACATCGACAAATACGACGCCATCCTAGGCACCGTGTTTTGTAGAAAGCACGGAATTGTGCTAGACTTCGCACGCGACAGGGTCGTCATAGGGACCCAAAGTATCCCTCTATTCAAAGAGGAACAAGATACAGGAAAAGTCGCGAAGCGAAATGCGAGGGAACCCATCAAATGGGTTCTCGAGAGCGGGGAACCCGCTCAATAGAGGAGCATAGCGAATTCCACACGTGTGGAACCTCCCCAATCTCGCTATGCAAGACCCATAGGGTCGTCGGAAGGGGGAGGAGACGGTGGTACCACCGCGAAAATTCCGACACGACACCAAGGACGAGCCGCGACGGTCACAGCACTGTCAATCGCGGAGCGATTCATACCCACTGTCCACTCGAGTAGAGGTCCGAGAAAGGACCGATTCGGGTTCGAAGACCCATATGGGGTCAACGAAATGCTGGACCGCATAGCGCGGGACCAGTGGGAGGACGAACAGATCAGACGAACCCACATGGGGTTCGTCATAGACGAGCACGAAGAAGAGGAGCTTTCAAAGCTCCGGGAACGGTGGTACAAAGCCACCGAGGACATAATGCGTCCTGCTCCAGAAGAATTACCTCCCGAAAGGGAGGTAAACCATCGCATACCTCTCATTGATGAGAAGAAAATATACCGTTATCACCTTCCACGGTGTGCCGATGCCATAAAAGGTGACCTGATAAACAAGATCAACCGCTATGTGAAAGCGGGATGGTGGCGTCCGGCCACGGTGCCACAAGCGGCACCCTTGCTCTGTGTAGCAAAGAAAAACGGAAAACTGCGTACCGTGGTCGATGCGCGACAATGCAACGATAACACGGTACACGATCTTACTCCCTTCCCGGACCAAGATCAGATACGCATGGACGTAGCCCGAGCGCGTTACCGCTCCAAAATCGACCTGTCCGATGCGTACGAACAAGTACGCATCGTGGCAGAGGATATATGGAAAACGGCATTTGCAACGCCGTTCGGGACTTTCGTCAGTGAGGTCATGCAACAGGGCGATACCAATGCGCCCTCGACGTTCCAACGTCTAATGACCGCTCTGTTCCGAGAGTTTATAGGACGGTTCGTCCATGTGTATTTAGACGATATATTCGTCTATTCGGATACCATAGAGGAACACGAAGAACACCTAGCCAAGGTGTTCGACGTGCTAAGGAAAGCCAAGCTTTTCCTTAGTCGCAGTAAATGCGACCTCTACTCCCGAGACTTGGATTGTCTCGGCCACCGGATCGACGACCGCGGCTTACATGCCGATACGGACAAGATGGGTCGTATCCGTAATTGGCGAACCCCTTGCTCGTACCATGAGGTGCAGCGGTTTTTGGGTCTCGTCAATTATTTGGCGCATTTCATGCCCGATGTAACCGCGTATACCGGGCCATTATCGGCCATGGTCAGGAATGACCAGCCATTCATATGGCGAGCCTTACACGACAAATGCTTTGAATCGATCAAGGCCATGGCATGCAACGTGCCGATTCTCCGGCCAATCGACCCGCGCAAGCCCGAGCCAATATGGCTCATTTGCGACGCATCCCTCTATGGAACCGGGGCCTTGTACGGCCAAGGGCCCGACTGGCAAACGTGCCGCCCTGCTGGATTTCTTTCAAAGAAATTCTCGCCCGCACAGCGAGCATACCATACCTACGAGCACGAAGCCCTTGCGATAATGGAGGGCTTGATGAAATGGGAGGACAAACTCCTCGGACGGGAGGTCCATATAGTGACCGATCATAAGGCACTAGAGTTCCTCAAAGGGGTACTGCGACCCAGTCGACGGCAGATTCGTTGGTACGAATATCTGTCACGATTCCAGTACGATATTACGTACGTATCCGGCAAGCTTAACAAGGTTGCGGACTGTCTATCCCGGTATCATGAGAATGATACATATGCCGACGAAGTCACAGACTTCGATATGGTCAACGCGGATACGCGCCTTGACCCGGAAGGAGATGACCTTCCCCAGTCACGACTCATCGAAGTCCGAGGAGGAAGGATCCTCAGGCAGACGCGCCAGCGGGTCGAGAGAGCGACTCGTGAAGAGGCTCAGAGAGCTCTTCGAGACCGCAAAGAGTCAAGACTGAATGAAGCCGAGCAATATGCTCAGCATCAGGCAGAGTCTGAAACGTCCAGTCAACGTGACTCCACCACGCTCGCAGAAGCATTGGCCACGGGACCATCCCTACGGGCCCAGGTAGAATCCGAAAAGGGATTCTGGCAAGCCATTCAAAGTGGCTATAAGGAGGACCGATCCTTTGCAAAGGTCGTGGAGAATCCCGCGGGTCACAGCACCTTCGCGCTGCGAAATGGTATATTGTATACCAAAAATAGGCAAGAGGAGGAGGTAGTATGCCTCCCCCGGGCCCAGTACAAGGGCCGTTCGATTATCGAACTGGTAATCAACCGTGCCCATATCACTCTAGGCCACCTAGGGCCTCAGAAGACGTCAGAGTACGTCCGGCGGTGGTTTTGGTGGCCTGCCCTACACAAAGACGTAGATAAATTCTGTATTAGCTGCGGTACCTGTCATACCGTTAAGACCAGTACGAAGCTACCCCTCGGGTTATTGCATAACCTTCCCATTCCACGGTTACCGTGGAATTCTACTTCCATGGACTTTGTAGGTCCATTCCCGAAATCGAACGGGTACGACTACATATGGGTAGTCATATGCTGTTTGACATCGATGGTCCACCTCATTCCAGTGAGGACGACAAATACTGCTGGCGAACTAGCTGTGGTATATCTTCGAGAAGTCGTAAGGCTTCACGGACTCCCAGAGTCCATAGTGTCTGACAGGGACAGCAAATTCACTTCCAAATTCTGGAAGGAGTTGCATAGACTCATGGGAGTCAAGTTACTCATGTCCACTTCCTTCCATCCGCAGACGGATGGACTTAGCGAACGTACCATACGTTCGGTTACCCAAATACTCCGGGCGATGGTTTCGCCCAACCAGCTGGACTGGTACGAAAAGCTCCCGCTAGCCGAGTTCGCAATGAACTCGGCCATCAGCTCTACTACGGGCTTCGCCCCGTTCGAGCTCAATTATGGGTATTTACCCCGATCCATGAGCGGGATCAAGATGGACTCACCGTTCCCGGGAGTACGTGAGTTCACACAGCGAGCAGTAGCCAACCTCGAAATGGCCCACGACACCATCATCGAGGCCAGAATATCCCAGGCATACCATGCCAATAAACATCGACAGGCTGAGGCTGAGTTTGAGGTCGGAGACCTCGTGTACTTGTCCACTAAGAACTTGTCTATCCCAAAGGGGCGCGCGAGAAAGCTGGTGCCCAAGTACATAGGACCGTATAAGGTCCTCAAAGCCTATCCCAGCACGTCGAACTACGTGCTGGAGCTCCCTCAGGATCTGAGAGAACGGAGGATCCATCCTCGATTCCATGTCTCCCTACTAAGGAGGCATGAAGCCAACGACGACGCGTTGTTTCCCAAGCGCGAAGCACACACGTTTTACGACTTCGGAGTCGACGACTCCACTGAATGGATGGTCAACGAGATCGTAGGCCATGAATGGCAAGGCAATAAATGCCTCTTCCACGTAAGGTGGACCCTAGGAGATCACACCTGGGAACCTTACGAGCACTGTAAGGAACTGGCAGCACTCGACGAGTACTGCCGGCTGATGGGGGTGACCTCCTGGCGGGCGTTGCCCCGCCTCAAGAAAACTGAGTACGGCACCGCGATGGGTGCGAGTGGACGCCGCGGAATGGCCACCAAGGCACCGTAACAGGTGCCTTGGCTCTTGGTGGCCACAGTCAAGCCACAACGGAGGGCCGCGTCAACGGCCAAGTCCGAAGCGCCTATAGGGGACGGGTCACAAGATTATGACGCTATGCGTCATAAATTAGACGCGTCGCGTTGGGAGACTGAAATACGACGCGTCGCGTCCATGGGCGTCTGGGCCCAAGCTCAGATTAGAGCTCAGCGGGCGCTAGCGAGCTCGTCGTGCTTAGCGGCGAGCTCACCGCCTAGCTCCCTCTTCATCAGCCAGCACAACGTGCCAGCGAAGAATACCCGCCACCTCACCGCCCTGCTCCACCGCCACCTCACCGCCCTGCTCCACCGCCATCGCGATGACCGCGCCCGCCAATACCAGCACCCTGACCGACATGGTCGTAGACCCGGCGGCTCAGCCCACCACCCAAAACCAGCAGCCAACGGCTGCAACGGAATCGCAAGGGAGCGCGGGGACCTCGGGCTCTGCCCTGGGGTACCCCCCGTACATCACGCCATTCCAGGCGTCCCAGAACCAACCTGCACCGGGGTACCCCCAGGGCTACGCCCCTCTGAACCCGGCAGCACAAGGTGGGTATGCGCACGTGTACGTACCTCCGTACAGCATAGCCGTACCTTTTCAAAACCCAACACAGGTCGCAACCGCGACCACCCCCTCATCGTCGAGATCGGGCGCGCCGCCGCCCATGCCACTGGGGATGCCCCCCATCATGCCCATTCCTGGGCTTACCTGGGCCGCAGTGCCCCATCAACATCTGCTGGTGGCACACCAAGTTGGGTGTGCCATCTGTGCCGACTACTTGCAGCACTACCAGGCCGCGATGGGGGAGCAGTCGTTCCGGGACACATTGACGTCCGTGCAGACGCAGCTCCAGACGCAGTTCTGGGCATATTTCGAGGAGCAGACACGCTCCAGAGGGGGAGGGAACGACGTTCAGCGTCATGAACTCGAGCAGCGTCTGGAGGACGCTGAGAAGCGCGGCCAGGACCAGGCGCGATTGATCGACGACCTAGAGCATGAGCTCCACGACGGACGGCGCGAGATGGACTCAGTCCGTCAACGGATGGACCGGTATCGGTCGGAACGAGACCGCTTGAAGGACGAAGCGCGTGAGCGCGAACGGGAGGGGCAGTCAAGGCCCAATCAAGCGAGGATGGTGCCGCCGATGCACCCGGACTTTCCTGAGTCCCAATACCGGCCGCTAGCGAGGTCAAGGCGACCTGAGCGAGATGCGAGCCCTCGTCAGCCACAGTCTTCGCGCTCGGGGCCCTCATCCTTGGCGGGGCCGTCGCGCCCCCGCGATTACGACGAAGGGTTCGGGCCCATGACGGGGCCCCCCTCAAGCTCTTCCCGACCCACGGAGGGGTCATCTCAACGTCCGTTGGTGGAATTCACGGACATTGAGGACCTCTCCGGCGAAGATGAGGAACCCGTTGTGGATCGCGACCTGATCCAGAAAAAGACGTCGCGGCAGCAGTACCGCAACGCTCGACGGGGGATTCCATTTCCCCCAGGACCTTCCAGGTCCAACCCCAGCTCGAGTCGGGATCCGCGTCCACCGATCCCCGACTGGCCGTACGATCTCCTGCGGGTCCCCGAGGACTCTGATCCTCGACTGTGCGAGCACTGGCACAATTTTGTGCCGGTTACGGAGCAAGACGCCCGTAACCTTCTGAGCGCGGCTGAGTGCGACATGGGCCAGGCGCGCCATCGTATCATCCACTTGATCCAGCAAGTGGGTGCCAACCCCGCTCTGACGGGGGTAATAGGGTTCCGCACCCTCGCCAGCGCATGGCGGAACCCCAACTGACGACCATTCGGCGAACGACCGGCGGCTTACATGCCGCCCGGACTGGAGCCAGCCTCCACGGCCCACCTGCCCCCACCAACCGGGTCGTTACTACGACTCCATGGAACTCGTCCTGTCCATGCTCTGGACGGTCCGCGGCGCGCACAGCCGCGAGTAGAATCCCCCGCGGAGGACATCTGAGCCTGGATGTCGTCGTACCACGACCGGATTCCGGCCTGGATGGCCCGCGAGGCGAACGGCGACCCCACACTAGAAAGTGTGGAGTTGTATACACTCCAACGCCACCCGGTGCATCACAGCCACCCGCAGGCTGAAAGGGCCTGGTGGATTCACATTTCGGGAGTGCTGCTGGCCGTCCCCGGCCTTTACTGTCATATCCTCAACGCGTGGCACTTAGTGCCCCAAGGCCCCTACATTCATGTGTTCTACCCGAACGACATGAGCACCGACGCTCTGACGTTGTTCCACGTCGCGTACTGGTACGCATTCCGCGGCGTCACCATCGCACACACTGAGCGTCTGCAACCATCCGCGTACCGCGCACGAGCCCATTTCCATGGGCTTGATCACAACCAGGCCAATGTGCAATTTGAAGGTATCTGCAACACGGTCGACGTCGTCACGGTGCCCTCCATAATGTCGCTCGGGGTCTCTTTCGGGACCCTTCCCATTCCACCACCTGTAACGGTGGCTGCATCCCTGGCTGCTCTAGCAGCCATAGAAACCCAAGGGTCCGGGCAGTCCATGCCCAACCCTATCTCCTCCATTGCCTCGTCTAACGAGAACGAGGCGCATCAAGAACCTCAAGGGGGGCCCTCAGGGCCCCAACCACAAAACGACGACATGGACCAGACCACTTAAAGCAAGTCTGGCATCGCACACCCAGCGTGCTCGTCGAATGAATGGGACATTCAATGTCCCTAATCTGTCGTATTAGCGCGCGGTGCCACCGTGGCCCCCCCTTCGAGTCACACGCTACACGCGGTGATTTATAAGACCAGGACGCTCAGCGTCCTCGATTTCATGACTGCCACGACCACCCGCCCGGACGGTGCGCCCCCGTCGCGGGTGTACATCCAGGGTGCGGGACGCTTTGACGTCCCTTCTACCTCTCCAACCAGTGCGTGGTCCGCGCTACCACCCCAGACCAATGGTGGTCTCAGTACCCCCCGTACCACGGTCCCGGACGAGCACAGCGTTCAGGTACCGATGTATTTATACTGTGTGAACGCTACTCCAAGTTGTAGCCTTTCCATCATGAATATTACTTACTCCCAGACCCGTCACGGGTCTAAAGGGGGAGAGTGTAAGAACCGCGTACGACGGCGCGGTTCTACATTCGCTATACCGCACGCGGAGCGTGCCCGAGGAGGCCGCTGAGCCTCCGACAACCAGTCTAAGTCCTTCTAAGGACTTATCAGGGCATTAGCGCCTGGTAGATTAGATTAATCATTGTATTATCTACGCGTACGGCGACCCAAGGTTCGGGCCTTAGGCGCCTGGTGGGGTAGAGAACTCTACCCCCACCATCCCTCGAGTACGCCGAGCAATCCAAGCCCGGTACAGAGTACTTGCTGGATACCGGGGACAGAGCCCCTCTACGGTAGACTTACAGAAATGTTGTATATGGCACTTATTTTTAGACTTACCTGGATAAGCTGAGTTTGAAGTCAAGATTCCCATGGGATCAATTGGTGTAACGCGACCTGGTGCAGAGGTCGTCCCATAAGAAACGATTTCTTCATTCCTCATCAATCGTAAATGGTTGAAGGGCTAACCCTAAAATTTGTAGTGGAAACTGCCCCTAACTCTGGGCTGGGTTTTGGTGAATAAGACATGTTGTATATGGCGCTTATTTTTAGATTTACTTGGATAAGCTGGGTTTGAAAATATTTTCCCATGGGGATCAATTGGCATAACGCAGCCTGGCACAGAGGTCGTCCCATAAGAAACAATTTCTTTGTCCCTCAGAAATTGTAATCCCTGAAAATCCGTGAAATTATCCCTATCTATGCCATTGCCTACATCTCACTCAGCTGCCACAAGTAGGCTTCCTCAACTCACCCGATTTTCAGAGTATGGGGACAATTATCTAGCAGCTTGGGCCCATTATGCCCATGGACCTTTGGATTCTGCTGGACCATCTTGACAATGATCAGCTTGGTGCACAAGAATGCTGTGGTGGGAAACTTGGGCTGGATTGATGGCGGTAATAAGCATACATAGGATGAAGTTTATTCATCAGGAAAAACCACCCTTCCAAATAAGCACTAAATTATCACTAATTAGACAAAATGTGAAAATCAGATCTTTTTCCTTATGCACTTTCCCATATCAAGTTTTTAGCACCTTTTACAGGATGTTTGGCATTATATATTGTTTTAGACACAACCTTGGCCATCTGTGTAACTTAAAATGTTCTGACTGTAATGGCTAAAAAGACTTACCAAGGGAAACACTCTTTCTATCTCATACTAAGACTAGATAATTTGTAATAATGCTTTGAACTTTTTATTTGAGCCTATTTCAATGGTGTACAAATGGCCCATATAGATCACAAATGTAGATAGAAATGCCTTCAGACATTACATCAGTATTTCTGCAAATCTCTGAAATGTCTGGCACAGACCCGTCAGACCCCAATCAGATGTGTTCAGACTCTGATCAGACTCAGCCAGACAGCAGGTGCCAGAACGGGAATTTCATTCAGTCAGACAAATTTGAGGAAAACAACGAAGGCTTTTTGCATGCACCAAACGAGTGAGATATGTTGTACTGCACATATGGAATGCTTACCACAGCCCTGGCCACCATAGGTGTCGTTTTCGAACCCAATATTTGAGTAACAGTGCACTTGTCAGGTAGCTTGCTTTCACCCCTATTTTTTGTTCAAATCGGCTATTTTTGACCAGTCTGAAATCCTAATTCTGATCGAAAACATGAAAACAAGTAACCCCGGCAAAAAGAAGACTCATTTGCCCAATAAGACGTTATAAAGTTGAGATGTGAGCGGGATGGGTGGTGTGGGTGCCTAATTGAGCGCATCTGAGCCGGATTTGGCCAGGCATGTCAGACTGCCAGACTTTTGCAGAAATACTGATGTATGTGAAGGAGGAATATGTTTTTCCTCATGTAGCTAGCACCCATTGCACTTACTTACCCTAGACCTTTTGATGCTACTGGCTAATAACATTTTGCTTACTCTGTGGAGTCAAGTAAGTATCAATAGTTCACAGAGATTGAACGGTCCGTTGATTATTAAAACCCAGCATCCCTAGACTACTTTGTGCGCTTACCATCAACCACTTGAACAGCACCAACAGGCACAGCTATGCTCAGAGTTCCACAAATCAGCCTCACCTTTCCGGTACTCGATGCTATGGTTCTTGGTCTATGACCCCAGCACTCTCAATGGTTTTTTCCGGACAAATTGTCAGAAATTTGGACCTTGTTTATGTGTTCCGGACATACGTGTCTGGATGCGAACCCTGAGTGGAAGTCCGGACAAATG
The DNA here is from genome assembly GCA_022606255.1 of Trametes meyenii. NCBI lineage: Eukaryota > Fungi > Basidiomycota > Agaricomycetes > Polyporales > Polyporaceae > Trametes > Trametes meyenii. The sequence goes on along the minus strand of JABYQG010000014.1, from coordinate 55,559 downwards.
GCCCCCGAAGGGGTCCGAAGCCAAATTTTTTCCGGACATTTGACCCCCAAAATGGCCAAAAATTAGTGGACATTTTGGGCCAAATCTGGGTCGCCCTGATGTAGGTTCGCAATTGGGGGTCCTGATGCCACTTGGCCGATCGTTGGCCATCAATTGGCGCGACTTTGGAATCCAAGTGGCTGCACCGCAGTTGGTTTTCAAAGACATCAACCTTGGACGCCATCAGCGAACAATCCACTTGGATTCCAAGTTGACAGTGTCTAGCAGTGTACTCTCCTGTAGTGGGAATATTCTAGTGCCCAATCATCTTAGAAGCACCTAACTTAGAGACATCTAAAACCCTGCCAGCACACGACTTCAGCCTGAGCACGAACCTCGATCACCATTTTCTACACGCACAACATTGACAAAGACATGAAGTAAAATCTACAATACTTGGCACAATGCGGGGATAAGCGTCATGCCGCCCGCTAAACCCGAGACTTTTATACAGAGGTTCGCAGTCCCATCACATCGCATCCTTAGATTCGAATTCCATCGAAAACAAGTCGTCGTCCTCGCCAGTTAGCACTGGCCCGCTCAGCGGGCTTAGCGAGCCTTGAGGATGAATACCCCGTCCGCTTGGAATGCGCGCGCCCAGTCCCGATGGCGCCACATTACTCGCGCCCGCTCCCGGACCTGCACATGGTGTTCAGTAGGAAGAATCAAACGAGGGAAGATAACATACGCGAAGCCGCAGCAGAGTACGACAGGCGAGAGAACATAGTCTCCAACCCACCCAACGACGTGCCCGGCACACTGGGACCCACGACGTTCGCGGGAGGTTGCGAATGCCCGTTGTTGATTTGGTCTAGAAGGCTGCTTGCCGTCGGAGACATGCTCGCCCAGTCGCCCGAGGTCGCGTGAGTGTGGCCAAAAGTTTTCGCGCTGGGCGAGAACCCACTCAAAGGTGTTCTGCTCAGGACGCTGGAAGTCGACGGAGAAGGGATAACCGGGGGCGGGAGAGCATGGATGCGCGAGTAGCCAGCGGCCAGGCCCTGAGGAAGACTCTGGCCAGGCGCGTGAGCTTGCAGCGCGCGAGCCGATGGCGACAGGGCGCTGCGGTGATCGTCCAGCCCAGGTCCATACACCTCTCCCCCAGGGATGGGCCGAGCACCAGGACGGAGGCCAGGATGCTGGAGGTAGCCGTCACTTGGAACTTGCTCGAACTGGGGGCGATTGCCGAAATTGTTCGTCCTAGGAGGAGACAGGGCGGCACCGTTGAGATCGGGGCCGTACGCGCTAGCGCTAGTGGATAGTGCGTGGGTCGCTGAGTTGTTCCCGCCGCCCGGATACATTGACGATAAACCCGAAACCATGGACGGACGTGGGTTCTTCGCATTGATATAATGATGCAAGCCAGGAAGAAAGGCTGCGGATGCGTTGGAGGGGGAAAGCATATCCTCGACACGTGAACTGAGACCAGAGTTGGAGGTGAATGAGCTCGGAGTGCCATTTCCCAGCCCACCCCCAAGATGACTGGTGCCCAGAGCATTTGCATCTGGAGAGCCGACAGGGACTCCACCGGCGTCGGACCAGATAGACTTGATGTCCTGCAAGAGGGACGGTGCGGGAACAGAGCGCGAGTAGCGATGATGAGCCTCTGTGCCCGATCTTTGCACGCTGGAATCACGATCTGCACCGGGCATATGAGGGCGCGTGGTCGTACGCGACATCCGCCGCGAACGTTCCTCCGGAGTAAGAAGATCTGTCAAAGAGCTGGGCAGGAAGTCTTCAAGGTCCTCATCTTCGACGACGACTTCCTCGGTAGTTACGGCCATTCTTCGAGCGGTGAGGCGCTCCGGGTTGTAGGTCATGGAGGCACCCAGCGAGGCCGAAAGACCAGACATACTTTTGAAATCCGAAGCGCCATCGTCACGCTGAGAAACAACAAAGACGGTCTGTGTGCCTGGAGCGGAGAAGGGAGAGCCAGATAAACCTATAGGCTGAGGAGACGTCCCCGGGGAAAACCCGTTCACACGAGCAGGTCTGCTGGAGGAAGAGGAGGCGCGGGGAGGAGAGCCGATAGGACCGAGGTCGACTGCGGCGGAAGCATCGCTGATACGGCGTGGTGCAGACGGCGTGCTGGTAGGAAGGGGGGACGGCGAGACGCGGTCGACCGAAAGGTTGTCCTGGCTGCCTTTTGATGATTCAGGACCGGCAGATTGGTTGTGGTCAACGGATAAAGCCTCGGGCCCAAAGGCAGCGGTTTTGCCCTGAGCGGGAGCGCTTGGGAGCTTGTTGGACTCGTCGGGAAGACCAAAAGACGCGAAGTCGGTATCTTTGACTGGGGGGGCCGGGGCTGAAGGGGAAAGGGTGGCCTTGAGCGGCATGGGGATAGGGTTGCGTGCGTTGCCTCCGACGGAGCGGGTGGGCGCAGTCGCGCCGCCAAGGAGGGCATTACGTGATTGCGCCCCTCCACCAGCACCAGCGCCGCTGCCGGCGTGCTGGGAAGCCTTGTGTCCCCTGGAAGACTTTGAACCATCTCTGCCGCCACCTCCGGCGGCATTGGCGGCGAGCTGAGCGGCCTTCTTGTTCTTGCGGTCCATGGACATGCTCTGGCCGGGAAGAATATGGGCGAGGGCACACTTGTGGCCGAACTTGCAGTTTCCTTTTACGAACCAGGCGCAGACCTCCTTTTGCTGACCGGGCTCGAGAATCTGGTGGGAGAAGGGGCAGGAGGATCCTGCGGTACAGGATCCGACTTTGAAAAATTTGCACGGGACATGGGAGAGGTCCTTCGCTGGAAGAAGCGGGGCGAGGGCGGGGGATAAGGGCTCAGGGAATGAATGGTGGGTGAATGGGTGGACATACTCTTCGAGGAGGACTTGTGCTTTGGGCCCTTGTCCCGCTCGCGGTCGCGGTCTCTGTCGGCGCCGTCCCGAGCAGCGTCGGGGACGGAGTCGATGTCCTTGTGCTTCGTATCGGAGGCAGGCATCTCCTTCGTAAATTTTTCGTTTGTGAAAGCAAGGACAGCGGTGCGGCAGAGCAGAGGAGACAACGCAGGACCGAGACGAAAAGAAAGGGCGGCGAGGGCGGAGGAAAGGGGAGGAGGACGAGAGCGAGAGCGGGAGACGGCGAGCGAGGACGCCCAAATCTGGGCACGGACACGGGCGTCTAGCCGAGGATCAAGTGATTCGTCCTTTGACGGCTTATTTACTCACTGACATTTACTTTCTTTATTATCCCCTCCCTCTCCCTCCTCCTCCTCCCCCTCCTCCGGCCCTTTATTCGTCGCCCCGCCCCGCCCGCTCACTGCCCCGCCCGTCATGGACGACCGCATGCAATCGTTCGTCGTCGGCAGCAACTACCAGGTCCTCGACGTCATCGGCGAAGGAGCCTACGGCATCGTCTGGTATGTCCCATGCGACCCATCCGTCCATCTGCCCCCGTCCCGCTCATCCCCACCCCACCCGTCCGTTGCAGCTCCGCGCTCCATGTGCCCTCGCAACGCAAGGTCGCTATCAAGCGCATCACGCCCTTCGACCACTCCATGTTCTGCCTCCGCACCCTCCGCGAAATAAAGCTCTTGCGCCACTTCCACCACGAGAATATCATCTCAATACTCGACATCCTCCGTCCCCCCAACCTCGACGACTTCAAGGAGGTTTACCTCGTACAAGAACTCATGGAGACCGACCTCCATCGCGTCATTCGCACACAACAACTCAGCGACGATCACTGTCAGTACTTCATATACCAGGTACGTCCGTCCACACGGACCTCGACACGGATCCCCGGCGCACGCGACCGTTTCCTTCGCGCACTCTCCCGCCCAAGAACTCCGGCCGGCTCACGATCTATTCTAGACCCTCCGCGCGCTCAAGGCCCTCCACTCCGCCGACGTCCTCCATCGTGACCTGAAGCCCTCCAATCTCCTTCTGAACGCAAATTGTGACCTCAAGGTCGGTCCGCCACCTCCATTAGCCTCGCGGAGAAGCTTCCCTCTCGGGGCGCTGACGCTTCCTCCCGCAGCTGTGTGACTTTGGTCTCGCGCGCTCGGCTCGCCCGCCCCCCAACGTCGCCAACGACAGCAGTACCTTTATGACAGAATATGTGGCGACCAGGTCCGCCCCTCTTCTTCCCGCTCTCTGTCGGCCTATCTCATTCGGCCATCCGTGACGCGCCTCTATTTCTGTCCCTTCCCCAGATGGTATCGCGCTCCGGAAGTCATGCTTACCTTCAAGGAATACACGCGCGCTATCGATATCTGGAGCGTCGGATGCGTTTTAGCTGAAATGCTGAGTGGCAAGCCGCTCTTCCCCGGACGAGATTGTACGCCCCGCCGTGCACCAACCTGCATTCTCGAGCGGATGCTTATGCACTTGTCCCTGCTACAGACCACCACCAGCTCTCGATTATCCTCGACATCCTCGGCACGCCTTCGTTGGACGACTTTTATGCCATCACCTCGCAGCGGTCGCGGGAGTACATCCGCGCGCTCCCATTCCGGAAGAAGAAGCCGTTCAGCAGTTTGTTCCCGGGTGCCAATCCGCTGGTACGTTTTGGCTTTGCAGTGCCATACTATCGGACTGTGACTGACGGGCTGCGCACACGCTCACCGCCGTGCCAACTCGCTTTTCCCCGCACTGACATTCGCGCGCACTCGCTCGCACATCTGCGGGGTTTCGCAGGCGATCGATCTGATGGAGAAGTGTCTCACGTTTAGCCCTAAGCGACGCATCGAGGTCGAGGACGCACTCAAGCACCCGTACCTTGAGGTGGGTCTGCTCTGTGCATACTCCGTCCTCGCGCCCGCTACAGACGTTGACGCTGGCGAACTGCGCAGGCGTACCACGACCCGCTAGACGAGCCCACAGCAGAGCCTCTGGACCCGAGCTTCTTTGACTTTGACAATGGCGATCCGCTGGGGAAAGAGCAGCTAAAAGGTGCGCGCACTACGAGACCCAACACAACTATCCGAAAGGGGTGAATTTGACTGACGGCGTGCACAGTGATGATTTACGAAGAAGTAACGAAGCCGCGGCCCCCACCCGCGGCACAGGCGGCCCAGTAACGAAGGACCGACTCCGACCCGTCCCCCGACCTCGACTTTCCGACTGACTGGCTGATTGTATGACTCCGGACCAAAGACTTGGTATACCCCGGCGAATGGCGCTGCGAACGCGGTGCGACGATTGATTGTGTATTCTGGCGACATAAACTGCGTGCGAGTTTGGAATGCAGACAATGTATACGTGTATCAAGTATAATATGATCTTCATCTGACGTCATACCACGACAATCCCTCTCCTCGCCCGAGCTCTCGTTCGTTCGACACCGGACTGCTCGTCCCATCGACGCCTCTCGCTTTCGTTGTTCGACCACCATAGCTGACGGATTCACAAAGGTGATTTCTCTTCGTGTACGCCGCACGTTCCGCTCACCCGAACAGATCGGCGTCATTGGCGCAGGCTCAATGGGCCCAGGCTTGGCAATGCTCTTCGCTGAAAACGGGCTGAAGGTGTCCCTCTACGACGTCAACAACGCCGCCATCGTCGCTCTTTCCGACCATCCTTGACCATCCCCAGAGCGGAATTGACCCCGCCCTCCATTCCGAAGTCACCGGTTACAACGACCTAATCCAATCCACGCCGAGTCTCAGTATCGCCACTGGCAGCGCCAACACGGCGAAGCTACTCGTGCTAAGCATTCCGCATGGGTCAGCAATGGATGCTGTGCTCTCAGAGATCCGTATCCTCCTCCGCGCGGGGGACATTATCCTCGACGGCGAGGTGCTGCCGCTGCTCCGCGGCGGGATTCGGCGCAGGTGCGTGCGGACACTACGTGAAGATGGTGCACAACGGGATCGAGCAAGGCGTCCTTGGGGTGATGTGCGAGACGTGGGAGATCCTGCACAAGTGCCTCGGCGTGGACCTGGACGAGGTCGCTGAGATCTTTGAGGGGTGGGTGAGGGAGGGTGAGCTGGTGCGTCGTGCGTCCTCTATATAGCGGAATACACGAGCTGATCTGCGCGGCCAGAGACGACACTTTCTGTTCGGCATTGGTGCGGACATTTGCCGTCGGGCGGCGAGCCGGGACACGTCGTGGACGATGTGCAGGATGCAGACGAGAGCGAGGATGAGCGTTATAAACAGCGTTATGGAATTGCGAAGGGAGGCTGCTCAGCTGACGGAGGAGTGCAGGCACGGGCTTCTGGGCGGTGATGGAGGCGACACGGCGTCATGCGTATGTGCCGACGATCTCGAGCGCACACTTTTTTTCGGATCGCGTCGTCCGATCGGGCTGAACGGATGAAGGTGGTGTCGGTGGTGGGGGACTCGGAGATGGGCGCGGTGCAGAAGGAGCACTGTGTCGAAGAGAAGGACAAGAGGGAGGTCGTGGAAGATCTGCTGCTGGCGGCGTATTGGGGATGCCATTTGGCGTCGTTCGCACAAGGCATGGACCTGGTCGCTCGGGCGAGCAGGGTGAGCCTGGCGAGGTGCATCGAGGTCTGACGAGAGGGGTACATCATTCGGTCAGAGCAGATTATGCACTGCGGAGGGCGAGCGCGTTCATGGAGGCGGAGCTAGATTACTTTGGAGCACCCGGGTGCGCGCGGTGATCGTCGACTGCGCGTGAATACACGGGCGGGTCGCTGAGGACGCCAGCTCAGCTGGGCCAGACGAGCATCACTACGACTGGAACTTGAAGCCAGCGTGAGCTCGAGCAGTCGGCGTCGCACCCGGGGCTAGAGCGGGCGAGGAGATCCGAGGTCGCGCGAGCTGGCGTTTGCGCGTACTTGCACTTGCACTTGTGCTTGTGCTTGTCCCAGTGCGACTTCCGTAGCAACTACGTGACAGTCTGAACTCGTCAAACCCGTCGGAATAAAACACGAGCGGCGGGGTCGAGTGCGGGGAGACAAATCAGAGGCGGATGATTTCCGGGGAGAGGCCACGTGAAAAGCGGGAAAGGCGGGGGTGGCGCCCGCGCGACTCGACTCGGACTGGGACTCGGTCTCCAGACTCGCCTCGGAATCGTCCCGGACGTCTTTACCCCACGCTCCCCCACCATCTCCTCCTCCTCCTCCTCCTCCTCCTCCTCCTCCTCCCCGCACCCACACCCTCTCCTCTCTACATGCCCTCTCGCCCGACCTCTCCGCCCCGCCACCTCCTCCCAACACCCCCGCCATGTTCCGCATCTCCTCAAGCCTCTGGGAGCGCATCCACCACTACGCGTCCTTTCCACAGACCGGAGGTGACTCACGCCTCCTCTCTCTCCTCGCCCACCGCTCCACCGAGCTCACCCCCCACACAGTCTCTCTGCAGCAGATGGTCCTCTTTGGCCAGAATCCAAGCCAGGGCACCCTCCTCAGAGGCAGCCAGTTCCTCCTCGGTCCGTCTCCCCGCACCACCCCACCCCACACCCTTCCTCTAACCCCGCTCCTCCGCGCCGCGCAGAGGAGCTCCCCGTACGCCTCGCTCACAGAGTAAAGGAGCTCGACCAGCTCCCCCACAACCTCAGCGACATGCCCTCCATCAACAAGGTCAAGAACTGGTACGCTCAGTCCTTCGAGGTGCGCCCTCTCTCTTTCGTCCCGCTCTCTACCCCGCATTCTCGCTCACCACCACCCCGTCCCTTCAGGAGCTCATCCATTTCCCTCCAATACGCCTCCCCGCCCACATCCGCGCCGCCCTCCTCGCTCCTCCAGCAGACCCCGTCTCCCTACCCGAGTCCTTCCCTAACCCCTCACTCCACTACCAGTACTACTCCGACGACTACGGCACTCCCCAGACAGGCCTTGGCATCGTTTCTACCCCCAAGAACGGCAATGGCAACGGCCAGAAGATGCGCATACCGATGGAGCGCAGGTGAGCTTGGCGTCCCGCCTTCGCGCGTGCGCGTGCGCGCATCGCTCGCTCCCCCCACCCACCCGTCGCCTCCCTGCCGCTCTTCACTTCGCCTCGCCGCGCGCTCCCTCGCTGATACGCCGCCGTCCAGATACTACGCCAACATGTCCCACGTCAAAGAGTGGCCCCCCGAAGTGCGCGAGTACAACCGCTCCTTCACCCAGACGCTCGAATCCATCAAGAAGCGCCACGACCCGACCGTGACCACCGTCGCGCAGGGCGTGCTCGAGTGGAAGCGTTCCCGCAACGCCCGCAACATCAACCTCGACGTCCAGCACTGGCTCGACCGCTTCTACATGTCCCGCATCGGCATCCGCTTCCTCATCGGCCAGCGTGCGTCCCCTTTCCCCCTCCTGCGCCGCGCGCCCGCCTTGACCGCGCGGCCCTCCTCCTCATCCCGCCGTCCTCGCGTCCTCACCCCCAGTGTGCACAGACATCGCGCTCAACACGCTGCAGCCCCATCCTGACTATGTCGGCATCATCTGCACACGCGCCGTGAGTATTCCCTTCTCGCAGCGCACGCGACCTTTCACTCCGCGCCCGCGTGACCCCACTGACGCGCACCCAGAACGTCCACGACATTGTTCAAGAAGCCATCGAGAACGCACGGTACGCTTCTGGCCTCTTCGCGCCTCGCCCACCGGCGCCGTGCTCCGTAGACGTCCCATGCTCACGCACCCCGCCCCGTCCCGCAGGTTCGTATGCGAAGAGCACTACTCCATGTTCAAAGGCCCGCCGGTGCAGCTGATCTGCCCCAAGGACCTGCACTTTGCATACGTGCCCGGCCACCTCTCGCACATCTGCTTCGAGCTGCTCAAGAACTCGCTGCGCGCCGTCGTCGAGCGCTTCGGGCCCGAGTCGGACGCGTACCCGGCGATCCGCGTCGTCGTCGTCGAGGGCAAGGAGGACATTACCATCAAGATCTCGGACGAGGGCGGCGGCATCGCGCGCTCCGCCATCCCGCTCATCTGGACCTACATGTACACCACCATGGAGGGCCAGAACATCGACCAGGACTTTACCGACTCGGACTTTAAGGCGCCCATGGCCGGTTTCGGCTACGGCCTCCCGCTCTCCCGCCTCGTGAGTCTTCCCTGTCCTCCACGCCCTTCTCCTTGCCATTCTCATTCTCATTTCCTTGCCTGGTGTTGCTCGCCCACCCCTCGCACCCTGCCCCTTTCGCACCCGTCCCCTCTGATCGGCTCTGTGCGCCGTTTGGCGTTGTTGCTGACGGTGTTTGCGGCGGAAATAGTACGCGCGGTACTTTGGCGGTGATCTGCGCCTGATCTCGATGGACGGCTTCGGGACGGACGTCTACATCCATCTCAACAGGCTCTCCTCCAGCCGCGAGCCTCTGCCGTGAAATGTGGGTCCGAGGACGCTCGCCGGGAAGGGCACTAAGACGGGGCATAACCAGACGCGGCAGCGTCGACGGGCCCGACCCGCACGGACGCGCGCGCGCTGCGCAAGGAAGGAGAGGAGAGGCTTAGGGTTTTCCTTAGTGTATTATCATCAGCTTCGGGACATCGCGAGCTTGCTATTCATTCCCATGCATACTGCATGACGATGGTCACTGTACGTACTTACGAGCGCGGCGCATCTGTACGAATATATTCACGCACCGACCGCGGCCACCAGGCAAAACTAACTTGCGCTTGGCTGAAACCAGAACCACGCGATGCATGACATAACCTGTGCGCGGCTGTAACGCTCTCCGGGTGGACGCGTGTGGGTACATATGTACAATTGGGGTCCCGAAGCGACTACCGACATACTGATATATACCTACGCGGGCCACGGGAAGACGAGGCATGTACAAGCTGAAGTGACTACTGCTACTACTACTGAGTGGAGAACGAGCAAAGGATATACACATGAGACGTGCAAACAGACAGCAAACGATGCGACGACGAAGAGATCTCGAGACGCAGACGAACTATACCATCATTCCATGCCTACCTCCCCTCCACCATATCGTATTATACTCCCCATCGCAACGTCCGCACTAACCACCAGCGACCAGCGACGACCAACCTACTACGCGCCGCCGCCGCCACCACCGCCGCCGCCGCCGCCGCCTCCGCCAGGATCGCGCATGGAGCTATCCCACGTGCGCTTCATCGGCATGCTTCCAGAGCCAAAGCTGTCCGTCCTGCCCACCAGCGCGCCTCCGCCCGTGCCGCCGCCGCCGCCTCCTCCACCTCCCGGCTCCGGCCCCACAGCGCCCTGGTCGAACGCGTAATGGCTCCAGCCCTGGAGCGACGAGTCGAACGAGCGGCGCACGCGCGGATGATACACCGGCGGCATCTGCGGCCTTGGTTGCGTCTGCGTCTGTGCGGGGACGTACGCCGGGGCGGCTGCCGCCGGAGAAGCTGTCGACGGCGTCACCTGCCGTGAGGACGGCGGCGGGGGCATATGCACGACCGGGGGAACGATGGACGAACCGGGCGCCGGCTGTGCGGCGGGTGGCGGCTGGGACCGCGCGGGCGAGGGCGGGACACCCTGGCTGCCCGACACGAACCTGACGTTGAGTGGTGGCTGAGTCGCTGGCGGCTGCATGCCGGACGGTGCGGGGTTCTGCTGTTGATACGACACCGGCACCCTGGCCGCCGCCGTAACTGCTCCTGCACGCGAAGTGGTTCCGCCCATCATGAGGGGCCCGAGGCCGAGCGACTGCTTGCGCCTGACCTTCTTCGTAATGGCCGCCTCGAGCGCAGCGATCTCTTCGACGAGCCGCTGGTTGCGGAACTTGAGCTGCTGCAGCTCGTACTGCCAGCTGCTCCCGCGGTCAATGTGCGTCTCCTCAAACACGCTCTCGCCGCTCGCGTGCACGACGGGGTGCGTCGCCGGCGGCGCGGCGCCCTCGCACAGTTTCACTTGGCAGACCACCGGGGCCTTCACGAAGGAGGCGCCCCTGTTGCCGCCCGCCGCCGCCGCTGCGGGGGCGGATGAGCGGTAAAGGACGATGTGCACGGGGACCGTGCCGTGGTCTTTGGTGTGCACGTCGCACGCGAGGCCTGCGCTCTCGCTTCCGCCCGCGTCGGCGAGGACTTTGGTCGTCTCGGCGTCAATCGCGTCGCGGACGGCCTGTGCGGACGTGCCGCTCACGAAATCGGCAAGGGGCTTGCCAATCACCTCCCCGGCGCCCCATCCGAGCACGTCCCGGACGGCGGCGCCGGCGTAAAGGAAGGTGGCGGTGGTGCTGAGCATGCCCCAGAACTCCCGCTCCGGCGAACAGTCCTCCGTGTCCCGTTCGGCGTCAAGCGAGCTCGAGATCGGCGGAGGAAGGGGCTTGTAGAGCGGCGCGACCAACCCACCTGCACGGGATATGGGGCCCCATTCGAGCGTGGGCAGGTGCCTCAGGCGACCGCTGAGGATGATCGCTTTGCGACCTTTGCCGGGCTCGACGTGCAGTCGGCCGCGGCACTCGATCCATACGTACCCACGGCCCTTGGCCTGTATGCGGAAGAGCAGGTCGACGAGGCGAGGGGCGCCGGAAGCGGCGGCTCCGGCGGCGGGCATGGTTGGGCTGTCGAGGCCAGCGCCCGCGACCGCGGAGGACGTACCGCTGACGGAGGAGACCACGCCGGGGCCTGGAGTGGCCGAGGCCTCCTTGAGTTCACGCATGAGGGGAACACAATCTGCGGGATGGCAGAACTCTGCGAGAGAACGCCCAACAAGCTCATCAGGGTCGTAACCGAGCACGCTGCGAACGGCAGGCGCAGCATAGAGAAAGGCGCCCTTGAGGGAGACGACGTGCAGAAAGTCTGGAGAGCGATCGAGGAGGAACATGTGGAGCGGCTTGTTGCCATCGTAGGGATCGAGCGTGACGGGCTCGGAGGAAGGGCTGGTGGAGAGCGCCAGTGCGGTGGAGGCGTGAGTGGAGGTAGAGAGCTGGAAGGAGCCGGTGAAAGCGGGGTCGGCGAGAAGGGCGCGGAGGTCTTTGGAGAGGCCGCGCAAGGACATGGAGGAGGTGCGCCAGTCGCGGGGGCCTGTGGCCGTGGAGGGTTGGGCAAAGGATTTCTCCGAGTAGTTGACGAGGTAGGTGCCGTCCTTTAGCTTACCGAGGATGGCCTTTGGCTGCTCGGAGAGGTCGACCTGGAAGCCGACGTGGAAGACGATGTCGTCTGCTTCTTGAGGGGAGTTGTGTACGCCGCCGCGGATGGGGATGACAGAGACCATGTTGATGAAGGCGGAACCATCCTTGCGATAGTTGATGATGCTGACTTGACACTCTTTGTCGGCGATGATGTTCTTGCGGAGATGGGCGACGGCGTCTGAGGCGGTGTGGACGCGATCCTGGCCGCGCTGGATGTTTCCGCCGGGAGCTTGGAGGAAGCGGCAGTTGCGGCCGATGACCTCGTGCTCATCGTATCCGGTGAGCTTGTAAAAAGAGGGCGATGCGTAGACTGGGGGGGCCTGAGCGGAGGGAATTTTGGGGATGGGGAGAAAACGCGATACGCACCTACGGGAGAGTCGAAGCGACGGGTGTCTGTGAGGACGAAGGAGCAGGAGAGGTCTACGGGGCCGAGGGAGATCTTGGGAAAGGGACGGTTGGCGACGCGGCCGAGGATGGAGAGAACGTCGAAACCGGAGGAGGAGTAGACGGGGAGGCCGAGGGCGGAGGGGATGGAGAGGGGGATGTGGGGTGGGGCCGAGTAGGGGAGGGCGTTTGGGTGTGGGGAGTGGGTGTATGCGGCGAGAGCGGGATGAGGATAGGAGACGGAGGCCGAGGACTGGGGAGAGGCGGGCGAGGGGTGGTGGGCGTAGGAGGCGGCGGAGGATGGGAGGGAGCTTTGGGAGAGATGAGGACGAGGTGGAGGAAGGAGGGAGGGGACGCACAATGGGTTTCCGTAGCCTACGGGGGAGGCGAACCAGGAGAGGGACGAGGAGGGGGGGTAGAGGCCGGCGGGGAGAGCCTCTGCGCCTCCGCCGGGGGGGACGGTGGGAGCGTTGAGGATGAGGTTGGGGAGCTGGAAGTGGACTTGGGAGGAAAAGGCAAGGTTGTGATCTGCGGGGTCGGGGTCGTGGTCGGGGTCGGTGTCGTGGCCGTCGCCGAGATAGCGCGAGAAAGGCATGGGGCGGGAGCGGGGCGAGCAATGCGACGACGAGGGCGAGCGGGACGGCGAGGACGAGGGGGTCGGCGGCGGCGAAGGGGAGAGCGGCGGAAGGGAGGAGTGAGAGAGAGAGAAAGAGAAAGAGAGCGAGAGAGCGAGAAAGGCGACGGGCACGAGCGCACGGGCTTTCTGTCATTCCACATTGCCTTTTCGGGAAGGGCCCTGTTGGATCTGGGAAGAGAGCCAATCAGCGTCTAGCTCTCCTCCGCGTTTTTCGCACTTTCTGCCCTCCCCGCCCGAGTTTGAACCCGCCCTCCTCCCTCAAAATCGCCCTTCTGCCCTTCCAGCTCGCGCGCATTTCGCCCTTTTCTGCGGCGATCGGCCAGAGAGTCGCGGCAGACGAGGCCGTCGAGGGCAAGCGCGCGAGCGGACGACGTCATGTAGCGGGCGTCTGACGCGCGTACGCGTTGAGCCGCTCTGTCCCCGCCGTCGATCTCTCTCGTACAAGCACTCGCGCACGGAATATCGCACAGGGACCATCGCACAGCGACCCCCTCGAACGGCGAGACGCGTCTGGAGTCGCTGCGTGCGCGTGCGGCGGAGGAGCGGGCGAGCGAGGGCGACCCTGGGCCAGAGTACGTTTCGGCTATCGGTTTCCCGATCTGGCGCGCGTCATCGATACTAAACGCCCTCGTCCGCTTTCTCTCTCTCTTCCTCTCCACCATCTCCTCCCCGCCCCGTCGCTATTCCCTCTGCTAAAATGGGCGTCCTCGACATCGTCCCCGTAAGCCTGCCCTCCTCCCCCCCACGCCGCACAACCCGCTCACTCTCCACCAGGCCGGCGTCTTGACCGGTGACAACGTCCGCAAGCTCTTCGAATACGCAAAGGAGCACCAGGTGAGCATCCTTCCCCCTCCTTTCCATCGCCTAGAGCTAATCCATACCCCAGTTTGCCATCCCCGTAAGTACTCGCGCCCATCCCCGCCCGCCCGCCTCCTCACCCAACTTCGCCCCATCCACAGGCCATCGTAAGTTTTCCCGCCGTTTCGCTTGATCTATTCTTCCCCTCACACCCTCTTCCCAGAACGTCACCTCCTCCTCCGTCGCAAACTCTGTCCTCGAGGCCGCCCGGTGCGTCATTTTCCTTTGCCCCGGATCGACTCCCTCCTCATGCCCAATCCAGCGACATCAAGGCCCCCATCATCATCCAGGTCTCCCAGGGCGGCTCCGCCTTCTTCGCAGGAAAGGGCCTCCCCAACGACAACCAGCAGGCTTCCGTCGCAGGCGCCATCGCCGCCGCCCACCACGTCCGCACCGTCGCCAAGGAGTACGGCGTGTACGTCCCCTCCCCAATCACATGCCCATCCCGCCTCCCCCGCTCACGTTCCGCTTCCCTTCCTTGACAGCCCCGTCGTCCTCCACTCCGACCACTGCGCCAAGAAGCTCCTCCCCTGGTTCGATGGCATGCTCAAGGCGGACGAAGACTACTTTGCCCAGCACCAGGAGCCCCTCTTCTCCTCCCACATGCTCGACCTCTCCGAAGAGTCCAAGGAGGAAAACATCGCCACCTGCGTAAAGTACTTCAAGCGCATGGCCCCCCTCGGCCTCTGGCTCGAGATGGAGATCGGCATCACCGGCGGTGAGGAGGACGGTGTCGACAACACCAACGTCGACAACGCCCGCCTCTACACACAGCCCGAGGACATCTTCGACGTCTACTCGGCCCTCTCCGCCATCGGCCCCAACTTCTCCATCGCCGCCGCCTTTGGTAACGTCCACGGTGTCTACAAGCCCGGCAACGTCCGTCTCCACCCCGAGCTCCTCCACAAGCACCAGGTCTACGCCGAGCAGAAGCTCGGCGGCAGCAACAAGAAGCCTCTCTTCCTCGTCTTCCACGGCGGCTCCGGCTCCACCAAGGACGAGATCAAGACCGCCGTCCAGAACGGCGTCGTCAAGATGAACGTCGACACCGACACCCAGTGGGCGTACCTCACCGGTATCCGCGACTTTGTTCAGAACAAGTCCGGCTACCTCCAGACGCAGGTCGGCAACCCCGAGGGCGCCGACAAGCCCAACAAGAAGGTACGTTCGTCCTCGCATCTCCTGGACGACCCTCACCACCCACACCCACCCCGCTACGCAGTACTACGACCCGCGTGTCTGGGTGCGCGAGGGCGAGAAGACGCTCGTCGCCCGTGTCAAGGAGGCATGCGCGGACCTCGGCAACACCAGTACGTCCCATCGCCGTCTCCCCGCCTGCCAATGCTTCCGCTGACACCCATCTCCCGCCGCTAGACCAATTGTAAGCTGCGGCGATCGCAATGGCGGAAAAAGCAAGCGAAGAGAAGACTGTAGCGTTGTATCCCTACCCCCAAATACATCACTAGTGTTTCCATAACCGCCGGATTGGCTATCTGGCGACGTTTGGTGCCGTCACCCCGAGACCCAGAGCTCGCGTGCGTCTCGCGCCTCGGAGAAGCGAAGCGGGGTGCCTCGCGCGCTACCGAGTGCATCCTAGTGCATCGTCCGCGAGATCGACTGCGACACGAGTTCGTTCGCTGATAGCGACGCGAGCGCGCAAGATCTGCAGGGGAGCGCCGCGCGCACAATCGTACCTCCTCCGCCGGGCTGCGTCTCGACCCGAACACGGGCTTGCCCCGAGTCGACCCATATGGCCTAGCACCACAGTGCCGCGGCACGCCCTACAGGGTCAGACACAAGCACCGACAGATGTCGTACACTCACCAGTCCCCCAGGCACATACGTACGTCTCCGCATTTCTGGTCGGCGCACCGCGCGGACGTTGAGCGGGGCGTCGCGGACTCCCCACCCCCTCCGCGGGGCCGCAGCTGTCACCATCGCTGTCAAGTATACGCTAGCATCTGCGCTAGCACCAGGGCGCCCCTCGGCCCTTCATCCCTCGTTCCTGCTGTCTGCGGGTTGTGGTGTGTGGTGCGGTGCGGTGTAGACGGATCGGCGACAGCTGTCCACGTCCACTCGTCCGCACACGATCTGGGCACTGTGGTCGCTCGACGCGGGTGGCGGGGGATCGCGTCCGTGGGGCAGGCCGTGGGATCTGTTTCGAATGCAAGTACGTACATCTGGTGCCCAAGGCGTGAACGCGAGTTTGAGTGAGTGATTCTGCGCAGGCGAATATGACTCCTCGGGTGCGCGAGGCGGGGTGCCATGCGGTCGCTGGGCGTTATGAACGCCGCGGGTGGTCTGTGCCGTCGAGGTCGGACGCGTAGTGGGGACGGCGGTACTCGCCAGTGGGCACACTTTGGCCCGGGCCCGGGGAGAGCTGCGTAATCGCGTCGCGAGTTCGATTGGCGTCGAACAAGTTTGGGTGTTGTGTTATGTTGCCTACATGCGCCCCCGTAAATTTAAAGCTTCCATATCAGTGAAGAATCTTGCTGTCGCCAGTCGTGTAGGTGCCGTTTCGACGCCGGCACTCGCGTAATCGCGCGTCAGGGCATAATTTGGTGAATCGAAGAGCAGATATTGGATACACCACCATAGTCGAATGATATATCCCGGTTCAGCGAGAGCGATGGAGATAAATGCCCCCGCGAGTCTCTGACTCGACTCGTGCGACAGAAATACTGAGAATGAAAAGGCCTGTACCTGGAGTTAGACGCGCTCTCGACAGAAACTCCTTCGGTGCTAGCACTGGTGCTCGTTACGTACTCAGACGGTACTTAGGCCATTCCCCGGGTACTCGAGACAGGGACCCGAGGCCATCGAATGGTTGATCATGATGCCAGTGAGCCTGCAGAAGTCGGGTGAAACCTGAGGGGGCACATCTTTCAGTCAGCTGGGACCTACGAGGGCGATAGGGGAGCGGCGAAAACAGCGGGACGCACGGCAGGAGGGAAAGCCAAGATGATCGATACAACAGGAAAGGGAACGGCGTTGAGAAGTTGGGCGGCGGACACGGTCTACGGCGATATATGGCACCGTCGAGCGACTGTGGTGGTCCTCCAGGTCACAAGAACGCTGTACCCATGATCATCCGGTATGTTCTGGAGCAGGGGAGAGGTGAGTCTGATGACCAGCCGAAATGGACCGGAACACGGCCGTATCGCACTCACAATATTGGCATGGACGGCCTGATTTTGCTATACCCCGGCGGCTAGAATCAGGGATCGAGCAGGTTGCGGTAGTTTACAAAATTGAGCTCAAGGCGAGACAGAGTGGATGGAAGGATCTGCGATAGGATGTGCGTGGCCGAGGGCGGGTGCACCACGTATCACTGGAGTAGATTGAACCTATGGCATAGACGTCTTTGATGCGCCGAAGACTGCCCTAATAATTGCCAGTGCGGCGTCATGGCAAGTTGACCTCTCAACCCTCAGAAATGTGGAGCACGTAGTGGAATATCTTGAGCACTGCGACATGCAAATTCAGCGGCAAAGGCTACCGGTATCGTGCTCTCTACGCGCGCAGGACGCGCCGGGGGCGTACGTTGGTCCACTCGATCTGGTAATAGGGCTGCACCCGAGTTGTCGCCAGAATATTGAAGGCCCGAGGTGTTGACAAGATTTCTACGTAAACGTATGAGCATATATCCGCTCTTCGAATAACGATACATTCTACGAACCTAGAGAGACCGCACCCCAAAGTTCAGCCAAGTTGAGGAAAGAGAGCAGGAGCAGTGCGTTAAGCGCCCTCTCGACGCGACGGACGCGCAGGGACGCGGTGCACGTGACCAAACGCGTTGAAACGAAGTCTGGCGCCTGGCCTCGGTGACACGCTCAAGCGCCGATCCGCGTCTCTCTCCGCTTCTTCCTCTTCTCCTTGCCCTCCTCCTCGCCCCCTCACCTCTCTGTCGGCGTCCTCGATTTCCCTCTCTGTGTGCTGCAGGACATCTACAACATATTTTTGTGGAGAGATCCGTTGTGAAATGAGACCAAGATGGAGACGCGTATGATGCCCAGTACGTCCCCTTCTCCCTTCTTTTCTTGCCGTGGCTCACCTCTTTTCCAAGTTCGTGCCCTATACACGATCAACGGCCAAGCTCCATACATGCTGGCGCGCTCCTCTTCCAAGATCCAAGTATATATCGTTCCTCAGCACCTTGCACCGCCTCCTCCCGTTGCAGAAGTAACCATCGTCTACGCCAAGGTCTCTCTTCGACCATGTCTCGACGCCCTGTGCCAAGCAAGGTTTGCTTTAATATTTATTCTTGCCTCTTTCCCTGCCAACGCATTGCGATAGTCCCGAAATCATACCCTCAGGCGGCCGTGACTGGTCCGTCTACGTGTTTGATCCCCTCGAGTCCCGTGAGTCCTCCCTCTTGAGTTACATTGCATTCTGCGTCCTTCTGACATTGGCCTCTTCCCGTCTTAAAACAGAGCAAACCGGTGCTGTGGGTGCTGCCCCTACCGTTGCAGTCGGCTTAGGATGGCTTTCGGACGCCCTTCGGAGTGCAGACCCACCCTCTATCTTCGGTACCATCATGTCCGATGGCATACGTGACGACAGTCTCGAAGTCATTTTCTCTCTCAGAGAGGTCCATCATTTACCCTTCCTTTATGTTCTCAGCACTGACGCTCAGAACTCAGGGTAACCGTATTCCATTACCGCGGGCAAACACTTGGTCCGCCCCCTTGCCTCCAGCGGAGAAGAAAGTGAACAAGCGCAACCCTGGTGCTCTTTTCACCAAAGATCCTCTTCGTTGGCCCAAAGATGAAAAGGATGCCCCCTCTCCCTCCTTTCCTGTGGCCACCGTGTGTACACCTTCAGATGTCTCCGGCACCCCGCCCTCCTCCCAGCGACCGATCAAGAGAAGTGACTCATTTACAGCCGAGGCTCCTTCCGCAATGGTTCCCACTTCTACTCAGACAACTGCTGTCGCCCCAACAGATAATTCGACCCAAGCAGCTTTGCAGACTCTCCTGCTTGCCCTTGCTAGCTCCCAGCAGAATCAACAACTCTTCTCGCTATTGTCGTCTATCGATTCTTCATCTGCCGCTACGCCCAACCCAGACCTTGTCCAGACCCTGGGCCGCATGCTCTCCTCTGCCGCATCTGCTCCACCGCCCACGACAAACCTTGCCGTCCCTCCTGCACCTCCGCCAATTTCAGAACATCCGCACGCCGATACAGCCTCGCCCTTTACCTTCCTCTCCGTGCCCGATTCCTCGACCACTTCGGGCAGCTCCCCTGCTTCGGCATCGCTTTCGCCGTCTACAAGCCATCCCGATCCTTCTACTCCACCCAATGGTCCTTGCCGTGAGGATGACGAGGTGGTAGTGCTTGACAAGGAAAATGTCAACCCGGCTGCCTTCCGCCGGAAAGGCCTCGAGAAGGAGAAAGGGAGAGAGGCTGCTCGACCGCACCCCACCTCGCGTAGCGCACCTTTTGCGAATGCCAACCCTGATCAGACACCGCGAGCGCCACCACAAGCTGCCCCGCCGCTAGGTCATACCCGAAGCTCCAGCGTTGCGGCCGGAAACAGTCGGAAGCGTACACTGAGCGAAATTATGGATGAGCGAGACCGTGAGCGAGAAGAGTCTCGCAAACGCACCACAAGCTCTTCCGTACGAATATTAACGTCCAGGTCGAGTCACAACTCGTTACGATCTTGGTATGGCGTCAGTCCTGGCTTCTCTCAGTCCCATGTTGCTTCCGATCCTGGATGGGAGCACAATTCGACGCACTTCTCCCGAGTAACTACCGTACACGCATCCTCGCCGCCTCGTCGTGCTAGGGGCGCGCCGTCATCTGCACCCAGCAAGCCATACGTCGTCCCAGAATGGGCCCGTACCAACACGGCGACCTTACCTCGGACCGCAGATGGTAAATACCTCACCGAGGGCCCCACAGAGGCTGGCCCATCAGATCCTCCGAAGCGAAAACGATCTGCGAAACGTAGTGCAGATTCGAAACCGCGCAAAAGAACGTCCACTGCGAAGCACATCAAAGAGGAGCTCGAAGGACGCGAATTCCATGGGCCAGCGATACTTGCGCCTCCTCCAGGGCGTGATTCCGGTTTGCGGCCTCGTACAGGCTCGAGCGCGAACTTGAGCACTGCCGTTCTCCGATCTGACCCACCACGACCAGTCGTCGCCGCCGCCGCACAAGCACCCATCTTTGCCATGCCCCTCGCGCCCTCCTCATCGCATAACGTCCTCTCACTCTCGTCGTCCTCCAACGCAGAACCGCCCACGACTCCGCCTCGGCGCCGAACAGGCGAGACAACCACCCCAAATTCTAGCCCCGAGGACGCGCTCGGTTCGCTCTTCACTCCTGAGCAGCAGCAGCAGCGACCCACGAGCCGCAATAGCGTCCACAAACGAAGCCCACGCAAGCTCCCGAGCCTCTACAGCGGGCTTTCCGTTCTCCTCTCCCCGCACCGATCCTCCCCTTCCCGGTCCCCTTCTTCCGCGCGCAAGCGCACCCGCACCCGCACACACTCCAGCGGACGTAATGGCCATCCTAGCAGCTCGCGCAGCGCCGGCTCACTCCCCGGTGCTCCGCCACCTGGTTCCGCGATTACAACCACCGATGACAGCGCTGCGTGCTCAGAGCCGCCGTCTGACCACCTCGACGCCGATGATGTTCCGCTCGACTCGATCCCGATTGCGAGCAGCGATGGAGAGTTCGACCTCGGCCTCCAAGATGGCCCATCCGAGGGCGGCGCATTCGTGGCGAGTCGCCGGTGGTCTGTCGGCCTCCCGCCGTCGTCTCCGCTCCCACCGTCAAGCCCGATCATGTCTCCTGCAGATGGCAGTGACTACCCCGAACACGAAGAGCCGGAAGACCTGCTCGGGCTCGACCCGGATGCGACCGTCTGTCTGCACCAGCTCGAGATTCACCACGACTGCGACCACAACCTCGGCCACGGACCCGAGCCCACGTCGGACACAAGCAATCGCGACTCGGACGCGATCCTTGCTCTTCTCTCCCAGCAGACGGACATATCCTCTGACGCCTCCTCGCTCTCGCTCGTTCCCGCGACGACTGACAGCAGCACGCTCGATCTCGACGCGTTCGACCCGGCCTTTTCTTCACTCTTCGCCGCGCCTTCCTTCACCGCATCCCAACCTGCGCCTCCCGGTGGCGCCCCTACCTCGGACTTAGCAGCTGCAACTAGCGACGACTATCTCACATCGCTTTCTATGACGCTGGACCCCGAGCTTGAGGCTGCGCTCTTCGCGAACCCTGAACTGTACGGCTGCGACGGGCTGGGTGAAGGCGCAGACACTGGATGGGAAGGGCCGGGTCAAATGGACTTCGGCGAGTTCTGGGAGTTCATGAAGCCCGTTGTGGGTGACAGTGTCGTGCCCATGGCAGTGCCTGAGGACGTGGGTCTTACGACTGGGGATGAGACCGGTGCGACCTCGCATAGTACGGACGAACATGCAGGGGAGGCAGCAGGGAGTGGGAAGGCGGTTGAGGGCGGGGCGTTGCTTGCGATCGACCCAATGAAGGTTGCGGAGAATGTACAGGCGCTACTATCCGGCTGCGCGGTGTAACGTGAAAGATTGGTGTATGTGTGGTGCTAAATCTTCGGAAGTGTTGTTGTACTGCAGACTGGTTGGGTTGTACTCGCTATGCGCACATGTTTTTGAGCAGCCTGCTGGTGTTATCATTAGTAAAGAGTAATGTTGCACTACGTACGAATCAAGTACGTTAAGATTGACTTGCCGAACGCTCACGCGTAGGCCCCGTGCATCAGACCATTAGGACTAGGAGTGTGCTGAAGATATCCTCATCTCCGTGTGGGAAACGACGTCACTGGCATAGAAACGGATAAGATACAAGAGAGATTGTCTATGGTGGTGGGGCAAAATTGAGTGAGACGGCGGCATATACAGAATTGAGCTACAATCTCGTGGGCGCGTCGTGACGGTATATTCTTTTGGTATTGGCTTCGTGAATTTCGTGAAAACCATCCCGAAAAGTAGAAGAGAGCGATTATCAACACCCGCAACAACAGCAGGGCTGGGGTCTGTTTTCAAGCGTGAGCTATGAGTCGTTCAAATAACAGCGGCAACGCGCGCACCCACAGCACTCGTCGCAGCACGTCTCGCAACACACATCCCTGCAGCACGCCGGCTGGCCAGATCGGCGCATAAGACGGTGGTAGTACACTGGTTGATTGCGATAGATCATGGGCGGCTGAGGTAGCGGCTGGGCGTATTGGGCGTACACCGGCGCCATGCGCATCTCGGGGGCTACCACAACGAGGCTTCGGGTTCAGCAAGTAGACCCGATCCGAAGAACAGCGCGATCTACGCACAGTGATCGTAGTAGCTTCCGGAGTAGCTTCTCGGGCCGTACATAGGGGACAGCGGCGGGGAAGACCGCAACCCAGGCCAGTAGGTAGATAGAGGACGCTGAGGGGCGTAGTACATGGGCCGAGTTCTTCGCGTGGAGTGGTCCGTAGAACAGCGGGCGAGTCTGAGGGGGGGAGACGATGAGAGCAGGGTCCGCAGCAGGATAGAGGGGCATCCGTATTTCTGGCGGCGCCTGCACACGCAAAATGAGATCTTCGCTCACACATCTGGGCCGGTCGCGTACAGATGCGTACCGCGAGTGGACAGAAGAAGCGATTTATGAAATCCACGCTGCACCGTGGAAAAGGAGACTGTCAGTAAAGCGGTAGGTGCGGCCCCTACGCGCGCATAGCGGGCATAAAACGATAACACGTGGAGAGTTCATTGGTGCAGCTCGACGTTGTGGCGCGCGTTCACTGTTGAGCAGAGGTATTGAAGTCGGAGAAATTTGAGAGATGGCGCCAATGAGCAAGCGCGATGAGATGAGCGGCTCGCTCGCGACAATGGAGAACGATGTAAGTACCCATCCACCCACTTGACTCTCAGGATTGCGCTGAGAGAAAAGGAGGTAAGGTTTAATAGAAGATGGGTGTAAATTGCCTCCCGCCCAAAGTGTGGGCGAAGAAGCCATCCCGCTGCGTAAGCTTGGTCAGGTCGGCCATCATACGCCACCTGCCTTCATCTCCGCGGCTGCAGTTACCTATACGGACGAGACGAGGTATCCTCGATGGTGGGCATCTTAGTTTCGGAATCCATCAAACATACGGGTGATGAAAACCCTGGAATGAAGAGCAGGTCAGCGCGGGAAACCCCAAGGACTCTCAGTCTGGGCGAGTGTTGGACGTACTAGAACTTGAAACTTGCAAAGCACTTCAACTATGTGGACTAACAATATTGTTCTGGTACTAAATACACCAGAACATTAAAGCGAGGCTTAATCCTTCTCAATATACCTGGGCACCTTACGGTGTTTCAAGCCGCCGGTAGGGCTCGTTTCTCAATGTTCTAGCTCCTAGTCACCAGCCTCCGTGCAACACGTCGACCGGGGTCACTGGCAGAATCGTGAGCAGATGACATTTGATGTCCCTATGCAGTGAACCTGCGCCGCACGCCGTTCACTAGTATCTTGATCATGTCCGCGCTCGAGTGCGGAAAGGATAGTAGGAGAAAGTCGGAGTCTTTGTGTAGTCTTAGACGATGGTTGAAGTTGGAGAGTGCTTTGAAGGCGGCGCACCCATCTGCACCGAAGCAGATGCTCGGATACGGGCGTCTAAACCTAAAGCCAATTGTTTCCAGGAGAGATTTTAAGCGCCCCGGTGCAACTAGGCTAGTCTTCAAGTTTCTCTTCATGCATACGAACGGGCTCGGAGCTCGTCTATCCCGGGAGTCCCAGCGAATTGTCTCAATTGACTCGCTGCTTGTCCCGCTCAAGGGCTGCAAGTAGCACTGAGGGAGCCATACATCGATGCCAATATTACTGTCGTTTTAAACAAGATTGCGAGGTCAGTATCTAGGTGACTCGCGAGTTCAGTCAGCACTGCTGTTAGTAAAACGACTTGTCAATGTAATCTGAGGCAGCGCCGTTACACACCGTTACAAATCCAGTAGTACGCCTCGTACCCCAACGGTCTGACAGACCGGCAGTCTAGGCTTTCGCCTGACACCCGGGCTTGTTTCGAATTCGTCTGCGCGGATAGTACCGTGTGTCGGACAATGTGACCTCGTGCAAATTCTTGATGTTTAGACGTGCTAGACATAAGGCTCATCTTGATGTTATTCATCGGCAACTGCATCGGAGCCGTACGAGCACTAACGAAGCCTTGCGCTGCAGCGTGAAAACGGTTGCGCTGTCGCTGACTTGGAGTCTACGGCAGGCGGGGTGGGTTGCAATGGGGCGGAATCGGATGGGGTTGAGAAATTTCCATTCCTTGCGATGACGCCAAAATGCCACCCGCGCGAGGCTGTATCGTAATATGACTGAAGTTCGTGATGCGCATGGCGAACAGGAGGACCAGGGAAAGGCTCAAGGGATCGGTCATTCGGCTGAACTAGAGATACGATAAGAGTACGTACAAGTTAACGGCGAGAGCACGAACATTGTTTCGAGCAATGCAAAGACAAGAAAAGAAAAATCATAGAACACCCAAAATCAGTGAGATATAGGGTGTTGTGTCAAAGACGTTGTCATCGACCGAATATAATCGAGGTCGACAGTGTCACCCGGACCGTATAGGGGATCCCATTGCCGATACACTTCAATGGCCCACTTCCACTGCTATGGGTGAAATTAGCGTCGTATCATACACAGTCCCGTCATGGTACCGACACGCACAAGATATTTCACGAGCTCTTTATCGCGAGGGCGAACGAACTTCCATTCACCCTCGCCTCCGCAAAAGATGCGATACGAATCGAGTGCATACGGTCCGCAACCCGGAATGTGAGAGATGGGAGTAGGCGGATACTGCACCTCCTTGGTGTTAAGCCCATCTAGGGAGGGTACAGTGACCTTACCGCGTGAGGGGTAAAGCACGGTCGGCAAAGGTGGTTGGTCGATGTAGATTTGGGACAAGGTGATGAGGCGGTTGGTGCGGACTTGGCCAAGACCAAGGTCTCGTACCAATTCACAAAGAAGACCGACCGGGGCTGGCAAATGACGCGTTAGCGTAGGCGTGATGGTGTAGAGCTTCATGGGACGACTGACCTTCGGCAAGCGCAGTGGGAGTGGGCCATCGCTCCATGATCTCGAAGAAGACTGGGATTGACTTCTTGCCAGCGGTTTTATTCAGAAGAGTAACCGCGACCAATACCTTCCATGGACTGCTGGAGACGTGTTCTATTGGAAGGTTATGGGACAGTGCTGGCTGCAAGTAAAGCCTGCTGAATCCTGACCTTGTATGAGGATGGGCTTTGCCTCGTACAACTCGTGCATCGCACGCAGGAACTCTTCATAAAAACATAAGAAGCCGGGATTTCCGAGCAACGCGTCAAGTTCTATGTGTGGGGAAGGAAAGTACCGAGACCTTGCGCTCCATGGTGGACGGGCGAAAACCTCTGCTAACATAGCCTGAGAGTCGGCCGCCTTGGCGGTCGACGTACGGCGGTGGCGTTTCGGACTGGGGAAATATGGCGACTGGACATATTTCGGCCTCGCTCTCTTGCGCGGGGGAGAGGTAGATTGCGTGAGCTGGTTCAAGTTGCTCATCTCCGGCGTCGGGTCGGAGGAGGATGACAACGCCCGTAAGTTTATAAAGTATGCTCCGCGTCGATGGACTCGAGTTGGCGAGAGTCAGAGTCCTGGCCCGGTCCCGCGTCGACGAATCTCCTTAAACTTTCCTTTTTGAGTCTCCGGAGCCCCCGGCCCGCCCCGCAGACTCCTGTCCAGCCCCGCCCCAACTGCCAAAACGGGCGCGGTTCGTGGCCGGGCTGACGAAAGGGGAAGTTGTCGCGTGGGATAGACGCCCGAGGGCGTTACTCAGCGGAGAGATTTGTCATCTCGCGCAGGCCCACTCAAAAGGACGACAGCGGCAGCAAAGGTACGCACTCTCCCCCTCCCCCCGTCCACCCACCACCGTGAGTACACCGTCATGCTGCTCCTCTGCGTTTCTGCCGTCCGTTCTGCACGTTTTGCGTCCAGAAACGCTCTGGAAAGCGATGGATGCAGCCTCTGACTTTCGGATGTCATCCAGGTCTGACTTCTCTCCCCCAGATTAGCCACCATGGGTCGCCGTCCCGCCCGCTGCTACCGCTACTGCAAGAACAAGCCCTACCCCAAGTCCCGCTACAACCGCGGTGTTCCCGACTCCAAGGTCTGTAGCCGCATAGATTACAGTGAAATAACCGTGGTGCTAACCGGTATAAACCGATATATGTAGATTCGTATCTTCGATCTTGGCCGCAAGCGTGCCTCTGTGGACGAGTTCCCCTTCTGCTGCCACCTTGTCTCCGACGAGTACGAGCAACTCTCCAGTGAGGCTCTGGAAGCCGCCCGTATCTGCGCCAACAAGTACGTCACCAAGACCTCCGGCAAGGACTCCTTCCACTTGAGGGTCCGTGTCCACCCCTTCCACGTCCTCCGTATCAACAAGATGTTGTCTTGCGCTGGTGCCGATCGGTGCGTTATTTCTCCATATGTGGCTCCTGCTTCACTCCTGATCCGTCGCTCTTAGTCTTCAGACTGGTATGCGTGGCGCGTGGGGCAAGCCCTACGGCACCGTCGCCCGTGTCAACATTGGCCAGATCATCCTCTCCATCCGCTGCAAGGACCAGAACGCCCCTGTCGTCCAGGAGGCCCTTCGCCGTGCTCGTTACAAGTTCCCCGGCCGCCAGAAGATTATCATCTCTCGCAAGTGGGGTTTCACGAACGTCAACCGTGAGGACTACGTCAAGCTCAAGGAGGGCAAGCGTGTGTTGCAGTACGTATCGTTCGCTGTTGTCATGTTCCCTCTCATTAACCTCGTTTTAGGGATGGTGCTTATGTGCAGTACATTCGCCCCAAGGGCAACCTCGAAGCGAACCTCCGGGCTCAGCTTCGCGCGTGATTTATGTATACTGTACTTTTATGCTCCCGCCATGTCGACTACATGAGCATCTTTGGGCCCGTCACAAGCGTGCCAGTGTGTGGTAAGAGCGACGTTTGACTTTGACTGCGGATTCAACTGCTGCATGGAATGCCTCATATTCACTACATCATCCTTGTCCAGTGGATGATGGTTAGGGGAAACGGGGCAGAGATCGACTCTCATCGTTGCATTACCAACGTTCCAATCTTGGCCGAGGACAAAGTCTAGCGCTTTAGATCGGCAGTCTGGTTGATGAGTACATACTTTCTGTGCATGTTCCTCGTTGCATCTTCTTTCAATCGATTTGTGTAGGTCGTTGCATTCTGGCGATCTCCGACGCGCAGTTACTCGACTAGTGTAGTGTGCGGGCCCGTCGATATCTCTTAGGTGTCGCGTGCCTTGTATGAAGTTGAGTTCAAGTGCTTCACCCGCTTCGCGCCGTTCACCCGCCTGCCGCGATACTGAGGCATCCCATGATCAACGAAGCCATCCTCAAAGTGCTCACCACCAGGACGCGAACGTCTTCTATCTCGGGCCCTTACGCGAGCGGGCTCTCCGTGGATGCCGTGTTGGATGCAGAATTGTTCGCATTTATTAGGTTGCTTCGGAGGTAGCTCGACATTGGCACTCTAGCGGCCTTCATAACCTGACATGGTTAATATCTGTCCTTGCGCCTTCGTCTTGCTGGGGCTTTTCGTCCAGTCCATTCTAGCCTTGTGGCCTATCCCTAGGTCGCTGGTGGGTGGGTCCACGCCCGTCAAACTCTCCCCGAGCTTTGCTATTGATCTGCGCAACATGCACGACCCTCCCCCCGATCTTCTTGCGGCCGTCGCTCGTAGTCGCTCCCGACTCGTCTCTGATCGGTTTCAACGCCTTGTTCTCGGGCGCGGCGCCTCAGACGCAGATGCGATCGCACGAGCGCGCACCCTAGATTCCATCGTCCTTGCGTTGTGTCCAGGATCGTTCATCCGGAGCATCGCCGAAGAAACAAACCAACCGATTGACTCCAAAAGCGAGTCTTACCAACTTCAGGTTCCGACTGATGGCACTAGAGCGACGCTGATGGCCAATTCGACGCTTGGACTGCTACGGGGGCTAACCACCTTCGAGCAGCTATGGTGTGATTACAAAGGTGTCAAGTATATGCTTGACGGTCCTCTAAGGATCGACGATGAACCAGCCTTCGTAAGTCCCGCTTTCTAACGATCCCCCGTGCATTGCATCTGAGGTGAAGCATACGCAGCCATACCGCGGTTTCTCGTTCGACACCTCTCGCAACTTGTGAGCACAGGATCCTATCGACATTTAGCGGACGCTTCATTGATGACGATCTCCGAGTCGCAGCTACCCAGTGTCGGACATTCTACGCACCATCGATGCGATGTCATGGGTCAAAGTACGATTCACTACCCCTCCAGTGTGCGCCGGCCACTGATACTATATCTCTAGCTCGGCGTCCTTTACTGGCATATCATTGACAGCCAAAGTTTCCCTTTGGAAGTTCCAGCGTTCCCAGAACTTTCGGAGAAGGGCGCATACTCTCTTGACGAGATCTACACCCAGGACGACGTTCAACGAATCATTAAATACGCAAACGAGGTAGGCTGCTGACTCGTCAGGCTCGAATACCGATTAATTGATTACTTTACTGTAGCGCGGCGTCGATGTAGTCTTGGTAAGTCTATCTCATAAGGTTTCTCTCACTATAGCATCGTGCGACGCCCCGACAGGAAATGGATTCTCCGGGCCACACCACCGCAATCTCAGCCGCACACCCCGAGCACGTCGCCTGCGCCTCGAAGTCACCCTGGTCCAAGTACGCCTCCGAACCCCCTGCGGGCCAGCTTCGAATCGCCTCGCCATCGACCCTTTCCTTCGCCCATACGCTTTTCACTTCCATGGCCAGGACGCTACCCAGTACGATGATGAGTTCGGGTGGGGACGAGGTGAATCTACCCTGTTGGGAGGACGACCAGCAGACGATGGCCGACCTCGCGCGTCGCAACATTACGATCGATGATGCGCTTAACGAGTTCGTGCAGACGGTCCAGGACGTCATCGTCGAGCATGGAAAAACACCTTTCATCAAAAGCGGTGAGTATTTCCCTCTCCGCCGCAGACCACGGTAAATTAACTATATCACTGTGTTTCATGCAGATATGGTTTTGACCCACAACGTCCCAGTAGTCAGCGATACGGTTGTCGTGTTCGTATAACGGCTTCTCCTACTCCAATTTCTTTGCTTACGCTGGCTTAGAGTGTGGCAGAAATCCGAGGATGCGACCGCTGTCGCGCGAAGAGGCCTTCGTCTGATCCATCAGCCCTCAGACCATTTCTACTTGGTTAGTCGCTCTAGGCGTCTTGGGCTCGGGCTTGGGGAGAATCTCAAGCAGTCTCAAGGATTGCGGCGGCGGAGAGTGGCTAGGAAACGACGTGCTCGGGTGTGTTTTGGTTCCCTAATCTCCATCAACTTTGATTGACGTTGTGCACCCACAGGAACAGCTGGTGCGACCCCTTCAAAACGTGGCAAAGGGTAAGAGTGGCTTTGATCCGCTCTGTGGGTACGAAACGTACTAAATCATAAAGTGATGTTCAGGCATACTCATTCGACCCATACGCCAATTTAACCACCCAACAGCTTTCTCTCGTCCTCGGTGGTGAGTATGCCATACCCTCATCGTGCTCTAGAGCCTTCTGTGACGCTTAGACCTCCCAGGCCAAATGCCACTATGGAGCGAGCAGTCATCGCCGGAAAACTTGGATCCGATCGTGTGGCCACGTTTAGCAGTGGGAGCTGAAGTTTTTTGGACGGGAGCTATCCTGCCCGACGGGTTGCCCCGCCTCAGTACGTTTCTGGTATCCATAGTACTGTGATATTGCCATATGCTGATTCCCTGTACCATAGATCCTAATGCAACAGCTAGTACGCACGCTCTCGCCCGGTTTAATGAGCTTCGATATCGCATGGTCGACCGAGGCATCAGCGCGATTGCACTGCAACCCAAGTGGTGCGTCTTAAGACCCGGCGAGTGCGACTTAGGCTCGTGATTGTGGATGCCGCTGGCAGAAGGCAGTAGTCTCGGGGGGCGGGTGTCATCGTGCAGCACTGCAGTTGGTGTACCCGAGAACACGAATTGTGATGTCATGACTGATGTATGTAAACACGATGGAAGTCGCATTCGTCAAGAAGGGGGCATACATTGAAGTAATCAAGTTTGAATGCTGTTCAGGCCTTGCACTGACCCTTGTGACGAGGCCAGTCCTTCTTCTGACAAGCCTGCGAGCAGTAGCGCACCTTCATACAGCCTGTGCATGCCTTTAGCTTCGGTTGTCCAGGTCCCCGACATACTGAGCATTTGTGCATGGCAGGGTTGCGACCGACGGTCTCGAGGTAGGAGCATATCGACGCCACTGCGCGACCCTCAGCCTCGCGTCAACGTCCTTTCCTCGCCCGCAGCTACACAGAGGATCCACCTCCATATCTGTCGTAAGCGGCACTTGCTGGGCCTTGAGGTATTCACAGCCCTCTTGGTGTGTCCATGTCCGGCAGTGTTCAACGAATGCTGGAATGAGCTGTTTCCACGCTTGCATTTCTCCCTCGAATATGTTGATGTCAATCATGTCGCCTCCATGAACGAGCTGTCCGAAGTGATCCTTGATCTCGGACATGACGGAGCGCGATAGGGGGAGGACGTATCCGTCACAAACCATCGTGTGGGAGCAGAGGTCATAACGAACATCGGAAATGAAGAACACTGTATCGCAGTTTTTCGTCCTCTCGTCTTGAAGAGATATGACACGGAACAGGCGGTTTCCCTGAATCCCGGTCGACCTCACAAAGATTGAGTGGATGGTATCTTTGACGAACATGAGTGCGTCTGGCCTATGCTTCTTGCGCATTGTGCGTTCGCGGGTCGAGAGGGACGATCCAATGTGAGGGTTGAGCCACTGTTCCAACTCGGGGGCTTTCGGGTCCAGCACTGGAAGCCAGGCGAGCTCGAGTTGATGGATATTCCAAGAACACAGTTCTACACCAGCCCCAGTTACAGGGAACGGGTTCAATTTCATTCCGTCTGGCTTCAAGAACAGACCGGCTGTAGGAACCACTATCTGTCATGAAAGCAAAACGGTCAGGCACTCCAATCCTAACTGTGCTAGTGTTTGATCAGCGCACCTCGATGTAGAGAGACTTGTGAGCCAGGCGTAATTTACTCTGACTTCCCACAATAGGGAAAGGAAAGATACTGTAGTGATCAGACCTTAGCGGCCCCGGTTGTGACCAGTGACCCATGAGTTTCGATCCGGGGCGGCGGGGAGCCGGGGTGTGACCGGTGACATCAGCAAAACGTCATTTCATCTGAGGGCACTGAAAGCACTGGTGCAGACTCCACAGACCCTTCAGACTTCAGACTCTACAGACCATTGGTCAGACATTGTCAGATGTGTTCAGATGTTCAGACCTTTAGATAATTTCACAATTCTTAACATTTTAATGCCCAGAAGCTATTAAAAGTGTTTGCAGGGGAAGCTCTGAGACTCTGAAGGATCTGAAGGCTCTGAAAAAATCTGCCAAGTCTGGAAGGGTCTGACTATGTCTGATTATTTTGGTCAGTGCTTTCAGTGCTCTCAGACGAAATGACATTTTGCTGATGGACCTACCCAAACGAAGAGGCGATGGCGGGCGTCTAGCCCGCCAAAGCGATTTTGGCGCCTGCGGAGTCCGTCGGTCACAGCCGGCGGGACTTGCGGTGACCGGCGACGGCCCAAAAATTAGCAGGGCGGGGCGGCCTTGTGACGCGTGATGCCCCGCTATGGTCTGATCACTACAGTAACGTCTTGAGCCCGGCCGGTGACAGTGAGCAGCATGCAACATGGGGAGAGCTGGGTAAACTGAGGAACGGCGCCAGAAGAGCCGAAGTCTCTTTGAACGCCGGTATCCTCTATAGTCACCTTGGTTGCCAGAGATTGGACAAGCTCGCATTGCTCATCAAGCTCGGCAAGGACACAGTTCTGAGTACCAATCTGGTGGCGGAGCGTAGAGTTTGGCGAGAGGAAAGGTCGAGAGGGTTCCTCAAAGTCGTAGGATGGCCTCAGAGACAGCTCCGTGGAATCGGGGATCACATGCACATGCTCCTCGTCCATCAGGTTTGCACTAAAGATTTGGAGTTCCATCCCAAGGTGAGGGATAAGAAGGGCGGTCCCTGGCATGCTCCTGACAGAGAGGCAGATCCGGAGGCTGGTGGGAGGTTCAATATTGGTGAGGAGCATGGCCAGGATGCAAAAAGAGACTACGAGAGGCAAAGATCCCTTCCAGCCGTCCGGGTCCTCCTCAAGTATCATACATGGATCCGCCTTGGAACCAATGGAGATAACTCTACCGAAAGCGACGTTGACAGTGCTGAAGATGTTGTGAGACCACTTCCCATGGATATCGCAATGCAGTAGGGGTGTAGTGACGTCCACTCGTCACACTATGGTTTTGAAGGCAATGGTCCTATGGCGAGGGACAGAAAGGATCACTTGCACAATGGGAGAAATGGAATACCAGCCGGAGAATGGTCCAATCCGTGGAATATTGCCCAACTTGTAATAGTCCATTGTATGAACCCCTTCTCGGTAAAGGTGTGCATAGAGATCGTTGCGGTTCACGGTATTCATAGACATCCATCAGGAAAAACATCCCTTCTGAATAAGAACAAATAAGTGCATATTTGCGAAAATTAGTGCATATTTTCTTATTCCACAAATTGGTGCGAATTATATCGGTCCCTTGCTAATATTCTTGATTAGATGCCATTAGATGTAGGAATTTTCCATGCAGTTGCCCCATTTGAACATTCATAAATGATTATATGTGGTCTTTGCACATGTTTTAAGCATATGACCTTATGTTAAGATAATCCAGGTGGAAGCCAAGAAAAAAAGGCAATCAAAAAATGCCCATCCCCAGAATTGAACCAGCAACCTTAGCACAATTCCAACCATCAATGTTACTGCAGTGCTATAGCCCACTACACCACATTGCCTTGCATAATAGGATGTGGTCATGCAATATATCCCTTGCTTTGTTGGACTTAGACATTTTGGCTCATGTTCACCCCTTTGACATTAAATCACTCTACATATTTCTTCTTCACACAATGTCTGAAGGCACTTCCATTTACATTTGTGATCTATAAGGGCTATTTGCACACCTTTAGAACAGGTTTAAATAAAAACTTAAAACATTATCACCAATTATCTAGCCTTAGTAAAAGATAGAAGGAATGTTCCCCTTAGCAAGTTTCTTTAGTCATCACATATCAAGTGGTATATATGTTCAGAGTGTGTCTAAAATAATATATAAAGGTTAACATACTGTAACAGGTGCTCAAACCTCGATCTAGAACAATGCAAAAGAAAAAAGATCTGATTTCTGGATTTTCTCTAATTAGTGATAATTTAGTGCTTATTCGGAGAGGATGTTTTTCCTGATGTCGTCCTGTCGGCCTCTTCTAGGTCAAGAAAATGATCCATCACCTCAAGCCACTTCGGTGAGGGAATAGACAAGCATCGCCTGACTAATTTGAGCAACATAGCAAACCCCTGGCACATATGGTGTACCATGTTTGAGGAGACAATGGACTTCAGTGTGTTCACGTGGTTTAGTTTCCAGAAAGTCATAGCATCCTCCTGCTCGAACATAGCATGGTAGATGTCGAAGAGAAGTGTACTGAGTTGACGGGGATTGAGGATGGGAGGTGAACACGGAAATCCGCCGCGGAGAACAACATCGCCATCGCAAGAGGAGGGGCGTTTCCATGTTGTAGCTTGATGAAACTGTCTTGTCTTCCCATGAGTTAGTTTGTAAGTTGCCAACTCATGCGTGTTAGACCTGGAGGTGAACCCTGACAGATAGTTGATAGGGCATAAGTCGAGAAGCATCCCCACTGTCCCGATGTTGCTATAAAGGATATCTGTGAACTCCTTTGTAGCGTCTTTGCCACGGAAAAGAAGCTGTTCAGTATAGAGGACGCTGTTCAGCCTATGGGAAAGGAGTGGGACCATGGCAACAAGGATGTTCAGCAAGCCGATGTGATCAATCAAGTTCGAGGTTTCAATGACGTTGAACGTCGACAGCGCCCTCTCGGAGCCATACTCATCCACACAGAGACGAAGCAACTGCGTTTTGTATTGAGCGATGGGGATTCCGAGTCCCAGCGACCCAGATTCTCGATGGCCTGTGAGGGTCTGGCAGAATGCCATCGCTTCAGCAAGGCCAAACCGTATGCAGACTGCAGGGCTGCCAGACACCCTCGAGAATTGTTGGAAAGCCTTGGCACACCATTCCGAAAATTCGGACCGGGCAGACTCCACCAACTGCGCGGGGCTTATATTACCTTTCGAGTTGCCAAAGAGCGGGGCGGGATGGAACATCACCATAGGGTCGCTGGCATAGTGGACGGCACAGCCTTCACCTGCAAGTGAGTAGGCGAAAGTGGGGTTGAGGAGCCTCGCTGGGGCCGCCGCTGAGAATGTGGTTCCTGTTTTCCAATAGTATTTTGCCTGCTTGGACCCTACAAGGATAGATTGGGCCAGTAGGGGGCCAGCAGAACGAGCAGAGGTCATGACAGTGCCAGAGCTGAGAAGTTGGTCGAACACGTGGTTGAAGGCCTCACGAACTTCGGTAAGGCGTTTGGGTGGCAGGTCTTGCATGAGGTCGTATAGGGACCAATGGTGGCGAAGCTCAACTAAGGTATGCTGGGTGGACATCCGGAGATAGACTCCATACGGAGAAGTACACCATAGAGCGATGCTTGCGGATGCTTCAACAAGTTTTTTGCACTGAGTACGTAGAACGGAGTGGGAATCATCGTCAAGAAACATGTGATAAAAATGTTCCAAATGGTGTTCTGCTTTACATTGTCTGCTATGAGGGTGAATAGCAGTACATTGCGGGCTGTACAAGCACATCCGGGGTCAATCGTTGCTTGATCGCTACCATAGCATAAACACGATTGCAATGCGCACCTAGGATTCCCGGATCAATATCGCAGCAGGTGAAATCCAGATAACGGGAAGCTATATAAACCGAGGTGTTGTCAAAGACTTGCAACTTTCCCGGATAGACGGTTGAACATCAGGGCAAATACTTACAATGGTCCGGCTCGGAGAAGATGGTATATAGAATGTGCCGGGGGTCACCACAACCCAATAGCAGAATGCTAGCATCTTCTTCCGGGGGGAGATCGCGTGTTAAACACACGGCAGATGTGTTGCCGATGGGGTAGAAGAAGTATTTTCCGGGCCATACAAGAGGATGTGCCATGACGGGATGCGGCTGCGTCGGTGAGGGATTCCAGGCTGAGAGCGCAAGGAAGCAGCAAATGGTTCCTCCCGTTGTCCAGCTTCAATAAGTACACAGGCCAAGAGTATGGAGCGTCAATGAGCCATGGAGAAACCGCGAGGCTCAGGGACGCTGGCGGGCTGCGGGCACCTTCGAGGGGTTGCTGCGGTAGACTGCCAGGCGGCTGTACGCACAGTGCTTTGGCGCGCTCGTCTCCGTCTCAGTCCTCTCAGCTGGCATATGCATCGCCTTCATAAAGGCCTACCCTTGCGTAAACACACTCAGCAGCACTACCTGTGCCTTCCCTGCGCCCGACGTCGGTGCCTGGCGTGTGGTCTCCATCGTGGTCTCCTCGTCCACGTTGCCAATTTCGCACTCCTCCGGGATTGCCACACT
Source organism: Trametes meyenii (assembly GCA_022606255.1). Lineage (NCBI taxonomy): Eukaryota > Fungi > Basidiomycota > Agaricomycetes > Polyporales > Polyporaceae > Trametes > Trametes meyenii. The sequence goes on along the minus strand of JABYQG010000014.1, from coordinate 20,045 downwards.
CCGCTTGGGTGCGCCTCGTCCCGCCGTGCTCGTACCCGATGGCGATGCTCTTCGGGAGCATCGTCGCGCTCGTATGACGGAGGTACTGGTCGGCGGGCGCGGCCATGTACTGCTACGCCGTTGCGGCGGGTATGATCGCGGGGGAGGGGCTGGGAGGGATAGCTAATGCGATGCTGCAGATCGCCGGCGTGGCCGGGTCGGCGAAAAGAACGAGCATCAGATGTCCGCTGAATGTGTATTGCGGATAGCTTAGGTGTTTCCCAACTTCGGAGGAGTGGGGGGAGCGAACGGTCAGCTGGCCAACTGCAAATGGTAGCTGCGTCCTCTTACAATACTGTGGTCGATCGCTGACACAGACATGAAGAGAAACAGGGTCCTAGTATACAGAGAGCTGAGCGACGCACACTTACAGGTACAAACCCACCGAATACATTGTATGAAGTCAAACAATTCAGAGCTCACCCTAACCGGGCTTTCTTGCGCGAATGTGTCCCAGTACCGCCTCCTCCGCTGAGGCTTGCAAAGCTTGCTGCACTCCCTACCTTTGAATGGTTGGAATGCGAGTGGGAGAGGTGTGCCTGCGCGGTGGCTTGGACCTGCGAAACCTGCCCCTGAACTTGCGACACTTGGGACCCCGCGGCGGCGGGCATCATCGATGGTGCGTCGTCGTGGGTGATGCGTCTATGGGGTGGTATTTGATGGGAAGGCAGGGAGTCAAACGCGCTGGAGATAGCCCGGTCAATCCCAGCGCATGTGCTGACGGAAAATGGACCCACTTGCGCGTAGGTCGGGGTTCTTCTTGAAACCACTTGTGTTGCAGCGCCTCAGAGGCTGTAAGACGTTTTTCCGGGTCGTAAGCGAATAGATGTGCGAGTAAATCCGCGCCATGGGAGCGAACGCGAGACTGGCACCACTCTGCGAGCCTGTTTGTATAGCTGAAAGACGAGATGAGAAACCGAAAAGCGATGCCGCGTCATTCTGCGCACCGATCTAACCGATTCATGTTTAGATACTCGGGCAGATCCTTTAGTTTCGGCCAGTCGCGTTCTCCAGAACGCCACCGTTATCTTCAAATTGATCGGGCGAGAACACGGCGGCCATACCTGACGGCGTGCCTAACACCTCAAAAATCTTCAGAAGCTGGTCCTTCTGGAACGGCACGTTCTTCTTGGAGTCGAGTTTTGCCTCCTCCCCCTTGAAGATGGGTCTCAGGCTCGCGAGCTCCGCCATGACGCATCCCACGGCCCATATATCGACGGCTTTGTTGTAGTGCTTCGCACCGAGCAACAACTCGGGCGCGCGGTACCAGATTGTGACGACTACCTTGTCCCCGGCGAAGAGCGGCTGGAGCGGTTGGTGCATGAGGCGCGCAAGCCCGAGGTCACCGATTTTGACGACGCCGGAAGAGGTGATGAGGATATTGGCGGGCTTGAGGTCTCGGTGGATTATTTGCGCTTCGTGAAGGTACTGGAGCCCGTTGAGAAGCTGGTACGTCAGGGACTTGAGCACGGGTTGCGTCATGGAGGAGCGGAGGGTCTGGTGGTGGTGGTGTATCACTTGCTATACGTCGGTCAACACAGCTCAGGCAGTGCAGGGGGGAACACTCGAGCTTTACCAAAAAGTCGTGTTCGGCGTACTCGAACACCATGTATATAGACTTGTCTTCGAGGATGACCTCCTTCAGGGCTACGATGTTCTCGTGTGATATTTCTCTGTTCAACTTGGCGACCTCAGTTTGGAACGAGGGAACCTACGAAGCGGGAACACTCACTGCAATCTCGCGGATGGCGCTCTGGCTTATGCCGGTGTAGGTGATGACATCGCCCTCCTTGTCTGGTTTGAACTTTTTGATCGCGTGTATTCGCCCATCGCTCTCCTTGCTCTGAGCCTTGTAGACTCTGCCGTATGTCCCGGAGGAGATGAAGCCGAGGATAGAGTACTTATCAGTCACGCGCTTGCGGGCAGAGTCGCGTTTAGCACGATAGACTCGCATGGGATCATGCACGAGGACGTTGCTGCTCGGCCATTCCTCCAGCATCCGTGCCGCATCAACACAAACTGGGGGTGTGGTCGTGTCCGCCGTCCTTGGCTTGTACTAGAGGAACGGAAAGGAGTCGCGGTAGGCGCTGGGCGTTCAAACGGCGAGCTTCGCTTCAAGTTCAAGGCGTACTTTAATGACGACAATAAACGTTCACACACCCTGAGCTTCTCGGCTAGTGGTATACACTGTGCGAACTAAAAGTTGACCGCAACGGCCGGTATACGGCTACTCGTCTACATATTGTAGTAGAAGGCCCTATACATATCTACCTCGGAATGAGAACCCTGTATATATCCTTTAACCTTCAGATCTATACACCAATCACATCGCGACCGACAGGCATCAAGTGCCGTCTCCTCTCCTGAGCCGGTTGAACTTGGGCAACATCTCCCGTAGATATTCGGCATGCTTTCTCCGGAGATCCATTTCCTGCACCTTGCCGCGACCGCTCCAAATTCTCCGCTCGGCGGCGGGCCCATGAATGACGGTGTACTCGTCGAGCATCTCGTCTTCGGTAGGGACGACCAGGACGCCGGCACCGATGACGCAGTACGAGGACATGCGGAGGGTATGGTGGACGCGCGCGCGCGTACAGACGGTATTGCAGTTGCCTACGGTGGGGGACTCGACACCTAGAGGACACACGAGCGACGGTGAGATGGTTGTCTGGCATCGGCACAAGACGTCTGGGCGAACGGGCGAGGGGCGAACGGATCGCCAGACTGCGGAGGTAGAACAACAGGGACACGCACGGCAGCCAATCTCAAAGAGGTTGTCATCTCCGATGCGCATCACTTCCTTGCGCCTGAGAAGGGTAAGCGCGACCGAGGGGGAGGTAGGTGGGAGGGCAAGAAGACATGCCTGTTGACGATGATGGCGCCTTCTTCCACGATGCAGCCGGAGCCGATGACAATTGGGCCTGCGATGGCGAAGACGGTCGCCTTTGGGTGGACAATGGTTCCTGCGGGCGGAGTCCGTTACGAGAGCATGGGTGGGGGGGGAGTCATGGGGAGGAGGTACCTGCGCCTATGGTGATGTCGCCCTTGAGCTCGACATCCTGGCAGACGACGGCCTTTGAGTGGATGGTGAACTTGTCCCGTCTGTGCTGTTGGGGTCAGTAGAGGAGCGGATTGGAAGAGAGGACAGGGGAGTACATGGGAGGCATGTGTTAGTCGGGCTGGCGAGGTGGTGCTGTGGCGGTTGGGGACAAAGCGCGGCGGGGCGGACGCGAGCGACTGGAGGCAGGGATGAGACGGAGGCGGTCACATTGCAGACGGCGAACGTCGTGCTCGTCGTGCTCGTCGTTGCGTCGGACGACGGGGAGGAAGAAAGAGAGAAGGAAGGAGGGCCTCGTGGAGGTCGAGTGGGAAACGATAAATCACACTCCGCCGCCGCGCCCAGCGAGAACGCGAGGGCGAGTCTGAGTCTGACGTTGCGTCCGGCGCGGCGATATCCCAGGCCACAGCTCTCTCGTCTCCTCCCGAACTTGCTCTTGCCCAGATACCCCTTCCTCCTCCTCCTCCTCCTCCTCCTCCCCCCGGGCTCACCGCCCTAGCTCGTCTTTTTTCCTTCTTTTCTCGTGCTCGGTCTCTCTCGTCTGCGCTCGTCTGCTTTCTCTCCCACCGTCTCCCGCAGTGCTATGGCCCCGACGACGACCGCTACTCCCCCCGGCCTCCAAGAGGCGACCCGGAACTCGACCTCCAACTGGCAGGACGACCTCCAGTCCCTCTTCGATCACGCAAAGGATCGCTTCGCAGACGTCGTCTGGGAGCTCCAGTCCGACGCCGCCCAAGGAGCAGACGAGGTCTGGGGCCATAAAGGTCAGTCCCTCTCCTGCTCGCGCGAGCAGCCCTCCTCCGCGCCGTTCGACCCCGCACGCCGTCGTCGCGTCGTTTTTTGTTGCGTGCTGCTGAGCGTGCAGAGCTGCCAGGGATTGGCCTCTGTCGTGATCGATCTCGTTGATTAGCTCCTCGCTGACCGACTCTCCATCTCTCCGTCCTCCAGCCGTCGTGTACGCCCGCGCACCGCCGTCCTTCCAAGCCCGCTATTTCTCCTTCAAGCCCCCGCCCGCCGCCTCGCCTCTCCCATATTCGTCTTCTCCGACTGGCACTCTTCCTGCGCAGTCTGCACTCTCCTTGACTCTTGGTGTCGACTTCTCCTCCCCTTCCCGCTCTCCCTCTCCCGCACCCTACCGCACCGCCTCTCCTGCGCCCTCCACCAACCCCGGAGCCCTCCTCCGATTGCCCACCAACATCAACCCCACCCTCTTCTCAAATGAGCTCGAATACCTCTATACCGGAAAGGGCCTCGGCGAGGCCTTTGAATTCCTCTTCGACGCCTCCGAAAACACGGAAGAGGGCAATAGCGAGGAGGGCAGGATAGATAAGCTCCGCAAAGACCTCGTCTTCATGTGGCGTTCACGCCTCTACTCCGATGTCCGCATCGCCCTCACAGGTAACTTCTCATCCACTAATCACGAAAGCACCACCGCCATCTTCTCCTCTCACCGCTTCATCCTCGTCTCCCGCGTCCCATACTTTAATACCCAGCTGCTCCAGTGGGGCGTCAAGTCTACTCCCGGCGAGCCTCTCACCCTCACCCTGCCCTCCCCCCCGTTCACACCCGCCTCCCTTCACTTCACGCTCGGCTTCATCTACACCGGCACCCTCATCTTCTCCCACCGCACCTTTGACCTCGATACGGCCTTCCACATCATGCGTTCCGCGACCTACCTCCAGCTCGACGCCCTCTACAACGAGATCCAGGCTCGCATCGTCCAGGAGATGATGCACGGCCTCTTCCACGCCTTCCTCGAGTTCTCCGAGTACGAGGCCATCACCGGCGGCAAATGGGGCACGGGCGGCTGCCGCTGCCGCCAGTGCGCACGCCGTGCGCCTCGCGTGCTCGAGTTCGCCGTGCAGGATGACGTCAAAAACCCGCACCTCGAGCGTGGCGCGCGGCGGGCCCTCGTCGGACTCTTCGGCGAGGGCTGGTGCACATCAGAGTTCGCCGCCCTACCCCAGAAGACCCGCGCCGCGCTTCTCACGGGCCTCGGCAAGCGTACCACGCCGACGAACGTCTTTGCGCTTCTCCAGGCCGCCCAGGCGGCACTCAAGAAGCTCGATAGCGTAATCGACAACTGGGCAGATACTGTCCGGGACATGGTCATGACTGCGCGCAAGACGATCGACGACGTCGCCTGCTCGCAGTCCGCTCAATGTTTCGAGCAGCAGGAATGGCTTGAGATCATGGAAGCTGACGGCGTCCGTTTCGAGGACGGCGAGAAGGTCGAAATGTTTCTGGAGTCCATGCGCAGGGGCCTGAACGAGAAGAACGCCGCGATGGCATACCAGGTGCGTGCCAACCCGCTTCTCAAGAGCCAGCTGATTGTCTCACGGAGCTCCCGCCAGGCCCTCGTCGACCTGGTGTTGTTGCGACCGCATCCGACGGACCCGGAGGCGGCGATGTTGTCGTCCACTTCTCACGTCCGCGTGCAAGTGGAACAGGCGCGCATGGACATCATCCGTTACATCCGGCGCCGTTGGCTCACTATCAAGCAAGACGACGGTTTCGCGGGTCTTGAACCGTGGGCGGCGAAGGAAATCGCCAACGGTATGTCTGGCATTTTCCCGTGCTATAGTTGGCGTGCACTTACACTCCCTAGAATTGGAGCTGAAGGACGAATTCGAGCTGTTAATGCCCACGACGCCGTCGGCAACAGCCCGCGGCGGCAAGCTTACTGTCCGCAATGTGTCCTCCAAGGTCGAGGACTCTGACACTGTCAGCATGCATTCTACGCGCAGCGCAGCACCTAGCCGGCGTGGCGCAGACCCATTGAAGTCCTCGGCCGCGTCCGTCCGGTCCGTCGCGCGCAGCACGCACTCGACAGCTACCCGCGCCACGACTACTACGGTCTCGCGCCGCGTGCCGACCTCTCCCGGTAGCTTGCGGCCAGACTCGAAACTCACGCCCGCACACTCTACTCCCTCGCCATCTTTGCGTGGCAGCGTGGCCGATACCGGGCGCGCTAAATCACCGCTTTCTCCAAGCCCGAGTCCAGTGCCCCGAAGTAGTATGGCTACGGCGAGCGTGCGCAAGTCGACGACACCATCATTACACTCCAATGCAGAGAGATTCCCTAGACCTAAGTCTGTCGCCGCGTCGGTGAAGTCCACGCGTTCGACTACTTCGACCATTCGCAAGGTCTCGGCGGCTGGTCCCTCGACGTTGCGTCCGCCGTCCACCGTATCGCGGCCTGCGTCAACCCTCTCAACATCTTCGACCAGCGAAAACTCGACCGCGTTCGAGACGGCCCGCTCAGAATTGACGCCGAGCAGCGTCGGACGCACGCGGCGAGGGTCTGCAGCATCATCGGTTTCTACTGTCAGCGTACGGACCACAGGAACGTCCGGGCCCCGCACTCCCCGAAGACCACCCTCTGTTGCCTCAAAGACGACGTCATCGGTCAGCAGGAGGACGCCCGCGACACCAGCCGACCCGCCGAAAGTCAGCCCTGTCGCGAAGAGGACGGTGTCGACTGCGTCCGTACGGTCAACCATCTCCACGAAGTCGACAGCGACGCGGAAGTCGATCGCGCGGCCGCCCACTTCTCCTTCGAAACCATCAACCCCTACGAAGGCCGGCACCAAGCCGCTACCACCAGAGCAAGGCGAGAACGGCGCGGGCGGAACTGTCAAGGCTATACCCAAGTCGCCATCCACCATTTCACACGAGAAGCATGCGAGTGTGGTCTCGTCGACCAGCACGGCGACGCTCAAGCGGAAAAGCTCCTCAGATACCATCCGTGAGGCAGAGCCCGCACAGAAGCAGCCACGGGGCGCGACGCTCGACATCGGCATCCCATGCATCATCTCGTCCAAGAAGGCGCGGTTCCGTGCGTACGCGCGCTACATTGGCGAGGTCGAGGGCGAAGTTGGACCGTGGGTCGGCGTCGAGGTACCCCTCAACGATGCCTGGCCGGGCGACAAGCTCGACGGGCGGCAGTGGCACGACGGCACATGGGGTGGCATCCGTTATTTCGACATCGGCGCCGCATCGGAGTGGGAGTTCGGTCAGGACACCACCGCGCGCCGTCGGCGAAACGAGTGGCTGAGCTCGCTCGGGAAGGACACTAAGGGAAGCCTGAAGCGCGAGGGAGACCAGCTCAGCATCGAGCGCGCGAAGCGGCTCCGCAGCGTGTCGCCCGCGGTATCTGACATCTCAAGCGCGGAGTCGCGGGGGCTCTTCGTCCGCCCACAGCAGGTACTCTATGTCGTTGACGCAGTTGGGACGGATCTGTGAGCATGCCCCTCGCCTTGAAGGCTGTTTGGGTTTACTCCCGGGGAGGGCGGTTACCAAGGGGATTGACGGCGTTTGGATTGGATCGGGACTATGGGCTGGGGCTGTATGCGTGCCGCGCTTTGTGTGGTTCTCGCTCTCTTCTGTTATGCAATTCGAACACTCGAGTCGTTGTTCAGATACCACGGTATACGTTAGCTACCTTACCAGCCCATTTGCAGGCGTAGTCGCTATCGCCAGAGTTCAGGGATCCAATGCTTAGTTTCTGTTCCCAGGGTCGTATTGCACCCACCCGCACACATTCCTTGCGTAATATTAATCATGTACTCGACTCACTATACATTGTTCACGGCACTTTCTGTAGGTCGTTGAAAAGTAGACGAAAAGCGTTTTGTGAAAATCACTCGAACGACGTAACAACTGAAAGTGCCAGCGCAGACGGCGTAGTATTGCATTAGAGATCGATTGGGTGCATAATGTAACGAATCGTACGCGGTCCCAACAGTAACAAACGTGAGTGGCCCGCCGCGACATCCTATAACCCGTCAGGGACCGTCTTGCTCGACTTGGCCCCAGACGTGCGGAGCTTCCGCTTTTCGGAGACTGGGAGCCCAGTCTGCTTGTCGAAGCGGGACGTCTTGTTATCGTTGCGGGAAATGCTATGAGGACCAACGTCGTAGATATCGGGGGACACGCGTTCTGGATGGCGGGCATTTGCGCGAACCTCATCCTCGTCCACGACAACAAAGTACATGCGCTTCTTCCGCCAGCAACGATAGAGGATCAGCAGCTCGGCTTTGCGTAGTCGGCTGAGGTTGGTAAATGGGATGTTGCTTGGCCATCCCTTCAGCTGAACGTGCCGACGATTATAGAGGTGGGCAAAATAGGTACTGCGGGCGTAGTACATGGAAGCCGACTTGTCCCCTGTGATTCTCACTGCGTATTAAAACATAGTCAGCCTCCAGCAGCGGGATTTCGCAAAGGAATGATTTACCGAGAGAACGTTTGAATACACGTCGAAGGTGTCCCCGAAGAGCGGGGACGGTACCTCCGGCGTAAATGTGGTGTGGACCTTCGCGTCTGCGCATAACTGACTTCTCCGGCGATAAGAGCATTGTAAGGGTGAACGATTAGCCTAAGGCCTGGACTGTAGAGACTTACATAGTTGAAAGCTCGTTGTTCAATGCCTGAAGGGGGAGCAGTGTGGGCACGACAGGTAGGCATTCTCAGTAATGCTCTTATACCTCTGCCCCTTCTCCCGAGAGTAGTTCTGGTGGCCTGTCCGAACATCAAACACATCGCTTCAGTTCATTCCTGCCGTGCCATACTGCACGGCCAATATTCAGCCCTTTGGGGTTCCGGGGCGCGCTCTCGCCTGTTACCCCGCCTCGTCAATATTGAACCTGCGCCGTTAAGCTTTCATTCAAATGAAGGGTGACTTGATGTAAGGGTAGCCCTGCGCCCCTACCCTGAACTCGGCGGTGCCGGACGTAAGGAAAATCCCAACTTGATGGCGACGTTAATCTTGGCAATTGGCTTCGGGCACGGGCTTATGGTAATTCCCTTGCACACGTATGGCTGTAAGCCTGTAAACGAGTATGAGTCGACTTGGCTGGGGATTATCGGACAGGGTTGTACTGACCCCTTGGCCTATAATATAACGTTCGTCCTAGAATTCTTGATACTAAGGGCAGGGTAGCCTAACAGATAACCGACTTCCACAGCGGGAGCCGCGGGCGGGAGGCGGAGCGCCGTAGCGCGCTGCGACGTCTCGCTTCAACTTCGGTCAGGATCGAACTATCTAAGAATTAGATCGCCGAGAGTCGCCCAGGCGTAACCCCTACCCGACTGCCAACGACACGGAATCGACGCGGCAGGGCTGAGTATGCTGAGCCCGGTCTTCGAGCGGATCGTCACGGCTGTCAGCCTCGAGAAGTGATAGAGGTCTTGAGAACGGACTTGCTAGACAGAGCGTAGCGAAGACCAGGGACGCTTGCACCGCAAAAACATTCAGATATAATGAAGCGCAAAATATTATTCGATTCCTTACAAAAACCGATGGGCACATTACAAGACGTAGAGCCCCAGGGCTGGAGCTCGACTCAATTCAAAGATATTTCCTCCGTCTCCCCGAGATCGTCGTCCGCGAGCTCATTCGCGCTTGCAAGCGACCGCTCTTTCTCGACGGGTGGGGGTGGAGGCACCTCCACGCTCGAAGGTGCAACCATGCCTACGGTTGTGAGTTCCTCCGCGTCGTCCTGGTGCCTCTCGGCGCCTTCGACCTTCGGGGTCGTCGGAAGGGCAGGTTCCGTAGGCTGTACTTCACTGACCGGCGTGACAACAGAATTGTTTGGTACAGGGGGAACCGGCGGTGCCGGCTGCGTTGGGCTGGGGGAAGGGAACCGGAAGTTCTTGCTCATAGTACCTTTGCGCGTCCGGCCAAGGCGTTGGTCGTCGTCGTCCTCCCCCTCGGAAGGTGGCTCGTGCTCCTCTGGGATATGATGCTGGCTTGCCCGTCCGGCGGAGTGCGGAGCCTCGCCGAAGGGGGGTGACGTCGATGTCACCCTCTGAGGCGGCATGGATTGGCGGTTAACCGCATGCTTCTGTTGCGTCGGGGACGCCGTGGTGTTGCGCTGGGAAGGCGACGGAAGGTTCGCCTGTGACATGGACTGGGGGCGATAATGAGAGGGTGATGCCGGGTTCTCGCCAAGGTAGAACGGCCTTATCGGCATCATCCTACAAATCTATGAGCACGACGTTCGCAGACGTTTGTTATGCTAAGCTTACTTCTTTTCTGCATGACAAGCGAGAATCCACTGAGGCTGAACGACGGGTATGCTGAGCTGGAGCGCCTTCTGGTACTCGACGCCAGGGCCGGTGACAATGGTACCCGAGGCCTGTGCGCCGCTTGGAGTGGCAGCAGGGGTTGTACAAACAAAGTGGGTAGTATCGATTTGAATCTTGTCGCTCCATTTCGCGCCCATCTCACGCAACGCGAGTTTGGCGTTCTCGAGTAGGACGTCATCTTCAACGGTGCCGAAACAAACCGAGATGCCTGAGGTATCAGACATAGTATGTGTCCGCACACGCAAAGCATTTGAGGGGTAGACACCAGCAGTAGTTCGTAGGACGAGTTGGAAGGTATACTCGGTGTCCAATTGAAGGCCTGAGACTTTGGTGGAAGTATTAGTGAGAGGTGAGGGGATGGCGGCGACGCGCTGTCTATCACGGTAGAGGTCGAGAGAGCGAAGCTTGGCTGTAGCGAGATCCAGGCGCGGCCACTCAAGAGTAACTGACGTTTGCGTGACATTGCGGAGCTACAGGAAGAATGTAGGGGGGAAACTTCAACGACATGTGTTTACACGCACCTGCAGTTTGGGCGACTCTGGTACTCGAGTGCCGTATTCCTCCAAGATCTCGCTCTGTAGATCCCAAAAGTCGGATTCCCTCTTCTTCTCTTCAGTAACGTTTCTCTGTACGGAAATATTGACTATAGAGCCCGTCGTGACTCCGGGTGGTAACAAAAGGGAAGGAAACTCGATGAGATGAGCCCGCTCGCCGAGCAGGATCTATGATTCGTCTGTCAGTAACAGGGTTGAGCTGTTCAAAGCTAAAGAACCAACAGCCATCCCTGCATCTGTCAACAATGAGCGAATCTTTAGTGAATGTGCGTAGAAGAAGGCAGGAAACGCATACCGAGCTTCCCAACGGTAAACATGAAGCTATCCTGCGACACCATCTTGAAGCTCTGCAATATGTCGGGAAAGCCTGCAGGTCGGCCGAGTCGTATCGTACTGGGGGTAGAGAACGAGTGACGACGGGCGAGTTCGAGGTAGTGGATGAGGAGCAACTAGGGAATCCGAATGGTACATAGCCCGACGGTAGCTCTGAGACTACGTGCCATGTGACCAGCGCTTCCGATTTCCTTTTCGGAGATGTCGTGAGTACTGCCAGTGGTCTCCGGCTCCGCCCTAGATCGTCCGAAACTCGTTCTACTTCGTCGTTGATTGGGCTCGCCATGACTCACTAGTAGCAGCTCTTCCTCAGCGACGCTTTAATTTCAATTTTAGTAACGTCCAATTATTTCCCAACGTTTGTCCGAAGTACTAGCGCTGACTTTATTTTCAGTAATAGTCTAAACGGTATCGTGTTCAGAAACTCCAGTCGTCGATACACCACCCTACCCAAAGTCAGGTCAGAGTTCAAGCTTGAACGCTGAGCCGAGTGGTCCAAAAGTAGTGGTCATCAAGCTTCCTATTGGTACTAAGCACCGCCTTCATCGCTTCTGGATTGCTATAGCGAATGCACCTGATACGCTCGAGCTCGTCCTCAGGACTCTCCGTCTCAACTGCAGGCAGCACCGTGATCCAGCATACGAACTTCTGCGCCATCCACTTCCAATTCTGGGTTCTTGTCTGCTTGCTCTCGTTACACGTCTGTCGCTTATAGCTGATCACTTTCACTGTTAGTGAGTGAGTGACGTTCCCCCGGGTCCGACTCTGCCGTACTGTTTCTATGGCGTTCTTATCCCCCCAATTCTCGCTTTTTGCTACTCTGGCTCGGTGGTTCATGCGTATTCGTCTGGCGCTGACTTCTAACGAAGAATTCCTTCGATGTAACGTACGTACCGAAGAAAACGCCCGGGCGGTCATTCATGCTGCAATGAAGACCTCAAACCCTCTCTTGCTCACATGATAAACTGGCGTTAATACAACTTTTGCTTATTTTGGCTCAGCGTGGGGTTCGGAAACTGGTCCGTCTTTGTTCCGGATACTAGAAATCTTCGAATAGAGCCTCAGGACCCTTGGATCGAGCACTATTGGTGCAGGGCTGACGTGGTGGCAAGCATCAATCGAGTGGATTGCAACCCTCATACCCAGTATCAGGCTGCATGGTGCTGAACGCCAGAGCCGCCGCCAACTATTACGTCGGATATCCTGTCCTTCTGAGGACGTCTTTTGGGATGTGTGGTCATTACTGGCCCGTACTTGCACGAGGAGCTTGCGCAATGCTTTCGGTTTCGGTATTGAGTGCGTACATTTTGGGGACGCTATACCGTTCTAATGCTGAGGCGCAAAATAGACTTCCAAGGAGACACACAAATTTATATCAACCATGCTTTGGTGCGTTGTCGGGCATCCCTGGGATAACTTAGGCACGAAGTTGTTCCCATCGGTTGGAACCACCCTTCAGCGCTTTATCGAGTTTCTCCTCTTTTGAACGCTGAGTTGCCGTTTTGCTCTTTTAGGCCAAACCGCCGCTGGCGTTAGCTCTATACGTTCAAAGCGTGGACGCTACTTCCGTCAGTGTTAGGGTTGTTCATCTATTGTTTAGTGCAGAGCTGAGGGCATCTGGCCGCTGCTGAGGCTTTGGCAGGATATTCTAAACTCCCCCATGGTATGACCCTTGTCGTGAGCTCTATCAATTCCACGATGGGGAATTGGGTATGTTGCGTACACGGTATCGCGTCTTGCCGCTGTGTGTTCTGATAATACCGAAGTCTACCTTTATCGAGAATACGCCCGACTTTGCGCGTTATGCTACTAATCCCTCAGCCGTGATACGGTGGACACACATTATCTTTGTCCCGTTTTCAGCAGCTATCGTGCGTTTTCTCCCCTACTTACACAGGTCGAAGTCCTCACTACCATTTTTCAAACAAGGAGGCATGATTAGTGTATTAGGCACGTCCTACCTGCAAAAAGCCCGGGGCGTCACCCTTTGGAATCAATGGGACGTATTTGACGCCATCCGGGACCGTTCATAGACGGGACCGACGCGATTCAGTGTTTTCCTGCTCGCCTTCTCCACTACGTTGTTCAATTTCGGCATCATCCTGGGCGCAAACCCTCTTCCCTTCGCGAGCGATGTCACTGCGCTCCTCCCATCTTACTTTAACCTTACGCGTGGGATGTGGTTTTGCTGCCTTGTGTCCCTCGCGTTGATGCCGTGGAAGTCACTCGCATCTGCGCACGGCTTTCTGGCGTTTCTCGGAGTGTACGATATCTTCATGGGTCTTGTAGCGGCACTCATGATCATGGGCTACTGGGTCGTCCGCCGCGGCAATATCGTGCTTGGGCAGGCATACACGTCGGGGCCGTACCCATGTACATGTATTTCGACGGCGTCAACATCAATGCTGCTGTCGCATATGTCTGCGGCGTGGATATCCCCTTCGTTGGTTTCCTTGGGACTTTTGGCGTGATTGTGCCTGTAGCGGCTACCAGGTGCGACCATATTGGATGGTACGTCAGTGCCGCAGTCGCGGGGAGCGTCTACGTCGCGCTGTGCTGCCTACGCCCATTTGGTAACGTTGACAACTGCCTCGGATGGGAGGAGCTCACTCATCCGTTCACCACTGTCGCGTCCCAGGATATTGCGGACGAGAGGGCAGTCGATCAAGGGTTCGAAAACGAAGTGCCAGCCGCGGTTGTACTTGCTAAAGGGATTTGACTTTGATGGATGGTAAGTACAAACTGCGGTGCGTCTGTCGTCCCGCTAACAGTACGCCGCTATCTCAAAGATTGCATAGGTCCAGGACGACGGAGCATGTAAAATACACGTCTACAATGAAGGGTCAAACAGAATCTTCCCGCACTCTCCTTTGTCAAACAGTTTATACATTTCAATCGCCTGGTCGAAGCCGACGATCCGGTCGATCAAGCTCGCGTCCGTGCCCACGCCTCCGAACACGTCCTGCCGCTTCAGCAGAATCTCCAGAGCGATAGGGAACATCGCCCGCACTGGACAGCGGCCGAAGTCGAACGAGACGTTTTTGTTGTAGACATCGCGCCCGGTGAATGGCAAAGGCGGCTCCTGATGGACGCCAACGGAACTGATGATTCCGAATGGGCGCACAATGTCGTACGCCAAGGTGAGCGCGCTGTTGTTGCCTACTACCTAACGACGTCATGAGCGACGTAAAACAGAGACAGATGATCACTGCCTTACTTCAAGCACCGCGTTGCAGCCGGCACCATTTGTCCACTCTTGCGCCAGCTTCTTGCCATCCTCCACGGATGCAACGGCGAAGCGCCCGTTACCCTTTCCGGACGGCTCGATGACATTGTATACCGCTTGCAGCTTGTTTCTGCGCGACTCCAGTGGATCGATCGCAATCACCTGGTAAGTCAGTCGTTCACTAGCCTCCAAGCCCGCCAGGATATCCAACAGGCTGACTGTTGCACACTACGAAGAGTTGAGTAAGTGCGGGGTGAATCCGGTTTCCCGTGAAAGGTAGAGTAACTTACCACGCCGACTGGACCCAGGCCAACCACTCCTATGGTCAGGACGCGGTCAGTCGCCTGAAGAGCGGCCGCTGCCTGGCCCTGTGCGACAGGACCTCCCGGTACAAAGCCGCCGAAGGGGTATGATTTCGCGGTGATCATTGGCGCGATCTTGGGGTGTTGCAGCGCCTGCATTGCCGCAAAAACACCCGTCGGTAGGATGTCTGCGAGCAGAATCAAGGAGCTGTCCGCGAGACGGGAAAGGTCCCACTGGACGGCCCCTACGCTTGACGCCTGTGGGGCGCTCAGACTGAAAAGTGTACCGCCCGCCTTGGGAATGCGGATGTATTGCGCTTGGCCGCCTGGGAGTGCTGGGATGCCAAAAAGGCATGAATGGACGCATCGGCAGGTGAACCCGATACGGCAGAAGCTGAAACACCATCAGAAAGCGAACCTTTACTGGCTTTGTTTGCTTACTGGCATTCACCGCACGAGACGGTGAACGGGGAGACGACTTTGTCTCCAACGTGGAGAGTCGAGTATAGTTCCGGCCTCCCGGCGGAGCCTGGATGGAAGTTAGGTCCCAGGGCCACGACCTCCCCGACGATCTCGTGCCCGCAGGTAAGGCTTTCGAATAAGAGTGACATCAGTCAACTCTTTCGGTAGGAATTGAACAAACATACTCGCTGTCGACATCTTCATGACCCCGATATATGTGCAGATCACTGCCACACAGGCCTGCGAGCTTGATGGGAGTGTCCGTTAATAATGAGTACGACCCATCGAACCTGAGTCTGGTGGTACCTTGACTTTGATGATGGCATCGTCAGGATCGATGATTCTGAAGGGAGTTGAATGTGAACCGGGATGGATATTGCGGGGGAATAGGGACTTACTGAGGAATAGGGACGGCTTCCACGCGGATGTCGTACGCGGGCGGGTACCACCGTACGGCACGCTGAGTACCAGCTAAATCTACCGCTCCCTTGTCCGCACTCATGTTGAGTATAGTCGCACAACTTTTGTGCGGGATGCGGATACTGGGAGGGTACTCAGGAGACTTGGGGGGTCGTCGAGTGGGCTATCGTTGAATGACTCGACCCCCTCAAACGGCCGACTCCGGTAGGGGTCGATCGCAAACGGATTCCCCGCAATTGCGCTACGGCCCGCTCACCGGCCCGGACTGCCTTCGTGCTCTTGTGTAAAGCGACCGCATTGCTAGGGTAGTGAGTAGTGAGTACTATAGTGAGTAAGCGCGGCCGCGCCAATGGTGTAGGTCAAGCGCTGTTTTGTATGTATCTACGAGGAAGCGAAGCGAAACGAGAATGTACGAGGGTCGTTGACCTTCGTATTCAAATATTCAACGCTTTACCTACGGGGGCCATGCGCAGGCTATTGGGAACCGAATGCATAAGATATCACTCCCAAAGCTGACGAGACGTTCGACATGCAGAGAAACGGATTGTGCATTGCAACATAGCGGTAGTGATTTTAAATAACACCTAGCTGCAAAGCGGCATGCAGGTGCAGGACTGACCTCTGAATTCCCTAATTTCCCGCTCACGTGAATGACGCCGCAGTGAGCGCCACAGAAGCGTCCGCTCGAAAACAATTGGATGGGTGGGGCCATGTAGAACGTTGGCCAATAGTTTTGAGGTGGAGATGCCTAAGGTCACCGTAGAGGATCGTTAGAGAAATCCGCGCTGGCGCGCCGAGGCGCGCCGGAGGGTATGACGGTGCGACCGCCTGCTTTTCGAAGAAACCGGGTATGGGGTTTCTAGAGAACACAAGCTTTGCAAAACATTGTGACGCTAGAGTACGGTTGGGTAAACAAAGGCGGAAGAAGACTACCGTACAATCATCACGTTCCGTGGTGGACCCGGGTGAAGCTCCTCGCTGTAGGCGTGGATGGCCCGCGGTGATACGGAGCGCTGATCGATTGAGCGGGAAAGTGCATAAGGATCTTTCACTTGGGGGTAATGGGGCCTGGAGAGGATGATGTAGAGCGTCCGCTCCGGGAATGAGAGTTGCCCCAAGGGATTATTTATGAACCCGAGATAAGCCACGAGCGAATTAGACCGAGCGGCGAATTCAGAGCACGCGACAGCAGACTGAGTCCGATGAACGCTGGCGAACGACGGCAGGACGAAGCGAGCTCGAGGTGACCGACGCAGTCCGGACGCCAGTGGGTGTTACTTGCCATGTTGTTTATGTACTATTATTATTTGGCCAGTCCGATCAAGGTGATTATGGGCGCCTACGGGAAAGCAGAGGCGGTGGCTGAGACGGTCGCGTCTCTCTCTCTCTCCTCTTTGCGGCCAACGACCGTCGAGAGCTCCCCCACACATCTCAGTGGGACCGCCTCTCGCAGCCGGCCTCCCCGCCTCGCCTCCTCGTCCCCACCTCCGTGTTTCCTGACAAACGATCTGCACAGCAAGGACTGGACGCGCTTCCGGGCTGTGTTGATGTGCGTATAATTGCCTCGTTCCGGGCCACTCGGTCGGGCGTTGACAGCTACGCCCAGCAGCGCCGACTGGCACCCGCCCAGATATACTCTCGCTTGTTTCACACCCGTCCCCTCCACCACCCGCCCCGCTCTCGTAAATCAAGCCGTGCCGACCCCCTTCCAGTACATCCCGCGCCATGGCCGCTCCCCCCGTTCCCCCCAGGCCGTTCGACGACTACGATCAGCCACCGCGTTCCTCTGACTCCTCCCCTCCGGCAGTCCCCCCTCTTCCCCCCGATTTCAAACCAGATCAGTACTCATCAGGTCCGCACTTCGAAGATCCTCTCGTCGCTCCTCGCCCACACAAACTCCAACCTGATCTTCCAAAGAACGTGCGTCTACGGCCATCTTCCCTCTCGTCTCCAATCCCAGCCCTTCCTTCTTCGTCTCCGCTCACAGCTCGCGTTTTCTGTATAGATGGCTGCCACTCTGGACGAGCAAGCTTCGACCCCTTCGTTCCAACCCCCGCCAACTGTTAACCCCGCCGCGTTTCCCGAGCCTATGTTCAACGTCCCGTTCGCGCCCCCCCAGGCCGTCCCGCCGCCTCATACCGCTCACCAGCAGACTCTCGGCTTCGCCGTGCCTCAACAGCCTTCGATCTCCCGCGGTCCCAGTCCTCTTCCGCCTCCCCAAGGCTCCGACTGGTCCCCTTGGTCTCCTCCACCACCCCAAGCCAATGTCGGTTTTCCCCAGCCACTCGGACCTGGTCCTCAGCAACACCAACACGGCCTTTCGTCCTCCTTTGCTGACCTTAACCTGAGCCCTCGAGTTCAATCCCCGCGCACTTCTCCTCCCGCCCCTGCTGCCGCCCGCGACGGTCCGCCTTCGCTCACTGCACCTCTGCCCACCATCGCCATCCTTTCCGTCCAACAGTCGGCGATCCAGCAGCCGTCGGCCAACCCCGCCCGTCGGATCACCTGGTGCAAGGACGTACTCGCTCTCGTAGACCGTGCCCAGCAGCTCCTCGCCCGCACAAACTCCAACTCGACCGATCCTGCCGTCGGCCCGGCACAGATCGACGATCCCGAGCTGCAAAAACTCGTCAACGTTGCGATACCCATCGTCTTACAGATCTCATCGCAAGCGCCGCAGGGTCCCCTGCCTCCACATGTAGCCGAGGCTATTTACATGCGCGCGACGTGCGCCGCGACGGGCATTTATCCGCAATTCATTCCACACGATCCGCGCAATGCGTTCCGCGACTTTGAACGTGCTGCTAAGGCTGGCTACCACGCCGCATGGTTTAAGCTCGGTCGCGAGTACGAGAACTTTGGGGACATGCAACACGCCAAGGATTGTTTCGAACGCGGCATGAAACATGGTGTTGAGAGTTGTTACTACGTGCGCGATCTATTTTGATTGTCTGCGGCTATGGTCTAATTCCGTATAGCGTCTAGGAATGGCACACCTCATGGGCCAGCTCGGGCTCCAGCCGGACCCGCAAGCTGCGCTGCCTTTGCTCAACCGCGCCGCCACCCTCGCCACCATCGAGGTTCCGCAGCCGGCCTATGTCTACGGCCTCCTTCTACTCAACGAGTTCTCGCACGTGACAATTCCGCCACATCTATTCCAGTCGTTCCTCACCCCGGGCGTCACCCCGCCCGAGGAGGCGCGCCGACACTTGGAGCGCGCAGCATACTTGAACTTTGCGCCGGCCCAGTACAAGCTCGGACACGCGTACGAATTCGCCACTCCCCCTTTCCCCTTCGACGCACTTCTCAGCGTGCAGTACTACTCCCTCGCCAGCCAACAGGGCGAGATCGAAGCGGACATGGCGCTCAGCAAGTGGTTCCTATGTGGTGCGGAGGGCGCGTTTGACAAGGACGAGGGCCTCGCATGGACGTTCGCGGAGAAGGCGGCGCGCAAGGGCCTGCCTAGCGCTGAGTTCGCGCTCGGGTACTACTCCGAGGTCGGTGTCGGCGGTCCTAAAGATATCGATGCCGCGCGCAAGTGGTACAATAGGGTGTGTGCGATGACGTCTTGGGCGTTTGCGTTAGGCAGTGTTTCGGATGTTGATGGTGTACACACAGGCTTCGCAACACGGGAACAGCGACGCGACGGAACGGTTACAGGCCCTCTCTCAGCCCACCCCTCAAGCCCTTTCGCGCGAAGAGCATGAGAACCTCACGGACGCAAAGCTCGTTCGCAAGCGTACACAGGCTAAACAGCGCTCCGAGGCCGTCGTGGGTGCGGGCGCCACTCTCGCGCCGCCTCCTGTGCCCGCGTCCCAACGTACCCAGATCATGAACAACATCCGCAAAAATTCGGTCATGGCCCCTACTGCCTCAGCATACGGTGCTTCGGCTGCTGTAGGAGGTGCGGGTGTTGCGCTCGGCATTCCAGGTGCTGCAGGCGGGGCCGCTGCACCGGGTTACGGTGGTCCGCCACTATCAAACTCTCCCCCGGGTATGGGCGGCCCCCGCCTCCCTCCCGTGGATCAGCTTTCGCACTCGTCGCGCCGTCCTTCAGGCTCAGCGGGTGTTCCCGGAGGGGCTCCCCTTGCACAAAGCCAGCCGGGTAGCCCACGCCTGCGTCCTACCGCAGGTCCGCCGAACGGGCCCCAACGACAGTTCCAGAACGCGCACCGGTACAGCTTGGTTGACCCGGGCAGCGGATCCGCGGGGTCGCCACGACCGCAGCAGCAGCAGCAGCAGCAACAACCCGGGGCCGGGACGCCGCCACTGCGCAGGCCGGGTGCGTCGGGGTCCCCGTATCCGCAGCACGGCCCGCCTCCCTCACAGGCTGCGCCCGAGCCGCAAAGGCACAAGCCAGGCAAGGGGCCGCAGACGTTTGAGGAGATGGGTATCGCGACGCAACGTGCTGAGGACAACTCGAATTGCGTAGTGATGTGAAGGAGTAGCGGAGGAAGATGGAGTGAAACAGTTTGCGATGGACCCAGTCGGGCGGTGTCGTATACTTGAATTGGCCTTTTGTGTACGGACTGCAAGTTTGTCAGTGTGCTGTCGTGTAATTC